>BSBM01000190.1:4881746-5554828 GCA_027924585.1 Larix kaempferi
TTACTGTTACCACCGAAATTGACCCCAAGGCTGAAAGAGGGTAATTCTGGGTAACCACTAACCAATCTTTAGCCTGTGCTACTGACCCAACACAGACAAAGAGGGCTCCCTCTATAATCTCGTGAAAAAAACTGGAATAATCAAGATTGTCAATAATGAAAAAGAAACACCAGCATTCACGGCCAAGATATTCAATTACAACAATTATACACAAGATCAGTTTTCTATTCGGGGAATAAAAATGATTCACGCACTGTTTGGTTGAAAACGTATGGGACTTAGTTTGGGAAATGGAGTCACCTTTTACAAACTATGAAACATCATTCACAAAGATTCAACAAATGCATTTACAGAGGCAAGGTAGCAAGCAGCTAGTAGTCAAAGAGAAATTTAGTTTTGTGGAACAAAAAAGAAAAGAAACAGTCCATCAATGTAAGGAATCTAACAAATATGAATCCTACATCAACTTTAGTAGAATATATTTTGTGAAATACTTGGAATAAGCTAAGCAAAGCATAATCTCTATGAATTCTACTTAACTGTTACCCTGATCCAAGCATGAAGGAAATAACACAGAATGGAATAACAAAGAGAGAAACACATTTGCACATGGGAAAAAAGGAACGTACAGACTACTAGACCAATTACATAGGAATCCCTATCAAAATGCAGGCTTTGGCTCTGCAAACTTTATTAAAACAGCTCAAAAAATGTCTTACAGACTAATCCTCAAATTACCAAAATCTTTCAACATAAGATTTTCAACCCTTGTGCCTTGGATTACAAACATATTTATAGATCTCATTGAGCTCTAGGCTCGACTCCTCTAAACAAAGATGTTTTCCAACAGAATGACACCTCATCAAAGTCTATTTGTCACAACTGTTTTAAAATAGAAACAGGTAGAGCTGATCTAACTATTTCTTATAATTGTTGATATCATCACAGAGTGGAATTGTCCTTAAAGTAAAAATAGACATAGTAAAAATAAAGGTTCTGGCTGGCCGTTCAATTAGCCGCCTCAAAAATATTACACATTATATTAAAAAATTAGAAATGTCTTATGTGTCTTTCGGACCGTTCAAACAAGTATTTGACAAATTATAAAAAACTTAAACAGCTACTGCAGCTGACGGAGAGCACATCTCATATTTGCATATGCATGCACAACAGCCCAATGTTCAGCTAAAGGGAGATCGTAATCTGTCATTTCCCTCACCATTACCCAAATTTCAATGCGGTCAAAGTATGAGGCTGGCGGAATCCTTTCGCCAATGGCAATTAACCTATTCAGGATCTCAAAGTCATCTTGGATCTTTTCCATCAACGTTTTACCTATGAGCAGCTGTTCCATGTGTTTGAATTTCGAATGATCCATTCTTATAGCTGAGATCTTCTTTTTGTAGGAACTTTTGGAGAGCATCTCTAAATTGTCATCCCAAAAAGATGGCAGTCCCATCTCATTTAACTTATCAAAGGAACTTCTGAAGTCTGCTACCTCGAAAAAGAATCAGACCTGTGGGGACACCAACATATAAAGAATAGGGTTCATCATGGTTAGAAAAAATAAAGTCCTAAGGTCGAGGTGGACACTCTGAGGGAGGTTTCAACCACCATATGTGTATCATGTAGGAGGTTGAGGCCTCAACCTCTCATTATCTTAGGAAGACTCCAAGGAGAATCCAAAAGGAAATCGAGGAAGCTTAGGAATGGTTTAAAATGGAAACAAAGTGATGTATGTGGATGAAATTCAACAAGACATGTACTAGTTCTAGATTCCTAATATAAGGATTTATTGCACCAGAGATACTACCTACTTTCAAACAATCTTAATCTACTGACATAAAAAATATCGATTAGGTAAATTTATGTTTGATCATAAGGAGGACCCAATGAAGGAAATTCTCTTCCAGGTTGATGAGCTACATGATGATTTGAGGTAGATGAAGAGGGAATTCTGGGACTAGATGCGACATATGAACACCAAGACTAATTTAATAGAAAATTCCTCTATTGGATTTTTGTTCACTTAGAAATGTGTCGAGGATGAGAACCCCCTTTTGCCTCAACCAAAGAGGTTTCTTATCTCCATTTATGATGATGAATAACACTCCCCTTAGTCTTGTAAGGGCTCTATTTTATTTTTCTTGCTCCTATTATCATAGTTATGTTTTTGGAAATTTCTTAAAGATATCTAAAGAATGGATATCAATTAACTGACCCAACTAAAATGTAATAAGATGTCAAAAACAGAATTTGTATAGATTCATGCATTTTAATTATATATTTGATTTTATTATTAAATAAAAATGAATAAAAGAAATTTAAAATATTTTCATAAAGTATTTCTAAGAATTTGATTATTCTTGGAATTAAATAAACCTCGAAGAAAAATAATTTATTAATACATTTTAAATTCTAATTTTAAGCTTGTCTTAATTTAATACTATTGATAATGGTAACTATATTATTATTATTCATTGAAATTAATTAAATAATTTATTAAATATTAATAAGAAAGTTAAGAACATTATTCTATTTTTTAAATCAATTTTACTTTATTAAATTTTAGTAAAAAAATTGTTATTGAAAACATTATTCTATTAGGTTGTTTTTTTAAAATTAAATACTTTGCATAATTAATTCACTATTTTTCATTGATTATTTGAAAATTAAATAATTTACATATTTAGGTCACGTTAGTTTTCATTTATTATCGTATTAAATAAATTTTGAAAATAAAACTTAATCTAAATGAGATTTAATCTTTATATATTATACATTCTATAACAAAAGGTATTTCAATTTTAAGCTTATTCTTAAAGTGATTTTTTATACAAACCACCATCCACGTTAATATATAATCATCATTCCAAATATAAATATGCGTGGCATGACTATGATGTTGATTGAAGGACATACACGCTTTTTTCATATAATATATAGCTTAAAAATAATTAATAAAAATGATAGTAATAACATTATAACTTTTATTCCGCATGGGTGTGGTTTATTGGCGTTTCAGTTGTTATGAAGTCACGGTTGCAAATGGAGGTTACGAGTTCAAATCACATCCGGCTTTACCCTTGTGCCATACTTGCAGGGTGTGTGGGGCACCTGGGGGTATAGTGGTAGCGGGATTGGATCCCTGGACCCCGTGTCATGCTAGTACCACCCTAGTCTCTAGTTGTCGATTCCCCTAGTTACAAAAAAAAAAAAACATTATAAATTTTATGATATAGTTTCAAAAATAATTAATTAAAATGATAATAATATGCAATATAAGTTAGGAGGTTAAGAGCCTTAAGGGGTAGCTCAGTTGGTCGAATCTTCTAAGACCAAGATGACACAAGGTTGAGATTCAGGGTTTAATTCTCTCGGTCCTTCAGGGTTAGGCATCGAATTAATGTCGAGAGGGGTGAGGTCCCCTTCGGGTGGGCTGCTTGGATTGGATCCGCTCATGTAGTGAGTTCTAAGGCCGTGAACCACATTGAAAATAAAGTTAAGAGGTTAAGAATAATCAATTTTATGTATATATAATTTGAGGGGGTAATGAGATGGTATGCTTATTGACTCTTGACTACAAGAGTGGTGAGTGACTCATGCATACTCAATGGACTTTGTCTATTCCGAGAGACTTCTATCAAGTTGACAAGATGAGATATCTTCTTAGGATTAATCAATTATATATATATATATATATATATATATATATAGATTAGATTTAAATTTAAAATGAAAATAATTTTTTTAATATATATATATATATATATATATTATAGCACTAACAAAACAAGTTATGATTATCAAATCCAATAAGTTCACTTATGTTAGATATTTGTAAGAAATTATCTTGGAAGAAATTACTCCCTCAGGGTTTCTATTTCCATATATATATATATATATATATATATATATCACCAGAAAAACAAGTTATGATTATCAAATCCAATAAAGTCACTTATGTTAATTTTGTGTTTGGCAATAGAAACCTAGAGGGAGTAATTTCTTACAAATATATTGGAATTGATATCCATCACTTGAGCTCAATTGGAACTATATCATTGAGAAAATTAGTAATGGAGTGTGGAAATCTTACTTTGGGCTTGAAAACAACCATAAATTGACAAACCTTGTGATGTGGGATAAAAAAAACATCGTCTTGAAAAACATTTGGAGAAAGATTGAGCAAATATCCTCATAATTTTGGATAACAATTGAGCAAATCTCGAAGCATTTTATCACTTATAACCTTAAAATTAAAATCAATATTCCCTATCATATTCTCCTCTTAGATCTAGGGCTCTACCCCATGGAGAGCACGACTATGACTAGGTACTTGATGTACAAACACAAGATAGACAATGTGGAAGACGATCAACTTCCTAAAATTGCTTTAAATTCCATACAAACCGACCACGCCTCAAGCAAAGGTGGCATAAAGTTACCATAACTTGGTTAAACCATTGGGGGATTGATGAATCTGTCACTTTGTAAAATACAATAAGATTAAAATTATCATTTCTAAGCTTAAAGAGAAAATGTTGTGCAAAAAAGATTTAGAGTTTAAAATAAAATTGTGATACTATAAGAAGGCTATATATTAACCCTAATATAGAGGATAAAAATTATCTTTTTTTTTTTATAAAATTATTTCTTATATTTATAGAGGAGAAAATATAGTAAAATACATCCTCATCCTCAAAGAACCTAAAAGACAACCTCTTTTCTCAGAGAGATTAAACCAACAATAAAATCAAGGTACATATGTGCTTTTGAAGCGTAAAAGATTCTTAATCGCAATAAATACTGTAAAATGCCCACAAATAATCTGAGGCCCACATTTTGGTGGTGAATAAGATATTGATAAATTGATATATTGAAGACGATTACAATGTAATGAGAGGCACCGTATAAATACAATTCCATAGGGCACCTCTGATGGTTGTTCACAAGGGTTATGCCCCTTGGATAATTATTCTTAATTACTATTCTTAATATTATTATTTAATATCTATATATTTTAGGTTTGATACATCTCCTTCCCCTTAAGGAAATATTTGAGGACAAGAGAATTAGGAGAGTGGGAGGGAAGGGTTGAGCGGGTAATTGCGCGTGGAGGGGAGGGAGATGCGAGCTACAGGAGTGGAGGAAGAGGCAGGTCATTGTGTGGCTGGGTGGATACGACTATAGATAAGGCGGTCATCACGGGAAGTAGGGGGGATGTGTAGAGGGAGGTGCGCAGATGGAGGGCATGGAGATGGAGAAGGGATGGAGGGTGCTTGGCATATGGAAGGTGGAGCAGCGGACTAGCCAAAAAGGGAGGTGCAGGTCGTGGAATAGGGAGCAGGGTGGATGGTGTATTGAAGGATGTGGGCGTGTGAGAGCACAATGGTGGAGGCAAAGGAATGTGTGAACACGATAGGAAGAGAAGGGGGATGGGTGATGGGACGATGTTGAGGAGGAGGGAAGAGCTGGAAAAATACTGGAATGAAAGGATCACGAAGGAAGTGTGCGGGAGGTGAGAAGAATGGATATGGAGGGATTTCGGAGTGCAACATTTTTCTGAGAAAATCTGTTTGTAATGGCTAAAAGCCGTGTCACGTCAAAGAACCAGGTTCAAGGAAACCTTGACAATTTGGCTATAAGCCGTAGATCATTAGAAGCCCGAGGAAGGGCTGGCTCTGATACCAATGAAACGTAAAATCTTCTTAACCACAGTAAATACTCAAAAATGCCCACTAATAATCCAAGGCCCACATTTCAATGGTAAATAAGATATTGGTAAATTGGTATATTGAAGATGATTACAATGTAATGAGAGGCCCCGTATAAATACAATTCCAAAGGGCACCTCTAATGGTTGTTCACAAGGGTTATGTCCCTTGGATAATTATTGATAATTACTATTATTAATACTATTATTTAATATCTATATATTTTAGGTTTGTTACATCTTCTTTGATTAACATAAAAAATTTAGCTAATAGTTGCATTCGCACCCCATCTTTCCATCTAACAAAACACAACCAAAGAACTAGTCTCCTTTTTAAAAAAATATTTGCACGAAATCTTCCATAGAACAAACAATGTTGAAATCGTGAAGTAATTCCAAACACCACACTCTCTAGATCGTACTAGAGTTCCAACATCACCGAGTAGAACTACTCTCTAATGTATCTTCACTTGAAAAAATGTTTCATACTCAAACTGATCAAAACTATCAAAACTTTAGTAAGTTAGAAATGCTTCTCTTTAAGCTTTTAGAGCATCATAACAATATTTTAAAGTAAATGAAATAATTAAATTTAATCTTTTATATATATATGATTTTTAATATATAAAGATTTTAATTTGTATAAATCCATCCATTTTACTAATGAATTTGAATTTATTTTGACATATAAGTTACTAATACATAGTTAATGTTTTTCAAGCTCTAAAGATTGCATATTGATTCTTATTAAAATTAAAATTAAAATTCAACTCTAATATAACTTAAAATTGGTTAATATGTTTTAATTTTAATTTTAATTTATTATTTTATTAATTTTAATATGGAAAACTAACAACCCACCGAAAATCTCAACAAACACAATTATTATTATAATAACAATTACATTATTATCAAATAAAATGTATACTTAATTTATATTAATTTGTATGGATTAATATTTATTATAAAATAAGTTTTGAAATTATGATCTAAATATAAATATTATAATTATTAAACATAAATATTAAATTTTTATTTATTTATTTAAGAGATGTATATTCAGAATAATTTACAATCATCATTTTAAATATAAATCTGAGTTCAATAAAGCTACCTAGTAAGAACTTCATGGCATATGGCTTTAATAAAATTTAATTAAAATGGCAACAATATATCATAAGTTAAATAATCTATTTTTCTTAATATTAAATTTAAATTTATTATGTCTCCGCTTGCATGGAGACGTTATTCCATAGATAAAATTTTGCTCGTAAAACGAACCCAAAGATCATTCTTGGAAATAAGTTTTTATCAATTTTCTCATTATTTAAAAAACAAAAATTATCTCCATTTCAATTGACTCGACTGGGCAGCGATCGGATATAAAATATATATAAGTTCGAGGTTTGTGTACATGTTTTCTCCGGCAAACTAAATTTCATAAATACCACTTAGTTAGAGGCTCTACGTAAATACAAATAAAAAGAACCTCGGCCAAAACCCTACGTCAATACAAATAAAAACAACCTCGGCCAAAACCCTACGTCAACACAAATAAAAACAACCTCGGCCAAAACCCTAACTTTTTGCCAAATTCAAAAACCAACCTACGGTAATCTTGTTGGTTCATTGGTTTCCCAAAAATATCGCGACGATCAAATATCAATTTGGTGAAGGCACACTGTAGTCTTGGCAAAACCATATACTTTACATAAATTGATCCATTTCCTATTGATTTATTTTATAATATCAAGTTTGTTCGACTTGCCCTGGTTTTGTAGATTGACGTTGGTCGCCTTCCTTTTCACCAGGATTTAACATCCACTATCAGGAATTTAATATATAAATTAATCCATTTCCTGTTGCTTTATTTTATAATATCAAGTTTGTTCGACTTGCTTTGATTTTGTAGATTGATGTTGGCCGCCTTCCTTTTCACCAGGATTTAACATCCACTCTCTGGGAATTAATATCTGTTATCAAGTGGAATGTCCAGTTTTATCCTATGGAATTATTAGTGCAAGAAAATTATTTGTAAAATCCACTCACATAACAAAAAATTGTTTGACCACATTATACTTACTATTTGATTCTTGAAATGATTCCGACTTAGGCCTGTAGAATTCATGTAGCATATATATATATATCAGTGGTGAAAATGTTTCTCATGGAAATCACCATTCACAATCATCATTCTGGATATTGTTTGAGTTCCTTGGTGTATAGCACCACCCACATCATTCTTTTGGACATTTATCGAGTTCCATGATGGATAGCGCTAACCACTAGAAGCAACATGGTATATGATTGACAACAATATGCATCATAATCAAAAGTTAAAAACTCTTAAAGTTGTATTAAACTGATCTTATCCATGCTATCCATTCTATTTTTTTTTTCTTAAACTGATTGACTCTACCCATTTTAATTTTGGATTTAAATTTATTATGAAAATAGATTATCATGAAAATAATAGAGTGACAGGGATATATTCTTTTTTTAATATGTAAATAATTGTGATTTATATAATTAAAAGTTTTGATTAGTTTACAAATTAGATTTAAGATAATTTATTACTAGTTTTACTTAGCTTGTGGTTGGTCTACATGTTAATGTCCATTTAATCCATGTCTCTCTACAATTATTTTTTATATTTCTTTTTCTCAAAAAATTGTTTATTTTTAATATGGAATGAGGACCATAAAATCAATCATACTTGTGTCATCTTCTTACAATTTAGAAAAAGCATATTTTTTAGTGGACTCAAATGTTAAATTATAAACATTCACATTTTCAAATGTCTTAGTCTAAAATTTCTAGGATTTCAAACATAAAGATTTGATTGTAATTCCTAGTTACAACTCTCAAATTCTAAAATTTTGGGTGCACAAGGGTGTCCTAGCCAAATAGTAAAATTTCTAGACAACTCATTTTCTAGAAATAGTTAGTTTTGCATCAAATGGAAGGTTTGTGTTATGAAAAAGTTGAATTTTACATTGCAAATGCTCCAACACCAATCCCACATAGATGTTGGAGATTCCTAGAATTAGACACTAACTCATGCTCAACCTGAATAGCAATGAATCATCTTCAAAGTGATTATTAACCATACATGAAATTTCCTCAGCATCAAACAAATGACAAAGAGCATTCGTAGTTAGTTAAAACATATAGATAAGATAAGGCACAAGGGGGCATCCCTGTCAAATTCACCATTGCAAAAGAATACATGTAGAAAGTGTATTATTCACTGCAACAAAAGTCAATGCACAAGATAATAGGGTGTTGACCATCACCATAAACTTTGAATCAAAGCCCAAACATGACAACATATATGTAATGGAGAAGAAAATTAATAATGCCAAGATTAAAATGAAAATCGATATTTCCAAGATTAGAACTAACTCTCATGAGCTCTATAGTGAAACATGGTGTTGGACAATTCCTAAAATGCATTGGGATGAAAGGATGGATGAAAATTAGTTTATTTTAAAACATGGTGCATACATACTTTTATAACCTTGTAACTTCTCACAACTATAGTGAGTTAGAAATGCTTCTATTTAAGTTTTTAGAGTATCATAATACTATTTTAAAGTAAATCAAATAATTAATTTTAATCTTTTATAATTATATATATATAAGGATTTTAATTTGTATAAATCCATCTTTTTTACTCATGATATTGAATTTATTTTGACATGTAGGTTATTAATACAATGTTAATGTTTTTCAAGTTGTAAAGATTGCAGATTGATCCTTATTAAAATTAAAATTCAACCTTTCCATAATTTATAATGAAGTAGTTTAAAAGTTTGACCATTAGCCAATTTCACCAAAACTTGGTAGGAATTGGGCGGTATGAAATCTAAAAATCGTGTGATTTGTGTTGATTAAATCGTTTTTTCTGACATCTAGATGAATTCAGCACTCTAGAAAACCAGAAGGCACCCAAATTATGTAGGATTAATACTGTTATTTGAGATTCTAAAAATTCTATATAACAGATTGAGGCAAAAAAACTCCTAGCAAAATGGTAAAAGTTTTAAACAACTCTATAATTAATTAATATGTTTTAATTTTAATTTATTAAATTTAATATTATTATAATGATGATTACATTATTACCAAATAAGTTATATACTTAATTTAAATTCATTTGTATGAATTAATATATTATAAATATTAATTATATAAAACAAGTTTTAAAATTATGATCTAACCATTATAAATATTATAATTACTAAAAATAAATCTTGGATTTCTTAACTTATTTTTATTTTTAGGATATCTATTCACAATAATTTACAATCATCATTTTAAATATAAATCTGAGTTCTATAAAGCTACCAAATAAGAACTTCATGGCATATAGATTTAATCAAATTTAATTAAAATGGCAACAATATATCATAAGTTAAATAATCTATCTTCTTAATATTAAATTTAAATTTAAATTTATTATGTCTCCGCTTGCAGGGAGACGTTTTTCCATCGATCAAACTTTGCTCGTAAAACGAACCCAAAGTTCATTCTCGGAAATAAGTTTTTATCAAACTTTCTCATTATTTAAAAAAATATTTATCTTCATTTCAATTGACTGGACTGGGCAGCGCAACCATCCTATATTTGTGTATATTCTTTATTTATGGACAAACTGTTTAATTTTGATGATGGTGGTATTTAACCTACACTGAAACCAATCTTAATATATGAAACATAAATATCATTTACTATAGTTACGGGTCCTACCAAAATCCTAACTTTTTACGAAATTCGAAACCCTAACTTTTTACCAAATTCGAAAAACAAGCTGCGGTAATCTTGTTGGTTCATTGGATCCGCGACTTAGTGGTTTTCCAAAAATATCGCAGCAATCGAATATCAATATGGTGAAGACACACTGTAGTCTTTGCCAAATCTTACTACTTTACATAAATTAATCCATTTCCTATTGCTTTATTTTATAATATGAAGTTTGTTCGACTGGCTTTGGTTTTGTAAATTGATGTTGGTCGCCTTCCTTTTCACCAGGATTTAACATCCACTATATCAAGTGGAAGGTCCAGTTTTATCCAAAGGAATTATTAGTGCAAGAAAATTATTTGTAAAATCTACTCACATATATGGACCAACACAACAAAAAAATTGTTTAACCACATGATAGTCACTATTTGATTCTTGAAATGATTCCGACTTAGTGCTGTAGAATTCATGTACCATATATATATCAGTGGTGCAAATATTTGTCATGGAAATCACCATTCACAATCATCATTCTGGATAATGATTGAGTTCCTTGGTGTATAGCACTACCCACATCATTCTTCTGACATTGATCCAGTTTCATGATGGATAGCGCTAACCACTAGAAGCAACATGGTATATGGTATATGATTGACAACAATATGCATCATAATCAAAAGTTAAAAACTCTTAAAGTTGTATTAAATTGATTTTTTCCACTCTATCTATTTTAATTTTGGATTTAAATTTATTATGAAAATAATAGAGTGATAGGGATATATTCTTTTTTAATATGTAAATAATTTTGATTTATATAATTAAAAGTTTTCATTAGTTTACAAATTAGATTTAAGATAATTTATTACTAAAGAGTTACTTAACTTGTGGTTGGTCTACATGTCAATGCCCATTGAATCCATGTATCAGCTACATTTATTTTTTATGTTTTTTTTTCTCAACAAATTGTTTATTTTGAATTTGGAATGAGACCATAAAATCAATCATACTTGTGTCATCTTCTTGCAATTTAGGAAAAGCATAATTTTTAGTGGACCCAAACTTTAAATTACAAACACTCACATTTTCTAAATGCTTAGTCTAAAAGTTCTATGATTTCAAATTGAAAGATCTGATTTTTTTTGCACTAATACTTGTCTCATCTTCTTGTAATATAGGAAAAGTATAAGATTTAGTGGACCCACACTTTAAATTACAAACACTCACATTTTATAAATGCTTAGTCTAAAAGTTCTATGATTTCAAACTGAAATATTTGATTATTTTTGCACAATTTTGAAAACATCCTACATAAATTTTTAAAATTCATGGTTACAACTCTCAAATTCAAAAATGTTGGGTGCACGAGGGTTTTTTGATCTCTACAATCAAAATCACCATTAAAACACTATTGAATTCGTATTTTGCAAAATAAAAAACTCTCAATCTTGGTGAAAAACCAGGTCCTAGCCAAATTGCAAACTTGTAGACAATTCATTTTCTAAATTTCAATTTTTGTTAAGTTTTACTTGTATCATTACTTTAATAGTATTAATAATAATAAATAAATTATTATCATCATTGTTTTATTAAATTTTAAGAAAAACATATTTTATTACATCACATAGATCAACATGACTCATTATCATAGATAATTCTAATTTAATATTATAAAATAAATGTTCTTAATTTAATTTAATTAGATGGATTGTAGTTTATCTCCACTTTTAAAAATAGGAACATTATGTCCAACTTTTTGGGAAACCTTGATTGACTTCTAGATTGAAGATCATATGGATGTGATGGGTGAGTATAGCTCCACAACTTTTTAATGTTTATTCTTGGTATCCTTCGATGTCCTTAACTTTATCTTTTGTCCATGAAATCAAAGGGTTCGTAAAGCTTTAGAGGTAGGAATGTCACTACCTAAATGGAATTATATTATTTTCTTTAGTTCTATGACTTAGAATTCACCTCCCCCTCGATATGTGCAAAAGATTCTCTTACTTTCTGTTGATATGGCAATTTTTTTCCTTTTAATTATGGATTTGTATATGTAATGATGATAATTTTTAAAACTCATTAATAGTATCCCAAATAGATTTTTTATCATTCCTGCACCTTTTGTTATATAGAGGGTTGGTCATTCTATTCTCCTCTTTATATGACACCAAAATACACAACTTGTTAATGAAATTAGAAAGAGTTGTGGTAAAATTATGATAAAGGTATTCAATAATATCCCTAGTTAATAGTATATGTAACTCACTATTTAAATCCCCTAAATATATATTAATTTTATTTAAATTATCAAAACTAAAATTCTAAAACTTAAATTATTTTGAATATGCAATCTAAGTTAAAAGTTGAAAATCTTGAAATTACATTAAAATTATCCATATTAACTATAGATGAATACGCTATCTATTTGGATTTATTATAAAAAATAAAATAACTCATAAGATTTCCTTGATTCAGGTTCCAAGAGTGGTCATCATGAAATGAGAGTTCCTTGACATGAAATCATGATGGTTCCCACTGCTTCAATGCCTTAGAGTTATAAGGATGTGATAGCTAATACATGGGTAAGACAATTGGCCATCGATCCAGCATTCCATTATGCGTAATGGAAAAAAGGAGATTGTTTGGAGATGTAGAAAGGAGGGATGGTAATTATGGTTCTATGATGTGGATCGTTGATGAAGGATGGGGATGGATGCGGGATGGTAAATTTATACTAAGAAATCCAAATTCATGGTGGATACAATGATTAGGCTAACTACAAAGATTGGATTTACTAATACACAAAACAAAGGTATTTGGAAAGGATTAAGAATTCAAAAATTATCATTTTGAATTAGTTTTTATCCTTTATAGGCCTTCTCTATGAGCGACTTCAAGGTGTTGAATTCCTTGAGAAGAGAGATAGGGGCATGGTCTAGATTTTTGAGAATCACAATGGGACTTGAATATGTGGGGATCTCAACATACAAATAATAGGTCTGATCATCGTTAATAAGACTTGAGGTGTTAAGGGTCGAGGTGGATGTAGGGAGAGAGGTTTTGTTGAATATTGTAACTTCAAAGAATATTATATTTGTACTTTATTATTCCGGAGATGTTTCATCCCTCCGAGGTAACCGTATTATGTATCAGAAGATGTTTATTCCTCCGAGAGTTTGTATTAACTAGGGTTATTAGACCCACCATGTGGGGTTCGGCCTTGTGGTTATATTTTTGGGGTTATTAGACTTCTCCAGGAGAGGTCGGCCCCATTAGGTCTTTTAGTCAGTTAGGAGTCAGTATAAATAAGAGAGGTGAACTCCTCATTAGATCATTCACTCACTTGTGGAAGAGTGCGCACTTGTCTGGGAGATCTGCTAAGGAGACAAAGAAGGAAGGAGCACATCTTGTATTTTGGTTGATCATCTTATTCAGGAAAGCTTTGCTGGGTTTTCTACCCCATGAGGGTTTCCCAGGGTATATTGTGTGTCTATCTTGTGATTGTGTTTCTTTCAGTGATCTTGCTTGTCTATTTGGTTTAAACTTAACATGGTATCAGAGCTAGACTGAATAGGACATCTTTCACAAGGTAAGAATACCTCTTTCTCTCTCTTTGGTGAAGTTAGGGTTTCAACCCAAAGTTGGTATTATTGATTTTTGGTTGCATGGCTGGATATCTCTTTTCAATACCTTTCTTTTGAGATATAGATCGAAATTTTTGGTTGGGTAGAACTCCGGGAAATCCAAACCCTAATTCTACCAAAAGTGCGATACGTCAGATTTTGGTTTCAGAAAAAAGTTGTAATTTTTTAATTCTGATTACATGGCTGGATAGCCCTTCTCAAGAGCATTCTTTTGAGCTATAGATCGAACTTTTTGGTTGGGTAGAACTCCGGGAAAGTCAAACCCTAATTCTACCAAAATTGCGATAAAATTCTGTTCCAGATTCCGAAAAAGTGAAAAGTAACTTCCCAGGTAAGTCTACTCTATCTCTTGGACTCCCCCAAGAGAAGATGGCTCCAAACATTAAGCTTGAAGACAAGCTAGAAGGCATAGAGAATTTCCGGGCATGGAAATACAGAATTGGTCTCATTCTTGAGGAGAATGATCTTGCTCATTATATCAAGGAGGAAGTTGCAGAACCAGAAGAAGATGAAGCCAAAGAAAAACACAGGAAGGATTTGATTAGGGCAAAGAGAATCATAGCTGATTCTATTAAAGACCACTTGATTCCCCAAGTGGCTTCCAAGAAGACTCCAAAGGAAATGTATGATGCCCTAGGAAGAATGTATGAAGGAAAGAACATCAATAGGAAAATGAATCTAAGGACTCAGTTGAAGAGTACCAAGATGCACAAAGGAGAATCCATTCAAGACTACTTCTCAAGAGTCTCTCTAATCAAAGAGCAACTAGATGCCATTGGTGATACTCTTGATGAAGATGAACTTGTGATGACATCTCTAAATGGTCTCACTAGACCTTGGGAGTCATTTATTCAAACTATGTGTGCCAGAAAAGAAAGTATGAAGTTTGATGTAGTTTGGGAGGATTGTGTACAAGAGGAGGCTAGGGTTGCAAATCGAGAAGCCTTGCTCAAAGAGGATGACCAAGCCTTGGCCACCCACACCAAAAGAAGAAGGAGTCAATCCTACTCCAAAAAGGGTAGTCACAAGGAGTCTCATCCTCCACACAGATTTCATAAGAAAAGAGGATCTACTCAAAGAAGAGATTACTCTTCTTTCCAGTGCTTTTCTTGTCACAAAATAGGTCACATTGCTAGAGATTGCCCTCTACAGAAGAAAAAGGGAACTCACTACAAAAGGCACCAAGCACATCTTGCAGAAGATGATAGTGAAGAAGAAGAAGTAGAGGAAGAAAGGTCTCACAATAAAAGACCTAGAAATGAAGAGGAAGAAGAAGAAAGGACCTTCTTCAAAAGAAGGTCAAGGAGAAATGCAGAAGAAGATGCAGAAGAATATGTTCTCTTCTCCGCACTCTCTGGATCTATAACCCCTGGAGAAGGTACATGGCTTATTGACAATGGTGCTTCAAAGCACATGAGAGGACAGAAAATGACTCTCTCAAATCTTGAAGAAAAGACTTCTCCCCAAAAGGTATCTCTAGGAGATGACTATCAATATCCCATTAAGGGAATTGGTGAAGCAAACTACAAACTCGATTCTGGAACTCCCATGAAGATGAAGGAAGTTTTATATGTTCCAGGATTGAAGAAGAATTTGCTTTCAATCTCAGCTTTAGACAAGAAAGGCTATAGAGTGGCATTCATTGATGGACAAGTGTTAATGTGGTCCAAAGGCAAATCTATTAAGGATGCAATTGTTATTGGTGAAGAGGAAGGAGGTTTATATAAACTCAAGGGTCATCTGGAAGCTGCTCTTATTCATGAAACCTCAAGCCCCAGTGAGCTATGGCATAGAAGACTAGCTCACATTAACTACAAAGCCTTACCCTATGTAAGCAAGGTGGTCATAGGACTACCAGATTTGAAGGTTGATCATGATGGCTCATGTAAAGGATGTAAGAAAGGGAAGAATGTCAAGAACCCCTTTCCAAAGAATGAAACAAAGACTAAGGGTATCTTGGAGTTAATACACTCAGATGTATGTGGTCCAATGCCCACCACCTCTCTAAGTGGATTTGAATACTATCTTTCATTCATTGATGATCATTCAAGGAAAACTTGGATATACTTTCTAAAGGGTAAGAATGAAGTTTTTGGAAAGTTCAAAGAGTTCAAGGCTCTGATAGAAAATCTCTCAAAAAAGAAAATCAAGATTCTCAGAACAGAGAATGGTGGAGAATATACTTCAAAAGAGTTTGAAGAATTCTGTAAAGAAGCTGGAATCAAGAGAGAACTAACCACTCCCTACAATCCCCAACAAAATGGGGTTGCAGAAAGGAAAAATAGAACCATCATGAAAGCTGTGAAGACTATGATACATGATCAGGATCTTCCCATGTATCTATGGGCTGAAGCAACTAGAACAACAGTATATGTTCAAAGCAGATTATCTCATAGTGCTCTTGATTTCAAAACTCCAGAAGAAGTGTTTACTGGAAAGAAGCCCGAGGTAAGCCATCTTAAAATATTTGGGTGTCCTGTGTACATCCACATTCCAAAAGAAAATAGAACCAAGTTGGATCCTTCTGGTAAGAAATGAATATTTGTTGGTTATTGTGAATCATCCAAAGCCTTCAGGATTTACATACCAGGCTTTCATCATATAGAAATCAGTAGAGATGTAACTTTTGATGAAGAAGCAGCTCTCAAGAAATCAAGAAAATGCCAACTTGAAGAAATCTATGAAGAAGATCCTTCTTCTAGAAACTCAGAGGCTGTTCACATCCCTGAAGATAATCCACCAGAGGATCATGACATGTTGGAACCACAAGAACCTCCTATCTCAGATTTATCAAAGAAAAGAAGGCCAGCATGGGCTAGAGATATTATCCAAGAGGCTAAAAAATATGGTGCTCCTGAAGGCTCCATTAGAGAAAGAAAGAAACCAAAGCTAGTGTCCAACTATATGGCCTTGATGTGTGATCTTGTGGATCAACTACCTACTAGCTATGAAGAAGCAGCTCAAAAGAAAGAATGGGTAGAAGCAATGACAGAAGAATATCAGTCGATAATGAAAAATGATGTTTGGGATATAGTCCCCAAACCAAGAGATAAAAGTGTGGTTTCTTCCAAATGGATTTTCAAGATAAAACATGCTGCAGATGGTAGCATTGAAAAATACAAGGCAAGGTTTGTAGCCAGAGGATTCTCTCAAAAGGAAGGAATTGACTATGAAGAAACATTTGCACCTGTTGCTAGGTATACTTCAATTAGAACTATCATGGCACTTGCATCCATGATGAAATGGAAATTACATCAAATGGATGTTAATACAACTTTTCTGAATGGTGTAATTGAAGAAGAAGTATACATAGAACAACCTCAAGGTTTTGAGGTCAAAGACGGAAGGACCCATGTATGCAAACTGAAAAAGGCATTATATGGATTGAAGCAAGCTCCCAGGGCTTGGTACGGAAGGATTGACAGTTTCTTAACAAGCATGGGCTTTACCAAAAGTAAAGCTGACCCCAATCTTTATCTTAAAGTGATGGATGATGAACCTGTTATATTGCTGTTATATGTAGATGATCTATTTCTAACCGGAAATGAGAATCAAATCATTGAAAGCAAGAAGAAGCTTTCTTCAGAATTCAAAATGAAAGATCTCAGATTAATGCACTACTTCTTAGGCCTAGAAGTGTGGCAAGAGCCAAAAGGAATCTTTCTAAATCAAGGTAAGTATACTGTGGAGATTCTCAAAAGATTTGATATGTTGGAGTGTAAAGCCATGGCCACTCCCATGGACTCCAACCTGAAACTATTAGTTAATGATTCATCAGAACTAGTGGACATAACCCTATATAGACAAATCATTGGATCATTGATGTATTTGACAAATACTAGGCCGGATATATGCTTTGCTGTAAATACCCTAAGTCAGTATCTAGTAGAACCTAGAAAGGTTCACCTTATAGCTGCAAAGCATATAATGAGGTACCTAAAAGGTACAGTGGACTTTGGATTATACTATCTTGGAGGTAATGAACTCAAGTTACGTGGTTACTCAGATTCTGATTGGGCAGGTAGTGTCCCAGACAGAAAAAGTACTTCAGGCGGATGTTATGGCCTTGGATCTGCCATGATCTCCTAGTTCAGCAAGAAACAATCTAGTGTGGCCCTCAGTACTGCTGAAGCAGAATATATAGCTGCTTGCTCTGCCAGCTGTGAAGCAGTGTGGCTTCGGAAACTCTTATCTGGAATTTTTGACTTAGAAATGGATCCCACTATGATTATGTGTGATAATCAAAGCTGCATTAAGATGACTGAAAATCCTGTGTTCCATGATAAGTCAAAACACATTGAGATTCATTACTTCTATATACGAGACATGGTGCAGAGAGGAGCCATCAAGCTCGAGTACATAAGCACTGAGGATCAGATTGCCGATATCCTGACTAAACCTTTGTTTCGAGTAAAGTTTGAACACTTCTGAGACATGCTTGGTATAGTCCAGAAGGACCCTCCTCGAAAGGGGGAGTAGTATAGTATTTGATAACAATTTTGTTTTGTTGCACTTAGCTACTTACAATTATTTAGATTTAGAACTCTTATATATCTTTTATTTTTATGGATAAATGTTTTGATGCTAGATGTATTATTAAGAATACATGCTAGATGTATACATGTTTTGGTGTGATGTATACATGTTTTGGTGTGATGTATACATGTTTTGATATTAGATGTATTAGTGAGAATACATGCTAGATGTATACATGTTTTGGTGTGATGTATACATGTTTTGATGTTAGATGTATTAGTAAGAATACATGCTAGTTGTGATGTATACATGTTCTGATGATTAGATGTATTAGTAAGAATACATGCTACATGTGATACATGCTCTTGGATATTTGTACCTGTATAGATGAGAATACAGAAGGGGATTGGATCATCCCTGGACTTTCAGTCCTAAAGAGAGCCGTAGACGTGAGGTCTCTGAGAATGAAGTCGTTAGTGGACAGTTGAGGGGATTGAATCATCCGTGGACTTTCAGTCCTAAAGAGAGCCGTAGACGTGAGGTCTCCGAGAATGAAGTCCTTAGTGGACAGTTGAGGGGATTGGATCATCCCTGGACTTTCAGTCCTAAAGAGAGCCGTAGATGTGAGGTCTTCGAGAATGAAGTCCTTAGTGGACAGTTGAGGGGATTGGATCATCCTTGGACTTTCAGCCCTAAAGAGAGCCGTAGACGTGAGGTCTCCGAGAATGAAGTCCTTAGTGGACAGTTGAGGGGATTGGATCATCCCTGGACTTTCAAGCGTAAAGAGAGTCGTAAACGTGAGGTCTCCGAGAATGAAGTCCTTAGTGGACAGTTGAGGGGATTGGATCATCCCTGGACTTTCAGTCCTAAAGAGAGACATAGACGTATGGTCTCCGAGAAGTGGGGATTGTATCATCCCCGGACTTAGGTCCCTGAATTGATCCGTAGACGTGTGGTCTCCGAGAAGTGGGGATTGTATCATCCCCGGACTTAGGTCCTTGAATTGATCCGTAGACGTGTGGTCTCCGAGAAGTGGGGATTGTATCATCCCCGGACTTAGGTCCCTGAATTGATCCGTAGACGTGTGGTCTCCGAGAAGTGGGGATTGTATCATCCCCGGACTTAGGTCCCTGAATTGATCCGTAGACGTGTGGTCTTCGAGAAAGTGATTTTATTGATAATGTGGTTACTTGTATCAGTAGGATACTTGTATTGATGATGTGGTTACTTGTATCGGTAGGATACTTGTATTGATGATGTGGTTACTTGTATCGGTAGGATACTTGTATTGATGATGTGGTTACTTGTATCGGTAGGATACTTGTATTGATGATGTGGTTACTTGTATCGGTATGGATACTTGTATTGATGATGTGGCTACTTGTATCGGTAGGATACTCGTATTGTTGATATGGTTACTTGTATTGGCATGAATACTTGTACTGCTGATCGTGTGATGACGAATGCTACTGATCGTGTGATGACGATGTTACTGATCGTGTGATGACGATGCTGCTGATAGTGTGATGACGATGCTGCTAATCGTGTGATGACGATGTTGCTGATCATGCTGCTGATCGTGTGATGACGATGCTGCTGATCGTGTGATGACGATGCTGCTGATCATGTGGAGACGATGCTAAAGATCGTGATGTTGACATTGATGTACCAGTAACTGTTTGAGTTACTGATGAAGACAAATTGAAGAAAGCTTCCGATGATTTATAGATGTATCATGTATAGTGACTCCTTGCTCCTGCAGATGCTGTTATAATATCCTTCTCGTTAAGGGGGAGTGTTGAATATTGTAACTTCAAAGAATATTATATTTGTACTTTATTATTCCGGAGATGTTTCATCCCTCCGAGGTAACCCTATTATGTATCCGGAGATGTTTATTCCTCCGAGAGTTTGTATTAACTAGGGTTATTAGACCCACCATGTGGGGGTCGGCCCTGTGGTTATATTTTTGGGGTTATTAGACTTCTCCAGGAGAGGTCGGCCCCATTAGGTCTTTTAGTCAGTTAGGAGTCAGTATAAATAAGAGAGGTGAACTCCTCATTAGATCATTCACTCACTTGTGGAAGAGTGCACACTTGTCTGGGAGATCTGCTAAGGAGACAAAGAAGGAAGGAGCACATCTTGTATTTTGGTTGATCATCTTATTGAGGAAAGCTTTGTTGGGTTTTCTACCCCATGAGGGTTTCCCAGGGTATATTGTGTGTCTATCTTGTGATTGTGTTTCTTTCAGTGATCTTGCTTGTCTATTTGGTTTAAACTTAACAGGTTTTAGCCACCATTTTTGTATCATTAAGGAGGATGAGGTCTTAACCTTTCATTATAGTTAGCACATTCTAAGGAGAATTTAGAAGGAAAAGGAGGAAGTTGAACAATGCGTTACATAGGAAAAAGAAATGATGGATGTGGATGAAATTCAACAAGACATAGAGTCTTGGATTCTTGACATGAGTAATTCCCAAATAATAGATACTAAATACTTTCATATGGTTTTACTTTACTATAAGAAAAAATAATCTTTGGATAAATCTTTGAGGAATGATAATTATGGTTCTCTAGTGTGGATCGTTTACTAAGGATGGGGGATGGTAATGCTCTACCAAACAATTAAAACTTGTGATGAAAACAATGAATCGGGCATACACCAAGATTTGATCTATTGATATGCATGATATGCATAATAGAGTTATTTTCGAAGTCTTATGAATTTTGGAATTACTATTCTTAAGAAATTTTTATCCACTACAGACCATCTTTATTAGTGGCTTCAAGGTGGTAAATTTATCGAGATGATATATAGGGGCATCACAAAGAATTTTCATAATCACAATGAGACTTAAGATACAAATAATAGGGGTGATCATGGTAAAAACACTTGATGCCTTAAGGGTCAAGTTGGATGTAGGGAGAGAGGTTTTAGCCACCATTTTTTTATTATGCAAAGGCTAAGGCCTAAAATTGTCATTATAGCTCACAAATTTTGAGGAGAATCTAGAAGGAATTGAGGAAGTTGAAGAATGTGTTAAATAACAAAAAGGAAGTGACGAATGAAAATGAAATTCAACAAGACATGTATAGTTTTGGATTTCAAACATGAGTTACTCCCACATCATAGATATTAAATACTTTCATATGATCTTAATCTACTAGCACAAAATATATTTGTTGGGTAAACTTTTGTTGGATTATGAGGAAATTAAGGATATTGTGTTGTAGATTGATGTGCAGGATCACCTGAAGTAGATGAAGAAGGAATTTTGGAAGTACGATGAGAAAGATGAACACCAAGATTGTTTTAAAAGAAGAAGCCACTAATGGATTTGTGCTCGTTGAGAAATCTATAGAAGATGATAATCCCCCTTCTACATCATCCCAAGAGATGTGCCTCATCTCTATTTATGGGGATGAAGAACACTGCTTTTAAAAAAAAAATATGATGATGAGGAACACTGCTTTTAAACAAAAACTTGTCATAAAGAACACTGCTTTTTAAAAAAAACTATGATGATGAAGAACACTTCTTTTAAAAAAAGACTAATATAAGTATAAAATTGATATTAAAAAGGTAAATAAAGAAACCAAAAGAGTATAATTTGTTTCCATATAGAAAATTTTCACAATATCATACAAGAAATTATCCAACAATATTATTTTAGCCTCACATCTTGTTGACGAGAAGAATTGACCCACTTGTCAATGCAAGGGAGATAACATGATTCGAGTTTTTATATAACCATACTCAAAGGTTTCCCTAGCACCTAATTCATTTGGTGTGAGAAGAATTAATCCACTTGTCAATGCAAGGGAGATAACATGATTCGAGCCTAGTTCCTAATTCGTTTGGTGTGGCTATCATTAACGGGTTTGATTGGCCCGGTTGACAAGAGTATAGTTTTCTCCTCAAAAAGATACCTTTCATGAGAGATTTCACTAAGTACTAAATGCAATCTAATGTCTAATATGAAACACAAATTAAATCCTATTGGAATCTAAGTCTATCACTAATTAAATGAAAAGGAAAGTATGATTACTAGTGCATGAATCAATAACATAAGGAGGAAAATATTCCTCTTCTTCATCATATAACCATGTTAATTCATTCAATCAATTGAAGCCTAAAAGATATACATAACCAACATTGAATTATTGTAATCATAACTGCAATCAATTTATATCATTATGCTAATCTGCAATAAGAGGCAAAGATGCACAATTAAAATAATTAGTAGAACTAGGGTAAAGATACTGCATTATATAAACTGATCATTTTTTTTTTATATAAGATTGAGGACCTTCTATTACTGAAAACCAAAATAATGGTACAAAGATACAATACAAATGTGCAACCACACCTCATGCCACACTGGCGGACGGTAGCGTGGCCAGCTTCTTAGAAAGGATTATACAATAAAGCAAAGAATAAGACTAACCCAAACCAATTACATGGAGAATCCCACCCACAGAAGCAAAAAGAGACTACAAAAGACCTCTAGAAGAGACCCTGAGTCAAAAACATAGAGCGAGTAGAACCATCAACCTCTACCAAAATAGAGCCAACCAACATCCACTAAGAAAGAACAAAACCTCTTACGCTGCGGCCCCCGAAATAGAGCGAAAATAGAACATCGAGAGGCGCCCAAAACCGACAGAATCAGAAAAATGAGATAACCACCACAAATCCACCAGCCGAACCCAGTCCTCTGCCACTCCCCGAACGAAACCCATTCGCTTAAGCTGCTGCATGACCCGAAACAAAAAACCAACGGACCAAATAACTAGCTCCAGGGCCCATCACGGAGCCGGTTTCTCCCCCACCGGAATCGCCAGTTCCTCTCGGATGCCCTCTTTAGAGATGTCCATAAAATCTTTGAGCGTGTATTTAATCAAGCGAATACCGGAAAAATTGGCCTGTCGGGCCACCCTTAATGATCTGAAATGCCTCTGTGAGGCTATTGACCAATTGATTCCTAGCCTGGATATCGCGGGCTAGGAGGATTCTAACTGCCCAGAACGAATTACCAACCAACTTACGGCTAAGATGAGCTTCATATTTGTGGAGGAGGGCCACCTCCCTGTGCGCAATTTGGGATTCAACACTAATCGGTGTCTCGGCCAGATACTGGGCTCCCCAGTTAAAGGCCTGGGGCTCGGACGTATCCACCTCCATAGGAAGGTGGTGAGAGGTGCCTTCAGCATAAATACGGCTTTCCCCCCAGGTCTTGATGATTCTCCCCCCCCCCTACTACCATCTCTCTAGTTACTAGCTGTCATGTAGGGTGCCATCCAAGACTTCGAATCCTTACTCAACCAGCAGAAGAACTTATAAAAATGACTAAACGGGTTGTGAATTCCCGCATTGTGATCCATACTTATAAGAAAAATCCAGGGGGGACGGGTATCAGCACAGACTGGAACAATCAATATAACCATTAAGGCCACACGGACGAAGGAAATGTCATTCATGGCATTGTACCTCTCACTGCTCTCGTTCATGGCGCTGTACCTCTCGTTGATCTCACTATCGTCCGAGCAGGTACGTGAATACGTTTGAACTCTGATGTGCAAATACTTCGGCACCTATAGAGTACAGTCCACTTTACTACTCAGCGCACGGAAACAGTTATCAAATGATGAAACCAGCTGCCCCCTTAATGCCATAAAGAAGGCAGATGGAAATGAACGCATCGAGGGGATGGATATGATCATGGGCTACCATGATTTTGATGTCTCCGGGCCATCGATTGATCGAGCCTTGTGTCACTTGACTCAACCATCCCTTCCATCATTTCGATCCCCACATTGAGAGATCCGTAATGATGGGTATTAGTGCTAATCCTCATGGGAGCCTCACCCGCAACCGCCAGCTCATTCATAATTTCGAGATCCCCACCATCCTCTTCGCTGCCTAGGTGGATAGGGAGAGTGCCACTAGTATTCCTAGCATCGACGAGGTGGACAGCCTAGTCGAGAACTGAGGCCCCGGGCTAATCCTGTGGGAGCCTGCTAGCCACTTGACGTGTCCTGTTCATGCTATCCATGCATCCAGCTAGGTGTCCCACATCCTCCGAGGCCAAATCCATGCACTTCCTTCTTAGAGCGTAGTCCATAATTTCCGTCAAACTACCCCCATAAAAATATACACTCGCCCAACACCCTTATTAGCAATGGCGTCCGCCACCCTATTTCCTTTCCTACAAATGTGAAGAAACTCGATGGCTGAGTGGGAGTTTAGTAAATTACGCAAGACCCTGAATTGACTCTCCCACCTCCAATTGCGGGAAATTTTATCGATGGCTGGCCTACATTGAATTCTTCTGGCCATGGAAGTAATTATGAGCGAATCCCCCTCTACATTGAGCGGAGTGCACCCCTTCTGAAGAACCCACTTGATTCCACTGACCATACCTTCCAATTCAGCCAAATTATTAGTGTTCCTCCCCAAATCCCCCTAGAACATACTAGTGATGAACCCTCCCAATTCCTTATGACTCTACCATACCCGATAGGTCTAGGGTTGTCCTTTGCGACACCATCAAAGTTAAGCTTATATGACCCAACACATGGGCATTTCCATCGTTCCGGACTAGGAGAAGGCACAGTCAGCTTACGGGGATCACGAATGCTAACAAGTAAATTGTATATACCCCAGTCATGCATGGTTAACCTCTTTGTGATGTCCATTTTCATAGCATTCTGGTCCCATTGATTAAGAGTAAGCGATTCCTTACTGTGTGTTTCTAACTGGTGCCAAATGATTGCAGTGGTTCGGGTTTTTCTTTCAAAAATACAACAATTTCTCTCCTTCCATATCTCTCAAACCACGAAACCTGGAAAAAGTTCCCAAATCCTTTCCAAGATTTCATTTTTTGAAGATTTAGGAGGCCAATTGGCAATAGTTAGATGAGGTCTGTCCCGAATCCTGATAGTATTGCGGAAGCGCTTGGCTGCTCTCGCCCATAGGGAGGACACAAACGGGAAGGAATCTCGAAGATGATTGACCGTCTCCACATTTGTATCACACATTGTGCATATGGACGACCCTACGAATACTCAGCGCAGCAAGTTTTCCCAAGTGAGAATACGCATGTGAATTAGTAACCAGCTAAGAGAAGAGACTTTGGGCCACCATTGTCCCTTCCACAATTTCATCCATTTAGCATCAGTCTCCATTATGTACATCCCCATCTGCAACCCCATAGCTTCTTTAATGTTGAAATTGCCCGAACTTGAGTAACCCCATCTAACCTTGTCGAGGCCTTCGAGATTGGGGATTTTTCGCTTGCAAAGATCACCATAGAAATCCTCAATATTTTCTTCCGGAACGAGGGCTTTCCACCATTCCTTCGATTTCCAGGTCCTAAAGTGATTATCCTCAACATTGCCCTCCTAAAATTCTTTCAAACTCTTCCGAGGGTCGTTTTGGAGGTGAAGAAGGAGCTACGGGATTTGTGTTATGTTTGCTAAGCATGGTAACTGTTTGTAGGCATCCCCACTGAACCTGGCCATAGCCCCATCTCCGATTTCCCAAAAACTATTTTTTTGGATGATACCCCTATTCTCTAGAGCCGCCTGTCCAAATGTTCGACCCTCACTAATTAACGTTGAAGTGGATCAGTTGTTGCTTAGGACAAAGTGGGGCGTACTTCTTATGCCATAATCCTCCCCAAGGTTCCTCTGTGTGGGTGATCCACTTCCACCAAATTTTAGCTCCCATGATATTGTTGGTGCTGACTAGATCCCAGAGGCCCAATCCGCCAGCCTCATTCGGTTTACACAACGTATCCCAATCCACCAATGCCCACTTCCTATGCCCCTCTTTTCCACCCCAGAGGAAATTCCTTTGGATAGAACGAATTTGTTTGAGCACGGACTTCGAAGCTACTAGAATAGAAAACAGATATATCGGCATCGCCTAGGGGACAGATTTTACCAAGATGATACGGCTAGGGAATTTCAGCGCCTTGAACGTCTAGTGGTTAAGTTTTGTCTTGAGTCTAACCAACAAGTCCTTCCACGAGATTTGGTGAATGGTAGATTCTACTAGAGGAGCTCTAAGATACTTGGAAGGTAGGGATCCTTCCATGAATTCAGGAATCCTGAGGATATTCCTTCTGTTAATTTTCGGGGTGTTAAAGAAATACACCTGGGATTTCTCCTTGTTAATCTCAAGGACACTAGCTGAAAGGAAGGTGTCCAAGCATTTCCTTATACCCCTGGCTTCCTGAACACTGGACGGCCCCATCAACATGGTATCATTGACAAATTGCTGGTGAGTTTGGGGTTCCATCCCCTCACAAAGAGTGAGCCTGCAGATATGACCTTCACCTTGCATGACTTTAAGCAATCGGCCTAGACCCTCCGCTATGATAATAAAGAGAAAATGGGATAGGGGGTCCCCTTGACATATACCCCTAGAGGCGTGGAAGGGCTGGGACGGAGTGCCATTAACCAAGATCGAGAAAAAAATAGAAGAGACAAGACTCAAAACCCAATTAGTCCAGTCCCTAGTAAAACCAAATTTCCTAAGCACCTTATCAAGAAAATGCCAATTGAGCCTATCATAAGCTTTGGAAAGGTCAATCTTGAGCAACATACCATGTATTTTTTCTACTTTCAGGGAGTGAATCGTCTCATGTACTAAGATAATTCCATCAATCAGCTGACGGCCTTCCACAAAACTAGCTTGCTCCGGGGAAATTGGAAGCAGGAGAAGAGGGCGCAATTTATTGTCGATGACCTTGGTGATGATCTTGTAAATCACATTGCATAGAGAAATAGGTCTAAACTTCCCTGGATCCTCTATGCCTAACTCCTTCGGGATGAGCGTGAAGTGGGTGGCATTGAGAGCTTTCATAATAGATCCAGTCTTTCTAGAATTCTCAACGAGTGCCAACACCTCCTCTTTATGCCAGGCCCAGCAAGCGTGGAAGAAGTTCGTGGTAAAACCATCCGAGCCTGGGGCTTTATGATGTGCCATATGCTTGACAGTTTCCTCTAGCTGTTCCATTTCGATGGGTTTCATCAGCATGAAATTGTGGTCATCCGTTATAACCCTCGGGATAGCCTACAAGACCTAGGTTTGAGCCTCATTCCTATCCACATTAGGTTTTTCGAGGACGTCCATGAAGAACTTGTTACGAGTGTCTTCTAGATCTTCTTGGGATTTGGCGTGGGTGCCATCTCTTTTTTTGAGCCTCACCACACAGTTCCCATGCCTATGTTGGATTTCCGCTTTATGGAAGAACTTAGTGTTACGCTCCCCTTCATGTAGCCAACAATTTCTTGATTTACGCTTCCAAAGGAGTTCTTCCTGTTGCTCATGAGTATTGAAGCCATTTAAAAGGATCTGCTCCTCCTTTTTTAACTCCTTGGAGAAACCTAGGGCAATGCCTTTCTATTGCACTTCTTGCATTTTTTTATCCAACCGCTTTTTTTCTTGGAAAATGTTCCCGAAGGACTCCGAGTTCCAACACTTGATTTTACCTTTTAGGACCTTCAATTTTTGTTGGAATTGGTACATTAACGTACCTATGATGGCAGGAATCTCTTCCCACCACTAGTGAGGTTTCTTAGGGAAATCTTGGTGGAGGAGCCATAACTGCTCAAACCTGAAGGGTCATCGAAGATTCTCCTTGATCCTCGACCATTCCAGACTGACTGGCCAATGATCAGAACCATTCGAAGGAAGCATGACTACCATAATATCCCCTCCGACCATCATAGTCGATTCTATTACCGGAAAGTGATCCTACCGAGAGGCAATTGTGAAGTAATTTTGCAAGAGGACTCCCCCAAGTCCCTCCTTACTTGCGTCGGTACAAACCACAAAGTCTCCATCTGGATCTGCAATTCAAAGTATGGGGGCAGTTGCTAAAATATGTTTGAGAATCAGGAAACTCTCCTCACATTTGTTTGTCCACAAAAACTTACTTTCCTTTTTCTGCAGTGAGGTCATAGGACATGCTATCCTAGACAAGTTTTCAATGAACTTCCGATAGTACCTTGCTAACCCTAGGAATGATCTAATGTCAGTGAAACTTGTTGGTGTAGGCCATTCTTCTATGGATTTAATTTTCTCAGTATCTACATCAATGCCTTTCTCATAAATGATATGGCCAAGGTATTGGATTTGCGGTCTATAAAAATCACATTTGCTGAACTTAGCGTAGAGTTGGTGCTCTCGTAGGATCTGTAGTACAATTTTGAGTGCTCCCTATTCTCTTCCTCGTTCTTATAATAGACCAGTATGTCGTCGATGAATACAAGTACAAACTTGTCTAGGTACTTACTAAAGACACTGTTCATCGTGCACATAAAATTAGCAGGTGCATTCGTTAATCTGAAAGGCATCACTACAAACACGTAGTGACCGTACCGTGTCATAAAAGAAATTTTGTTTATGTCCTCATCCCAAATTCTTACTTGCTGATGTCTGGAGCATAAATCGATTTTAGAGAACACTTTTGCTCCTCTGACTTAGTCAAATAGATCATCTATCATTAGAAGGGGATATCAGTTCTTTATAGTTAGTTTATTCAGCCATCGGTAGTTGATGCACATCCACATATTTCCATCCTTCTTCTTCACGAAGAGAATGGGTGCTCCCCAAGGGGATACACTCGGTCGGATATATCCTTTTCCAATCAATTCTTGCAGTTGAAGTTTCAACTCAACTAGTTCGGGGGTACTCATGCAGTAAGGTGCCTTCGAGAGTAGTACTGATCCCAATACTAGTTCGATGGAGAAATCCAAATCTCTCTTAGGTGGTAACCTAGGTATTTCACCTAGAAATACATATCAGAAATATGCTAGGACTGGAAAATCTTCAATATGATGTTCCTTTTCATATTCTAAGTTGTGGATGTTGACTGCGTACAACTTACATCCCTTTCGTACACATTTCTTAACTTGTAGGGTTGAGATTTGCCCAATAGATACTTTCTTGGGTATACCCTATACCTTTCTCTCTTTCCCATTTTTATCCGTGCAAGTGAAAGTTTTGTTTAATAAATCCAACATCATGTGATGTTGTTCAATCCAATCCATACCAATGCGGAGGTCTTAGGCACCTAAGGGTAAAATGCTCAAGTCTGCTTCAGTTTGGAAACCGTTCATGTTAAGTTGTCAATTTTTTACTAGTTATGTAATTTTTCTTTTCATCCCTGTGGCTAGCTGTACCAACCATGGTTTGGCATGTTTAACATTTTTCAGCTTGCAAATTTCAATAGTTTTAGGGGATACATAACTACAGCATTCCCTAGGGTCAATTAAAATAGAAACATAAAAGTTTGCAATCTTACCTTCAATTTCAACCATCGTGGACTGGTGATCTCCCTTCCTACCCTCAAGGGCCTCACATATTTTGGGTGTCTGTGCCATGTATTCTATGGTTGTCTTTTCCTGTAGGTTGTTCAAAACTTTGGTGTCCTTGTTGTTTGAGCAATCTTTGTAATAATGGGGTCCTTGACAACCCCAACATATGCCAGGTATAGGGGTTGTTCTAGTCCCTCTCTCAACTGTTGGTTTGTTAACACTGTGTGTTGGGTTACTTTACTGTGTACCATATCTTGGAAAGTTTCTGTTAGTTGGGAAGCTGTTGTTTTGTTTTCGGTAAGGAGGTGGTTTGAACCCCATCCTTCGGTTGTCTAAAAATGGTCTCATTCTGTCATTTTTTTTTAGAATTTTAGTGTTGTGCTCACTGTGCTCATAAGAGAGCCTAGCTTTGTACAAAGCCATTTCGAGGGTCTTGGGTGCATCAAATTCAATTTTATCTTAGTAATATATTGGTAGACATCTAAGGAATTGTTTTATTTTCACCTTTTCATCGCTTCCGTAAGGTACGTAATGTAACAGTTCGAGATGTAGCATATTAATGCATCCATGGTGAGGGAATTTAAGTGTAGCTCATGGAATTATTTTATTTTCTTGTCGAAGAACCTCTCTGGCATGTACTTTTCTTGAAATAATATCTTGAATTTTGACCACCCAACTTGATCCCTTTTTATCTTCTTAGTATGTTTCAAGTCTTGCTACCATCTGGCAGCTTTACCACTTAGATTGTAAATGGACAATTGGGCCTTCATACAGTTGGAGTACTGATGTACTTGGAAGTATTTGTTCATTCCCAACATCCATTCTTCGGCTTTCTCTCCTGAGTCTAGGTCTCCTTCGAAAGTTGGTGCTTTGATTTTCTTAAATTCTCCTTGAAGGTTGTCTCATTTCTTGTATTTCTTTTTACAAGGAGATGATGCATAAGAGTCTAAAGAGTACTCAGATTCAGGGTCAGAGGATTTGGATGAATCGGAGAGTTCAGGTGACTCTTCAAGTTTTCTAATAACTGGGCTACTATCCCTCTTTCTTTGGTGCTATTTAATCAGATGCTTGTTTGCAGAATGGGTTGTCTTCCTATAGGTTTTCTTTCCAGTTAAAGTTAGTAGCAATGCCTCATTTACTTCGTGTTGTTCGCTTCTTTCGTTTAAGTTGTCATCTTTGAAACTACGGAATTCTTCCTGTAGGCTTTGCACTTGTTTCAGCAGGTCATAGGCCTTGACTGGGCCAAAACTATCATTTAGTTCAATTACTATTTCCTGCTCCCTGGGTATTGAGTTCAGGTTACCATGTTGATTGTCTTCTCTTTCAGCATTCATGTTTGCTTGTTCTATCCTGAAACAATTTTACAATGTGCAAGCAAACAAGTTCTTATTAGTTTATAAATTTTACAGTGGTAGTGTAGGCTCATAGGGCTCAAGTTTCTGAATCTGGGCTCTGATACCACTTGTAATGTCCCTAAAATATTGAGAATTTTTAAAATTTTATATAGGCTATTTAACCTAGCAAGACTTTGGAATTGAGTAAACATTACTTTCAACATTGTAACTAGAATAAGAAATGTTATGGTAAGAATTCAGGACTGGTTGCAATACTCTTTAAAGTTTGTTCTTACACAATGTTGGCTTTAGTTTAGTTAGGATTATCATTCATAATACATCACTATGCTATGAGTCGTCTATTTACGTCTTGACTTTATTCACAGTATGATTGGTTTGATTGGTTGTATTTTATGTTCGAATTCTGTTATGCATATTGAACGATGTATTTTATGTTTTCCATGGAGGAAGAGGTATTGTAGTGCTCCAAGTCTTACTTAGCTCTTTATGAGCTAAAGTATTTCAATCCATTCTTTTGTGCAAGTGATTTTGAAAGAGGCACTAACCTATTACCTAAACACTCCAAGAAACTACATGCCAAGGGGAAAAAAGGGAATGAACCCTAACCTTCAAGGTAATCTAGCTTACTATATCTATAGCTTGGAGGAACACCCTATTCTAAGTTTTGTGGATGAAGATTTAAGTGACAAGGGGATAAACCCTAAACCCCAAGTCATACTATGGTAGTGTTATAACTAAGGAATAATGGAGAATGCAACTATAGGGAAGTGGGTATTGATCTAGATCATAGTGGAGTTAGGTCGGACTTTAATGCTAGTCACATGAAGGGCCTGCTAGTGGAATCCATGGTGGCCCATGGTTTGAAGGGATGCAAAACCCTTTATTGTTTTCATTTGGCTCAATCGTTGTCTGTTAGTTGCATGAGAGTGGAACTCTTCTCCAGAAATTGAGTTGGTGAAAAAAGTGGGGTATGCACATGACCGGAGCATCGCTCTTGGTCTATGCAATCCTAGAGCTTATAGGTGGGGCGTGATCAACTATGAAACCAGCAGGTAAACTTCATTCCATAAAACTTCCTCAGTTCATCTGTAGCTTATTTATTTTTTGTTTAAGTAGGTCTCACTACCCATTGTTTCATTTTGCTGGACAAGACTCATGGGCGTTTTGCTGGGCGATTATGAACTGGGCAATGAAGACTCCAGTCTGCATTTTACCGAGTAAGACTCGGTCTTAGCAATGCCTCTATCTCATCTTTATGTTGGTTGGAAAATGGGTGGACTTTTTTATATTTTAAAAGAATTGTTGGGCAAAGATGCTTTAATGGTTTTGGGTTTGGGAGGCACAAGGATTGTAATGGTTCATCCTGGTATGTGCAGTTGTGGTTTACTGGTTTCCCATTTCTCCAATGGATAGGTTGGAGAGTTTGTGCCATTTTTCAGGCCTCTGCGTAGACAGTAATGTTGGACATTTTGTTTCTTTCTTGAAAGTATGTGCAGACAATCTTCAATTTTTGGGGGAAGAACCATGTGTATATTTGGATGGCTCTTGGGCTCTTTCATTGATGATTCAAACCTTAGTTTCAATACTGTAATTCACATTTATATTTTAAATGGTTTATTCCAATGTATAAATTTTTTTTATTATGAAAACTCAGTATCGATGTTTGTCTGGATTTAATGGTTAATTCGTTTCAACCCTAGATTTGTTAGATGTTTCACGGCTTTCTTTGATTTATGTTCTGCGTTTGTATGGCGACTACTGTATCATCTTTTTGGGCGAGAAACTAAGAATAATGTTGAGCCCTATGGTATCGTGTACTATACTAACAGTTGCGTGACAAATTGTTGTTTTTGTTTGCCTTAGGGAAGATGAATCATGTTTATGCTATTTAATTTACAGTCTAAGATGTGGGTTGGATTGGTCAGGGTTTGAATCGTTTTGGCTTCTTGGTCTCTAGCTGATTAATTCTGAATGACCATGATAGATATTGTCTTTTACGGAGTTCTGGAAAAAGTATGGGAAAATCCTGTAATTACTATTTATTTTCCGAGTTTTATAATGTTAGTATATTTTAATTTCTTTGTCTGAGTCAACTGAATGATCCTAATAATGAGGATTAAATTATTGTGGTCTGTTTTTTTTTATGAATTTATTCATTTCCTTAGGTTTATTCAATTCGATTATCTACCTCTAATTATAGTATAGGTTATAGATTTAGTTTATTTATTTCTTAATTTGCGGGATAGAGTGGATAAGCGCCATACTTGAATTTGGATGAACTTTCATAAAATCATTGCTTTTGTGCATTTTATTCGTGGATCACTCCTAAAATGTGTAAGCTCCTATTTTGAATCTTAGGAAGGTTTAAAATGGTAGATTTGATTCAACTTACAGGATTGGTTAATGCATATAATATCTTTAACCGAGAATGTTTACGATTGTGGTTTTCTAATACATTACAGATTAATGATGAATAATTAATTAGGTAACATTTATCATTTATAAATAAATATTCTAAGTAGGTAGATGTTTAAAGGTGTAATAAATCTATCTAGGGAGGGTTTAAGGCTTATGCCCAGAAATCCTATGGTTAGGGATTTCTCTCCGTGTATGAGGATTATAGGATTTTTCTCTAGATTAATATATATATATATATATATATATATATATATATATATATATATATATATATATATATATATATATATATATATATTTTAACCCAAAATTCATGGCCAAGCAGATCCGCCGATGACTCAGTGATATGCAAGAAAATCATATATCCCTATATTAATTGATAAAAGCAAATAACAAAGAAAACCATAGTAGCATATTTAGAACATTTTGATAATAAACAAACATAATCTTATTTGATTAAAAAGTAAATAACACAGAAAACCATAGCAGCATATTTAGAAGCATTATAAATCTTTCTTTTGATGATAAACAAACCTAATCGAACCTGAAATATACATGGCCTATGAAGAAAGAGGATATTAAATAGAACTGTATATGACTTATACCTTTTAAATCAGATACTATAACCATTAAATGAATTAATATCCTGAGATCCATCAAAATAGAATAATAGTACAATAATGACAGATTTCTTTTCTGAGAGCAAGGTAAAAATGCTATTATTGTAAAACATAAATATATCAGAAATATAATTAATTGAAATGTAAATAAATACTTTTCAGTATTTTATTGTAGGACGACTAACTTGGGAACTGCCACGTTCCTCCCAACCATAGACCACAATCCGTTCCTGGATTGTTCCACCTGTCACCCCCGAGCCAAACTGAGCATGACAAGAATCTAGAAGGTCTAGGTGTAGGATTTTCTATCTTCATTACTACGGCAAGGTAGCCACAAGGCTCACTTTATCAACCTGTATCATGTGAATCTGTTGAATAATATTCCTCTTGATACCTTCACATTCCTCTCACTAGGACATTCCTCTTTTAATAAGACACACCAGATATTCAACAATCTGATGTTTAAGCGCTCAGATTCATGACTCGACCCTCTAGTGTGCTTGGGAAAACACTTTCTCGTGCAAAGTTCCTCTCTCTGCTATTTATAATTTTTTTATGGACAAGGCTGCTAGGAAATTAGGTCTTTTGCATAAACAGTTAACTAACTGACACTCTAGCAGTTCTGTATTTATCTTTAATTAGGAAATTAATTTATTTTAATCCTCACAATTTATTTTAATCTTTATTTAGTAAATTTGGACTTTTAATCACCTAACAACTAGTTATATCTTTAGTTATCAGCTAATGACCAACCTATACTCTTTCATGCTCAGCCCCTCTTTGTGTGGTTGTCCCAGTCATCCTGAAAGAATAAAATAATAATAGTCTTTGAATATTTAAAGTAATTAAATCAAAACAAATTATTGATGCTCCATAGCTCTCAACTCAACATCAAGCGATCACTAGGAGTTCAAGTGCTCCAGAGCATCGCAACTCACACTTACTCAACTAATAGTGCTTCCATAGCCCACATGGCTCAACACTAACCATACTAATTCAGATGTTCCATAGTTCACTTGCTCACACCATTTAATAGTTTGGTGCTATTCAGAGCTCACTTGCTCAACACACAAAAATAACCACAATTAATGTTGTAACAACAATAACTAATAAAGAAGTAATATAGTCTTCTTTTTTTTCTTGGGATATTACATGGAATCATGACAATAATCATACCTATGGGGAGACCAACATATAAAGAATAGGGTTCATCATGGTTAGCAAAAATCAGGTGCTAAGGTTAAGGTGGACATTGTGAGGGAGGTTTCAACCACCATATGTGTATCATGTAGGAGGTTGAGGCCTCAAACTCTCATTATCGTAGGAAGAATCCAAGGAGAATCCAAAATGAAATCAAGGAATCTCAGGAATGGTTTAGAAAGGGAAACGAAGTTATGGATATGGATGAAATTTGACAAGAGATGTACTAGTTCTAGATTCCTAATATAAGGAACTACTGCACTAGAGATACTAAATACTTTCAAACAATCTTACTCTATTGACATAAAAAATATATCTATTAGGTAAATTTATGTTGGATCATAAGGAGGAATCAATTAAGGAAATTCTCTTGCAGGTTGATGAGCTACATGATGATTTGAGGTAGATGAAGGAATTCTCGGACTAGATGCGGCATATGAACACCAATCTATTAATTTAATAGAAAATTCCACTAATTTGGATTTGTGTTCGCTTAGAAATGTTTCGAGGATGAGAAACCCCTTCTGCCTAAACCAAAGAGATTTCTTATCTCCATTTATGATGGTGAAGAACACTCCCCTTAATCTTGGAAGGGCTCTATTTTATTTTTCTTACTCCTATTATTATAGTTATGTTTTTGGAAATTCCTTAAAGATATCTAAGGAATGGATATCAATTAACTTACCAAACTAAAATGTAATCAAATATAAACATTATAATTGTAATCAAATATAAACATTATAATTTGTATAGATTCATGCATTTTAATTATATATTTGGTTTTACTATTAAATAAAAATGGATAAAAAAAATTTAAAATGTTTTGATCAAAGTATTTCTAAGAATTTGATTATTCTTCGAATTAAATAGACCTTGAAGTAAAATAATTTATTAATATATTTTAAATTCTAATTATAAGCTGCTCTTAGTTTAATATTATTGATAATGGTAACTATATTATTACTATTTATTGAAATCAATTTTAATTTATTAAATATTAATAAAATAAAATTATTCAATTTTTGAAATCAATTTTAATTAATTAAATCTTAATAAAAAAAATGTTATTTAAAACATTATTCTATTAGGTGGTTTTCTGAAAATTAAATAATTTGCATAATTATTTCACTTTTTTTTCGTTGATTATTTGAAAATTAAATAATTTACATATTTAAGTCACTTTAGTTTTCAATGATTATCATATTAAATAAGTTCCGAAAATAAAACTTAATCTAAATGAGATTAAATCTTTATATATTATACATTCTATAGCAAAAGGTATTTCATTTTTTAAGCTTATTCTTAAAGTGATTTTTTATACAAACTACCATCCACATTAATATATAATCATCATTCCAAATATATATATGCGTGGCATGACGTAGGATGTTGCTCACTAAAAGGATCACACTATATAGTTTCAATAGAATCTAATTAAAATGACACCAATGAGTCAAATGTTAAATTTCTTAAAACTATATTAGAATGTCAACCTTAATAGAAGGATATACACACTTTGTTTTTTAATGATATATAGCTTAAAAATAATTAATAAAAATTATACTAATAACATTATAAATGTTATGATATATAGTTTCAAGATTAATTAATTAAAATGATAATAATATGCAATATAAGTTAGGAGGTTAAGAGCCCTGAGGGGTAGTTTAGTTGGTTGAATCTTCCAAGACCCAGATGACAGAAGGTTGAGGTCGAGGGTTCAATTCTCTGGGTCTAGGGTTAGGCATCGAATTAATGCCGACAAGGGTGTGGTCCTCTTCGGGCGGACCGCTCGGCTTGGATCCGTGGATGTAGCAAGCTCTAGGGCCATGAACCACATTGAAAAATAAGATAGGAGGTTAAGAATAATCAATTTTATGTGTATATAATTTGAGGGGGTAATGAGATGGTATGAATATTAAATCTTGACTACAAGAGTGGTGAGTGACTCATGCATACTCAATGTGTTTTGTCTATTCCCACAGACTTCTGGCAAGTCGACAAGATGAGATATCTTCTTAGGATTAATATATATATATATATATATATATATATATATATATATATATATATATTATAGCAGCGACAAAACAAGTTATTATTATCAAATCCAATAAGTTCAGTTATGTTAGATATTTGTAAGAAATTATCTTGGAAGAAATTACTCCCTCTAGGTTTCTATTCCCCGCGCCGCCCCCCCCCACATATATATATCGCCGAGAAAACAAGTTATGATTATCAAATCCAATAAGGTCACTTATGTTAATTTTGTGTATGGCAATAGAAACCTAGAGGGAGTAATTTCTTACAAATATATTGGAATTGGTATCCATCACTTGAGCTCAATTGGAACTATAGCATTGAGAAAATTAATATTGGAGTGTGTAAATCTTACTTTGGGCTTGAAAACAACCATAAATTCACAAACCTTGTGATGTGGGATAAAAATAACATCCTCTTTCAAAAAAATTGGAGAAAAATTGAGCAAACTCGTGAGAATTTTGGAGAAAAATTGAGCAAATCTACAAGCATTTTATCACTTATAACCTTCAAATTAAAATAAATATTCCCTATCCTATTCTCCTCTTAGATCTAGGGCTCTCTCCCATTGAGGGCACGAATATGACTGGGTACTTGATGTACAAACACAAGATAGACAACGTAGGAGACGATCAACTTCCTAAAATTGCTTTAAATTCCAGCGAAAACCACTCACGCCTCAAGCGAGGGTGGCATAAAGTTACCATAACTTGGTTAAACAATTGGAGGATTGATGATACTATCACTTTGCAAAATACGATAAGATTAAAATTAGTATTTCTAAGTTTAAATAGAAAATGTTGTGCAAGAAAGATTTAGAGTTCAAAAGAAAATTGTGATACTATAAGAAAGCTATATATTAACCCTAATCTAGAGGATCAAAATTATCTAATTTTTTTTTTTATAAAAGTATTTCTTATATTTACCAAGGGGAAGGAAAATATACTACAATACATCCTCATCCTCAAAGAACCAAAACTACAACCTCTTTTCTCATAGATATTAAAACAACAATAAAATAAAAGTACACATGTGGTTCCAATCCCTTATCTTATTTGATTAACACAAAAAATTTAGCTAATATTTGCATTCACACCTCATCTTTCCATCTAACAAAACATAGCCAAAGAACTAATCTCCTTTTTAAAAAAATATTTGCACCAAAATTTCCATGAACAAACAATGTTGAAATCATCATGTAATTCCAAACACAGACTACAGATCATACTAAAGTTCCAACATCACCCATTATAACTACTCTCTAATCTACCTTCCCTTGAAAAAAGGTTTCATGCTCAGACTGAACAAACTCCCAACAAGACCTACCAAAAGAGAATTCCTATAAGAGATGCTTGATTGTTTTCAAAATGAGGTAGGAATGGAAAATTCTATTTGAGATACCACTTTTTGCAAGTCGTTCCTTGGTAGGAAGGCCTTGGTAAATCACTAGCCATGCAAACACCCAAAGCTTGTAGCTCACCCAAATTAAAAAATCATCATGTGCAATCTCTTGATCCACTTTCTCTCTGCATCATTAGAAGCCAATCGTGAATTTGAACAAGACTAAGTTCGTGCCTCTTATGAAGATGAAGGGACAACCTTTGAGAATCATATTGAAACAAGGGGCACCCGAAAATCTATTCCCAATCACGCCAAAAGGGTTGAAGCATATATATACTCATTTTAACAAGTCCTCATACGAAATAAGGTTGATAATATCCATAATAACATGTCTATGCATAGAGGATAAGGAAAACTAACAAGTAATGGATTGCCAATCCTTCCAATTTTGGGTACGAGCATTCCATAAGTCCTTCCAATAGAAAATCATTTTTTTGCTTAGTTAATGGCCTTGAAATCGAGGGATGTATGAAATACATGTGCTTTGCACCTTCCAAATCCATATCGGTCTCCTTTCTAAATCCCATCTCACCTGACTACTTGACAGCTTCCACCTCAGGAGGCGAACCATATTCTTCCATCCTACCCAAATACTTCTGATAATAAAGGAACCTGACACTTGAAAGTTATGAGAGGATGATATTATATCATTTAATGAAAATGATCCCTCGATCATGGCAATGTGTTTTTTTGTGAGAAGTTGATGTCTCAATAATACTTGCCAAGGAGAGCTTCCTTCAAGAAACCGAATCACCCATTTTGCAGCCAAAATATTAACCTATTTGGAAATATCAATCAAGCCTAGGCCTCCTTCCTCCTTGGGAATAATGCAAACATCCTAGGTTACCATAGGGAGGTCCCTAGCCCCACCATATTTGGACCACAAGTATGAACGCAAGAGTTGTTCCAATCTATGAAACTAATCCCTATTGGGAAGCCGATAAGAAACATAATAAACGTGTTCAAATTCCAGATAGTCCTACTTACAATAGTTAGCTTTGCATCAAATGGAAGGTCTGTGTTGTGACAAAGGATAATTTTACGTTGCAAATGCTCTAAGTACCAATCCCACATAGCTGTTGGAGAAAGGCCCACAACAAAGGGGATGCCAAGATACCCTTCTATTACACCTAGGTGAATGAAATTCCAAGTAGGAGGGATACAATTAGGAGGCTCATCAATACCAATCAACCAATAATGAGTCTTATGATCACTAATCTTATCCCCAAAGGACGTGCAAAAAATAGACAAGCAATTCCTATAATTAGACACTAACTCATGGTCAAACTGAATAGCAATGAATCATCTACAATGTGATTATTAACCATGTCAGAATTGTCTAGAAGTGAAATTTATTGAATCTTCACTTGTACTCGGTTAGCATCGAGCAAATGACCAAGAGCATCCGTAGTTAAAACATAGAGATAAGGTGCAAGGGGGCATCCCTGTCTTAGACCGGTGCAAAAGAATATGTGGAGAAAGTGTATTATTGACTACAACAAAAGTTGAGGCACAAGAGAATAGGGTGTTGACCATCCCCTCAAACTTTAAACCAAAGCTTAATCATGACATCATCTTTGTAATGAAGAAGAAAATTAATAACGCCAAGATTAGAACTAAAATTAATATTTCCAAGATTAGAACGAACACTAATGAGCTCCATATTGAAAAGGGTGTTGGACAATTCCTAAAATGCAATGGGATGAAAGGACTTACCATCTCCGTGATTCTATAACTGTTTTTATGAAAATCACTTTATCTTAAAATGGCATGCATATATTCACATTAACCTCTTCTCCAATATATACTTTTCTAACCTTGTAACTTCTCAAAACTATAGTAAGTTAGAAATGCTTCTCTTTAAGCTTTTAAAACATCATAATAATATTTTAAAGTAAATCAAATAATTAAATTTAATCTTTTATATATATATATATCATTTTTAATATATAAAGATTCTAATTTGTATAAATCAATCCATTTTCCTAATGAATTTGAAATTATTTTGACATATAAGTCACTCATACAAAGTTCATGTTTTTCAAGCTTTATTGATTCTTATTAAAATTAAAGTACACCTCTAATATAATTTATAATTGGTTAATATGTTTTAATTTTAATTTTAATTTATTAATTTGAATATTATTATAATAAAGATTACATTATTCTCAAATAAATTGTATACTTAATTTATATTAATTTGTATGCATTAATATATTATAAATATTAATTATATAAAATAAGTTTTAAAATTATGATCTAACATTTATAAATGTTATAATTACTAAAAATAAATCTTGGATTTCTTAACTTAATTTTATTTTTTAGGATATCTATTCACAATAATTTGCAATCATCATTTCAAATATTAATCTGAGTTCTATAAAGCTACCCAGTAAGAATTTCATGGCATATAGTTTTAATAAAATTTAATTAAAATGGCAACAATATATCATAAGTTAAATAATCTATCTTTCTTAATATTAAATTTAAATTTATTATGTCTCCACATGCAGGGAGACGTTATTCAATCGATAAAACTTTGCTCGTAAAACGAACCCAAAGTTCATTCTTGGAAATAAGTTTCTATCAAATTTTCTCATTATTTAAAAAAATATTTATCTCCATTTCAATTGACTGGACTGGACAGCGATCGGATATAAAATATATATAAGTTCGAGGTTTATGTACATGTTTTATTGGGCAAACTGCCAAAACCCTGACATTTTACCAAATTCCAAAAACAACGTGTGGTAATCATGCGACTTAGTGGTTTCCCAAAAATATCGCAGCGATCGAATAATCCATTTCCTGTTGCTTTATTTTTAATATCAACTTTGTTCGACTTGCTTTGGATTTGAAAATTGATTTTGGTCGCCTTCCTTTTCACCATGATTTAACATCCACTATCAGGAACTTACTATCTATTATCAAGTGGAAGGTCCAGTTTTATCCTATGGAATTATTAGTGCAAGAAAATGATTTGTAAAATCCACTCACATATGTGGATCAACACAGCAAAAAATTGTTTGACCACATTATAGTCACATTGTTGAAATGATTCCGACTTGGTGCTGTAGAATTCATGTAATATATATATCAGTGGTGAAAATGTTTCTCATGGAAATCACCATTCACAATCATCATTCTGGATATTGATTGTGTTCCTGGGTGTATAGCACTACCCACATCATTTTTCTGGACATTGATCGAGTTCCATGATGGATAGCGCTAACCACTAGAAGCAACATGATACATGATTGACAACAATATGCATCATAATCAAACGTTAAAAACTCTTAACGTTGTATTAAACTGATCTTATCGATTGTATCCATGTTGATTTTGGATTTAAATTTATCATGAAAATAAAAGAGTGACAGGGATATATTCTTTTTTGATATGTAAATAATTGTGATTTATATAATTCAAAGTTTTGATTAGTTTACAAATTAGATTTAAAATAATTTGTAAGTTACTCAGCTTGTGGTTGGTCAAGATCAAGTATTATGTCAAATGATTTTATATTTAAATGAACAAAATAACACAGAAGAACTGCTATGACAAGTAATAAAGTGGTACACAATTGAATGATAACCCCAATATCCTTTGTGGTCCTTAGCTCTTTTTTGTGGCTTTCTAAACATATGTTGATCTTCTCTTCGAGAATAATTCCATATAATTTGGCAAAAATAGGGCTAATCATAATGGTCCTATAATTAGATGGATTGTTTTTTATCTCCACTTGTAAAAATAGGAAGACTATGACATTTTGTCCTTGGTTTGGGGAAACCTCTTTGCTAAATTGAAGAGCCTATGGATGTGAGGGATGAAGATAGGACCACCAATTTTTAATATTATGCTTTGCATTCTTCGATGTCTTTCTTTATCCTTCATTTTCACAAGTCACTTAACCCCAAAATCTATGTCTTCTAAAGATAACTTATTCCTCTATATAAATGTTTGAATGTTATCCATGACATGAAGGTATTCATAAATATTTTTAAGCTAGGAATTCAAGTCCCTCAAGCCAATTATATTATTTTCTTTAATTCTCTAATCTAGAAATTTCCTTGACAATTTCTTAGGATCTACCTTAGAGAGATTCTCTTCCTTTCTATTTATATGGTGCTTTTTTAGAGGAATTTGCACCTATAGATCTTGTATATTTTTAAGAACCCATTAGAATTATTCTTAATGGATATTATAGCATGCTTGCACTCTTTATCATACCAGGCGTTGATCGTCCTATTCTCATTTTTACAGGACACTAAGATACATAACTTGTTAATGGAATTAGAGAGGGTAGCGATAAAGTTATGATAAAGCTCTTCAATATTGGTCTTGGTTAATAGTATATGTAATATTCCGCTTTCTCCCTTAGGGTTTTTGCAATAGAAAGTACAAGTGTATACCCGCCAATAGCAAGGAGCTCATGGCAAGAGCTCCACAGGTAAAGCTTTGTAAGTATGATTATGCTCTTCCTAAGTGTTAAGTGAATTTGTAGACTTAGGAGACTGAAAGCTTGACGCAACGGAACTATTGGAACATGGAATCCACTAGGGGGAGAGGGTGAATGGCTTGATAGCCTTTTGATAAGATTGGTCATCCTTATGTCGTGAGCACTTAAAGTGAACTGAAATGTTCACCAAGCAAACACTTAAGTTTAAAAGTATGTCAATAATTAGTCATAGATAAGGACGCTGGAGAAACTTCTAGTAGCCGGAAGGAAGTAATAATCTACCTTGGCCTAACTATTTGCGTGGAGCTAACCCATCTTGAGTACCATTAAGTAAATATAATAATTTATCCTAAACAACAATAGTACGTTGGCGAGGACAAAAGATTTTGTAAAAGTTCCTAAGCAGAAAATGATTAATATTTCCTGATTATAAATTAGTTATCAAAAGGTAAAATGATTCATTATTATTAAGAAAACATATCGGTATTTATAAGTAAATATTTAAAATATTATTTCAAGCTTGAGATAAATAAACTAGGTAAGATGAAAGAAGGACGTATTGTCATTAAATGTAAATATTTTAAAAGCTATAAAACCTTACCTACGAAAGAAGAAAAGGTTAACTAGTTGCTAATGTTATGAATGGATAACACTTAGCTATTTCCACTTAACTAAATAATTAGTGAAGTTACCATTAAGATGAGTTATTTATGCTAAAAGTTAACTAGATTAAGCTAACTCACTTAAAGTTAGTTAAGAGTTCTAGTTATGTTTAAATAAAATAATTATCTAAGAAAATTAAAATCAATTGAATATAAAGTTTAAGAAATAAATTAATGGAGTTATAATTAAGATAGATTATTTATCTTCAAGATAATTAGATAAATCTAAAGCTAAAACCAAAGCTTAAATAAAGCTAAAATAAATTTAGTTAAGTTAAAAGATCAAGTTAACTAATTTACTAATGATTGACTAAGTAAGTGGATGAGTTAAGGTAACTAAAGTTAAATAAGTGGAACAATAATTTATATTTATAGTCTAAACCTAAAAATGGTTGTAAGAGGGCACTATGGTGCTCGAAAAGGGGGTTCTTCTTCGAAGGCAAAGAAGGGAATGGAAAAGATGATTAAGATTGAATTGAGAAAATTAGAGTATTCCTCTCGTACTCTAGTGGATTCCTACCGAGCTTGGGGTGGTCTCTTAGCGGAAAAAGCTACACCTCGACAAAGATCAATTTGGATGAGAGAAACATTGCACTCAAGCTTTTGGTCGCCTCACCCTAGTTACTAAGATAAGTATTTTCTTATTATATTCGAGCAAGCTACTTTGTTCACTTTAGTTATTTGTCTAATTAATTGTTTTAATTAAAGTCTAATTTTTTTTTAAATTATAGTTTAGTATTTGTTTAAATAATTGTTTTAATTAAGGTTTAATTATTTGTTTAAATTGAAATTTAAATAGTGCCTATCTTTGTTAGTATTGAGGTTGAATTGAGTTTTTTTATGTAGATAAAGTTAAATTCAAGATTTAAAAATTAGTTTAATAATAAAAATTATTCATGTTGATATTTTTGTTTAGTGATAAGAATTATTGAAGTTACATGGGGCTAACATAACCTACTAAAAAAATTTACTCTAGAGATAAAATTTTCTACCAATAAAGCATAAAGAGTATTTTTCCCAGTTTATATAATTTATAGCAGATTGAAAATTTTAGTATGTGTAGATCTGTTAAGTTTGTGTCTTGAAGATCAACCAAAGCCAACCATTGGGGAAATCCTTGTTAAAAACCGACCTTAATATCCTTGAAGATATGTCCGTATCACACACATTTGAGATCATTAAGAAGAGGAATTTTGTTGTTATGTATTTTTTTATTTTTTTTTATAAGACTTCAGTGATCATACTTTGTTCTTGGAATTCACATGTGTGGGAAGGCAGGGGGGTGTTGCAGCTACTTCTAGCAACACACACTGATCTTCAAAACTCATAAAATTTACCTACAGGATAGTCACAGCACACTGTAATAGCTCACTGTAATCTTCAACACAGTCACAGTTGACTGTTTCACTCAACAGTAACCTATAAGATTGTTCCAACTAGCTGATTCAACTATATTTTGATAACTCCTATGTTCATAAACTTAACCAATATTCTTCTTCAACATTTAAACACATTTAACACACAAAATAACTCTAATTGCTACAGCAAAAATAACTTCACACAAATGAGTTTTCAAACTCAAAATGACAGAGTACACAAAAAAATTATGGGTTTTACTTCAACTGATATTGTATTACGCTTTGTCTCCCCATCTCTAAATCATGATTACAATGGAAGTATTTATAGTGCTTCAGGGTAATCAAATAAATGCAATTAACCCTTCATAACAAAATCTAATCTACAAAAATTAAATGCTTTGTTCTGTTTGATTTCTTGAGAAGTTAAATAACAGGCTGTAGATGCCTCTTCAAAATTTGATGATCCATCAACTGTTACTGCTTAAGTCAATTTAAGCGGTGGATGCCTTTTCAACACTTTGAGTAGTTAACAAAATCTGATTTGATTTATCTTCTTGCTTTTCAAAACTATAATATGTTAAATCTGGGCGGTGATTGTCTTTTGCAGATTTTGACGGTTACATTTTCTGGGCGGTGATGCCTCTTCAAAATATTGGCAGCCATCTATTTGATCGGTGGAGTAATTAATTCATTTATGACATTCTCCCCCTTAATAACTACACTCAAAAAACAAAATTTCGAAATACTTGATTTATGTTACAGCTTACAAACCCCAATGTTTTTCCTATGAAACTCAAACAACTCTTTCCCTAGAGGTTTTGTAAATAGGTCTGCAAACTGATTTTTTGATTTGCAAAATTCCATACTGATTTTATTCTAGTTTGTCAGTTCTCAAATGAAATGATACCTTGTATCAATATGATTACTTCTTTTATGAAAAACGTGATTTCTTGATAGTGCAATCGTTGATTTGTTGTCACAAAAAATCTGAGTTGGTCCATCTTGTTCATGCTGGAACTCAAAAAGAGTTATTCTCATCCACACAGTTTGACATGCAGCTGCTGTTGCTGCGACATACTATGCCTTAACAAAGGATAGTGTCACTATGGGATACTTCTATGAAGCCCATGCTACTGATCCTGATCCAAAACTGAATACATATCCATATGTTCTCTTTCTATCATCTGTAGAACCTGCAAAATCACTGTCAGTATATCCAATAAATTTAAAATTTGAGTTTGATGTGTACTCGATACCAAAATTTGTTGTTCCAGCAATATATCTCAGAATCCTCTTTCCATCTTGCCAATCGGTATTCTTCGGGGACTCCATAAATATAGAAATCATACTTACTGCAAACACTATATCAGGTCTTGTTGTAGTCAAGTACATTAGACTTCCTACCAATCTCCTATACATCGTTGGATCAACTTTTAACCCATCCTCCTCCTTACTGAGTTTTGTACCAGTTGCAATTGGTGTTACAACTGACTTACAATTCATCATTCTGAATCTTTTCAGTACATCATTTGCATACTTAGCTTGATTTATAAAAATGCCATCCTCAGACTGAGTTACTTCAATACCAAGAAAATATTTCATCATTCCTAAATCAGTCATCTCAAATTATGTTTTCATGGCTTTCTTAAACTCATCTACTGAAATATCTCCAGTTAAGATCAAATCATCAACATATAAGCAAACAATCAGTATTTTACCTTCTTGGTTTACCTTTTTATACATGGTTGGCTCACTTGGACTTCTGCTGAATCCTTCACTATTCAAATCTTCATCAATCCTACTATACCAAACTGTAGGTGCCTGCTTCAATCCATACAATGCTTTCTTTAATCTGTAAAATTTTTCATCTTGTCCATTAATTTCATATCGAGGAGGTTGTCTTACATAAACCTCTTCTTATAAAGATCCATTAAAAAAAGAAAAAATTACATCCATTTGATATACATACCATTTATTATGAGCAGCGATAGCTAATACCATTCTTATCATATCAAGTCTGGATATAGGTGCAAACGTCTCATTATAATCAATACCAGGTTGTTGACTAAACCCCTCAGCTACAAGTCTTGCTTTGTATTTTTCAACTTCACCATCTTCCTTTAACTTAGTCTTATAAATCCATTTGACACCAATACAATTTTTATTATCAGGCAAATCTACAAGATCCCAAGTATTGTTTCTTTCTATGGCGTCAATTTCTTCATCCATTTCTTTTATCCAAACATCATTTTTAACTGCTTCATCAAAACTTACTGGATCACATGTTATCAATGCAAAATTTGAAACTTGATCTACTTCATCATTCTGCTCATACAGTTCTCTTAAATTCTAGTCTTCTGACCTCTAACTTTGTTTCTTAGTGAAGCTAATGTAGGATTTGATTCATTACCACTTGATGGTTCACCACACTCTTGAGTTTTTGGCGTTCTGGCAAGTGTGCTTACTATTGGTGTAGGCATATGTGGAGTTTACTGTCCATCCTATACATCCTACTCATCACCTTCATCTTCTCCCTGAGATGTAACATCGTCCTATGCAACCAACTTATCTATGCTTCCATCCCATTTTTCTTCTTCCTTAAACATCAAATCTCTGCTGATGACATACTTCTTGGTGATTGGGTTATAGAGTCTATCTGCGTTAGATTCTTCACTATATCCAACAAAAATACATTTCTGAATTTTGTCATCTAATTTTCTCCTCATCTCTTCAGGTACATGCGCATAGGCTACACAACCAAAAATTCTTAAATGAGATATGTTGCTACACTTACCATTCCATGCTTGCTGTGGAACTCGATCCTTCACACTCTTAGTTGGACTTCTATTCAAAATGTACACTGCGCAAGTAACAACGTCTCCCCAATATTCATCTTAAAGATGTTTCTCCTTCATCATACTTCGAACCCTGTTCATAATGGTTCGATTCTTTCTTTCTGCCACTCCATTTTGCTGTGGAGTGTAGCAAGCAGTAAAGTGTCTTTTAATTTCATGATATTTACAAAATTCAACAAAATCATTCAACATATACTCACCTCCTCTATCTGATCTCAAGACTTTAATACTTCTATCACTCTCCTTTTCAACCATAGCTTTAATGCTTTTAAACACATCAAATGCTTGAGATTTCAGTTTCAGCAAATACACCCAAGTTTTTCGACTGAAATCATTAATAAAAGTCATAAAGTAAACATTACCAGTCAAATAAGGTGTTTGCATCGGTCCACACAAATCTGTCCGTATCAGCTCCAATGGTGCTTTTCCTTTGTATGAGACTCCATAAATGAATTTCTCTTTATGATTCTTTCCCTACATGCAACTCTCACATGAGCTTGCTAGCTATTGGATACTCGGCAACCCTTCTACCATCTGCTTTTTCTATAACACATCTAAGCCACCAAAATGTAAATGGCCATACCTCAAATGCCATAACCATGATTGATCTAAACTCTTAGTTTCATAAGCATTCAAAGAGTTAGTCAAATCATTCCTCATAATCAGTGGAAACATTCTATTATTTTTCATCTCTACTCTGGCTATCAATTGCTTACTTGGAAATTTGTCATAAATGTTACATACCTTGTTTTTAAAGAATACTCTGTACTTCTTCTCCAACAACTCTCCCACACTTAATAAATTACATGTTAAACCAGGAACATAATAAACATCATGAATTGTTCTTCTTTTACCATTCTTGGCATATACAGCAATCACACCATTACCATTAACTTTTACCTTACAGTCATTACCCAACTTCACTTCAGACTGAATGCTTGTATCTAGATTTACAAATAACTCCTTATTTCCAGTCATATGATTGCTGCATGCACTATCCAAGAACCATATGTCCTTTGAACTTTCCTGGGTGACATTACAAGTCAAAAACATAGGCTTCTCGTCATTTTAAGCCTCCTTTGAAATGTGTGTAGACAGCTTACTGGAATCTGCTTGCTTCTTCCAACACTTGTTAGCATAATGCCCAAATTTCTTGCAATAGAAACATTGAACTTTATATATGCCATACCTTTGATTCTTTGGCTACCACGTTCTACTACTACTCCCCCTTACGCAAGGAGTATTCTATTGTAACTTCTCTTCAGATTCAGAATCATTTCTGCTATCATAATGATAGTAGTAAAAGCATTTTCTAATGCAGTATCATCATACCTGTTCATTTTTCATTCATGAGCAATCAGGGAACCAGTCAGCTCATCAATGTGCATTTGACTGAGATCTTTAAATTCTTCAATAGGAACAACTACTACCTCAAACTTCTTTGGAAAACATCTCAGCAATTTCTCAATCACATGCTGATCTGAGAGGTCTTCACCATAATGTCTCAGCTAGTTTAAAGTACTCATAGCTTGAGTCATAAAATTATCAACACTCTCACTGTCCTTCATCTTCAGATTCTCAAAATCCCTTCTCAAATTCTACAACTTAACATTCTTCACCTTGGTCACACCTTGATAGCAAGTTTCAAGAGTGTCCCAAGCTTTCTTCGAAGACTCAGCACTTGATATCTTCAGAAATATTGATTAGTTTAGGCCTTGCTGAATAAGGCCAAGAGATTTGTTGTCCTTTTTCCTATTCTCCTTCAATAGAACACGCTCAGCATTTGACAGAGGCAAGTCAGTGGCTTGATCAGCTAGCTCTGGATAGCCAATCGTAATAAACTCCCAAAGATCCTGAGCATGAAGGATAGTTCTCATATTAATAAACCATGTGTCATAATTCCTCTCATTCAACACAGGAATTTGTGGCTACACTAAACTGCTGTTAGTAGCCATCACTAATTAAATCCAAATTACTCAAAACAAAAATGAGAAATAAACCTTAACCAAGATCTGATACCATTGTGGGAAGGTAGGGGGGTGTTGCAGCTACTTCTAGCAACACACACTAATCTCTAAAATTCAAAAAATTCACCTACAGGACAATCACAACACACTGTAACAGCTCACTATAATCTTCAACACAGTCACAGCTTCACAGCTGACAGCAACAGCTTACTATTTCACTCAATAATAACCTATAGGACTGTTGCAGCTGATTGATTCAACTATATTTTGATAACCCCTGCATTCATAAACTTAACCAATATTCTTCTTCAACATTTAAACACATTTAACACACAAAATAACTCTAATTGCTACAACAAAAATAACTTCACACAAATGAGTTATCAAACTCAAAATGACAGAGTACATAGAAAAATTCTAGGTTTTACTTCAACTGATATTTTATTACGCTCTGTCTCCCCATCTTTAAATCACGATTACAATGGAAGTATCTATAGTGCTTCAGGGTAATCAAAATAAATGCAATTAACCCTTCATAACAAAATCCGATCTACAAAAAGTAAATGCCATCAACTATTAATGCTTAAGTTGGTTTAAGCGGTGGATACCTTTTCAGCAATTTGAGTAGTTAACAAAATCTGATTTGGTTTATCTTCTGGCTTTTCAAAACTATAATAAGTTAAATCTGGGTGGTGATTGTCTTTTGCAGATTTCAACGGTTACAGTTTATGGGCGGTGATGCCTCTTCAAAATATCGGCAGCCATATATTTGATCGGTGTAGTAATTAATTCATTTATGATAGCATGGACTACTAAATTGACTGTCTGTCTTAGCCGACAGCCTATTTCTCACTGTCTTATCTCACTGCGTGTCCCCCATATTCATGCCCTTCATCATGATCCATCTGCACACACAACGATTACATATTAGATGACTTGCATGGATAAATATAAATCTAGAATTATATTTATATTCGAATTTAGTAAAAGGTTCTACACTGGCTTATTATATATATTTGAATTTGATATAGATATATACATGTGACTTATATTCGCAAACAAAACTGGATTTGCCTTTGAATCTAGTTGATATATATTAAACGGCTGTACACTGTCTGATCTGCTAGTGTCTTCGTAACTCTGCATTGTCTGGTTGGATAAGTCTGTTTGATTTAATTATAGATAAGTTTAATCTATAATTACACGTGAAGTTAGTAGGAATTATATATATTTTAATTTAGTTTAGTTGAACTCCATCCTTAAAATATAGTTTAGACATAGGTTGGAAGTCAAGAGATGTGGATTGGAATATAATTAAAAATAGTTAGTTATAAAAGGAGTTCATTATAGGGTTGCATATATGTTATATAATCGTATTTTATACGTATGTAATACATGAAAATCATAGTTGAAATTTTGTTAAAGGATGCATGAATTATATATAAATATAAATATATATAAAACATTCAGATATTTATGGATTGATAGAATCTGAATTTGCAAATTCTAGACCCTCGTTTAAGATAAAGAGTTGCTAAATATTGTAATTACTAGTTGGTATCGAAATCATTGTTTTACCTATAAATATTATTAAAAGTTTTTGTTGGATTCAGAGAATTTGAATGAGATACTTAATAACTCATTGTAATAACTATTTGTGTTAAAATGACTGTTATTCAAGGCAGTCCTTTATTTATTGTGTTGTATAGTTTAAAATTATTCTTGGAAGATTAATTTGGTTATGGTATGAAGTCAATTAAATTATATATATATATATATATATATATATATATATATATATATAATTTTGTGATTTTAAAGTTCGAACTATATATATCGTTGTGGTGATATGGTCTACAATTCATAATTATATAGTTAAATTAAGTAAAAGATATTATGTTTATATTTATATGTCAATGTTGTAATATCTCAATTTTTGGAGTAACTATTTTGTTGTTATATTGAGCCATGGCCCCAGCACCTATGTTTATTTTGAGTATTGGGCATGAGCCCTAACACATATGATTTATTCTTATATATATATATATATATATATATATATATATATCGACATATCGGACATCGACCTTGACTAACTTCTTTATTTGAGTACATATTGGGTGAGAAGGCCCCAATGTTTTAATGATGTCTTTCACCTTTGATAAGGGTACAAACCCTAATATACTGAGATGATATTTTGTTACTTACTGTGGAGAGCTATGATTTTACATGATTTGACTTATGAGTGTGTTGAGCATAGACTCAGAAACACCAATGTAACGTACGTACTGGGCATAAGCCTCGATGTACCTAGAAGAACGTTTCTGTACTAGGAGTAAGCCCTGAGGTATATTGAGTGTTGGGCCTAAGCCCTGGAGCACTCCAAGCTTGATAGACGAATACCGGATCCGAGGCAACTCAAATATTCTAGATGTGCCTCACAACTACATTCTAGCACTAGTGTTGAGAAGAGGCTCTGGAATTGCACTAGCGTAATGCCCATGTGAGAGTGTTGATTTAGAAGGATTTGAAGAGCACTCGGGGTAACTAAATCTCAATGTGTTGAGTCTAAAAGACTCTGAATAACACTTTTCTTTCATCACATTTATTTGATTAAATTAAATGATTCATCTTTTAAATACCATTAGAAATTGCGGGAACTACCATGTTAAACGAGGGAATCCGACATGCAAGAGAGAGACTAGAGGTACCTAACCAAGCTGAATGAGACCACCCAAAGAATTGGACCTTGTCCTTAAAAGTTAAAAGAAGTGTCATGTGATGACACAGAAATAAATAAAAGATAATTACCAGTAGTCTTTTATGACTAACATGTATAAAGGCCGCAAGCCTAATATTATTATTTAGAGCTGTAATAATAATGGTGCCATTATTTAATTATGAAATATAATTAGTATATATGATTTATGCATTAATTTATATTATAAAGGGTGTATTAATAGTTAAGTGAAATATAATTATTGTTAGTATAAGTAATGTTATTATAATTGTTGTTATTATAATTATTATTAAGAGCATAAATCAAAATCACTTATAGTTAAACAGTTGGAAAAGTCCTAGTTCGAGAGGACTAGATATTTAAGTAAATAATATCTTTTTTTTATTATTTATTTAATTTAAAGAAATTAATTATTTCAACAATCCTAATTGAAATAATTCCCTACTTAAAGAGGGCAGATCCCAAGTTTGGGGATCCTCTATCATTCTTGGTCATTATCATTATCTTATGGTAATCCAAGAAAAATATTATGCTCCAAGAAACTGAAGCAACCTCACTTAATAATTCTCAGATCTAAACCAACAGTTGGCCCTAGGGCCTCTATCTCTCATTACATGTTGGAATCCAGCTCAGGGGGATCCATACAGAACCAAAAATGGTTGTAGGATCATGCTTGAGAGGAACGTGGTAGTCCTAAGGTTATCCAGCTAAGAATATCATCCTAAGAGGTCAGCTAAATACCATAGATATGCATTAACTACTATTTCAGTGTGCAGGCTCCTACATGAATAGAGCAAGTTCCAAAGTAGGAAGACTCCTATAGAAAAGAACTAGGTGCCTAAGTAGCCATGTATGTGGTTCTAATTACTCCCATCTTTCTGTTATAGTAGACATATGTTATATTTCTAAGTGGCATTGATAGTTCAGCATTGTTTAAATCCTCATCACAAATATTATCAACTTGGTGGTCTTGGCCCAGAAACCAGTCGAGGGTCTAGCATCTCTAGCCAAGCTAGCCTGTTCTAGGTGACACCATAATTGACTTCTAGGTTAAGGTCATTATGTTCTCTTTTGAAAGTAAATATGACCACTGTGGGAATCATCTTATCAAATTATAACATAGGGTTTCTTTCTGTTTCTTTTAATTCTTTTATTATCCCTTCTATGCTTAGGAAGCATCAAACAAAATGACAACATATTCATTTTAGACATCGATTCTCTTAAACCATACTATACATTCAACCATGGATTTAAACATTAAACAATAAATTAATATCGTTGTTCTTTTAACACTAGGGTATCATTCCACATTATCAATAACTCCACGATTTCAATCAAACAGACAAACATTATATCAAAATTCAACCACCGATGCATTCCTCATGAATTGAGTCCCACTACCAAACAAGTGCATTTCATAAACATTTAAACTTTATTATGTTTTGCCATCAAAGGAATTCACAAGATCAAGCCTCACTAAAGTCGTATCAATTTATACAAGTAGCCAGACAACATAGAGATTTCACATAGGAGCATTTACACTTATACCCAAGCGTCTCACTACAATTAAACAAATGCTTACAGTCATCCTTTAAACATAAAATACAAGCCAGGGATAGAATCCTTCTTTTCCCCATTTGAAGTAAACTACCAGAAAATGCAGTAAGAGGAACCAACAGACATATAAGAAGTTTCCGGCAATCAACACATACATCTAGCAGAGACTATAAAAGCTGAGGAATCCAAATTCTTTGAACATACAAAGCCACATTAGCCACTTGAAGAGAAACTCTTAAACACTATTTCAAATAGAGAGAAAACGTAGAGATTAGTTCCAGGTTGAAAGCCTGCTAGAAAAACAATGTAGAGACCAAATTACAGACATAGGCAATCGCAACTCATAATCAATGGAAACCATGGTAAGATCACAATATCCATTCTTTCAAATACTCAATCATTGACCTCCAGAATAGAGGCGATGGTAGTAACAAAGACACCAAAACTACACTAGCCATAAAGAAATGCAAAGACCAGACAACACACAAATCAACCGTAGCATTATACAGTAGACCATCACTCTTTTACACAGGTCTAGGGACTCTTTATTTAAACCCCATTTTGATATTGGGAATTATGGAAATTACAACTTCTACCAAGATCAACAGTGAGCTAAATGGCCAAAACCCTTTAGTGCCATAAAAACCAAAAGATACATTTCGCAATGGTCTAGCCAATGACGACCTCAAGGAACCCAACAACTTATTGTAGAAAACCCAACCGGGCTCACAAAGTTCCTCATAAGCAAACACCAACAGTACCCACCACACCAACAGTACCCACCACAGAGGCGAAAGGAGGAGCTAAGAAATGGGGAATTCTAGACTTACCATTTTGCAACATCGCCACTGCCGAGTACTAGCCACGCAGAAGAGAAACGCCAGCCAACACCTGGTAACCAAACATGCCAGACAAAGTCAGAAATATGAATTTTATATCACAAAATATCTAAATGCAATAGCAAGAATGTAGTATGGACCGGGGAGGAATTACCTTCGAAATGTTTCAGTCACCATCTCTATTCCATACGGTGAGCTGACCATGAGCCATAGCTTAGGTCAGTAACCAAACCCTCAACGCACTCATAGCAAACAAGAGAAAATAACCACAAAAATGCTTCTTCATTGGTGTAGAACCCTAGATTAAACCCTCATCACAGCTGGCAGCGTTGGCCATGTGCCATCATAGTGCTAAATTCAATGCTACCAACAACTACAAGTATTTCGATGTTGACCCAAAATTCTATAGTATTAGAACCATTCAAAATCAACAAGTATTATAAATACAATCAACATTACAATGACCCCAAACATTACATAGTGCCATTAAATAATTACAAGGTTAACAAGTGGTGCAATTTCACAAGTATTACAAACCCCAACAAGGCTTTTAAAAAGTGTCAACCCTCAAAACTCTCACACTTGAGGCTTAAATAATTGCTATAAAGGTGGAGAAGGAATTCTCGGTAGATGCCTCACAGGTACACCTACAAACCAAGAACAAATTGAATGCATTAGCGAAACTTGCTAAGTAAACTCGCTAAGTAAGTCAGGAGTTTCCATATCTTACACCCTACCTCTCAGCAGCTCTGTCAAGGTATGTAGCCCTTGAAAGTCCATGCATCTCATCATGGGTCATCAACCACTACCAGTAGGGATCCATCCCACCTGAATGGTCAATTAGACTTTTATAATTATGCACATAAACTTTTGAAATAGTAAGAAAAGGATTTGTATTATTACACTTTAAAACACTTGTTCACTTACGACAGAGTTTATTTATATTCATTATATTGCTTCTGCAAGCTATAGAAATCACAACCAGTAAGACCTTGATAACTAAGAAGTTAAGACACAATCAAATGCCGCAAATAAGTATCGGTGAAGTAAGTTTCAAATCAATGCTGAAGTTAATTACAAATCATCACCTCCTAAATGGTTTATTTCAAGAATAGAATTTTTTTTTTTTTTTTAATATTTTGGGACATTACAAGTGGTATCAGAGCTCAGTTACAAAACTAAGTGACCTATTGGGCTCATTACAAACATCTACTGCAGATACACAGTAAACATAAACCTACATTTACATTTTATTTTGTTTTATGTGAAATAAACTAACATGATTTTTTTTTCTTTATACTTATATAACATTCGAGGTACAAACACTGTTTGAAAAATGAATGCTGAACAGGGCAGTAGCATTCACAGAAATCTGGACTCACCACCCCAACAGCGGGAGGTGGTGGTTGAACTAAACTCCGATTTGAAACAGTCTATGCAAAACCTGCAGGCAGAGTTCGAAAGTTTCCGAGATGAAAACATGCAGGAAAGAAGAGAATAGCAAAGGTATAAATGAGGCACTGCTTCAGACTTTAATAGAGGCAAAGCCTCTCGGACAGCCCACACTCTCATTCAACACTTTCAAAAAGGGAAACAATCACACAAAAAGGACTGCCATCCCTAAGGGAGAAGAGCAGGGAGAACACATACCTAAATAAATCAAAGAAGATTGTAAGAGCTCTTCCAACGATAAAGGTTCACCACTTCCTTGCAAGAAAATGAGGAAAAGTGATAACAGTCTGCAAGGGGAATTTAGAAGGATAAAAGCCCCAACCTATGACGGAGAGATTAACTCTAGGGAAAAAGTTGAGGAGTGGCCGTTAGGGATGAATAAATACTTTTAAGTTTACAACTACTCGAGTTAAATGCAAGCCCGACTAGCCATATACAACCTGAACGGTAAATCTACCAGATGGTGGCGGGACTTGAAACACACCAAAGGACAAGAACTGAGAGACATAACCTGGGATACTTTATGCAGAATATTCTAGGACAAGTATATGTCTAAAAGATTCTTTGACAAGAAAATTAAAGAATTTCATGAGTTAAAAATGGGTTCCTTGACTATGGAGGCATTCATAAACCGATTCTTAGACTTGTTACACTATGTGCCATACATTAAGGATGAGAAGGTCAAAATACAACAATTCTTGGGAGGGATGCCACCAAAATTTAGAGAAAAGATAGAGTTTGACATGCCCAAAAAATCTTGATGTGACCTTACATAAAGCAAGGCTGTGTTATGAACATCAACAACCAAGGAATGACAACATCAACAGAAATAGAGATAGGTTAAGAACCTTCTCAGACAACCGCAAACCGGGTTTTAGACCTCCACCTTACCGGAAGCATAACAACAGTTTTTCTCCCAATAGAGGCTTCAACTGACCACAAGCACGACCAAGTGCACCCCCACCACCTGTGAACAGGACAACTTTCAACAAAGGGACCAAAGTTGTCCCACCAACTGTTTCTTGCTAGAAATTCCAAGGGCCCCATTACTATATAGACTGCCCCAGCAACACAAATGGAGTTTTACAAAACATCCAAACAGAGACTACCATAGGGGACATGGAAAAGAAACCTAGGAGTTATGCCGCTTTGGATGGTCCACAGGTAGATCACCAAGCCACCATGGTGGAAATAGAGGGTAAAATCTCTAACACTGCCGTTTCAGTTTTAATAGATCCCGACGCTTGCCAAAGTTATACCTCCCCTAAGTTAGTGGACACTTGTAAATTGAACCGAGAACCTCATGAGAAACCATGGCTGGTACAACTAGCCACCGGTACCAAATGAAAGGTCTCCGAGTTAGTTAAAACTTGTGAGATAAACCTAAATGGATTCCAAACTAGGTTAGATTTAAACATTCTACCCCTAGGGTTGTACGATGCACTCATCTGCATGGATTGGTTAGAAGAACACCATTTCCTACTAGACAGCTTAAACAAATCCTTACTCTGCAAGGATGACCAAGGGAATCAGAAGATGATTTAGGGTATCCCTAAGAAATTGTCGGTACGACAGATCTCCGCCTTACAAGCAAAGAAATGTATCAGAAAAGGTTGCAAACTCTTTGCCGTCAATATCCAAAACATAGAAACTGATAGGGAACAAAAGATCGAAGACTTCCTAGTCCTTGTGGAATTCAAGGATGTATTCCCCGAAGAAATACCGGGATTACCACCCAAACAAGACTTAAACTTTTTCCATCGAGCTAACACACGGGTCAGTACCAGCTTCCAAAGCCACATACCACATGAGCACACCAGAATAGGTAGAGCTCAAGCTTCAGTTATAAGAGTTAATAGACAAAGGGTACATTCGACCAAGTGTGTCCCCTTGGGGCGCACTGATACTCTTCATCAAGAAGAAAGATTGAACGATGCGGATGTGTATCGATTACTGCCAACTCAACAAGATGACCATTAAGAACCGCTACCCACTCCCTAGGATTGACGACTTGTTTGACCAAGTCGGAGGGGCAAAGATCGAATTACGATCCGGATACCATCAGGTGAGGATCTGGGATGAGGATATCAATAAAACTGCTTTCCAAACTCGTTATGGCCACTACGAGTTCATAGTGATGCCCTTTGGGTTGACAAATGCACCGGCCAACTTTATGTGCATGATGACCAACATCTTTAGTAAATACCTTGATAATTTTGTGCTAGTCTTTATTGACGACATTTTGATCTACTCCAAGAACGAAGTAGAACATGAGGAGCACCTCCGAATTGTTTTACGGATACTAAGGGAACACCAGCTTTACGCCAAGTTTAGTAAGTGCAATTTTCACAAACCCCAGATTCAATACTTAGGACATATCATTTCCGAGAAGACAATAGCCGTTGACCCCGAAAAGGTCAAAGCTATCGAGGAATGGCCCACACCTACTTGCGTATTCGATATAAGATCGTTTTTAGGATTAGCCAGCTAATACCGAAAGTTCATTGAGAACTTTTCAGGGATTGCATGTCTCATGATTGCCTTGCAGAAAAAGGAAAACAAGTTTATCTGGATGGATAAGTGCGAAGAAATCTTTCAAAAGATGAAGAAACTACTGATTAGTGCACCGATTCTGCGTATTGCAAATCCCAATGGGGACTTCGTCGTTTGCATGGATTCAAGCAAGGAAGGACTCGAGGGAGTCCTTGCAAGACAATTTTTTCATATGCTACGAATGGAGGAAGCTAAAAGAACATGAGCAGAACTAGCCGCCATCATCCATGCTCTGAAGATGTGGTGACATTATCTCATGGGAATGAAATTCCTATTGATGACTGATAACATGATCTTGAAATACCTTTTCTACCAACCTGACCTAAATGCCAGGAAGGCCAGGTGGTTATCCTTCTTTAGTGAATACCATTTCCAACTAAAGCATATAAAAGGAAAGGAAAACAAGATTGTGGATGCCTTGAGCTATTGAGCACATATGCTTTATGAGGTCACGGTGAGCCAAACCGACTCAGACTTACACCACAGAATTCGAACATGTAAGAGTGATCGTTATTATACGTAAATCCTTGCAAAGATCCAGGAAGACATACTTTTCCAACAACAGAAAGAATATAAGATAGACGAATCGGGACTACTGTGGTCGAAAGACCGACTTTACGTCCCAGAGAGTGGAGACATTATATCAAACATTCTCACCGAATTTTACCAGAAACCCTATTCAAAGCACCCCAGATATCAAAATATGATATCAGCTATAAAGAAACATTACTTTTGGCCTAAGCTGAAAGTTGACATCGCAATGTTTATCACAAAATGTCAGGAGTGCCAGTTGGTCAAAGCAGAACACCAACACCACTCTAGATTACTTCAACCTTTACCCATTCCAGAATGGAAATGGGAGGTAATAAGTATGGACTTCATTACAGGCTTACCCAAGAGTATTAAACTGAACGACTCTATCTTTGAAGTGGTAGACAAGCTATCTAAAGCAGCCCACTTTATACCGGTGAAATCCACCTACAAAGTAGTTCACATCGCGGAAATATTCTTAAAAGAGATCTTTTGATTGCATGGGATACCCAAAGCAATCATTTTCGATCGAGACATGAAGTTCACTAGTAACTTCTGGAGAGCATTATTATCCATTTCTGAGACCCAGTTACAATTCAGTACCATGTACCACCCCCAGACCGATGGACAAACAGAATGAATAAACCAAATCCTCGAGGACATGTTGAGGAAGTATGTCATGAACAACCCCACCAAGTGGGAAGATTATTTGCACCTTGCAGAGTTTTCATATAACAATGGTTATCAAACCTCGGCCAAAATGAGTCCTTTCGAGGTACTCTATGGTAGGAAATGTTGGACCCCCGTGACTTGGGACAATCCAGTAGACAGACTTATGTTAGGACCTAACCTACTAAAGGACTTGGAATAGCTAGTCTCCAAGGTACAACTGAACTTAAAAGAAGCACAAGACGGCCAAAAGAGTTACGTGGACAAGAAAAGAAAAGACAAAGATTATCAAGTCCGTGAACATGTGTTTCTGAAAATAAAGGCAAAACAAAGGTCGTTGAGCTTGGGACGTTGCAGGAAACTAACCCCAAGATTTTGCGGACCTTTTGAAATACTGGCAAAGAAGGGCCCAATAGCTTATGAGTTAACCTTACCATCTCATATAAAAGTTCATAATGTTTTCCATTCTTCACTATTAAAGAAATATGTATACAATACTAAACATTTTATTGATTGGTCCTTATTACAGGTGGAGCCCGAAGGGGAGTTTACGCCAGAACCACTCCACATTCTAGACAAGAGAGAGGTCTAACTTAGGAGGAGGACCATTACTCAACTGAAAGTGCAATGGAGGCACTTTGGACCAGAATAGGCTACTTGGGAGAATGAGGCCACCATGAAAGAGGCTTACCCTGCCTTGTTTCATGACTTCATTCCTAGTCCCTAGAAACACCGGGATGGTGTTGTTCTAAGCGGGGAGGGATGTAATATCTCAATTTTTGGACTAACTATTTTGTTGTTACATTGGGCCATGGCCCCAACACCTATGTTTATTTTTAATATTGGGCATGAGCCCTAGCACCTATGATTTATTCTTTTATATATATATATCGACATATCGGGCATGGACCCTGATTGACTTCTTTATTTGAGTACATACTGGGAGAGAAGGCCCCAATGTTTTAATGATGTGTTTCAGCTTTGATAAGGGTACAAACCCTAATATACCGAGATGATATTTTGTTACTTACTGTGTAGAGCTATGATTTTACATGATTTGACTTATGAGTGTGTTGAGCGTGGACTCAGAAACACACATGTAACCTACGTACTGGGCATAAGCCCCGATGTACCTAGAAGAACGTTTATGTACTGGGAGTAAGCCCTGAGGTACATTGAGTGTTGGGCCTAAGACTTGGAGCACTCCAAGCTTGATAAACGAATACCGGATCTGAGGAAACTCAAATATTCTAGATGTGGCTCACAACCACATTCTAGCACTAGTGTTGAGCAGAGGCTCTGGAATTGCACTAGCGTAACTCTCATGTGAGAGTGTTGAGTTAAAAGGCTCTGAAGAGCACTTGCGGTTACTAAATCTCAAAGCGTTGAGTCTAAAAGACTCTGAATAGCACTTTTCTTTCATCTCATTTATTTGATTTAATTAAATGATTCATCTTTTATCTACCATCAGAAACTGTGGGAACTGCCATGTTAAATGAGGGAATCCGACATGCAAGAGAGAGACTAGAGGTACCTAACCAAGCTGACTGAGACCACCCAAAGAATTTGACGTTGTCCTTAAAAGTTAAAAGAAGTGTCATGTGATGACACGGAACTAAATAAAAGATAATTACCAATAGTCTTTTATGACTAACATGTATAAAGGCCTCAAGGCTCTTATTATTATTTAGAGCTTTAATAATAATGGTGCCATTACTTAATTATGGAATATAATTAGTATATATGATTTATGCATTAATTTATATTATAAATGGTGTATTAATAGTTAAGTGACATATAATTATTGTTAGTATAACTATTGTTAGTATATTTATTATTATTATAATTGTTGTTATTATAATTATTATTAAGAGCATAAATCAAAATCACTTATAGTTAAATAGTTGGAAAAGTCCTAGTTCAAGAGGACTATATATTTAAGTAAATAATATCTTTTAATTATTATTTATTTAATTTAAAGAAACTAATTATTTCAACAGTCCTAATTGAATGACTTCCCTACTCAAAGAGAGAAGATCCCAAGTTTTGGGATCATCTATCATTCTTGGTCATTATCATTCTCTTATGGTAGTCCAAGAAAAGTATTCTTCTCCAAGAAATTGAGGCAACCTCACTTAATAATTCTCATATCTGAACCAGCAGTGGACCTAGGGTCACTATCTCTCATTCCATGTCGGAATCCAGCTCAGGGAGATCCATACAGAATGAGGAATGGTTGTAGGATCATGGTTGGGAGGAACGTGGTAATCCCAAGGTTATCCAGCTAATAATATCATCCTAATAGGTCAGCTGAATACCATAGATTTGCATTAACTACTATTTGAGTGTGTAGGCTCCTACAGGAAGGGAGAAAGTGCCAAAGTAGCAAGACTCCTACAAGAAAGAACCAGGTGCCTAAGCAGCCAGGTATGCGGTTCTAATTACTCCCATCTTTCGGTTATAGTAGACTAGGTTATATTTCTTACTAGCATTGATACTTTAGCATTGTTTAAATCCTCATCACAAATATTATCAACTTAGTGGTTTTGGCCCAGAAACAAGTGGAGGGTCTAGTATGTCTAGCCAAGCTAGCTTGTGCTAGATGACACCCTAATTATCTTCTAGGTTAAGGTCATTATGTTCTCTTTTGAAAGTAAATGTGACCACTGTTGGAATCGTCTTATCAAATTATAATGTAGGGTTTTTTTCTGTTTCTTTTAATTCTTTTATTGTCCCTTCTATGCTTAGGAAGCATAAAACAGAATGAAAACAGATTCATTTCAGACATCGATTCTCTTAAACCATACTATACATTGAACTGTGGATTTAAACATTAAACAGTAAATTAATATCATTGTTCTTTTAACACTAGGGTATCATTCCACATTATCAATAACTCCACGATTTCAATCAAATAGACAAACTTTATATCAAAATTCAACCACAGATGCATTCCTCATGAATCGAGTCCCACTACCAAACAAGTGCATTTCATAAACATTTAAACTTTATTATGTTTTGCCATCAAACGAATTGGTCACAAGATCAAGCCTCACTAAAGTCGTATCAATTTATACAAGTAGCCAGATAGCATAGAGATTTCACATAGGAACATTTACACTTATACCCAAGCATCTCACTACCATTAAACAAACGCTTACAGTCATCCTTTAAACATAAAATACAAGCCAGGGATAGAATCCTTCTTTTCCCCATTTGAAGTAAACTGCCAGAAAATGCAGTAAGACAAACCGACAGACATATAAGAAGTTTCAGGCAAGGGTTTAGACCCATCTATCAACACATACATCTAGCAGAGATTATAAAATCTGAGGAATCCAAATTCTTTCAACATATAGAGCCACGTTAGCCACATGAAGAAAAACTCTTAAACACTATTTCAAATAGTGAGAAAACATAGAGATTAGTTCCACATTCAAAGCCTCCTAGAAAAAAAATGCAAACACCAAATCATAGACAGAGGCAATCACAGTTCATAATCAATGGAAACCATGGTAAGATCACGATATGCATTCTTTCAAATACTCAATCATCGACCTCCAGATCAGAGGCGACAGTAGCAACAAAGACACCTAAACTACACTAGCCATAAAGAAACGCAGAGACCAGACAACACACAAATCAACTATAGCTTTATACTGAAGACCATCACTCTTTTCCCCAGGTCCAAGGACTCTTTAGTGAAACCCCAGTTTGATATTGGGCATTGTGAAAATTACAACTTCTACCAAGATCAACAGTGAGCTTAATGGCCAAAACCCTCTAGTGCCATAAAAACCAAAAGATAGATTTTGCAGTGGTCCAGCCAATGGCAACCTCAAGGAACCCGACAAATTATTGCAGAAAACCCAACCGTGCTCACAAAGCTCCTTCTAAGCAAACACGAACAGTACCCCCCACAGAGGCGAAAGGACGAGCTAAGAAATGGTGAATTCTAGACTTACCATTTTGCAACATCGTCACTGTCGAGTACTAGCCACGTAGAAGAGAAATGCCAACCAACACCTATTAACCAAACATGCCATACAAAGTCAGAACTCTAAATTTTATATCACAAAATATCTAAATGCAATAGCAGGAATGTAGTATGGACCAGGGAAGAATTACCTTCGAAATGTTTCAGTTGCCATCTCTATTCCATATGGTGAGCTGACCATGAGCCACAGCTTAGGTCAGAAATGAAACCCGCAACGCACTCATGGCAGACAAGAGAAAATAACCACGAGAATGCTTCTTCGTTGGTGTAGAACCCTAGAGTAATCCCTTATCACAGCTAGCAGCATTGGCCATGTGCCATCGTAGTGTTGCATTCAATGCTACCACCAACTACAAGTATTTTGATGTTGAACCAAAATTCTATAGTATTAGAACCATTCGAAATCAACAAGTATTGTAAATAGAATCAACATTACAATGACCCCAAACATTACATAGTGCCTTTAAATAATTACAAGGTTAACAAGTGGTGCAATTTCACAAGTATTACAAACCCCAACAAGGCTTTTAAAAAGTGTCAACCCTCAAAACTCTCACACTTGAGGCTTAAATAATTGCTAGAAAGGTGGAGTAGGAATTCTCGGTAGATGCCTCATAGGTACACCTGCAAACCAATAACAAATTGAATGCATTAGTGAAACTCGCTAAGTAAGTCAGAAGTTTTCATATCTTACACCCTACCTATCAGTAGCTCTCTCGAGGTACGTAGCCCTCGAAAGACCGTGAATCTTATCATGGGTCATCAACCACTACCATAAGGGATCCATCCCACCTAAATGGTCAGTTAGACTTTTATAATTATGCACATAAACTCTTGAAACAATAAGAAACAATTTGTATTATTAGACTTTAAAACACTTGTTCACTTACGACATAGTTCATTTATGTTCATTATATCGCTTCCGCAAAGCTGTAGAAATCACAACCAGTAAGACCTTAATAACTAAGAAGTTAAGACATAACCAAATGCTACAAATAAGTACCGGTGAAGGAAGTTTCACATCAGTGCTGAAGTTAATTGCAAATCATCACCTCCTAAATGGCTTATTTCAGTAATAGAAAATCTTTTTTTTATTTTTAATATTTTGGGACATTGTACACATGTAGATTACCATAAATATTTATAAAGATAATCAATGTATGAAATGTAATATTTATATATAAATTTTGATTAAAAGAAAATACAATTTATATATATTTTTCACATAGAAAGAATTCCATTTACTCATTTTAAATATTAAAAGATAAAGTGTTGTCACTAGAAGTATGAACAAACATAATGGGTCTACCTAGTTACTTTTAAAAGAGTTAGGACATTAATTTATATTATTTATTAGTAACCACTTTGTTGAATGAGAAGAATACCAAAATAGGATGTTTAAGTTCCTATTTTAAAGTATAGTTATTATTTTTGTATAAAAGTAATATAATTGTTATTTGAGTTCCTATTTTAAAGTAGAGTTACTGTTTTTATATAGAGGTAATATAATTATTATTTGAGTTCTTATTTTAAAGTATAGTTACTATTTTTATATAAAGGTAATAGAATTGTTATTTGAGAGAATAGAGAATGAGGATTTCTTTAAAGCAAAGTTATCGTGATATACATATTTAGAGATTGTATGTAACAAGGAGAAATTGGAGTGTGGTTTAAAATATACGGATGTGTAGAATTATATTAAAATTCATATTTATATATAAAGGAATTTTGCATAAAGCATATTTAGTTATAGTATTTAAAGTTAATTTACTAAAATATGGGTCTTATGACAATACAAAGACCCTTAAGAAAAAAACATTAGGGTGTATTTTGAGAGACATTACAGTATATTTAATTCATTATTTAATTTCCCTCGGAATATATCAATTTTATTTTTAACAAAAATAAAATTCTTGAACTTAAAAGTTAAAAGTCTTAAACGTGTGTTGCAATGATCAATATTCAGTATAAATGTATGCATTATCTATTTGGATTTATTATAAAAAAATAAATAATTAATAAAGATCCCGTGATTTGGGTCTCGATAGTGACCATCATGAAACAAGATTTCCCTCATTCAAAGACATGGGAGTTCCCACTACACCCATGCCCTGGATTTATGAGGATGCAACCACCAATGCATGGGAAGGATCATATCCATCAATCGAACTGCTCAACATGCTTAATGAAACAATGACATCATTCAAAGATATACAGGAGGATTAATAATTATAGTTCTCTAGTTTGTATCATAAAAAAAAAACAAATTATACAACTTGATGAGAACTTTATACTCAAAATGAGAACTCTAGCAATAAAAAATCATACTTTTTCTGATAAAAACAACAAAAATAGCCCTCGATTTGAAAAGTGGTCTACTGGTATCACTCTTTTTTGTTTTGAAGGAAAATTTACAACATTTTTGAAACCCCATCGATATGATTGCAATCAAAACCCGAAATCAACCCCTTGATAAAAAATTTGTGCTAGGATAATCACCCTTATTTGCAGGGCTTAAAAATAGACCTTGTTTCAATAAAAGTAAAATAAAAATGCAAACACGCAAAAAGAGATAAAACAAATTAAAAACATTTATATAACAAAAAAAAATATCAAAAAAACACTATGATATATTTAAATTTAAAAACATAAAATTTACTTAATTATTTTTACTAAAATTACGCAAAAAAATAAAAATAAAACATTAAAAAACTAGGACCAAAACATATAAAAAATCAAATTTAAAAATAAACAAATATTAAAAAACTAGGACCAAAACATATAAAAAATCAAATTTAAAAATAAATATTAAAAAAATAAAAAATAAAATCACATTAAAAAAACTAATAATAAATGAAAAATAAGTAAAAAAATAATAAATGAAAAATAATTTAAACTTGATATGGTTAATTTTTCTAAAATATAATTAAATGAAAAAATTTAAATATATTTAAAAATTTAAAAGAAGTTTACACTAAATATCAAAAACAAAAATAAAATATTAAAAGAAAATAATAAAAAAAAAAATTTAAAAACTATAACAAAAAACTATATTAAAAATCAAAATAAAACATTTAAAAATTAATAAAAATAAAATTTAAAAAAACTATAACACAAAACTATATTAAAAAACAAATACTAACAAACAAATAATTAAAAAAACAACATAAAAACAAAAAGGAATAGTAAAAAAACAAAAAAAAATTAAAAAAACTATAATTAAAAAACTACATAGAAATAAAATAATTAAAAAAAATAATACAATAAAATATTAAAAAATATCAAACAATATTAAAAAATAAAATTAAAAACACATAAAAATTAAAAAACATACTTTAGATTTTAGATTTACATTGGAAGTGGAAGTGGGGTGGGTCGCAGTAGGGGGCACGATTCTAGGAATTATGGCACCCTCTAAGCACTACTCCAAATGGCGGTTGTGCCACTTGGAGCGATGCTTAGGGGGTGTAGTGATTCTCAAAATAGCGCCCCCCTAATACGTCTCTGTCCACTTTTATTAAACCACTTTGAACCGCTACTTGAAACAATGCTTAAGGGGTGGCGCAATTCCCAGAATCGTGTCCCCCCTAATGCAACCCTCCCCACTCCCGTAAACGCGCCCCCTAATGTGACCCTCCCCATTCCCATTAAACTACTCCAACGTAAAAACTTAGTATGTGTTTAGTATGTGTTTTAATTTTCATGTGTTTTTTTTATGTTTTTTAATATTATTTGGTATGTTTTTATAATATTTTATTTTATTATGTTTTTTTTTTATTAATTATATTGTAATACTGTAATGTTTGTTATGGTTTTATTTTATTAAGTTCGTTTATATTATTATTTATTATTATTATTATTATTATTTTTGGGTGGTTGGTGTATTATGTTTAATATTGGTTTTCTATTATATGATTTTTTTTAGTTTTTAATATAATATATATATATTTTTTTTAATTTTTACTTTTTATTTTTAAAGTTTAGGGTAGTTATTTTGAAGTATATTCATTATTAAGTGATTAAATTTTCATTTAGGAGTTGTATATTGAAATTCATAATATTCTTTAATATTCTTGATTAGTTTCATGTTATTTAGGAAAATGTTAAATATGACAAAATTTGGATAAGATATTTTTGTAGTGTTTTGAATTTAAAATTTTAATTTAAGAATAAATATTATAATTTTAATATGTTATTTACAAATGTATAATATATTTTTTGTTAAGTTTATGTGAATCATCACTTTATAGAAAACAATGTTAAATAGTAACACTTTTATACACAAATGGTTTGAAATGTCTTTATTTTCTCATTTTTTTTACAAATTTGTCCATAAAATGACTTATCTAAGAGAAAAGTTTAAAGAAAAAAACTTCCAAAATGTATATATTTTTCATTATAAATAGCTTCTAAATCTAAAAAAAAATCCAAAATGTACATATTTTTTCATTATAACTAGCTACTAAATAAATATTTTTTGTAAATTTGTAAAAATGCACTTGTAAATAAAATTTATATTTTTTTAATGACCAAGATGATTCAGAATCGCAAAAAATCGCCCAAAATGAAAAATGGTGCTACGAGTATACACACTTTTTGAAACGGAGGCAAAACGAGCTACTAAAATTGACCTCCAAACAAACGATAGAAAGATGGTAATGCTTAATTCCAAACATCTCAAACTCATGACGGATACATTGAATGGGACAAATACAAAGATTGGATCTACTGATACACAAGACATGTGTATTTGTAAAGTATTACGAATTTGCAAATGATTGTTCGTAAGCACTATTTATCCTTTACAAACCCTCTCTGTTAGCAGCTTCTAGGTGGAGTCTTTCTTTAGAGGGGAGATAGGAGCATCATAGAGCATTTTTGGAATCATGAAAAGACTCAGAGCTATGGGGATACCAACATATAAAGAAGAGGGGTCATCATGGTTAGCAAAAATAAGGTGCTGAGGGTCAAGGTGGACGTTATGAGAAAGGTTTCAACCACCATATGTGTATCATGTAGGACGTTGAGGCCTCAACCTCTCATTATAGTAGGAAGAATCCAAGGAGAATCAAAAAGGAAATCGAGGAAGCTAAGGAATGGGTTAAAAAGGAAAACAAAGTGATGGATGTGGATGAAATTCAACAAGATATGTACTAGTCCTCGATTCCTAATATAAGGAACTATTGAACCAGATTCAAGTTAAATACTTTGAGACAATCTTACTATATTGACATAAAAACTATTTGTTAGTTAAATTTATGTTGGATCATAAGGAGGAAAGGAATGAAATTATTTTTCACGTTGATGAGCTACATAATGATTTGAGGTAGATGAAGAAGGAACTCTCAGACTAGAGGTGGGATATGAACACCAATATTAATTTAATAAAAAATTATACTATTGGATTTTTGTTCTCTTAGAAATTTGTCGAGGATAAGAAACCCTTCTACCTCAACTGAAGAGGTTTCTTATCTTCATTTATGATGTGGAAGAACACACCCCTTAGTCTTAGAAGGGCTCTATTTTATTTTTCTTACTACTATTATCATAGTTATGTTTTTGGAAATTTCTTAAAAATATGTAAAGAATGGATATGAGTTAACTTAAGAAACTAAAAAGTAATAAAATGTAAAGATTAGAATTTATATAGATTCATCCATTTTAATTGTATATTTGATTTTATTATGAAATAAAAATAAACAAAAGTGATTTAAAATATTTTGTCAAAGAATTTGATTATTCTTGGAATTAAATAAATCGACAAGTAAAATATTTTAATAATATATTTTAAATTATAATTTTAATCCTATCTTAATTTAATATTATTAAATATCATTATTGATGATAACAACTATATTATGATTATTTATTGAAATCAATTTTAATTTATTATATTTTAATAAAAACTATTAAAAACATTATTCTATTATTGAAATCAATTTTAATTTATTAAATCTTAACAAAAGAATGCTAAGACCATACACCATTACTCTATTATGTTGTTTTTAAAGTTCAATAATTTACATAATTAATTCACTTTATTTTTAGTTGATTATTGGAAAATTAAATAATTTACATATTTAAGTCACTTTAGTTTTAATTCATTATCATATTAAATAAGTTTTGAAAATAAAACTTAATCTAAATGAGATTTAATCTTTATATTATACTTTCTATATAAAAAGAAGTCATTTCATTTTTTACGCTTATTCTTAAAGTGATTTTTTATACTAAGCACCATGCACATTAATATATAATCATCATTCTAAATATAAATATGCGTGGTATGACATAGGATGTTTCCCATAAAAGGTTCACATTATCTAGTTTCATTAGAATCTAATTAAATTGACACCAATAAGTCAAATGTTAAATTTCTTAAAACTTTATTAGAATGTCAACCTTAATAGAAGGATATCCACAATTTTTTTTTATGATATATATCTAAAAAGTAATTAGTAAAAGAGATAGGAATAATATTATAAATTTTATGAAATATAGTTTCAAAAACAATTTTTTAAAATACTAATAATATATAATAAAAGTTAGGAGGTTAAAAGCTTTAAGGGTAGTTCACTTGATTGATTTTTTCCAGACCAAGACGACACAAGGTTGTGAGGTTGAGGGTTCAATTCTCTAGGTCTTTCGGGGTTAGGCATCCAATTAATGTTGATAGGGGTGAGGTCTCTTTCAAGTGGGCCCTCTTGGATTGGATCCATGGACGTAGCGAACGTTAGGGCCATGAACCACATTGAAAAATAAGTTAGGAGGTTAAGAATAATCAATTTTATGTATATATAATTTGAGGGGGTAATGAGATGGTATGCATATTAACCATTGACTACAAAAGTGGTCAATGACTCATGCGGATTCAATGGGAATGGATTTCGTGACCTACTGTGTCTATTCCAAGGAGGGACTTCTCACAAGTTGGCAATTAATCATATATATATATAGAGAGAGAGAGAGAGAGAGGGAGGGGTATATATATATATATATATATATATATTAGCACTCACAAAACAAGTTATGATTATTAAATCCAATAAGGTAACTTATGCTAATTTTGTGTATGGCGATAGAAACCTTTGTATATGGCAATATAAACCTAGATGGATTAATTGATATCCATCATTTACCTCAATTGGAACTTTAACATTGAGAAAATGACTAATGGAATGTGGAAATCTTACTTTGATCTTGAAAATAATCATAAGTTAACAAACCTTGTGATATGGGATAAAAATAAATTCCTCTTTAAAACTCTTGTCACTTAAATTATTTCTTCAAATAACAACATTAGTACTAATCTAAACATAAACATAGCATCTTTGAATATATCCGTAAAGGCAGCTTTCGATTCTTAATTGCACCTATGAATACCTAAAACAAAGAAACTTCAAATTATTTTGGCGACGCAGTAGCGAACTGAGTTCGTACATAGATACAAAAAGAATAACATTAAGGCTAACCTTGAACTGTTGAACATATTATAATCTTTTTGCGTTGAGCGTTTAGAGGTCTTCTATTCAATTAGTATGAGTATGAGGAGATTAATCTAATTAAGTTGAATTAATCACTTATCTTATCAAGTTTTACAAATCATTCCCCACCATCAAAAGAACATATGAAATTATGAAATCTTTATAAAATTACTACAATAAGTTAGAACTTCATTCTATAGTTTAGTCCTAGGAGATTGTAATGTCTGTAGCACTTACGTATCAATTTCATCTTTCAAAATTTTTAAGAAGCTAGCTTCAAACCTTTCGCAAGTTTTTCGCTGTTGAATCTGCGCTAGGTTTGACAAAAGGCGAAGCTAGAGTGAGTATACTCATGACAAATGGTTCTGCGGATGCGAAGGAGATATTGTCGAAAATCTGGTGAGGAATGAGTCTTATATAAAACCCCCAACCAGCGTCAACGTGAACAAGGTAACCATATAATTCTTGATTATGTTGGAAGACTCCGCTCGACAATAATGCATCAAAGCACTGAAGCACGTAACGAGATTGTTAACCATTGAAAGAAATGACATATTCTGATACATAGCATCTACGCTTGCATATATATTAGTATTCAGAAAGGCTATGATTCACAACGCTGAATGAACTAATTAAAGACTAGTAAGGATACCAAATACGAATGTAGCTGCCCTAATTCTACCATGCTAATTATTGGATGGTCTAGCAGGTCTACCCCTCCAGTCAACATACGTCTCTGACCAGCTTTCTGCATACTCCGCCTGCAAACCTATAGATAAATTGAAAGAATGAATGATATGAGGTGCGACTTTTTCGCCTTTATCAAGTTTGTTTGACTTGATTTGGACTTGAAGATTGATGGTCGTCTTCCTTTCCACCAGGATTTAACATCCACTCTCTGGGATTTAATACCCATTATCAAGTGAGAGGTCCAGTTTTATCCTATGGAATTCTTACTGCAACAAAATGATCTGTAAAATCATCCAACACGGCCAAAAAATGGTTTGACCACATTAGAATGATCATTCGATTCTTGAAATGATTAGTTGAAATGATTCCGAATTAGTAGCATATAAATAAGTGGTGAAAATATTTCTCATGGAAATCATCATTCTGGATATTGATCGATTTCATCGGTGTAGCGCGGTACCTACATAATTTTTGAAGACATTGATCGAGTTCCTTGGTGTACAGCGTTACAATAAAAGCAACATGGCATATGTTTGACAACAATATTTGAGAATTATATCGTTTAGAGTGTGATTTTTTAAAATTAAATAGATCTATTTATTTATATCATAATTTTTTAATAGTTTTAAATTTCAATTTTAGTTGTGTTCTAATTTTATTATTAATTTAATTGCATAGGTGTTTATATATTTATACTCATAGGTGTTTATATATTAGAATTTGGGGTGTACTATCATCTAATCTTTTCTTAGATTGAAGGAGAATGAGACAAGTGTATTGTCGAAATTGATATCATGGGAGACGTTCAAAATTCGAAATAAACAATTTAAAAAAGAAATATAAAAAATAATTGATAGTTGATGCATGGATAACTCGTAGGTCATGTATAGATATAATTAATAGTTGATGCATGGATAACTAGTAGGTCAATGCATAGATGATAACACGTAGTGACAAACTACTCATTTAACTAAAGAAGGTAATAGGCATACACAACACCTAATTACAACTAAACATGGGGAACAACATATAACTTGTTTATGGCATTTAACTTGTGACCTATGGGTGTTCACTAGAAACAAATTAAGTGGCTCTCCTAGTAGAATTTTGGGTGGACTACCATCTATGATTTTATGGGCATCTTTCAAAATTCAAAATAAAAAATTATAAGAAAAAACATATATAAAAAATAATTGGTAGTTGATGCATGGATAACACTTAGCTCATGCATGGATAACAATTAGTGATAGACAACACATTTAACTAAAGAAGGTAACAAGTAGTTGAGGCATGGACATCATGTGATTACAACTAAACATGGAGAACAAGTAAAAGATAACTTGTTAATGGCACTTAATGTGTGATTTATCGGTGTTGACTAGCCACAAGTTAAGTGATTGTGCTAGTAATATTAATACCGATAAAGAAATTATTATCATAATTGATGACTGAATCTTAGAATTAATTCTATTTTAATGTTATACAAATAATATAATATTAATAAATAATGATATATATTTTTTATTTACAAATTTCATCACCTATGATAATTTACAAAGCTAGTGATTAGAAAATTCATATTATATAGTTTTAATAAAATTTAATTAAAATGACATCAATTATGATGATGATAATAACTTAATAATATCTTAATGTTCTCTTATTGTGTAATTCTTTATGGCACCATGTAATATCCTGAATTTTGGACTAACCATTTTTGATGTTATATTGGGCCACACCCTCAACACATATGATTTATTTTGATTATTGGGCATAAGCCCTAGCACACATGATTTACTCTTTTATAGACTGACATATTGGGCATGGACCCTCACTGATTTCATTATTTGATTATATACTGGGCAACGAAGCCCTATTGTTATGATTCATGTTTTTATCATATTATGTGGGTACAAAACCCTAATATACTTAGATGATCTTTTATTACATACTATGCAGAGATATGATTGACATGATTGACTTATGTACTATTTTGAGCGTGGACTCAGGAACACATAGATGAACTACATACTGGGGAAAAGCCCTGATATACCCAGAGGAAATATTATGTACTGGGAGTAAGCCCCGATGTACATTGAGTGTTGGGAATAAGCCGTGGAGCGCTCCAAGCTTGATAAATGAATACCGGATCTCAGGCCACTTGAATATTCTAGATGTGCCTCACAACCACATTCTAGCCCTAGTGTTGAGCAGGAGGCTCTGGAATTGCACTAGTGTAATGCCCATGTGAAAGTGTTGAGTTAAAAGCTCTGAAGAGCACTCGGGGTTACTAGATCTCAAAAGTGTTAAGTCAGGAAAACTCTAAATAACACTTCTATTTCATCACATTTATTTAAATTCGCTAAATTAATAATTTTCTATCTATCATAAAGTACTACGAGGACTACCATGTTAAACAAGGGAATCCAACATTCAAGAGAGATACCTAGAGGTTCTTATCCAAGCCTACCAAAAGACTGTCCAAAGAGTTGGACCTTGTCCTTAATGTTAAAGAAAGTATCATGAGAGATGCATAAATAAATAAAAGGAAATTACCATAACTTAAGTATGGAACGACTAAGAATAGTCTTATGTGAATAACATGCATAAAGGTCTCAAAGTTAATATTATTATTCATAATAATGTTATTTTTATTTATTTATAAAATATATATATTGCATAGAGTTTATGCACAGGATGGCTACCACATTATCATATTATTTATTATTAATAGTAAGTATAATAAATAACTACTATTATTATTAATATGTAAGAATTAACTTAAAGTCGCTTCTAGTTAAAACAAATACAAGTCCTAGTTTAGCAAGGACTAGATATTTAGTAAAATATCTTTTAAAGATATTAATTTAATTAAAGAAACTAAATAATTATTCAAACAACTATACTCAAAAACTCCCCTATATATTAGAGGGCAGATCCCAAGAGAGGGGATCATCAACTTTTTCATTATCATTTTTCTTACATATGGTAATAAAAGAGAATTCAGCTGCAAGAACTGAAGCAGTCCCACATTAATTTTCCAGACCTGATTCAGTAGTTCAACCTAGGGCCTCTACTTCTGTGATTTGCATGTTGGAACCAGCTCGGGGGGATCCAGTTAGAACCAGGAACGATCTAAGGGTCATGGTTTGGAGGAACATGATAGCCCCAAAGTTATCCGTTCAAAAGATCATTCTACAGGTAAGCCAAGCCCATCAGTTTTCTGCATTAAGTATTGTTTGAGTGTGTAGGTTCTGCAGAGGACGGTCAAGCTACAAACAATTAGGTACGAACTACCAACTTCCTAATTCAAATTCAAATAATTCACGAACTTAAAGTAGAAATTATTATGCAGTATTGTTTCACTAATCCCTATCCATTTATTTCGTTCATAGAGTAAGGGCCAATCGACATAGACTCTCTGGGTTAAGTTCTATGTTTTTAAATGTTCATTAGAAATTATTATTTCTGCGTAATAGGAACCCGATCTAAATAATCCATAAGTCTGGTAGGGGTATCCTATCTAGCCTGTGCTAGACTCCCATGTCAGCAGCAACCTTAGAATCCAAAATCAATATGTAAACTGATGACTGGGTTCTTGCAGGACCTATACTTAAATTGCATTTTATTTCTGAAAAGTTATACTGTAGTTTCCAGATTTAATTTATAAATTGGGTCAATTCTTTTTAGAGATTTTACCATTCTTTTAAACATAGAAAAATTGCAGACATGAAAGGAGGCTTTATTTTAAAGAAAACACATTACTGTAAATCCCCGGGTCTTGTCAAATGCACTCTACAGTATCGAGACCTAGATTTAAGAATAAATCTAGATACAACCTTCAAAGCCCTTATCAACAGTAGCCAAACTTTATTACACAGTGTTAATTCTTTTCTTCCCCAACGAATTCACAACAAAACTATTACCTATGAATTTAGCTGTACAATGCCATTAAACTAGTCTCTGTCTACCAAAGCAAAAACACAAAAGTATGAATACAATACGATTTATCTAGATTTCAGAATTTTAACAATCTCTTCAACAGTTATACGTTTCATCAAATCCCTCACGGGAATCTTTTCCAAAACAAGAATATAATCCACATCAAAACAAAATTGATACGTTATCTTTTAAACACATTCTCTCACTACATCAAGATGCAGGTCAAGAGATCGATACCCACTATTGAATCACAACCCTTGCTATCGTTGAAATCACCAGAATTGTAGCATTAAGACTCAAGCTTACATATATATACCTGCCTCAAGGGTCACGTTATCAATTGTTCAAATAAATGCAGAAGACAATTTAAAGTCATAGTTCTACTTATTACCCAATAAAAGATGAGCATTTCCCAGAGCAATAAACTGACAGGCACAGGTCATATTTTCTAATCTCGGGAGCAATCCAAATCACCCAGGCAAATAAACTATCTAGATGTTAGACAAAGACATCACCGGCATAAACAAACACAGGATATAGAAGAGCTATGCTCTTAAACATTTCATTTAAAAATACCAAATCAAATTCCTTGATGATAGAACAACAATAGAGCACGCACGGTCAATCATGGATACTAACCATAGATATTCCATAGAAAACACAGAGGGAAAATATATTAAAATATCATCTATGCATGTTCAATAGAAAACACAGACAACTCTATTCTTTTCCAACACCCTAAATTTATACAGGTGGGTATGTAATCCCATTAACAAGGCATAGAGTCTCCATGGAGCCAAATGGCCCAAACACCACATCAAAACAAAAATCCCTCTAGGGTTATCCCCAGTTTTACAAAATAACACATTTAATAACTGGTCCTGCCAAAGGCGACCTTCCGGGACTTCAAGTAAGCTATAGTGAGCCCATAGGGGCTTCAAGAAGTCCCACTCAGCAAAGACAAACAGTACACCCTCCATAGATGCGATAGGAAGGAGCAAGGATTGGTAACACCTGAACTTACCATTTCTTAACCAATGACGCCGAAGATGTTGGACATCTAATAACAGCCCATGCAAAGGATTTTTTCAACCAACCACCTTCCATTCCAACAATGACCACAAAGTTAAATCTTGAGATGAACATCAAATACTGCATAAATGTAGAAGGAAAAGAAAAGAAGTAGCATGTCAAGGAATAAAATTACCTGAACAACGTCACCTCATTCTTCATCTATTCGTTTATGCAACCATCAGGTGCGCTAACCATGAGCATAGCTCATTTCAGGGCACAAATCCCCTCCAGACGCAATAAGGGACTGTTCAAAGCCAATGATATGAAGAACAATGAATGCAAGTGTAAAATCCCCGTATTGAAAATTCTCTTTGCCACCTAGTCACCAAAACCAAGTTGTCATCACATGTGGTAGTTAATACTCCACCAAACTCCATTTATTAGTTTAATATTTCATCCAAGTGCTATAGTGGAGAGTCATAAGGGTAATAACTTAATGGTGGTATCAAAATAATTATCCCAAGGGTTTGAATCTTAGCCTTTAACTTTAGTCTCATGTCTTGATAGGAATTGGAGATAGGTTACATAAAGAAGAAACCCTTCATAGTGGCACGTGCACAAACATGTTACGAAAACTTTAGAAAATTGCTAACTAAGATAGGAATTCCAAAGCTCACCCCTACCTCTCAGTAGTTTTTCCAGGGGTACATTTCATTTGAAACACCAAGTTTCCCTTCACGCTCTCAAGCTTCCCTCAACAAAAGTCCATCATGCCTGAAGATACCAATTAGGCATTTTGTTTATAAACTCAACATGCATCTATTTCATAAAAGTAAAAGAAGGACCTTAAGTTTTACTCTAGTGATCATAAACATGCCTTAATGATACATCATCTACCTTACCACATCGCTTCCACAGAAAAAGATCACTAGTGAAACAATCTTGCTTAGAATTCATAGACTCTTATTGCTGCAAACAAAGTACCGATGCATTTTCCCAATACTAAAATTAATTTATAAATACACTATCTATTTTATGCATTTTAGTAGTAAGAGATTTTTTTTTTAATTTTACTATTTTTAGGGACATTACACACCACATCTTTATGCCAACTCCTCCTAAGTTGTAGGTTGTTTTATGAGGAGGAAAGGATAGTGTGTGTTGCCTTTAATTTTGAGATTATATGTTATAAAGATATTTTATATTTTCTCTATCCTTCTCCATGATTATCTTAAGGTTTTGTATCTCAAAGAAGAGTTTCTTCCTATCCCAAATCCAAAGGCCAATTATTTGCAATTTTTTTCAAGTCCATGACAAGTTTTCCACCCTCCATTAATAATTTTTTCAATGCTCTAGTTCCATCTAATCTTATGATGAAGATCAATTCCAAGATATTTGTATGATGTCACTTTCTCAGAGTTGTTGTTGTCATACATGAAATTATCATAACTAATATGTTGGGATTTGATTATCATAAACTTTGTTTTGATTGTGTTAATACTCATACCCATACTAGACTAAAAATCCTTAAGAATTTTTAATCACTTGTAAAGGTCAAGCACTATGTCAAATGATTTTATATTTAAGTCAACAAAGTAATAGATAATATTGGTTTTACTAGTCGGACATTCCTTAGCAATCATCCTTAACAGTAACAAAGTGGTACGCAATTGAATGATAACCCCAATATCTTATGTAGCCCTTATCTACTTTTTGGTGGCATTCTAAACGAATGTTGATATTCTTTCCAAGAATAATTCCATATAATTTGACTAAAATAGGGATAATCGTAATGGTCCTATAATTACATGGATTTTATTTTATCTCCACTTTTAAAAATAGGAAGACTAACAGTTTTTGTCCAATATTTGGGGAAACCTGATTGTTAAATTGAAGAACCTATGGATGTGAGGGATGAGGATAGGAACACCAACTTTTAATATTATGCTTTGCATTCTTTGATGTGTTTATCCTTCCTTTTCACAAGTCACTTAACCCCAAAATCTATTTCTTCTAAAGAGAACTTATTCCTCTATATAAATGTTTGAATGTTGTCCATGACATGAGGGTATTCAAAATTATTTTTAATGTAGGAATTCCAGTCCCTCAATGGAATTATATTATTTTCTTCAATTCTCTAATTTAGAAATTGCCTTGAGAATTTATTAGGATCTACCTTAGAGAGATTTTCTTCCTTTCTATTTATATTGTGCCTTTTTAGAGGAATTTGCACCTATAGATCTTGTATATTTTTAAGAACCCATTAGAAGTATTCTCAAGGGATATTGTAGTATGCTTGTGCACTCTTTATCGCACCAAGGGTTGATCGTCCTATTCTCTTTTTTACATGACACCACCATACATAACTTGTTAATGGAATTAGAGAGGGTAGATATAAAATTACGATAAAAGTATTCAATATTGCTTTTAGTTAATAGTATATTTAATTCATTATTTAACTTCCCTATATAAATATCATTTTTTTTTTTACGGTACGCGAAATTTTCGTCAACAACACAAACCTTGTGACCTTATGTTTCCACAATCCTTGAAGTCATTTCCATGGTGGATGAGCCTTGACTTCCTTGTCTTGTAACTTCACTTATTTTTCAAACTCGGCGTGCTTTGCTATACAAGCAACCTGCGTCGAAACCCTTTCGACATAGTGTGTATCATTGCAACATGCGTCACTGGCGCAGCTTGCCTTCAGAGCAAGCAACATCGACCATGCTAGACACATGTTGCTCCACTGGAAGTCGTGTCGAGGTATTTTCAGGAAAAAAATAGTTCTTTCAGAAGCTTATAGATCGAAATCTCATTGGATAGCCTTTCCTCCCTATTTCTATGTATCTAGCTCTAGCTCCAAAATTGTTGGGATCATATCTCATCCCCTTTCCCTAATATTCTGACCCCTCTCTTTTCCTTATTGTCCTATAAATGAAACCTTTGGGCATGGGTGTGAGGAAAAGGAATTTATAGCAAGTAAGTGCTCGAGAAATTTTATGATACCATTAGACTCTTGATGTGCTTCCTTTCAAGACAAGGGTGACATATTAGAATAGGAGGAATCTATCAGAATGAGACTATGACTATAACATCCCAAAATCCTAGTCACTTTTAGAAAGAAATGGGGAGAATTTTTTTTTTCGTTTTTAAAGCAGTCATAATATCAATATCCATACAATCATCAATTCACCTACCAAGGTGAATAACATATAGAAAATCAAACATTCAGATACATAGCTTTACTGCAATATGGAAAATTCTTTCCAAGCATAAATGCATGCAAACCAAGTTTTTCTTTATAACCTTATAAAGCATATGCCAAGTAGAAAACCACTTTCAACTTCGTTTACAAGCTTGGGTAAGAAATACCACATGATATCAAACTTGGTGCAACATATAAGAACATTCCTTCTACACGATAAGTTAGCCCCATAACTTGATGTTATCTGTAACCTACCCTATTTGCTGGAAAACATTTTGTGTTAAGAAACATTATGATAACTTTTATTGTAAAGTTTTACGTTGGACAGGTGTCCAAGGATGACTGTAATTTGCACAATATATTATCATTTAATAAATAAAATAGGAGACAAACACCTAAGAGGACTGTTGAAAGAGTGGTTACTGATCCACTATGATCCCGATCTTGGGAGCTGAGAACCGGAAGGCTTGAATGCCGAGAGAGGAGGAGATTAAACATGCAAATCTGTCATAAAATTCACATGAAAAACACTAATCTTGCATGAGAATAAGCATGAACAAAAACATATGAAATGAATGGGAGGTGAGACTCAAAGAGGAGCCCCACCTCTGAAACTAATTACCAATAAGTCACTCATATCTAATTAGTCTCACAATGAACAATAGAAAGTAGGAGAGAAACCAAATGAGTAACTTGTTATCATGAGAAGGCTTGCTAGGCCTTTATATAGCATTATTACAATGTGTCTTGAGGCCATACCATGGGCCAAAACCATGTGCTACCAAATACCATGGATATGAGAGGGCGGCCTCTTCATTTAATGTTTTTATGGCTTATACATCCGAATTTAGACCATATGCCCCCTAAAATTCGGATCATTCCTCCCCCCTTAGAAAATGATGGTCCCCATCATTTCATGCTAAGAAGAGACCCATGATTACAATGTGCTAGTTACCAATGAAGAGAAGGGTTTTGCGTGGTTGACCCATAACCGTGGGTTTTGCGAGGTTGACCCATAACCATGATGGCAATAGCAAGCTTGATTCCAATGAAGAGAAGAGTTTTGTGTGGTTGACTCAAAACCATGGGTTTTTTGTGGTTGAACCATAACCGTGGGTTTTATGTGGTTGACCCATAACCATGGTGGGAATGACAAGCTTGTTTCCATTGAAGAGAAGGGTTTTGTGTGGTTAACCCATAACTGTGGGTTTTGTGTGGTTGACCCACAACCATGATTACAATATATAACTATGGGTTTTGTGTGGTTAACCCATAACCATGGGTTTTGTGTGGTTGACCCATAACCGTGATTACAATACATAACTATGGGTTTTGTGTGGTTGACCCATAACCATGGGTTTTGTGTGGTTAACCCATAACCATGATTACATTAAGATTTAAAAAAATTGAAAATTCATGATCTTTGGTGCAGTTGATGTCTTGCTACAAATTCATTCATAGCTTCTGATGCATGTAGTGAAATTGAATTTTGTTGAAGACCCATTTGAGGTCTCAAAGAGACCTTTCCATCCATATAACATATTTGGTCTGGGGTGGCCCAGATAGTGAGAAAATGTTTGTTGAAGCTCAAGAAACATGCGCACACTATTTTGCAGACATATGTTGCTTCAATTGATGATATCTCTCAAACCAGAAACCCAAATAAAAAACAGTGAAATACCCATTTTAGCTGACAGAAAGAGCTTTTCAGCGAGCTATGGTAAAGCCTTTGAAACGTTACGTGGAGTCTGTCGCACTTGTTTAAAGTGTTTGTACGTCCGGCCGCATTGTGTACAAACATGTGTTACTTCAAACAAACATATCTCACAAACCAAAAAACGAAATGAAATTCCGTGAAATACCCGTTTTAGCAGACAGAAAGAAATTTCTAATGAGATATGGTAGAACTTCTGAGACATTCTGTGGAGTCAGTAGTACTTGTTTAAAGTTTGTTGTACGTCCGGCCGCATTATGCACAAACATATGCTAGTTCAAACAAGCATATCTCACAAACCGGGAAACAAAATGAAATTCCATGAAATACCCATTTGAGCTGACAGAAATACCTTTCCAATGAGGTATGGTAGAGCCTCTGAAACCTCCTATGCAATCCATGGAACCTGTTCAAAGTTTGCTGAATGTGAGAGTGTTGAGTATAGAGATGCCAAGGGTTTGTAGAGAAGCATGGGTTGTTGTAGAGGTTGTGGAACCTCCGTTGAACCCGCATTATCTTTCAAAATATTATCCCAATGGAGAGCGTACCCGCTCTGATACCACTGATCCGGATCTTGGGAGCTGAGAACCGGAAGGCTTGAATGCTGAGAGAGGAGGAGATTAAGCATGCAAATCTGTCATAAAATTCACATGAAAAACACTAATCTTGCATGAGAATAAGCATGAACAAAAACATATGAAATGAATGGGAGGTGAGACTCAAAGAGGAGCCCCACCTCTGAAACTAATTGCCAATAAGTCACTCAGATCTAATTAGTCTCACAATGAACAATAGAAAGTAGGAGAGAAACCAAATGAGTAACTTGTTATCATGAGAAGGCTTGCTAGGCCTTTATATAGCATTATTACAATGTGTCTTGAGGCCATACCATGGGCCAAAACCATGTGCTACCAAATACCATGGATATGAGAGGGTGGCCTCTTCATTTAATGCTTTTATGGCTTATACATCTGAATTTAGACGATATGCCCCCTAAAATTCGGATCACACTAGGCGTAATGGAATCTTGGGTAGAAGGCAATGAACAAGTGGCAGCATCATGATGCAACTAACTAGCTGTTGGTATGGGACAACTCCCTTGAAATGTTGTCATAGTGCCCTGAAAGATGGGACTGGAGCTTGAGGCTCATTTATTCCAAACTGACCACTAAAAGACCTGGGCAGTCTATATAATAGCCATCAAATATCGAACTGAGGTTCATCACTTTTCCTGACAAGGAAATTTATCTTGGGGTTTTGATGTGTTTGCACCCAAGAGATTTGATGAGGGGATATGCTATGTTGTTGATCATATTGTGAGTCTGTCAAACTCTTATTGAGTTCAGGAGGTTAATGCTGAGTGGAGAAGATATTTTATTTCAGGAGGTTGATACTGAGTGGAGAAGGTATTTTTGAGTGTCTTTCTTCTACATAGATTCCACCCACATATTGGATCAGTAATCAGGCTCGGGGCTTCATTAGAAGTCAGTAGTTGAGCTATTTCTTTTGAAGCAGGTTGGGAGGAACAGGCCTCCTTGAGTGTTTGTCAGCCTATAATCTTTTACAGGTTCTATTGTCTTATCTATTCTTATTTGCAAGTTCTGTTATCTATTTATGTATATTTTAAAGCTCTGTTATCTACTAGTAAAATTATGTTTATTTATAAGTATTTAATTTACCAAACGAGATCTGATTTATATACCTGTACTTTAGTTTCTGATTTAAGTTTTAAGCATGAATATAAATTATGAATGAAATAAATGATCTCTGTATTTTTCCCCATGCAAAAATGAACGACGTCGTACTCTAGTACAAATACAGATTAAAATAGATGAGTATGATAGACAAATAGCCATGAGATGGATGAGATAAAAATGTTGCATTATTTCCCAAGTTACTATTCACTGTTGAAGAATATCTATGCTTATATGTATCAGTGTTTTCTTTTCCTTACTATTATGCACATAAATTTACTTCCACAATATACAATAATGATTTTCTATATCTTATAAATATCAGATTGTTTAGAAGTAAATAGTTTTCATTTTTGAAGTTCATATGAAGTATTTTCTGTTTTCATACAGTAGAGAGTAGATTCAAACATATAGCACATGGATAGCATTTTCTTTTAGAAATAATGCACAGGAATAAATTAGTCATGTACAAGTCATCTATTCTTAACACTGTACTTACATTTTATTATCTCATAATAGATAGTCAAATTTTCATTACATAACCAAACCCCTATACTCATCTAGTTTCATGATTTGATCTAAGTTGTGGAACCCTTACTTTTGAAACAGAATTGAGTTATATCTGTAGAAATTACTATCCACTCTCAGTACAGAGTTAACATTTTAACTAGTTACATGTTTTAAGTCAAACCTTAAACTCTTTCATTAATACATTTAGTTAAACTATAAATCGTTTCTATAGATCGGTTTGGACAACATTCTGGTGTTCATTCCTATTAACAATAGACAAACCATTTCAAACAGAAGTATCAAGATAAGCAAGATCGATTGCCAGTATCATATCAAGATCAAAGACAAGAATCAAACGTTTACACCATAAACATGCCTGTAGATCGATTAGTTAAGATTGAGTTATAAGAACGACTGTAGGATATTTCCAAAACAAAGGCTAAACCCTAGCTTCGGTTCCTATTTCTTTAAGACGCAAAAATAGTATTATAAATAAACGAAGTGCTTACAGGCTGTAAACCTCATCAATTTTTTCATATATCCATTGTTCATATAAAAACCAACAGTCGTATCATTGTTTCACAAAACATTCACCCATCGATTTAAAATCAAAGATAAACACAGAGGTTGCCAAAACATATTACATTTTCACATCGTTGACAAGCTATAGGAAATATTCATGGGTCAAGCCCAAAATGATAAAAACCATGACGAATGCAACTGAAAATTATAAGCATTCCTTTCAGATTTCCAACTTGACAGAGCTCGAAACCTAACCTACAGGATTTACATTTCACATTCAAAATGATGTTTGCCTTGTGGGTCGAGGTATCATTTCTCCCCAATCCTTGGAACAAAGTTTGCAACCCTATCTCTACAAATTACAAAAATCTCTGAGTTAAAAACAAAAACACACAGACACCACACCTGTCGGCCATCTTCTTCATCTACATAGGGTCTCAAGAAAATTACCGAGGCTTACCGGTTGGTATAGCTATTCCAACCTTCAACGTACAGAATCGAGGAGCCATTGCGTAGTTACACCTGCAAGAACATTACAATGGGGTTAAAACAGTATCCAAGAAAGAAAGATTAGAGTATTGATATTGAAAAACTGTTAGTATAATCGCATGAACATCACAGTAAAGGAAATCAAAACACATTACCTTTCAAATGATAGCCGTAGTCAGCAATGAATGCCAAGACATTTCAACTGCAATGGTAACCCTACTTCATCAATTTCTATTATAGCTGAAGCCAATGCAAAACCATCCACTATTTTTAACACAGTAACACAGTGACAGGAAGGATAGTAACGATGGCGAGGCCCTGGGACACTCTTTTCAAACCCAATCTTAAAAGAAACAAACCCTCAACAAGTCGGGGTATCGAGCCATACAAATAAAAAACTCTAAGAATTTCAAACGAGAGTTTCACCACCATACCAGAACAGAAGAGAGCTCGGCTCTATAAACTTCATAGGTTACGAGCTCAAGACTCAGGAACAACGCCTCCACAGGCCAAAACATTAAGACTACAAACCCTCATCCTGTCGTCCACGAAGAGCTACCACTACCAAATCACAATAAACACAATAAACTCATCGAATGCAGTAAAGGTAGGGTTTAACCACAGCATTGAAATCCCTACCAAGATCAACGGTGTAGATCATTGGTGAGATTTACGAAATCACCAACTGGCTATCACATTTAATGAGCCATCACTACCACATCCACGATGGAGTCAGATCATCAACATTTAAATCTTCATCGAGTTACAACTCAGCACTCCATTGTTACACCAAGATACATTCACATGAACCAAGCATAATAAGCCACCCACGATGGATTTCCACTATCCATAGTAGTTGTAAGCATTCAATGCATAACATACGGTTACACTTGCCAACCTGTGACATCAACGTTAAAATCATATCACTTATTACTTTAGAATTCGCATATGGTATAGTCATGGTGTACCACTTGTTATAACATGTTCGTTTAAGGTTAGGTAGATAATGCAAAGGGTTTATATAGTAACCTATGTTGCATAGTAGCACAATCGTATAATATTACATATTGCATATTATCAAATAGGTAGTATAGTACCACATCGTGTTCATATTGTCACACAACTACATAATGCACATAATTCATATTGTTTGCACATAGATTTTATGGTTTGCATGTAATTCATATCATTGCATAATAGTCAATAAGATTTAGAGGGTGTAGTATCAAATAAAAATCATAATGTGCATATAGTATCACATAAGTGCCACATAGGGTATCACGATGCACACAACTCACATTACATAAATGTGATAGTTGTTAAAATGGCAACAAACTCTATTTGCAAGGGTTCGATAACAATTATATAAAAAATTTAAAACATACCATAGAGTTATACATTGTGAACAGATTCTAGACATACACATACATACATTATAATGTATTGTGTAAGAGAAATAATTCAGACCAACACCATCATCGCAGGTATAGACCGTAAACAAGTTAACAAATAGTTGTACATGCAATTTCAACGATTTTCCACGGAGTTAGAAGCTAGGCTTTTACATACAAACAACATGAATGGAAAACAAAATAAATCTGGGTACAACATTTCGATACGAACATTATAGATCTTCTTTGATAAACTATTGAATACTTGTCACAACTTTAATCTCTTACCTGTAAATCTGTCACAAGTATGAATTCACATGCTTTAACACAAATGCTAAGTAAGCCTCGAGGCATCCGTAGGACCCCTTCATCAATCAAATAAAAGTACATTAGTCAAACAGATGTTTCTTCATACATAAACAATAACAGTGGAGATGATTCAAGTAATGAAGACATAAAGTATGATAGCAGTAACAGTGAATGCTGCTCTAAAAAGAGGAAACATAAGCATCATGAACAGATTACTAGGGAATTTAAAAAGATTAAGCCACCTACTTTTAATGGCGAAAGTGAGAAAGGTGAGACAGCAGAAGCTTGGCTGTCTGGAATGAAAAAGTACTTTAATATTTATGATTACTCTTCTCAACTGAAAGCCAAGATGGCTATTTACAATCTGACTGGAAAGGCATATATCTGGTGGCAGGATCTTAAAAGAATCAATACCATGAAAGAAAAAGAAGTAACTTGGACTATGTTTAAAAGTTTGTTTAAAAAGAATTTTTTGTTGGAACAGTACTTTGAAGATAAGTTAAAAGAGTTTTACGATTTAAAGTTGGGTACAATGAACATGAAAGAACTGTGCAGCAATTTCCTTAGCTTGCTAAGGTACGTGCCCTGCATGGTTGAGGAAAATCCTAAAGTATAGAGGTTTCTCAGTTGTTTACCTCTTAATATAAAAGATCGTATTGAGTATGATAATCCTTCCACTTTGGAAGAGGCCATGAGGAAGGAAAATTTTTGTTTTAACCAAAACATAAAAAGAGAAGGAACAACTGGCTGGAAGAACAGTAAGTCTAATCAATATGACTATAAAAAGAAGAATTTTAATCAGAATGCTATAAGTTTTAAGAAAAATTTTAATAACAGAAATTTTCCTAATAATTACTGGAATAATGCAACTCAGAACTCTATTGCTGCAATAAATGTACCTAATAATCACAGCAATAATAATAATAACAATAACAATAGGTACGCTAAGCAGAAAGGACCCATAAAGTGATATGAATTTGGCGGACCACATAAGAGAGCAGATTGCCCACACAACAAGAGGACAGCTTGTTCGGGTACACAGGGTCATACCAAAGGACCGAACACCAAGAGCAACCACTTCACACAAACAGATCACACATCAACACACCAATGTTTTGACGTGGTTTAAACCCTCTTGAGGGAAACACTCCACAGGCCTGACCAAATAGCTTCTACAGGACAATTTATTATGCAAAGAAGGAAAGTTACAAATGAGCTTCTCATAATCGATCAAATAAAGAATGACCCTCCATGCTCTTTAAATAGAGATCATGAACCAATCGGTTGTTAAGCCACGGATCAAGGTTAGGTATGATCTAAGAGAAGTTGAGCCGTCGGATCACTCTATGTCGGGAACATATCGTGACCATTGGATTAAGTATTTACAAATACATACTAATGCATACTAAAGAAATACACTATCCCTAATGGATATATTACACAAGTTGATCTTAACTAACTCCTAAGTGTCTAAATATCCTAACATACCCCCTTAAGAACAACTTGGGATAGGATTGAAGGATTTACAAAAGTGACACTATTAGGAGAAGGAAGGAGGCATTAGAGACTATCCCCCCTTAACAACAAGTTCTTGAACTCCTAACATAGATCGAAGTTTAGAAAACTTCGCTTCTGTAAGAGACTTGGTGAAGATGTCTGCAACTTGATCATCTGTAGGGAAAAAGAGAACTTCAAGAACACGATCATGAACAAGATTTCTGATGAAGTGCATATGTAGCTCAATGTGTTTACTGCGTTGATGTAGAACTAGATCTTTGGCAAGCTTGATGGCACTTTGATTGTCGCACCAAAGTGGAGTAGGTTGTTGTTACTCGAATCCAAACTCTGAAAGGATTTGTCAAAGCCATAAAGCTTCCTGACTGGCATTAACTACGGCTCGATATCCTGCTTCTACTCAAGAAAGAGCAAGAGCTTGTTGTTTCTTACAAGCCCAAGTGATAGGTCCAGATCCCAGACTGAAAACATAACTTGCAGTAGACTTTCGATCATCAGGATCGCTGGCCCAATCCGAATTAGTGAAACCAACCAACAAAGGTTTCCCCCCTGCACTGTAATGAATCCCAAACTGAACTGTACCTCGAATTTATCGAAGTATTCTTTTAGCTGCTTTCTAGTGACTTTCATGAGGTGTCTGCATATAACGGGAAACACGACCAATGGCAAAGGAAAGGTCAGTATGGGAATGAGTCAAGTATAAGAGACTACCAATAAGCTGCCGATACAAGGTGGCATCGACTTCAGGTGAAGTACAAGTGGTAGAAAGTTTGACTCCAGACTGGAAGGGAGAAGGGGCTGGTGTACAATCTTCCATTTGAAAGCGATGAAGAAGGTCACAAGCATACTTAGACTGAGAAAGAAAGATTTCTTCTTTGGTTTGCAGGACTTGGAGACCAAGAAAATAATGCAAATGTCCTAAGTCTAACATTTCAAAATTTTGTTTAAGACTGGATTTCACATGGGTTATAAGCTTAGGGTCACTACCAGTAAGAATAAGGTCATCAACATATAGAACAAGTATGATGAGATGGTTTCCTACTTTTTTGGTATAGACATTGGGGTCAGAATGGCATCTAGAAAAACCAGTGTCAAGGAGAAAGTTATCCCTTTTGGCATACCAAGCTCTAGGAGCTTTCTTAAGGCCATATAAAGATTTCTTAAGGCAGCAGACAAGGCTAGAGTTATTCTAAACATATCCAAGAGGTTGTTCCATGTAAATTTTCTCCTGCAAATCACCATGTAAGAAGGCAGACTTGACATCCATTTGATGGAATTCCCAGTTATGTAAGGTTGCAAGGGAAAGAACAAGGCAGATGGAGTTCATTTTTGCGATGGGAGCAAAGGTTTCATTTTAGTCAATCCCTTCAACTTGGGAAAAACCTTTGGCAACTAACCTTGCCTTAAGTGTTTCAACACTTCCATATGATGCATACTTAGTTCTGTAGACCCATTTACATCTGACAAGTTTTCTTCCTTTTGGAAGAGACACAAGATCCCAAGTATCGTTTCGCCATTAAGGAACGATATTCTTCATCCATGGCTGCATCCCAATCTGGATTCCCTGAAGCTTCTACAAAAATTTTTGGATCATGATTCTTGAAAACTTGAGCCAAAAGAGAAGAGGCTCACTGAAACTGAGAACGTGTTCGACGTTGATCTCTAGAAGCACCAGCAAGATCACCAACTGCTTCACATGTTGAACGGACCCATCGAGGAAGCACTTGTGCTGGTGCAACTGGAGGAACATGAGCAAGCGGAGGTGTATTTTTATCCTCACTGTCATCATCAGAAACTGGAGTTGGAAACTTGCCAAGGAATTTGGAAGAAGAAGAAGAAAGCACAAACGCCGAATCAGGCTCGAAGGCCAAAGATGGCACAATTACTGAGTTAGGCTCGCAGGCCAAGAGATTTTCATCAAATTACACACAGAAGTGATTTACATCAGGTTTAGTTTTACTCCATGCTTCTTTCGGTGTTATACCTTGTAATTCTTTAGTGGGGGTGCGATTAACTATGTAATTTGCACAATTAATCGCTTCATCCCAAAATTGAAGACTTAGTCCCTTAGATTGGATCATACAATTAGTCATTTCTTTTAAAGTGTGGTTCTTCTGCTCAGCTACACCATTTTGTTGTGGTGTATATGGAACAGTGTGCTATTGTTGGATGCCTTGTTCAGTGCAGAAGTAGTGAACTTTTTGTTAACATATTCTCCTCCATTGTCAGATCTTAACTTAATAATTTGATGACCAGATTGTTTTTCAACAAGGGCCCTATAGGCCAAGAACATGTTAAATACTTCGCTCTTAAGTTTTAGGAAATAAACCCAAGTGCATCTGGTGTCATCATCAATGAAAGTTAAGAAATATTTGAAATTAGAAAAGGAAGTAGATGGAAGAGGACCACCCAAGTCACTATGCATAAGCTCCAAGGGAACCGAGGCATGCCAAGAGGCACGTTTGTCAAAACTGTCTCAATGATGTTTTCCATGTACACAACCGGAACAAACACCATCCCTGTAAGATACCATCGGAAGACCTGTCACCATATTGTCTTTACATAGTTGTTGCAATGAGCGATAATTTAAGTGACTAAATCGTTCATGCCAAAGTTTGCTCAAGTTATCACTATGAGCAACAAAAACTAAAGGGAAAGGTGATGACCCAAAGTTGTTAAACTTGTACAACCTGGTAATATCATCAACAATTCCGGTAGCTAGGACCGATTGAGGATCTTTAAAATCCTTGATTACAACTTGGTGAGTCGTAAAGATCATAGTTTTACCTTCACCAAAATGAGTGATCTGATAGACTGATAACAAATTGCAGGAAATTCTTGAAACACATAGTACATCACTAAAATGACCATTATCTACTGGAACTGTTCGAGCTCCTACAACACTTAGAGATCTATCATCACCAGCAAATATTTGTTTGGTGTTACATTCATGCATAGTAGAAAAGATGGCTTGATCCTTAGCCATATGATAAGATGCTCCAGAATCAATGAGCCATTCATTTGAAGTAGAAGAAGAAGATGTATTATAAGATTAACCAGAAGCACAAAGTGCATGTCCATGAGAGGCAGATTCTGAAGACGAATTTAGGATGATGTGGTCCTTCTTCATTGCTATTTCCAAGGCTTCCATCTTCTTGAAACACTTAGATTCATCATGATTATCTTTCCCGCAATAGTTGAAATGGCGCTTAGTCTTCTTTCCTTTTGGCTTGGATCCTTTGTCATTTTTTAAATAAGGAGCCGACTGAGAGGGTTTTGGACCTTTGTTTGACTTATTATTGCGAAAATTTTGTTTCCTGGGAGGCTTGGAATTTTCTTTCTATTGGGACAATAAGGCTTTCCCAGTTGTATCTGCATTGTTGATTATTTCAAGATAAATGAGTTTATCTTGCTCTCTAATCAAGGAATCACAAAAGGATTTAAGACTAGGCTCTTGATAGCTAGCTTCATTCAATGATTCTTTCATGGAGTAAAATGTAGATACAAAAACAGAATATGCAGGTCCATGTTTGGAAAGAATATGATAAATGCATTGTTTGTCTTCCCTCTTAATCTTACATTCTGCACATAAGAGTTTAAGAGTTTTGTACTTAGATAAATAATCTTGAATGCATGAAAAGTCACTTGGATTTAAAGAAATCAACTCATTTTTGAGTTGGTGACCTCGAATTTCATTATGTTTACCAAACACAGATTCCAACTTGCCCCAAGCAGCATCAGGTTCATCAATTCCAGATATGTGGAATCGCAAATCAGTAAAGATTGACATCCCAATCAATCCACGAGCTTCGTCACATCTATTTGCCCATTTTATTTTCTTATCATCATCAGTCGGTTCTGTTTCTTTCCCTGAGGTAATTCTGAAAAGTCCCCTACTTCGTAGAACATCCTCCATACGAGATTTCCATGAGAAATAGTTGGAACTATTAAGTATAATATCACAATGGGCAGCCATATTTTTAAATTAATGGTTGTAAAAGCAGAAACCAATAGTCTGGATGTGAAGAGCTCGAAACAATATGCGGTTTAAAAAAAATGGCACTGAAAACTGACTCTGTATGATGAAGTTATGCTTGAACAAAGAAATTATTGAAGATGTCCCCAATAGTGACGTGGCAGCTAGAGAATGTCCAGCAAAAAAAAAAAGAATCCCCCTCTTCCGAAGATGAACTTTTTGACAATCACTTTACAAGAAAGTTGCTTTAAGTGAACCACTTTTGTAAAATAATTGATTTCACTTTTACAATGATATTACTTTTAAATAATGCAACAATAAAAAACAACTTAAGTGACTCACTTGTATTTTTATTTTTTATTATTTAAGTGAGATGCACTTTCAAAATAAAGTAACTTGAAAATAGAAATTGCATGCACTTTTTCTTTTAAAAGTAACTTCCGAAGACTTGAACTCAAGACCTAATAAGGAATAAAGCAACTTTGAACCAAGTGAGCTAGATTAAAAGGTATGTAAAATATGGGAATGAGGAAGGGGGTTGTTTTTTTGTTTTTTTTACTCTTCTTACTCGGTTTGCATGCTTTCCCTTTTTCCTACAAAACACACCACAAATCGAAACAAAAAAAACTTTTCCACACTTTTGGAGTTAGATCTTGTTAGCTTGCCCAGAAATTCTACGTTTTCTCTCTGTTTCTGATTTGCTGAGATTGCGCAAGGTGCATGGCAAAGAGCATACGCAGCTGAGAAAAACCCTTTCCCTTTCTATTTCTAATTTGCCAAGATTTCTCAAGGTGCACGGGAAAAAGCATACGCAGATGGGAAAGCAACAATCCGAACCCATAAAAAATCTAACAATAAAAAATGATAAAATATGAGATTTTTTTCTTGTAAAAACAGAAAATAAAAAAATGCATCACTGTAACATTATACCTTCACATCTGATGAAATATGCGTTTATAGAGCAACCAGGAATCGTGTTCGATCAAACGAAAACTAATTCCCAATGGAAACGATGCTTCGGACACAATGGAACACCTCCACAGCCCAAAAATGCACAGAAATACCAGAACTAGAAACCCTTTCAAGTTTTGGCAACAACAGTTCAAGATCTAGATCATAACTGGAAGCGGCTCTTCATAAAAGCTCTGTTACCATGTTCGGGCACACAGGGTACTACCAAAGGACCGAACACCAAGAGAAACCACTTCACACAAACAGATCACAAATCAACAAATTGATGTTTTGATGTGGTTTGAACCCTCTTGAGGGAAACACTCCACGGCCTTGGCCAAATAGCTTCTACGAAAAACTTTATTATGCAAGGAAAGAAAGTTACAAATGAGCTTCTCATAATCGATCAACTAAACAATGACCCTCCATGCTCTTTAAATAGAGATCATGGACCAATCTGATGTTAAGCCACAGATCAAGGTTAGGTATAATCTAAGAGAAGTTGAGCCGTCAGATCACTCTATGTCGAGAACATATCGTGATCGTCGGACTAAGTATTTACAAATGCATACTAAATAAACACACTATTCCTAACAGATATATTACACAAGTTGATCTTAACTAACTCCTAAGTGTCTAAATATCCTAACACAGCCAACAACATACATACTATGCAAGCATATCCTACATTTGGAAATATCGCAAGAGAAATGCCCAGGATAAATGCAGCATTGGAGAACCGTGAAGCGGACCATCAAACATCCATGGTCAAAATTGAAGGTATGATACAAAACAAGTCTATTTCTATTTTAATAGATCTAGGTGCAAATCTAAGTTATATTTCACCTACTTTAGTAAACCATTTCAAGCTAAAAATAAAGAAATTTGATAATGCATGGTTAGTTCAGCTTGCAATAGGAACTAAAAGAAAGGTTACAGATTATGTTCAGAATTGTGAAGTATTTTTAAGTTAGTTGAAAACGCAAATTAATCTAAATGTTTTACCCTTAGGTTCATATGATTTGTTGATTGGCATGGATTGGCTTGAACAGCATAGAGTAATATTGAATTGTTATGATAAATCTTTTACTTGTATAAAGAATGAAGATAATTCAGAAACAGTAAAAGGAATTCATAGGCAGATTTTAGTAAGACAGATTTTTGCCTTACAAGTAAAGAGAGCTGCCAGAAAAAGTTGTAAATTGTTTGTTGTTAATGTTGTTAATGATGAGCATACATCTAAAGAAGACAAATTAACTCTAGAGGATATTCCCATCTTTAGGGACTTTTCTGATGTATTCCCGAAAGAAATTGCAGGATTACCATCGAAAAGAGAACTTGATTTCACCATTGAGTTAGTACCCGGTGCGGTACCAAACTCAAAGGCCCCCTATAGGATGAATATTCTGGAGTTAAATGAGTTAAAATCTCAGCTGAAAGAATTAATAGATAAAAACTACATAAGGCCCAGTTTTTCCCCTTGGGGAGCACCATTAATTTTTGTTAAAAAGAAGGACAATACCATGCGTTTGTGCATTGACTACCGTCAGCTTAATAAAATGACAATTAAGAAATGGTATACCTTACCCCGCATAGATGATCTATTTGATCAAGTACGCGAAGCAGAGATATTCACTAAAATTGATCTAAGGTCGGGTTATCATCAAGTCCGGATAAAAGATGAGGACATATTCAAAACTGCATTCAGAACTAGTTATGGACACTACGAGTTCATAGTTATTCTTTTTGGGCTAACCAACGCACCGACAGTGTTCATGTGTTTAATGAACAACGTTCTACATAAATATTTGGATAAGTTCGTAGTGGTATTCATTGATGATATCTTGATTTACTCAAAAACTAAAGAAGAGCATGACAAACATTTAAAATCATTTTACAAGTACTTAGAGATCATCAGCTTTACGCTAAGTTCAGTAAGTGTGATTTCTATAAAGATAAAATTCAGTATTTGGGTCATATAATTTCTAAAGATGGTATTTATGTTGATCCTGATAAAATTAAAGCAATAAATGAATGGCCCATCCCTAAAGATGTAACTGATGTACGGTCATTCATGGGAATAACGGGTTATTATAGAAAGTTTATTGAAGGGTTCTCTAGAATTGCTAGTCCCATAAATTCTTTACATAAGAAAGGGAAGAAATTCATATGGGTCAAAAGTGTCAAGACATCTTTAATAAGTTAAAGGAATTGTTAACTACTGCACCCATCTTAAAAATTGCAGATCCTAATAAGGATTTCATCGTATGCACGGATGCATGGAATGAAGGACTTGGAGGGGTCTTAAGTCAAGAAGGTCATGCAATTGCTTTTGAGTAAAGGAAGTTAAAAATACATGAAAATAATTATGCTACTTATGATCTTGAGTTGGCAGCCGTGATACATGCTTTAAAAATGTGGCGCCATCACTTGATCGGAAGAAAATTCATTTTAATGACTGATAATAAGGGCTTAAAGTATCTATTGGATCAAACAAATATTAACGCAAGGAAAGCTAGGTGGTTCACTTTCCTTAGCGAGTACGATTTTGAGATCCATCACATTAATGGAAAAGAGAATAAGGTTGCTGATGCATTGAGCAGAAATGCTAGATTGAGTTTTGTGGCAGCAATCAGTACTTTTAAAACTGATTTGGAAAATCAGATCGAAGAAGAAATTAAGCAAGACGAAAATTACCAAAAATTACATGATAAAGTGGCTAAAAATTCATCTGAAAATGTTATAATAGATTACAGTATTAATGAAAAAGGCTTCTTAACTTACAAAAACAGAATTTATGTGCCTAATTTTTCGAAGCTTAAGTTGTTGATTTTAGATGAAGTTCACAAGAGTCATTATTCAGGGCATCCTGGTTATCAGAAAATGATAACTATGTTAAGAAATGAGTATTTTGGGCCCAACATGAAGAGTGAAGTTGTTGAATATATAGCTAGATGCTTTGACTGTCAGACTATTAAAGCTGAACATCAACATCCAGCTGGGCTATTGCATCCCTTACCAATTCCAGAATGGAAATGGGAAATTATAAGCATTGACTTTATTAAAGGTTTTCCTAAAAATCAGAAGCATAATGACTCAATTATGGTTGTCGTTGATAAACTTAGTAAGGCTACTCATTTTATTCCTGTTAAAACTACTTTCAAGGCTTCTAACATTGCAAATATTTTCATGAAGCAATTTTTTTGTTTGCATGGGATTCCAAAGATAATTATTTCAGACTGAGACTCTAAGTTCATTGGTAACTTTTGGACATCACTGTTTAAAGGATTAAACACTAAATTAAATTTCAGCATTTCTTTCCACCCACAAACTAATGGTCAAACAGAAAGAGTAAATCAGATTTTGGAAAATATGTTAAGATTGTATGTTAAAGATCAGCCATCTAAGTGGGAAGATTACTTGCACTTAACAAAATTTTCCTAAAATAATAATTATCAAGCATCTGCTAAGTTAAGTCCATTTTAAATTTTGTATGGAAGAAAATGTTGTACTCCAATTTCTTGGGATAATCCTGTGGACAGATTGATGTTAGGACCAGATTTATTGAAAGAAATGGAGCTAACCATGAAATAGGTTCAAGGTAACTTAAAGGTTTCCCAAGATTGGCAGAAAAGCTATGCTGATTTGAAACGCACAGAAAGAGAATTTCAGGTAGGAGACCATGTTTTTATAAAGGTAAAACCCAAGAGAAGTTCTTTGAAACTTAGGATTTGTACTAAGTTAGCACCAAGGTATTGTGGACCATTCGAAATCCTATCAAGGATTGGAGCTGTTGCATATCAATTGGCATTGCCATATAATTTAAAAATCCACAATGTTTTTCACATTTCTGTTTTAAAGAAGTATGTGCATGATGCTACTCATGTCCTGAATTAGAATGACATACAGGTGGAACCCGAAGGAGATTTTCAGGTGGAACCGGACTGTATTCTAGACTGGAGGGAAATTATGCTTCAGAATCGCACCATAGGGCAGGTAAAGGTGCAATGGAAGCACCTTAGCCCTGATGAAGCTACTTGGGAGCTGGAAAGTAATATGTGGGAAGCATATCCAGTTCTGTTCCATGAGGAACTTGATGATAAATAAGCAACATCGAGGACGACGTGGATCTTAAGAGGGGGTGTTTGTAACATACCCTATTTGCTGGAAAACATTTTGTGTTAAGAAACATTATGATAACTTTTATTGTAAATTTTTATGTTGGACAAGTGTCCAAGGATGACTATAATTTGCACAATATATTATTATTTAATAAATAAAATAGGAGACAAACACCTAAGAGGAATCTTGAAAGAGTGGTTACTGATCCACTAGGTGGAATGGAATCTGGGGTAGAAGGAAATGGACAAGTGGTAGCATCATGATGCAACTAACTAGCTGTTGGTATGGGACAACTCCCTTGAAATGTGGTCATAGTGCCCTGAAAGATGGGACTAGAGCTTGCGGCTCATTTATTCCAAACTGACCACTAAAATACCTAGGCAGTATATATACTAGCCATCAAATATTGAACTGAGGTTCATCACTTTTATTGACGAGAAAATTTACCTTGGGGTTTTGCTGTGTTTGCACCCAAGAGATTTGATGAGGGGATATGCTCTATTGTTGATCATGTTGTGAGTCTGCCAAACTCTTATTGAGTTCAGGAGGTTGATGCTGAGTGGAGAAGGCATTTTATTTCAGGAGGTTGATACCGAGTGGAGAAGGTATTTTTGACTGCCTTGCTTCTACAAAGATTCCACCCACTTACTAGATCAGTAATCAGGCTTGGGTGTTCATTAGAAGACAGCAGTTGGGCTGTTTCTTCTGAAGCAGGTTGGGAGGAACAGGCCTCCTTGGGTGTTTGTCGGCCCTATCATCTTTTACAGGTTCTATTGTCTTATCTATTCTTATTTGCAAGTTCTTTTATCTATTTCTATAAATTTTAAAGCTCTATTATCTACAAGTAAAATTCTGTTTATTTACAAGTATTTAATTTACAGAATGAGATCTGATTTATATACCTGTACTTTAGTTTCTGATTTAAGTTTTAAGCATGAATAGAAATTATGAATGAAATAAATGATCTCTATATTTTTCCCCATGCAAAAAGGAACAGCACCGTACTCTAGTACAGAGATAGATTAAAATAAATGAGTATGATAGACAAATAGCCATGAGATGGATGAGATAAAAATGTTGCATTATTTCCCAAGTTACTATTCACTGTTGAAGAATATCTATGCTTATATGTATCAGTGTTTTATTTTCCTTACTATTCTGCACAGACATTTACTTCCATAATATACAATAATGATTTTCTATATCTTATAAATACTGGATTGTTTAGAAGTAAATAGTTTTCATTTCTGAAGTTCATATGAAGTATTTTCTATTTTCATATACTAGACAGTAGATTCAAACATATAGCACATGGATAGCATGTTCTTTTAGAAATAATGCACAGGAAAAAATTATTCGTGTACAAGTCATCTATTCTTAACACTGTACTTACATTTTATTATCTTAGAACAGATAGTCGAATTTTCATTACATAACCAAACCCATGTACTCATCTAGTTTCATGATTTCATCTAAGTTGTGGAACCCTCACTTTTGAAATAGAACTGAGTTATATATGTAGAACTTACTATCCACTCTTAGTACAGAGTTGACATTTTAACTAGTTACATATTTTAAGTCAAACCTTAAACTCTTTCATTAATACATTTAGTTAAACTATAAATTGTTTCTATAGATCGGTTTGGACAACATTCTGGTGTGCATTCCTATTAACAATAGACAAACCATTTCAACAGAAGTATCAAGACAGGCAAGATCGATTGCCAGTATCATATCAAGATCAAAGACAAGAATCAAACGTTTACACCATAAACATGCCTATAGATCGATTAGTTAAGATTGAGTTATCAAAAGGAATGTAGGAGATTTCCAAAACAAAGGCTAAACCCTAGATTCGGTTCCTATTTCTTTAAGATGCAACAACATTATTATAAATATACGAAGTGCTTACAGGCCGTAAGCCTCATCAATATTTTCATCTATTCATTGTTCATATAAAAACAAACAGTTGTATCATTGTTTCACAAAACATTCACCCATCAATTTAAAATCAAAGATAAACACAGAGGTTGCCAAAACATATTACATTTTCACATCGTCGACGAGCTACAAGAAATATTCATGGGTCAAGCCCAAAACGATAAAAACCATGATGAATGCAACTGAAAATTCTAAACATTCTTTTCAGATTTCCAACTTGACAGAGCTCGAAACCTAACCTATAGGATTTACATTTCACATTCAAAATGATGTTTTCCTTGTGGGTCAAGGTATCATTTCTCCCCACTCCTTGGAACAAAGTTTGCAACCCTATCTCTACAAATTACAAAACTCTTTGAGTTAAAAACAAAAACACACAGACACCACACTAGTCGACCATCTTCTTCATCTACACAGGGTCTCAAGACAATTGCTGAGGCTTACCAGTTGGTATAGCTATTCCAACCTTCAACACACAGAATTGAGGAGCCATTGCGTAGTTACACCTGCAAGAACATTACAATGTGGTTAAAACAGTATCCAAGAAAGAAATATTACAGTATTGAGATTGAATAATTGTTAGTATCATCGTATGAACATCAGAGTAAAGGAAATCAAAACACATTACCTTTCAAATGATAGCCATAGTCAGCAATGAACGCTGAGACATTTCAACTGCAATGGTAACCCTACTTCATAAATTGCTGTTATAGCCGAAACCAACGCAAAACCATCCACTATTTTTAACACAGTAGCACAGTTCCAAGAAAGATAGTAATGATGGCGAGGCCCTGGGCCATTCTTTTCAAACCCAATCTTAAAAGAAACAAACCCTCAACAAGTCGACGTATCGAACCATACAAATACAAAACTCTAAGACTGTCAAACAAGAATTTCACTACCATACTAGAACAGAAGAGAGCTCGGCTCTATAAAATTCAGAGGTTACCAGTTCAAGACTTAGGAACAACGCCTCCGTAGGCCAAAACATTAAGACTACAAACCCTCAGCCCGTCAGCCATGAAGAGATACCACTACTAAATGAAAACAAACACTACAAACTCATCGAATGCAGTAAAGGTAGGGTTTAACCATGTAACGTCCCAAAAATAACAAAAAATTTATATTTTTTCTATCTGCAATAGTCGTTAGTTTATAATAAAAACAAAGGTATATATATATTAAAGATAATAATGTTGAACGACACACATACTTGTATGCGGAAATATAAGTCTAAACCTGTTTAATTTAAATAGTCACTTTTATATTTAAGTCTAGAATTTGCGGAAGCGGTGTGGAAGTAAAATAAGATCATGTTTTCATTGCGTTTGCAATTGTTGGTTCAGTAGATAGAAAATAACACAACTCACTATTTAAATAAATCATATGGTTTTAATTATGAATGTCCAATGGTACCTCCAGGTGATGAGCTCCTTTGATGACGGTATGTTTTCCTACTTGGGGATTCTATAATACTTCCGGTCAAGTAATTATGTACCTCGGCAGGGTCGCCGGGAGGTATGGGCAGTTGTGGAGATTGTCGGACTTACTTAGCGTAAATGCTAATTCCATCGTGTACCCTTGTGTTTCGAGGTATCTCAAATTTGCGAGTAGTACTCTGAGTGGATGGTCCCTATCTTGCCATTGGTCATATTCTACAGTGTGTATGTTAAGTCTATTAAAATTAATACTCCATTAACAAGGGAGTCTTCCATTTGATTGTGTTCCAAAGAAGGGGGGGTGTTTAATAGCTAAAAACTCAAGGCAATGCAACCCAAAGTGGATTTGGCAACTTTATAAAAGTCTTTGTATGTATAGAATGAGCTCTTTGTATTTTAATCTAGTGTGACTGAACTCCACAACTTCACTATAGGGAAACACGATTTATTTGACCTCCACTTAGACAGAGATTAGTGTGCTCTTTAATGCAATTTATTGAAGGTGGATAGCAGTCTGGCATGAGGGTTTTGTGTATCGATTTGGGGATTTTCTGTCACTATTCTTTGTTTTCGAATCATTCTTAGTCCCGAGTCTGCGTTTTAGTTGTTGGGTGAAGGTGGGGGGTGCTTACCCAAGCCCTGCTCATGGTCTACACACTTAGTGGCTGTTGCTATCATTCCAGGTGCAAGGTGGCCACACTTCCTTCAGGTAATAACTTAAACCCTGTTCAACCATTGCTATTTCCATTTCTTTCGAGTTGAGAATGCATATTGGGACTGATTTATACTATGTATCTCTTTGTGACAGATGATACACACTCTGGTATGGGAGATACGATAGTTTATGAAATCGTGGGCATGGCTAGGGTACTGGTAAGTCTAGCTTATCCCTTCATGCCCTATCTCCTGTGGCCCTGGTGTTGTATGTATGGGTTTGGCCTAGTATTTTTGGAGTGAGGCTCCCATAAGCCATTGGCTTAATGATTTGATTCAGGGAGGTCTGAAATAGTCACCTACTTGGCTAAACTTGACAGAAAAGGGGATTTCAATGTAATTTAAATGGCTACATGAGTACTGGGACTGTGATATAAAAGAACTAAATAGTGGTTGGGTTTCACTTATTACTGGGTTCTACGAAATCTAATCAACCCACGAAATGTTCTTTCACTGGATATTATTCGTGTATGTATTTAAATGTTCAAGCTGAAACTTATAGGAGTTCTAGTATCCTGGTTTTCCTGAATTTGTTTGTAACTACTACACAGATAAGGTAGGTATTACACAGGGTCGTTGGCACCCTTGCTTGTAATATGGCTATGGTTCGTATGTTGATTTCAATGGCATTGTTAATTGTTTTGAATATTTATATGTGTGAACAATGTATTGCCTGTGGTTATATGTAAGACATCAACGAAGTTTTCTGCGCCTCTGTTACTACAATGTGGGTAGATTGTAAATAAAAAATGTTTTGTTTGCTTGCCGGTTGTGTGGATAGAATGATTGCTTGCCTGGAAAGTGTGTCAAGGCTATACTTAACGTTTTTGGTTTTCATAAGTAGACTTATTTCCTGTAGAAAACGCTTATACGATTTGGCTCCTTGGGGAGGTCATGGGAATTGACCCTCGTCCTATCTTTCCATGGCATCTTTATGGGGGTCATACAGATGACGTTTGGTTCAAAATTCTATTTACGATTGGTCTCTGCATTGATGTTTTATGGGATTCTGACCCTGGAAGTAAATGAATTAAATTCTGTGTCTTCTTGTTGATTCGAAATGAAATTTTGGGTTTCCTGTAGATGGCTATCATAGTTTAACTAGTCAAAAGAAATGAAATGATCTAAAATGCGATGTTTGTCATATTTGATGTATTTGGTTTGATATAAAGTTTAAGAAGAAAACAAAGCAGGGTCGGGCAGAGAAATGAAATCTATAGATATATAAATTGGTTTTAAGCAGCGGTGTATGCGTTTTTCTCTTACTGTGGTTTGTATTGTGGTGAAATCAAATGTTTGACATGGTGTTCAACAAATTTTGGTAAGGTTTGATTTCTGTAGCTAGGCGATTTTATTGTCGAATTAAAACAAGGGTTTCAAGGGTTTTAGATAAGTGAAAACGAATACTATCATAGATGACATAAAAGGTTACGAATATTCTTCAGAGTTCAGATCGCGATTTGTCTATTCTAACCATCTAAGCAATATAATAACTAGCAAGGACTAGCTGGCTAGCCCTGCTGGGAATGCCATTCGATACTGAAGAAAATTGATTTACAAACTGATAATAAGAACTACTAAAGGAAATTGATTTAAAAAATGATAATAAGAACTTTTCTAATTTTTAACATTGCATTTATAATAGGAATATAAAACATAGGAGGGTTTCATAATTAATCATACCTGTCGATTCTCTGTAGTTTGTCCTACTTATGATAACCTGTACATCCCTGTACTTGTTCTTGCTGATATTAACCTGCATACTCAGCCAGCTGGTTAGGGAAAATATTGACTTTTAGCTGACCTTGATCTTGGATTGGATGACTTTGAGACTACCACGTTCCTCCCAACCATGATTCTACAACCGTTCCTGGTTCAGTATGAATCCCCCGAGCTGGTTCTGACATGCAAACCGAGAAATAGAGGCCTTAGATTAACTGGTTCATATCTGGGAAAATTATGAACAGAGTTCATTTTTGGAGCAGGGAGTTCTTCTTGGCACAATAATACCAAAAGAAAAAGATACCCCCATCTTTGGGGTCTATCCTCCTTAAGTAGGACAAATCTTGAAATTAGGACTATTGGAATTTTACTAGTTTCTTTAAAACAATTAATTTATAAAATAATACTTGTTTACTTTAATTGCTAGTTTATTAGGAACTAGGACTTCTCAACCTGTTTGATTAAAGTGTTTACTTAATCTTTTAGATATTTTCATAATAATAATAGTATACAATTTATAATACCATCTAAATATTAATAATTAATATTTATTAAGTGGCATCCCACTTTTGCATAGCTATATATATATATATATATATATATATCTTATAAAGTGTAAACATTTATAACAGAATATATATATATATATATAATATTTAACCAATATATATATTTGAAGCTCTTAAATAATAATACCACTGGTGGTCTTAAGCATTTGTTTCACCAGATGCTTCTTTTAGTTCTTTTTAAGGAAAGGGTCCACTTCTGTGGACGGTTTCGGTAAGCTGGTAAAGGCACCTCTAATCTCTCCCTTTGCATGTCAGATTCCCTTGTTTTAACATGGTAGTTCCCGCAGTAGATGATGATAGTAAGATTTATTTAATCAAGTCAAATAGTTGTGATAAGACACACGAGTGCTATTCAGAGTCCTATTTGACTCAACACTTGAGAAGTAGTAACCCTGAGTGCTCTTCAGAGCCTTTCAGCTCAACACTCTCACATGGGCGTTACACTAGCGCAAATCCAGAGCCTCTGCTTAACAATAGGGCTAGAATGTGGTTGTGAGGCACATCTAGGATAATTAAATGTCCTCGGATCCGGTAATCATTTCTTTCAAGCTTGGAGTGCTCCAGGGCTCATGCCCAACACTCAATGTACGTCGGGGCTTAGGCCCAGTACGAAATGGAATCCTCTAAAATACATCGGGGCTTAAGCCCAGTATATAGGTCATTCATGTGTTTCTGATTTCATGCTCACACACTCAATAATCAACCACGTAAATCATGTTCTGCACAGTATAATGTAACACAAAGGAAAAATATCAGTATATCATATTTTGTAATCAATTCACCTAATACAACATAGTTTATTCATTCGGGCTTTCCTACCCCGCATATATCAATAATTTAACAAATCAGGGTCCATGCCCCATATATCAACTCACGAAGGAATCAAACAAAACAAACTAATGATATGTCAAACATAATAAATCACATATACTGGGGTCATGACCTGATATAACATCATAACATAGTTAGTCAAAAAGTTGGGATATTACATCCTTCCCCGCTTAGAACAACACCGGCCTGGTGTTTCCTAGGGACTAGAAATGAGATCATGAAACAAGATGGGGTATGTCTCTCTCATGGTAGCCTCATTCTCCCAAGTGGCCTCATCTAGTCCAAAGTGCCTCCATTGCACTTTCAACTGATTAATGGTCCTCCTCCTAAGCTGGACCTCTCTATTGTCCAGAATGTGGAGTGGTTCTGGTGTGAACTCCCCTTCGGGCTCCACCTGTAATAAGGACCAATCAATGACATGTTTAGTATCGTATACATATTTCTTTAATAAAGAAGCATGAAAAACATTATGAACTTTTATATGTGCTGGTAGGGCTAACTCATATGCTACTGGACCCTTCTTTCCTAGTATTTCAAAAGGTCCACAAAACCTTGGGGCTATTTTACCGCAACATCCCAAACTTAACGAGCTTCATTTTGATTTTATTCTTAGGAAGACATGTTCACCGATTTGGTAGTCCTTGTCCTTTCTTTTCTTGTCTGCGTAACTCTTTTAGCGGTCTTGTGCTTCTTTTAAATTCAGTTGCACTTTGGAGACTAGTTGTTCAAAGTCTTTTAGTAAGTCTGTCCCTAGCATAAGCCTGTCCACTGGGCTATCCCAGGTGACGGGGGTTCGACACTTTCGACTGTAGAGTACCTCGAAGGGACTCATTTTGGCTGAGGTTTGAAACCCGTTGTTGTATGAAAACTCCACGAGGTGTAAGTAGTCTTTCCACTTAGTGGGATTGTTCATGACATACATTCTCAGCATATCTTCTAAGATTTGGTTTACTCGTTCCGTCTGTCCGTTGGTTTGAGGGTGGTATGCAGTACTAAACTATAGTTGTGTTTCTAATCCAGAGAGCAGTGCTCTCCAAAAGTTACTAGTGAACTTTGTGTCTCGATCCGAGATGATTGCCTTGGGTATCTCGTGTAACCGAAAAATATCCTTTAGGAAGATTTCCGCAATGTGAACTGCCTTGTAGGTAGATTTTAGTGGTATAAAATGTGCAGCTTTCGACAGCATGTCCACTACTACAAATATGGAGTGATTTTGTTTCTTGCTCTTGGGTAGTCCTGTAATGAAATCCATTCTTATTACCTCCCACTTCCATTCTAGGATGGGTAACGGTTGAAGTAGTCCGAAGGGGTGTTGGTGTTCTGCTTTGACCAACTGACATTCCTGACACTTTGCGATGAACAATGCGATGTCAGCTTTCATTTTAGGTCAAAAGTAGTGTTTCTTTACGGCTGAAATCATATTTTGATATCCGAGGTGTCCTGAATAGGGGCGCCGATGGAATTCGGTGAGTATGTTAGGTCTAATGTTCCCCCCCTCGGGAATGTAAAGTCTCTCCTTTGACCATAACAATCCTGATTCATCTATCTTGTATTCTTTCTGTTGTTGAAAAAGCTTATCTTCCTGGATCATTTTAAGGATCTTGACATAGAACCTATCACTTTGGCATGCCATTCTAATTCTGTCATGTAAGTTGGAGTCCGTTCGACTTTCGGTTACCTCATATAACATATGAGCTCGTCGGCTTAAAGCGTCAGTGATCTTGTTTTCTTTCCCCTTGATATGTTTTAGCTCAAAGTGATACTCACTAAGAAAGGCCAACCACCTAGCCTGTCTAGCATTCAGGTCTGGTTGGTCGAATAGATACTTTAGACTCATGTTGTCCGTCTTTAGTAGGAATTTCTTACCCATGAGGTAATGTCTCCACATCTTTAGAGCGTGGATAATGGCGGCCAATTCGAGGTCATGAGTAGGATAGTTTTTCTCATGTTCCTTTAGCTTTCTTGACTCGTAGCAGATGGCAAAGTCATCTTGCATAAGGAATCCACCAAGTCCTTCCTTGCTTGCATCGGTACAAACTACGAAATCCCCATTGGGGTCGGCAATTCGTAGTATTGGTGTGCTAATCAAAAGTTGTTTTCACTTCTGAAAACTTTCTTCACACTTGTCTGTCTAGATGAACTTATTGGTTTTCTTTTGTAATGCAGTCATGGGGCAAGTGATTCGAGAGAAGTTCTCAATGAAATTTCGATAATAACCGGCTAAACCTAGGAATGATAGTATGTCAAAGACACATGTGGGTGTGGGCCATTGTTTGATATCTTTGATCTTTTCAGGATCAACTGCTATTCCCTTCTCATAGATGATGTGCCCTAAGTACTATATCTGAGGTCTATATAAATCACACTTGCTAAATTTTGCGTACAGCTGATGTTCTTGTAATATCCATAGGACTATTCAGAGGTGTTCCTCATGTTCTTCTTCATTCTTGGAATAGATCAGGATATCGTCTATGAATACCAAAACAAACTTGTTGAGGTACTTGCTGAAAACATTGTTCATCATGCACATGAAGTTTGCGGGTGCATTGGTCAGACCGAAAGGCATTACTACAAATTCGTAGTGGCCATATCGAGTGCAAAACGCAGTCTTACTGATGTCCTTATCACGGATCCTCACCTAGTGATATCGAGATCGTAGGTCAATCTTCGAGAATATCTTTGCTCCTCTGACTTGGTCAAACAAGTCATCGATCCTACGGAGTGGATAATGGTTCTTGATGGTTAACTTGTTGAGTTGGCGGTAATCGATGAACATACACATCGTGCCGTCCTTCTTTTTAACAAAGAGGATTGGTGCTCCCCAGGGAGACACACTCGGTTGAATGTAACCCTTGTCTATTAGTTCTTGTAACTGTATTTTGAGCTCTACTAGTTTGGGTGTACTCATACGATACAGAGTCCTAGAGACGGGTACGGATCGAGGGGTTAGTTCTATGGAAAATTTTAAGTCCTACTTGGGTGGTAACCCTGGTATCTATTCGGGAAATACGTCTCTGAATTCTACTAGTATCGGGAAATCTTCGATCTTTTGATCTGTATCAGCTTCTACCGATTGAAGGTAAATTGCAAATAGTTTGAAACCCTTTCTTAAGCATTTCTTTGCTTGTAATGCTGATATCTGTCAGACTGATACTTCCTTAGGTATACCCTGGATGGTTCTTCGGTTTCCTTGACTATCGGTGCATAGGATTGACTTATTTGAGCAATCCAACAAGGCATGATGTCCTTCCAACCAATCCATGCCTATTAATATGTCATAAGATCCTAGCGGTAAGATGTTCAAATCTATCTTAGTTAAAAAGCCGTTCAAATCTATCTCACAACTCTTAACGAGTTCGGAGACCTTCCATTTGGTACCGGTGGCTAATTGTACTAGCCATGGTGCTTTGTGACTCTCTCGGTTTAATTTGCAAGACTCTACTATTCTAGGAGAGATGTAGCTTAGGCAAGCATCGGGGTCTATTAAAACTGAAATGATATTGTTAGATATCTTACCCACAATTTCTACCATGGTGGCTTGATGATCCGCCTGCCGGCCATCAAGGGCGGCATAAATCCTAGGTGTCTTTGCCACGTCTCCCACTGTAGGCTCTTCTTGGATGTTGTGTAAAGTCCCATCTGTTTTGTTGGGGAGTCTCTATAGTAATGTAGTCCCTGGCATTTCAACCAAGAAACAGTTGGTGGGGCTGTCTTTGCCCCTTTGTTGAAGGATGGCATGTTGGCTGGTGGTGGGGGTGCATTAGGTCGAGCTTAAGGTCGGTTGAAACCTCTTTTGGGTGGGAAACTATTTTTATGTTTTCGAAAAGGTGGGGGTTTAAAACCCCGTCTGCGGTTGTCTGAGAAGGTCCTAAATCTATCCCTATTTCTGTTGATGTTGTCATTTCTTGGTTGTTCGTGCTCATAGCACAGCCTAGCTTTATGTACGGTTATGTCAAGAGTTTTGGGCATGTCGAATTCTATTTTCTCTCTAAAGTTTGGTGGCAGCCCACCCACGAACTGCTAGATTTTCACCTTCTCATCTCTAATATAAGGTACATAGTGCAGCAAGTCTAAGAACCGATCTATGAAAGCTTCCATAGTCAGGGAACCCATTTTCAGCTCATGAAATTCTTTTATCTTCTTGTCGAAGAATCTTTTAGACATGCATTTGTCCTCAAAGATTCTGCTGAAAGTGTCCTATCTTATGTATCGCAGCTCTTGTCCCTTAATGTGTTTTAGGTCCCGCCACCATCTGGTAGCCTTTCCATTTAGGTTGTATATGGCTAGTCGGGATTGCATCTCACTGGAGTAATTATGAACCTTAAGGTATTTGTTCATTCTTAACAACCACTCTCTAGCCTTTTCTCCTGAGCTAACTTCCCCATCATAAGTTGGGGCCCTTATCTTTCTGAACTCCCCTTGTAAGCTGTCATCATTCTTCCTCCTTTTCTTGCAAGGAGGTGGAGAACCATTGTCATTGGAAGAACCCTTACAATCCCCTTCCAATGGTTCTGATTTATGTTCTGCTTGATCTCCTATTTTGTAACTAGATGCTTTCTTTGTGTTAACGGAATTGACAGAGAAAGTAGGATGTTCAAGGGGTTTTGCCCCTGTTAGGATTTGGAGTAAGGCTTCATTTATAACCCGCTGTTCTCTTCTTTCTTGCATATTTTCATCCCTGAAACTATGGAATTCTGCCTGTAGCTGCTGCATGGATTTCTCCAAATTTGAATTGAGCTCCACCATGATTTCTTGCTCTCATGGTGGGGAATTTAGGTTGCCTCATATACTGCTGCCTTGTTCTGCACTAATTTTTTTTTTCTGCTACTGTTTGTACCTTAAATTTATATAAGTCCCTGTCGATCGAAAACAATGTCTTAGTTAATTCTTTTCATAAAAACATAATACAATAATTTAAGCACTTTCCTGTTTCTGCAGCTGTGTTTGGTAGTGAGCCCAATAGGTCACTTAGTGTTTGTAACTTGCTCTGATACCACTTTTAACGTTGCAAAAATAACAAAAATTTTAAATTTTTCCTGTCTGCAATAGTCGTCAATTTATAATAAAAACAAAGGCATATATATATCAAAGATAATAATGTTGAACGACACACATACTTGTATGCGACAATATAAGTCTAAACCTGTTTATTTTACATAGTCACTTTTATATGTAAGTCTAGAATTTCTGGAAGCGGTGTGGAAGTAAAATAAGATCATGTTCTCATTGCATTTGCAATTGTTGGTTTAGTAGGTAGAAAATAACACAACTCACTGTTTAAATAAATCATATGGTTTTAATTATGAATGTCCAATGGTACCTCCAGGTGATGAGCTCCTTTGATGACGGTATGTTTTCCTACCTGGGGATTCTATAATACTTCCGGTCAGGTAATTATGTACCTCGGTAGAGTCACCGGGAGGTATGGGAAGTTGTGGAGATTGTCGAACTTACTTAGCGTAAATGCTAATGCTATCGTGTACCCTTGTGTTTGCAGGTATCTCAAATTTGCGAGTAGTACTCTGAGTGGATGGTCGCTATCTTTCTATTGGTCATATTCTACCAGGTGTATGTTAAGTCTATTAAAATTAATACTCCGTTAACAAGGGAGTCTTCCATTTGATTGTGTTCCAAAGAAGGGGGGGCTTTAATAGCTAAAAACTCAAGGCAATGCAACCCAAAGTGGATTTGGCAACTTTATAAAAGTCTTTGTATGTATAGAATGAGCTCTTTCACGGAATTTCATTTCGTTTCCTGGTTTGTGAGATATGCTTGTTTGAAGTAACACATGTTTGTACACAATGCGACCGGACGTAAAAACACTTTAAACAAGTGCTACAGACTCCATATAGCATTTTATAGGATCTACCATAGCTCATAGGAAAGCTCTTTCTGTCAGCTAAAATGGGTATTTCACGGTTTTTTATTTGGCTTTCTGGTTTGAGAGATATCATCGATTGAAGCAACAGATGTCTGCAAAATAGTGTGCGCGCGTCTCTTGAGCTTCAACAAACATTTTCTCAATCTCTGGGCCACCCCAGAGCAAGTATGTTATATGGATGGAAAGGTCTCTTTGAGATCTCAAATGGGTCTTCAATGGAATTCGATTTCAGTACATGCATCAGAAGCTATGAATGGATTTGCAGCAAGACATCAACTGCACCAAAGATCATGAATTTTCAATTTTTTAAAAATCTTAATGTAATCATGGTTATGGGTCAACCACACAAAACCCATCGTTATGGGTTAACCACACAAAACCTATGGTTATGGGTCAACCACACAAAACCCATAGTTATGTATTGTAATCATGGTTGTGGGTCAACCACACAAAACCCACGGTTATGGGTTAACCACACAAAACCCTTCTCTTCAGTTGAAACAAGCTTGTCATTGCCACCATGGTTATGGGTCAACCACATAAAACCCATGGTTATGTGTAAACCAAACAAAACCCATGGTTTTGAGTCAACCACACAAAACTCTTCTCTTCATTGGAATCAAGCTTGTCATTGCCATCATGGTTTTGGGTCACCCTTGCAAAACCCACGGTTATGGGTCAACCTCACAAAACCCACGGTTATGGGTAAACCACACAAAACCCTTCTCTTCATTGGTAGCGAGCACATTGTAATCATGGGTCTCTTTTTAGCATGAAATGATGGGGACCATCATTTTGTAAGGGAGGAGGAATGATCTGAATTTTAGGGGGCATATGGTCTAAATTCGGATGTATAAGCTATAAAAGTATTAAATAGAGAGGCCACCCTCTCTCATCCATGGTATTTAGTAGCACATAGTTTTGGCTCATGGTATAGCCTCAAAACACATTGTAATAATGCTATATAAAGGCCTAGCAAGCCTTCTCATGATATAAAGTTACTCATTTGGTTTCTCTCCAATTTTATATTGTTCATTGTGAGATTATTTAGATCTGAGTGAGTTATTGGTAATTAGTTTTAGAGGTGGGGCTCCTCTTTGAGCCTCACCTCCCATTCACTTCATGTGTTTTTGTTCATGCTTATTCTTATGCAACATTAAGGTTTTCATGTGAATTTTATGACAGATTTGCATGCTTAATCTCCTCCTCTCTCGGCATTCAAACCTTCCGGTTCTCAGCTCCCAAGATCTGTATCAGTGGTATCAGAGCGGGTACGCTCTCCTTTGGGACAATAATTTTAAGGATTATGCGGGTTCAACGGAGGTTCCACAACCTCTACAACAACCCATGCTTCTCTACAAACCCTTGGCATCTCTATACTCAACACTCTCACATTCAGCAAACTTTGAACAGGTTCCATGGATTGCATAGGAGGTTTCAGAGGCTCTACCATAGCTCATCGGAAATTTATTTCTGTCAGCTCAAATGGGTATTTCACGGAATTTCATTTTGTTTCCCGGTTTGTGAGATATGCTTGTTTGAACTAGCATATGTTTGTGCATAATGCGACCGGACATATAACAACTTTAAACAAGTACTACAAACACCATATAATGTCTCAGAGGCTCTACCATATCTCATTAGAAATCTCTTTCTGTCTGCTAAAATCAGTATTTCACGGAATTTCATTTCATTTTCTGGTTTGTGAGATATGCTTGTTTTAAGTAACACATGTTTGTACACAATGCGGCCGGACGTACAAACACTTTAAACAAGTGCTATAGACTCCATATAACGTTTCAGAGGCTCTACCATAGCTCATTGGAAATCTCTTTCTGTCAGCTAAAATGGGTATTTCACGGTTTTTTATTTGGCTTTCTGGTTTGAGAGATATCATCGATTGAAGCAATAGATGTCTGCAAAATAGTGTGCGCGTGTCTCTTGAGCTTCAACAAACATTTTCTCAATATCTGGGCCACTCCAGAGCAAGTATGTTATATGGATGGAAAGGTCTCTTCGAGATCTCAAATGGGTCTTCAATGGAATTCGATTTCAGTACATGCATCAGAAGCTATGAATGGATTTGCAGCAAGACATCAACTGCACCAAAGATCATGAATTTTCAATTTTTTAAAAATCTTAATGTAATCATGGTTATGGGTCAACCACACAAAACCCATGGTTATGGGCTAACCACACAAAACCTATGGTTATGGGTCAACCACACAAAACCCATAGTTATGTATTGTAATCATGGTTGTGAGTCAACCACACAAAACCCACGGTTATGGGTTAACCACACAAAACCCTTCTCTTCAGTAGAAACAAGCTTGTCATTGCCACCATGGTTATGGGTCAACCACATAAAACCCATGGTTATGGGTAAACCACACAAAACCCATTGTTTTGAGTCAACCACACAAAACTCTTCTCTTTATTGGAATCAAGCTTGTCATTGCCATCATGGTTATGGGCCACCCTTGCAAAACCCACGGTTATGGGTCAACCTCACAAAACCCACGGTTATGGGTCATCCACACAAAACCCTTCTCTTCATTGGTAGCTAGCACATTGTAATCATGGGTCTCTTTTTAGCATGAAATGATGGGGACCTTCATTTTGTAAGGGGAGAGGAATGATCCGAATTTTAGGGGGCATATGGTCTAAATTCGGATGTATAAGCTATAAAAGTATTAAATAGAGAGGCCACCCTCTCTCATCCATGGTATTTAATAGCACATAGTTTTGGCCCATGGTATAGCCTCAAAACACATTGTAATAATGATATATAAAGGCCTAGCAAGCCTTCTCATGATATCAAGTTACTCATTTGGTTTCTCTCCTATTTTCTATTGTTCATTGTGAGATTATTTAGATCTGAGTGAGTTATTGGTAATTAGTTTTAGAGGTGGGGCTCCTCTTTGAGCCTCACCTCCCATTCACTTCATGTGTTTTTGTTCATGCTTATTCTTATGCAACATTAGGGTTTTCATGTGAATTTTATGACAGATTTGTATGCTTAATCTCCTCCTCTCTCGGCATTCAAGCCTTCCGGTTCTCAGCTCCCAAGATCCGGATAAGCATGTCTGCAATCAATCTATCCTCACCTGTTGCGAACAGGTCATCCATATACAAAAGTAGTATCACTCGATTGCTTTCCTCAACCTTGTAGTAAAGGTTTGAATCTGCTTTACTCTTGGTAAATCCCAAACTGGATAGAAAGATGTCTATCCTACCGTACCAAGTTCTGCACATATATGACTCCCTGTCATGTGTCTCAGAACCAAGTGGCTTCTCCACATACACATCTTCTTTAACTACACCATTCAAGAAGGCTATCTTGAAATCCATCTGGTGTATCTTCCACTTCATCACTGCAGCCAGAGCAATTACGGATCTAATGGAAGTGTATCTAGCTACAGGAGCAAAAGTCTCTATGCTACCACCTGCAGCATGCTTGATCTTGTAGATCCTCTTGGAAGTCACTACAGGCTACCCTTTGTGACTGCATCCTAAACATCTTCATGATCGACTGGTACTCCTCGATCATGGCATTCTTCCCAGATCCTGGGAACTTCAATACCTTCAATATTTTCAATAGATAACTTTGTTGTTGAACAAATGTTTTACTCCTTCTTTTGTAGGTGATGGTATATGATCTTTCCTACACAACAAGATAAATTGCATGATTAGAAAACATCTCATAGTTTTCAGAACAAATTCTTACACATAAAGAAATATGTCATACAGTCATGTAATTATCTTAGCCAATGCTTCAATACAACATTTATCCATATTCCGTAACTTTCTAGATGCCTTCCAATCTCTACCGGAACATTGTTAAGAGTGTCCACAACTCCTAACATGTCAACAGAGAGGTTTCATTCTAGATAAGTAGCAATGGAATTTTGTATAGTGCCATAGGCCACTTACCCATGTATATTAGTAGTATACTGTTCATCAATGCAACTATTCTAATATGCATAATACACAACCTAATTCTAGGAACATAAGCATATACATCATTGAATAACATTATGTAAGAAATGACAATTCAAATACTTATCTTTGTTTGGTTGCTAGGTGGACTCCCTCTGAATCTTTGCAACTCCATTCTGATGTGGATTGTGAGAAATGGTCAACTCCCTCTGAATATCTACATCCTTGCAGAAACTACTGAAGTGTTCTCCTTTGCTTTCTTGCGGGAACAACTGGAGTGTGCTCCCTCTTGATCTTTGCTTCCTGGGTTACCTATCCTTGAACTTATATCCATCCTTAATCACTATGCATGCTTATTAGTATCATCATTGTGTTATCCTTGAGGTCTCATACATAATCACACATTTATTAGTATAATATTAATACTATCAAAACACAATAATCTTAAACATGTATAGTCATGATCATTCACATATAATAAACATTAGTATTCAAGGTTTCACGGAAGTCTTCTTTTACTCATGCATATTCTTATTTGATCATAGGACTCTTTTGATTAGTTAAATCATCAATGCATAAACCTATGATTACTCAAACCTATACCTTCATGATTCTTCTGGTTAGTCATATCATTAATTATTGTAAGAAACATAATATGCATACAACCATGACTATTCAAACCTATGACTTCATGAATAATCAGTATCAACAACACAACAGTATAAGATCCTAACACAAGGTAGGATTCTAGCTTGATATAGGAAAAACATACCTGGATTAGCATGCTAGCTAGATATGTCTAACATATCTGCATAATGTCTTTTGGTTCTCTTTAGTGACTTGTGCTAGTAACCTGCATGTCTCATAAGTTAACCATTGTAGAACCAAGTTATACATACCTCGTAAGTAGATATTCTATGTGATCCATGACAATGGATGAATCTTTGTCTTCACGTCACCATGATCATATGTTCTTTAAGTAGAACATGATTTGTCTTTCTTGGTGTACCTTTTATGTTAGCAGACAACATAAACCTCATACAACACCATAATGCATTGGTACAATCATAAGAGTCAACACCCTAACCAATGAATATCTTCTATGCATTCATAATTTTGTTAACGTGATACGACAAATCTAAAATCAAGATTGTACTAACCCTAATAATCATGAAGAAAAACATACCATAAACTTAATCATGAACAAATCTCAAAACATACCTCGATGAGTCATACCTGTCAAGATCGCTTGTAATCTTCTTATGTAAGGCCTTAGCCTCATCTCCCTCTGAAACAGGAACTTCTTCACTTATGCAGGTGACCAATCCATCTTCTTCTAGGATTAACCCAAAAATTCAAAATTTGAATTTCAAACTTTCGAAAGGATAGAAATATGCGCCTTGATGAGCTGATCAAGTTGGTATATTCAGAATTTGAAAACTGCGAAGTTTCATCCCTCGAAATTGCCTTTTAGATTTCCGGATTCACTGTGGAGGACCCTGAATTAGGGTTTGAGTTTCCGAAGCTTCACCCAAACAAAAGATTTGATTCAAAGCTCTAATCTTCGATTTTTTCGAGGAGCTTCCAGCCATGGTCACAGATTTCCAAAATTCCAATTTTTGTAGAAGCCCTAATTTTCGATCTTTCCGATCAAAGTCCCGAAGTGGGGTTTGATCAAGCCCTGCCTTCTTCCCAACCAAAAAATTTGATCTTGGTCTCTAAATTTTTATTTTTATGAGTAGCATCCAGCCGTGGTATCCAATTACAAAAATTCCAACTTTCTCCGAAGCCCTAAATTTTGGAAGCCATGAATGAAGGTGCTCAAAAATAATTATGTTTTGACTGAAATATGTACCTCATTGTTTCTAGTGTAACTCTGAACTTTTTGATCCACAGGGTCTAAAACGTTTTCTTGAGATAGCTTGACCTGTTATCTTTCCATCCCGACAGGTCTGACCTCAATTGGATTCACTGAGAGAGAGTTATGCCACGTGGCGTAACGTGACCTATTTATGGGATAATACAAGAGAGCACTTGTACGGTGCACCACGTGTTACAGGTTTAACTTCGGCCTCTAAATTTTTTTTCTGAGATATCCTGATCTGTTATATTTCCATCCCGATAGGTCTGACCTCAATTGGATTCTCTGAGAGAGATTTATGCCAAGTGTCGTAACGTGACCTGTTTATGGGATAATACAGGAGAGTGAACTTGTATGGCGTGCCACATGTCACTGGTTCCACTTTGGCCTCTGCAAAATTTGTCTACGTTATTACAGTCTGTGTACTACCTATCACTTTTTACAAAATTTTATTTGGAGCTCCCAAGCCCAAGTTATGACCTTTTTTCCAAGGTCACTTGATTTTGACTCAGATCTGGAAGAGGAAGAAACCCTATATTGTACAGATCATAAATCACAAAGTGCAATGAATTAGAGGTTTTCCTTTAGACACAAGGTACATGGGGATCTGATCTTCGTCCTGTAAAAGTTTCAGATCCAAAAAATCTACGAAAATGGATTTATAGCGAATGTTCTACAATGACTGGTTTTTGCTATATCAAGCCCTAGGATCATAAGTGCAACAAGTGTCATACATGCCATATCATGCCTTCTTTCAGGCTAGCTCTGATACCATGTTAAATTTTCAGAATTTACTTCAATCTGATCTAGGATCTTAACTGAGAGAACAACATGTACAGAAAATATACAACATATCAATCATGGACACAATAATGCAAGCACACAAGAGACACAAAATTTACTTGGGGGAAACCATAAAGGTGAAAAACCCCAATAACTTCCTCAGAGATAGATAGAGCAATGATACAACCAGAATGCAAAAGATAGTCTTCTAATAGCAGCAGAGCCTCCTCCTCCACAAGTGCGCCACTCTCCCAAGTGTGAGTGAGAGAATAGAATGTGTAAAATGAGAGAGACACACTCTCTATTTATACACTAACTTGACTTGACCTTTACTCAACTAGGTCGGCCTCAACTTAACCACTTAACATAATGCTGCCTAGGCCAACCCCCACTAGGGTGGTCTAATAACCCTTTGACCCACATGGCCGACCCCACCAAGGTGGTCTAATAACCCATCAAGTATAAGTTACGACACTTACAATATAAATGACGACACTTTCGTATAGAGGAATAATAACATCTCTATAGGAATACAACCACTTCTGTATAGAGGAATAATCACATCTCTATAGGAATACAATATACATATATGTGAAATACATTCCGAAGTTACATATACATCAACAGAATGTAGAAACTTGATCGTGAGAAGGTCTACTTTCAAAATTGTAGTCACCGTCGTTATTTTCCCAATGGAATGCTCACCATGAGCCACAACTCAGGTCAGTAGAGAAAACCCTTATCGCATCCACAGTAGACAAGAAAAATGAACCACAAAAATGCTCTTCGTTGGATAGAACCCTAGGGTAAGACTCCATAACAGCTGGCAGCGTGGCCATGTGAATTCGTAGAGTTACATTCAATGCTTATACCAACCACCATCAATTCAAAGAATGACCCATTACTCTATAGTTTTAGGACCATTCGAATCCACAACAATATAGATCATAATGAAACATTACAATGACCCCAAACTCTCCTTTGTGCCATTAAATAATTACAAATTCAAACAAGTAGTGATGTTTCACAAGTATCGCAAACCCCGTTGAGACTAGAATAAAAGTATCAACTTCAAAGCTACCTCACTTGCAACTTAGGAAAAATGGCTACAAGGGTGGAGTAGGCATTCTCGATAAATGCCTCATAAAGTATACCTACAAACCCGAAGCAAATGGTTGTGTTAGCAATAATGCTAAGTAAGTCTAGAGTCTCCAATTCATATCCCTACCTCTCAACAGCCCTGTTAGAGTACCTTGCCATTTCAAAGACCAAGTATCTCATCAAGAGAATCAACTACCACCATTAAAGGATCCAAGTCACTTGAATTACCATTGAAACTTTAATACATATGCATTCAAAACTTTACAGCCGTAATACGAAGATTCATTTTATAGCATTCACAAATTGGTGCACATGCGACAATTTATACAACCAAGCCATTTTAAAAATACTTCCACAAAACTGTAGAATCATATAACCATCAAACCATGATACTTGAAGCTAAGACATACCAAAGAGTGAGAATTAAAGATTTGTATTAGTGTTCATAATATCTCCTTATCAGTTTAAGTTAGTATCGAATTTTTTTTTATTTTTTTGTTATTTTAAGGGACATTACAAAAACGCACCATTCGATTAGGTAATAACACCTGGTGGTAAGTCAAGGTGGTGTCGGATTCATTGCTAGGAAACCATAATGTCTTATAGGGTCAGGTAGATGCACACACACAATACCATATAATTGTTGTACAAAGGACTATGTATAGGACATGGCATATATATATTTCAATATAGTATAAAAATTAAATAGAATTTTGTACATAATTCATAGACCAGCATTTGACAATGATATGAATTGCAATAATTCCTAAGTTACAATTTAAACCAAATATTGCATGAAATTCTTAGGGTCTAGAGCATACAAGGATATGCATATAGATAATGCACGTCAATTGTTGTTAACCATTACATATAGAATAAGTTTATCCTCATAATTTGCATCAATAGAAACTTACAATAACATTACATAGAGTTAAACTATGATATATGGATCATATTCATTGTTTGAACAAATAAATAAAAGGTTAATACATGGATTATGAATTGTAGAAATGATATAATTCTATTTTACAAACTACGCTAACTGAAGTTCTCACCAATAGCATATTCGACATTATGTCTCTTAAATCATTAAGACTTTGGAGACATGGAAACTGGTTAGAAACTCTTTGATCACATGTCGTAAACACTAAAGCTCTTACCTGTAATCTGTGAAAAAGGACGATTCAAATGCTTTGGCATGAATGCTAAGTAATCCTCGAGGCATCTGTAGGAGCCCTTCATCATCAAACAGAAGAAACAATAGTTAACACATATAAACTTATATCATTGGATCAGCAACAACAGAATTGTGAAAGTACAGTTGAGTGAGTTTAACATCAAAAATAAGATATTAATTATCTTGTCGTAAACATTACACTTTTGATGAACACAACATTTAGTACAGCAATACGACATTTAAATATTTATTATATTTCCACACAGTTAGATTATGCATTAAAAGCTAAATTGAAAAATTTTAAATTTTTGTAAATTTCGGGATGTTATATTCTTGTTGTCATCTTATTCCTGTATTTGTCATTTATACTCACAACATACATTAGTACAACAAAACATACTACAACAACTATAAATTTCATTTCATTAATCAAGATACATCAAATGAATATCACAAAACATAATCATGTAATAGGGGAGATAATGTGGGCAATGCAACGCTCCACCCAACCGTAGGCTCTTCGACAGCATATACTTAGTCCGTCTTAAGGCCACCCTCGAGTTGGGCATGGTGATCAACAAATATGATAGATAGTGTTAAAGTCACGTCACTCTGGAACCAATCACACACAACTCTAGAGGTTAATGCAATACTCCTGCAAGTCAAGGGTAATACTCCTACCTAGACACTTCTCGTGTCCTAACCTCGTACATAGCTTGTGGTATTGTTCTCGGCGGGCCCAAGTCTATGCTCCAGACTTGGCTGTCTATGCCCCATGGCATAAGCATGTGTTACCCGACTTCCATCCACGGCATTCCTACCATAATAAAACAACAAGTGCATTCGACATGCAAATTATGCACTCGATATGCATCCACCGGTATCATGCGATACAAAACATCATAAAATGTGTGAGTAACATATCTACACAGTCGACATGCATCCCATGCATTTGACATGTGACCGATAGGCATCAAGTAGTACACATAACACGAATAGGTATACAAAGCTTGTCCAATACATTCGACATGCAAGAATGGATTCGGCATGCAATTTTGGACCATGATACCAACATCAAACATACATATATATATAAAAAATAAAAGCATGGAAGAAATCAATGTATTTGACCACAACGAGATTTTCCATTGCCACTCTCATCATAAATATATTATTTAGTGGTGGTAGCCTAGTATTTATACTAGCTCCAGAATGTGGGCATAAATGAATTTAGACATAAACCATGCCTCCTAGTATGAAGCACATTCCTTCAAATACATAACTTCCACTCTTATATATATATATATATATATATATATATATATATATATATATATATATATATATATATATATATATATATATATATATATATCTCCTTAGCATAAACTATAATTTCTCCAAAATATTACACACATGTAAAGGTTCTTTCTCCCTATGTATATAACCTCGATAAGCACTCATCTTCTTATAAAGCAAATAATAGGCTTTATTTTTTTTCCACTTTATATGGAATATAGCATACGTTTCACTTTTCCAAATGAATATGGTACATACAACCATATTATACACTTATGAAAATACAACCTTATTATACAATATGAAATAAAACCATATTATACAATATGTAGGAACTCATACCCATGTTATATCTTATTTAGATATGTAAAGTATAACATCTTACAAGAGACGTACATGTGTCATGCGTTTTATATCTATCATAGGAGATGGTTAAGACTTATGTAACCATAAAGGAGCCTTTTCTTTTTAATATGAAACAACATATATATATCGCATTACACCAAAATAAAACAACTGCGTTTCCAGAATACGACATTAAATCTAATGTTGATGCATACAATATGAAATATATACAACCGGTCGAGGGTTTTTATTTTGTTAAATGCGTATAAGCAAGGAAAGAACCCAGAAATAAATCTTCCCAATTCGCGCGCATCGACCAACATAGAATAGGTGTTATATCAATATCATATAAGATGTAACCGTAGCCTCCCAGGCTCTGAGCATGCACAAGGGAACACAACGATGTTGCCATCTCGGCACACACCACACCGAAAGGAAACCACAACAACGCTATCTCGGCATAAGACAAAAAGATGCTAGCTCAGCATACACCGAAAAATAAAACCGAATGCTATCTCGGAAAAAATACAAATAGATGTAGAGCATTCCTGCGCAATGGGGTTTTGATCTAGCGCCTCCACGCTCTCCAACCTCCACGCAGGCCCACAAACATAAAGCATAAAGACCTGGCATAAGCATGCAGGGTCACGCCCGTTTACACACCCCACGCAGGGCAACCAATAATAACCATGTAAAAACAAAACTCGAAGGGGAACTTAACACTGCGCCTTATCGGTGGGTCTGGGAACACCAACAGTGTAAGGGTTTTGTGTAACGCCAAATGGGTCACAGGGCTACGTCCTCTCCATAAATCCCGCAGTACAAACCCACTAAAATACAAGATAACAACACAGAACACAGTAAAAAAAAATATTTATGTTACACAGAATGCCCAAGATCGATTTCACTGCAATCAAACAAGGACAGCGCTGGGCTTCCACGCAGCCCTTCCCAAAATCAAATGAAACCAGAGGGCTGTAACCCATACGGAAAATAGTGGCAGTCATTTAAACATAAAAAAATATCCATGAATGAAACTCACCACAACGCAACCGGAATAATGGGTCACTCTGAATGCAATCCCAAACTCGAAAGGGGTTTCACGCATTCGATCGCTCTGTAAAATGCTTATAAATAAACAATAATTTTCCTTACGTACCCACGGAGTTCCTGCATTCTATGGGTGTTGAATACGAAAGATGGGGTCATGGGATCTGGCACTTCCAGCCGTCCCTTCCCATAACCCCATGCAACCACTAATTGTGAAAACGCAGCTTTTCCCAAAGATCACTGGTACAAAATGATAGATTAGTGACCACGTCACCAAAAATTTTGGTCACCACAGTTTTTTCAAGGGATAAATGATCAAAATTGAGAAATTTTAAGCGAGCTAACTAAAAATGACCAAGATAAATGACCAATGGATAAGGACAACTAAAAATGCCCAAGATAAATGACCAATTTGGTCATAGGATAAGAACTAAGCTAAAAATGACCACATAACAATTGGTCATTTATTTGGTAATTTTTACTTGTCTCATTCCAATAATGGAAAATTACAATTTTGAGAATGAATTTGTACAATTTACTAAATTTTAACACTGCAGACGGATTCAGAGACCCCCTTTAAATCTGTGTGCAGTGTTAAAATTTCGTCAATTGTAACATTGTAGATCATGGATTCAGAGACACGAGTGATCATCATGTAAATTGTGTCACTCGACGTAGAAATTTTGGTTTACTTAGTTACTTCTATTAAACTCTTCTAATTACTTCTAGATTTGAATTTTTTAAAATATTAGTACTTTCTTATACAAGGATTCCTTAAACAAAAACTCCTTTCATAACCACACAAAACCCTTTAAATATAAAAGCCCACATGGCAGCTTTGTTTCACTTATGCTATAATTGAGCATTGTTAAAATTTATTTAGCTATAATCGATGTCAATGGTACTTGGAGAAGATGTAGTCAAATTAAAGGCTAGCCATTTATTAACCCTAATTGGGCTAGTGGAGTAGTGCTTTAAGGTACCAAAGGTTGCACTGAGATGTAAGAGAGTGGGTCCTAAATTATACCCAACCATATTTGACTATGATATAATATCCTTGTTTTAGGTGGTTTACTTAGTTATTTCCATTGAACTCTTCTTACTTCTATACATTTCATGAGAGAATGTCCTTTACATTTTTTAAAAATTTAGTACTTACATTTTGTGAGGTGGCTTCCTTATTAGATGACCCGCAATAGAAAGTGGTAAAGAAGGGGGAATAAAAAGAAGAAGGATTGCCATACTATTAGTTATGGTGTTATAAATTCTGAATAATAAATCACTACTATTGTTTTTAATAATACACCCAAACTCCTTGTAAAGATCCTAAAAGCAAATAATGTAAAACCGACATCTTATAATAAATAACTTGCATCCCAATCTATGCAACCTCCCCAAACACCAGTACAATAAATGACTTTTAGGAAACCTTTTTAATGCTCCATTCACTCTTTTCATAATAATTAATTCTTCCATATTTTCTTTCATTCAAGTAAGTATTTTAATTATCATAATCGAAATGGACATTCCATTTTAAAGTGTGTTACATACCAAAGGGTCAAGGATGCTCGAGAGAAATAATAAAGTGAAAAAGGTCTAGTACTGCATCCAAAGAACAACCTAGGGAATTTTACAACCCATTTCTCATTTTAAAACCATTAACCAACCTTCATAACCTTCCATTTCATCATCTATAATAGTTAAAACATACACACGTGTTAAGAAAAAAAGCTGCATTATATATATATATATATAAATGATGTCTACATGGTATAAAAAATTCTTAGTTCATCGCCAAAATTGGCTACTTATTCATATCTTATAGGCTAGCAGTATCTATGGCATAGAGATTTATCCTTGTTAATATTTAATATCCTAAGACATAAAATAGCAGCATTACATTCCATTTCACAATAATAGCATATACAGGATCACTGAAGAAACAACAAGCACAGCATAAACACAAGAGACAGAGATTTATCCTGGGAAACCCTCATGGGGTAGAAAACCCAGCAAAGCTTCCTCAATATAGATGACCAACAATATACAAAGATGAAACCCTGAGACATGATCTCCTCCTCCACAATAGCAGACCTCTCCTCCACAAGTGTGCTATCCTCAAGTGTGTAAGTGTGTATAATGAAGAACACACCTCCTCTATTTATACACTACTCTGATATGTATTTTACACAAGTACACGTAGGCTCGTATTTAACCAATGGGTTAAATACCCCACTACAACTGACTGGGCCGACCCCTCTAGGGTGGTCTAATAACCCTTTGACCCACATAACACATACAGGGCCGACCCCCACTAGGGAAGTCTAATAACCCGAGTTACCACAATCCGACGGAGGAATAAACATCTCCGGATATACAATAAGATCTTCACGGAGGAATGAAACATCTCCGAAATAATAAAGTATAAATATAATATTCTTTGAAGTTACAATATCTCAACACTCCCCCTTAACGAGAAGGATATTATAACAACATCTGCACGAGCAAGGAGTCATCAACATCATACATGATACATCTATAAATCATTGGAAGCTTTCTCAACATCATCAGTAACTCAAGCAGTTACTGGAACATCTTCAATACTGGAACATCAACATCTTCAGTACTGAGTCTTTATCTTCTGCAGCACTCGAACAGCTACAACAACATCAACATCTAGATCCTCACGATCATCAGCATCGTCATCTCACGATCATCAGCATCGTCATCACACGATCATCAGCATCGTCATCACACGATCATCAGCATCGTCATCACACGATCATCAACATCGTCATCTCACGATCATCAGCATCATCATCACACGATCATCAGCATCGTCATCACACGATCAGCAGCATCGACATCGTCATCACACGATCAGTAGCATCGTCATCACATGATTAGCAACATCGTTATCACATGATCATCAATACAAGTATCCTACCGATACAAGTAACCACATCATTAATACAAGTATCCTACCGATACAAGTAACCACATCATCAATACAAGTATCCTACCGATACAAGTAACCAAATCATCAATACAAGTATCCTATCGATACAAGTAACCACATCATCAATACAAGTATCCTATCGATACAAGTAACCACATCAAAAATCACTTTCTCGGAGACCATACGTCTACGGATCAATTCAGGGACCGAAGTCCGGGGATGATACAATCCCCACTACTCGGAGACCATACGTCTACGGATCAATTCAGGGACCGCAGTCCGGGGATGATACAATCCCCACTTCTCGGAGACCTCACGTCTACGGATCAATTCAGGGACCTAAGTCCGGGGATGATACAATCCCCACTTCTCGGAGACCTCACGTCTACGGATCAATTCAGGGACCGCAGTCCGGGGATGATACAATCCCCACTTCTCGGAGACCTCACGTCTACGGATCAATTCAGGGACCTAATTCCGGGGATGATACAATCCCCACTTCTCGGAGACCTCACGTCTACGGATCAATTCAGGGACCGCAGTCCGGGGATGATACAATCCCCACTTCTCGGAGACCTCACGTCTACGGATCAATTCAGGGACCCAAGTCCGGGGATGATACAATCCCCACTTCTCGGAGACCTCACGTCTACGGATCAATTCAGGGACCGAAGTCCGGGGATGATACAATCCCCACTTCTCGGAGACCACATGTCTATGGATCAATTCAGGGACCGAAGTCCGGGGATGATACAATCCCCTGCCTGTTCATTCAGGACTTCATTATCGGAGACCTAGTCTATGGCTCTATTCTGGGACCTCAGTCCGAGGACGATACAATCCCCTGCCTGTTCATTCAGGACTTCATTATCGGAGACCCAGTCTACGGCTCTATTCTGGGACCTCAGTCCGGGGACGATACAATCCCCTGCCTGTTCATTCAGGACTTCATTATCAGAGACCTCACGTCTACGGCTCTCTTTAGGACTGAAAGTCCAGGGATGATCCAATCCCCTCAACTATCCACTAAGGACTTCATTCTCGGAGACCTCACGTCTACGGCTCTCTTTAGGACTGAAATTCCAGGGATGATCCAATCCCCTCAACTGTCCACTAAGGACTTCATTCTCGGAGACCTCACGTCTACGGCTCTCTTTAGGACTGAAAGTCCAGGGATGATCCAATCCCCTCAACTGTTCACTAAGGACTTCATTTTTGGAGACCTCACGTCTACGGCTCTCTTTAGGACTGAAAGTCCAGGGATGATCCAATCCCCTCAACTGTCCACTAAGGACTTCATTCTCGGAGACCTCACGTCTATGGCTCTCTTTAGGACTGAAAGTCCAGGGATGATCCAATCCCCTCAACTGTCCACTAAGGACTTCATTCTCGGAGACCTCACGTCTACGGCTCTCTTTAGGACTGAAAGTCCAGGGATGATCCAATCCCCTCAACTGTCCATTAAGGACTTCATTTTCGGAGACCATACGTCTACGGATCAATTCAGGGACCAAAGTCCGGGGATGATACAATCCCCACATGTATTCTCATCAATACATCTATCATCAAAAGCATGTAAAACAAAGTATTCTAAGCATAAGAGTCCTAAATCTAAATATTTCTAAGTATCTAGGTGTAGAGAACAGGTTACCTCATCATCGACCTTGTTATTCGATGAGACAATCTCATCATCAGTGACTATACTACTCCCCCTTTCGAGGAGGGTCCTTTTGAGCTATACCAAGCTTGTCTCGGAAGTATTCAAATTTCACTCAAGACAGAGGTTTGGTTAGTATGTTGGTAACTTCTTCACTTGAGGTAGAGATTTGGTTAGTACATCGGTAACCTGTTACAAATTCAAACTTTAGTTCCTTCTGCATCATATCTTATTAGATCCCTATGTTCTTTGACTTATCATGGAACACTAGATTCTTTGTCATATTCATACAACTCTATTTGTCACATAGGATCACAGTTGGTTCTATCTCTAATTCAAACCAATCCTGAAGCCAAGCTTCTTCACAACTAGCAGAGCAAGCAGCCATATATTCTGCTTGTGCTCAGAGAGCCACACTAGACTGCTTCCAGCTAAACCACGAGATCATGGTTAATCCCAGACAATAACATCCTCTTGATGTGTTCTTCCTGTCTGATACACTTTCTTCCCAACCAGCATCTGATTAGCCATCTAAAGTCATGATCTTCAAGATAGCATAGATCAAATTCTATCGTGTCCTTTATGTGCCTCATCACATGCTTTGCAACTATCAGGTGAACACATCTAGTTAGATACTGACTCAAGGTGTTCACAACAAAGCATATATCTAATCTAGTATTTGTTAGATATATCAATGACCCAATAATTTGACTGTACAGAGTTATATCCACTAACTCTGATGAGTCATCCCCTAACAGCTTCAAGTTGGAATCCATAAGAGTGGCAATTCCAACACCTCAAGTTCTTTTAATATTTCTCAGCATACTTTCCTTGGTTGAGAAATATTCCTTCTGAGCCTTGTCATACTTCCAGACCTAGGAAGTAAAGCATCAATTTGAGATCTTTCATTTTCATTTGTGCATTGAATGATCTTCTGCATATCTATTTGTGCCATCTCTCGTTAGATGGGTCTACTGATATGAGCCTCAATATCATTCGAACTCTGTGGTGAGTTCCTTCTTGCATCCATGTCATCTGTGTATAGAAATCATATTCAACCTTGTAGCAAAGGTTGAGATCCACATCACCCATGGTGATCATTAAGCTTATCAAAACCTGATTCACATTTCTTCTTTAATTACACCATTAAGAGAATGGTCTTATCTAGCCACTTGGAGCAAACATTTCATCATAATTCTCTTCCTCTTTCTAGGAGAATCTTCTAGCCACAATCCTTCTATAGTGTGTTTGATTTGTAAATCCTTTTGTTGAACATCCATCGCTTGTTCATCATTCATCATGATTTTTCATACAAATCAAAATTAGGTACATGATTAGTAATACTTCATAATCATCAAGTCATATTGACATGATAACCTATTATGCATACATATATCATTTACATAGTTATGCAACTATCTTGACCAATACTTTGGCACAACACTTTCCCATATCCTGTATTCATACAGTGGCTATCTAGATGCCTTCCATCTCTACCAGAACATACTATCGAGAGTGTGCACAACTCTCAGCATGTCAGCAAAGAGGTTTCATTCTAGACAAGCAACAATGGAATGTTTGTCCAACTTACCAATCATATGCATATTAGTAGTATACTGTTCAATGTTCTATGAATATTTACACTTATCATGATATATTATAGGAATACAAATATGCATACAACCTATTACAGGCAATATCATTTACTATTTCAAATAACAACTCAAATACTTATCTTTTATGTTTGTGTGGTTGCCTCCTGCTTGATCTTCTGTATGTCTTTTGAACTTCTATTCATTATGTACCACTGTGCATGTTCAAGTGTCATCCTCATGATCTCATACACAAACATACACCCATTAGTATGTTCTAAATGTTATCAAAACATTATAGTTCTAAATAATCTTGAGAATGTATAGTCATGATTATAGTTAATAAACATTAGTATTCAAGATTTCAGGGAAGTCTTGTTTTACTCATGCATATCATCAATCAAGATAAAAGACATAATATGCATAATCCCTTGATTACTAACTTTATGAATAAGCATAACCAATCATACCAAGTATACTTATATAAGGGATCTTAACACAAGATAAGATGAATGGGAAACATACCTGGATTAGTATACCTACTTAGTTATGTACAACATACCTAAACAATCTCTTCAATGATTTAGAGATCCTGAGCTAGAACCTGCATGTCTCATAGGTTAAGCATAATATAACAAAGTCATACATACCTCGTAAGTAGAACAAAGATTATGGATGAGTCTTTGTCTTCATGTTTTCATGGTCATGGAACTTGATTTGTCTTTTGTGATGTACCTGTATCTTGTTAGCAGCCAACATCAACCTCACACAACATCATAATGCATTAGTACAATCATATAGCCCTAATCAATGAATGTCTTTGATCATTCACATGCATTCATACTGTTACTAGGATGATAAGACAATTCTAACATTAATCAAGATTGTACTAATAAATAATATGAAGACAAACACATCATGAACTTAATCAAGAATTAGATTTCAAGACATACCTGAGCCTCCTTAAGTCATGAGCCTCCTTAAGTCATACTTGTCGAGACTTCTTGTAGTCTTCTTATGTAAGGCCTTAGCCTCAACTCCCCCTGAAACTTGATCTGGAGCTTAATTAGGGTTTTCTAGAGAAACCCTAAAGATTCAATCTTTGACTTTCACACTTCTCAATGGATGAAAGAATATGTCTTGCTGAGCTGATCAAACTAGCATACTTCAATTTTGTTATTTCCAAAATTTGACCCCTCAAAATTGCCTTTGAAACTTCTGGATCTTCTTGACAGGATCCCGAACTAGGGTCTGATGAAGCCCACCCTTCTACCCAAACAAAAGGTTCGATCCAAGGCTCTAAACTCTTATTTTTCTGAGGAGTTTCCAGCCGTGGTTACAGACTTCAAAAATTCAAACTTTTGTTGAAGCCCTAATTTTCCATCTTTCCGATCAAAATCCCGAACTGGGGTTTGATCAAGCCCGGTCTTCCACCCAACCAAAATATTCGATATTGGTCTCTAAATTTCGATTTTTCTGAGTAGCATTCATCCGTGGACTACGATTCCAAAAATTCTAACTTTCTCCAAAACCCTAAATTCCGGAAGCCATGAATAAAGGTGCTCCAAAAATAATTCTGTTTTGACAGAAATATGCACCAGATTGTTTCTGCTATAAATCTTAAATTTTTGCTCCACAGGGTCTAAAACCCTTTTTCTGCAGTAGCCTGACCTGTCATCTTTCCATCCTGTCAGGTCTGACCTCAATTGGGTTTTCTGAGAGAGAGTTATGCCAAGTGTCGGAACGTGACCTGTTTATGGGATAAAACAGGAGAGCGAACTTGTATGGCCTGCCATGTGTCACTGGTTCACCTTCGGCCTCTGAAAATTTTTCCTGAGATGTCTCGACCTGTTATCTTTCCATCCTGATAGGTCTGACCTCAATTGGACTCTCTGAGAGAGAGTTATGCTAAGTGTCGCAATGTGACCTGTTTATGGGATAAAACAGGAGAGCGAACTTGTACGGCGTGCCACGTGTCACTGGTTGCATTTCGGGCTCTGACAAAGTTTCCTGACATAGTATAGTCTGTGTACTACCTGTCACTTTTTACGGAATTTCATTTGGAGATTCCTAGCCCAATTTATGACCTTTTTTCCTAGGTCACCTGATTTTGACTGAGATCTGGAAGAGGCAGAAACCCTAACTTGTACTGATCATAACTCATAAAGTACAACGAATCTGAGGGTTCCCTTTGGACACAAGGTACCTGGAGATTTAATCTTCGTCCTGTAACAATTTCAGATCCGAAAACTTCTCCAAAACGGATTTATAGCGAAAGTGCTACGATGACTTGTTTTTGCTATGTAAAACCCTAACCTTCAAATTGTCGTAAGTAAAGCAAGTGTTGTTAGTGCCATACCTTGTCTTCCTTCAGGTTAGCTCTGATACCATGTTAAGATTTAATATGCTAAGACATAAAATATCAGCATTACATTCCATTTCACAATAATAGCATATACAGGATCACTAAAGAAACAACAAGCACAGCATAAACACAAGAGACAGAGATTTATCCTCGGAAACCCTCATGGGGTAGAAAACCTAGCAAAGCTTCCTCAATATAGATGACCAGCAATATACAAAGATGAAACCCTGAGACATGATCTCCTCCTCCACAATAGCAGACCTCTCCTCCACAAGTGTGCTATCCTCAAATGTGTGAGTGTGTATAATGAGGAACACACCTCCTCTATTTATACACTACTCTGATATGTATTTTACACAAGTACACGTAGGCTCGTATTTAACCAATGGGTTAAATACCCCACTACAACTGACTGGGCCGACCCCTCTAGGGTGTTCTAATAACCCTTTGACCCACATAACACATACAGGGCCGACCCCCACTAGGGAAGTCTAATAACCCGAGTTACCACAATCCGACGGAGGAATAAACATCTCCGGATATACAATAAGATCTTCACGGAGGAATGAAACATCTCCGAAATAATAAAGTATAAATATAATATTCTTTGAAGTTACAATATCTCAACAATTCTAACTCGCTAGTCTACACTTAATGTGACTCTGCAATCCCTTCCTTACACTACACTCTATTATATGCCTTAGTATCATGTCCTTGTGGTGTAGGAAAATGAGGAGCAAAGCGTGGAAATTGTATCTACGCTGAAGCTGTTAGCTCTTAGTTTCCTTAAACAAAAACCCCTTTCATAAACACACAGAACCCTTTAAATATTAAAAGCCACCAGGGAGTATGCTTTCACTTAAGCACTCTTAAAATTTATTTAGCTATAATCGATTTCAATTGTGTTAACAATTTATCTAGCTATACTTGAGCCCTTTATATACCATTGAGCTATAATAATTTTTACCATTAGTTATGGGTTTGATTGTCGTAGTTACCCAAGTTTATAACAAAACCATTCAAAATGCATATTAATTTTCCAAGTGTGAGTGGGAAGAGGTGTTTTAATTGTGGGCAAAAACCTATTGGCTATCAACCCGCCTGATCTCATACCTTTTGCAAGTCAAACCATCCATGGATTTGATGAATCTGTAGAGAGATTCTTTTGATGGGTGAAGTCACATCAAGGATTTGACTACGAACTTGATACATCTAATGAAATGGTGAAAATCATGGCTAGAAGTAGATATTTCAAATTTTAGTGAAAATGAAGTCAGAGGAAGTTTCTACGTTGTAAGAATTTGTGTTTCTCAAAGAAGATTGAAGATTAGTGTATCTTGGGTGTGATCGGCTTACAATCGTTTCAATCTCGATATAATCAATATGTCATCACATGATTCAATTTAGTAGGAGCATGATAGAGGAATTTTGGGTCCATCCTTCTTAGCTAATTCCTTGCTTCCCAAATGCTCAAAATATCGATTTGAATCAGGCTCTCTGATGCCCATTTCTAAAATCCATAGGTTGTTGTATCCTTTTCCTTGAAATCCTTTGTTTTTTGTTATATTACCTCCATCAATGCATATTGGGTTGAAATCCATGTGGAAATTGTTGGGTCATCCTCATGCGATGGAAATTTGATGCCCTACCAAGAGCAGTCAAGGGTTTCAAACCGATGTCAATCTTGCAGGAACAACCGTCGGTTTCTCAAACAATCTCACCACCCACGTGCTTCTTCAACCTCTCTATATCATGCGATGGAAATTTGTTTCCCTACGAAGAGCAGACAAGGGTTTCAAACCGATGTCAATCTTGCAGGAAGTGCATGGGATTGATGGGTTTCAAGTGTTGGTGCAGTTATGTTTTAAGTTTTTCACACAGTTACTCTGACAAGCATGGATGCTCTTTGATTACAAGGAAGTTGGAGGTCAGGATATCGAAAATGTTAATCATCTAGTGAAGACTGAAAACATTTAGAAGATTCAGAGATCAGGTTATCTTTCAATATGTTGAATCCGTGATTTTGAAATGGGTACACGTTGGGCATTCTAGAAAAAAGCCTTGGCTCCATTAGGCAACTTGATTTTCACTTTTTATGCATCATGAAATGGCCTTCAGAAAGAAGAATATTAGACTTGTAATTTCTAATTATTATTTTAGGGAATAGATGAAATTGGGCAGAACCGAAGCTAGACTCCCAAATTGATTGAAGTTTTCAGAATTCCTTGACAGAGCACGATTTTGTGTTGAAGCTTCTTCATGGAATCCATTTGCATTTGCACACATTCAGTAAGGATCTTGAGGAAGTAGACTTGGAAAAGGATTAATTGGGTCCTGGGCATGTACAACTATAGCCGAAGGTCAACTTGGTAAGAGTTACATTCCCTCTCTATTTCTCTCTATAGTGTTATAAATTCCTTCGTGATTTTGTTGCATGTCAGCTCCCTCCACGAGTCTATTTCTTGACCTCTCTTTGACGGTTTTGCTCCGCACGAATCTGCTTCTTTTTTTTTATGTCTCCTTTGTTCTAGCTGCCTGATCTGTTCTAGATATCTTCCTATGGCTTTCTTGAGATCTCTTCATGGCTGTCCTTTTCTCTTTTATGGTGGCCGCAACATTAGGGCTGCCTGCTGGCACCTTCTTGATTTGATAATTTGAGGCCGTGGTCTGTTTTGGACTTAGCCGTGGTTTGATATGGGATGTCATTTGTTGTTTGGTGAGATCGCTGCCACCTAAACCTATGTTATGAGCTTCCAATTGACTTTTGTGGAGGTATATCCTTTATGTTGAGTCTTGTTGATGTTTAGATCTATATCCTGAGTTTTTTTTTTTTTTTTTTGGTTCAGATCTTTATTCTGAGATCTTTTGGGGTCAGATCTGTGTACTGAGGATTTTTTTTTCTATATGCTGAATTTTTTTTATTTGTGGTTTAATGACTAAAGAAGGCTTCCAGCCTTTAGTTTCATTTTCTCTTTGGAAATTTCATTTGCATCCACATTCACTAGTCACAGTATGCTAGCATGCATGTGCCAGCATGGTATCCCTGAAACATGGGGAGGCAATTCATAGTCTAATAATTAAAACTGGGTTTGAGCTGGATATGTTTTTTGGTAGTGCTCTTATTGACATATATGCTAAGTACGTGCAAGAGCATAGCAAATGCACAACTGGTGTTTGACAGATTTTCTATCTGGAATGTTGACTCATGGAGTGCTATGATTACGGGGTATGCCCATTTTGGACATGGTGAAGAGGCCCTCAAACTATTTTCCCAAATGCAGTTGATAGGTTTAGAACCAGACCAGTTCACATTCAGTAGTGTTGTGCTCAAAGCATGTATAAGCCCAGCGAATCTGGAAAATTTCAAGCAGATTCATGCATATATCACCAAAACTGGATTTCAGTCATGGTTATTTATGGGGACTAACCTTGTTGACATGTATTGTAAGTGTGGGAGTTTGTTGGATTCTCAGGATGTGTTTTATAGAATGCCTGAATTGAGTGCAATCTCATGGGATGCAATGATTGGAGGGTATGCTCAGCATGGTCATGCCAAGGAGGATCTTAAACTCTTCGAGAAGATGTAATGGGAAGGTGTAAATCTAAACCAAGTTACCTTCCTCTATGTTCTCTCTGCATGCAACAATATGGGCCTAGTAGATGAAGGTCTCAGCTATTTTGATTCCATGACCCAAGTTCATGGTATTGTGCCAAAGACGGAGCACTATGCATGCATGGTTGACCTCCTTGGACGTTCTGGCCACCTGGATGTAGCTGAGAGATTTATTACTGATATGCCTTTTCCCCCTGATTCTTCTGTGTGGAAATCCTTGCTTGGTGCATGTAGAATCCATGGGAATATAGAGCTAGGAGAATGGGCTGCAGAATGTATCCTTGAGTTGGATCCAAAGTACCCCACAACATATGTCATCCTGTCAAACATATATGTTGTAGCTGGCAGATGGAATGATGTGGAAAAGGTAAGGAACGTGATGAGAGATAAAGGGGTAGTTAAGGAGCCAAGGTGCAATTGGATTCAAGTCAAAGACAGAGTACATACATTCTTTGTGAGGGACAAGTATCTCCCACGTAAGAAAGAGATATACACAAAGCTGGAGGAATTGGTTGAGCTTATTAAAGGTGCAGCCACAGGGTATGTACCTGACACAAATTTTGTGTTGCATGATGTTGAAGAGGAGCGAAAGGAAAACTTCCTTTCTATCACAGTGAGAAGCTTTCCATTGCATTTGGGCTTATCAGTACCTCACCAGGAACATGTATTTGAATTGTCAAAAGTATTCGTGTCTGTGGTGATTTCCATAATGCGGTAAAGTTCATTTCTAAGATTGGGCGGAAAAAGATTATTGTGAGGGATGCCAGTCGGTTTCATCATTTTAAGGATGGCATATGTTCTTGTGGGGATTACTCGAGATCTTGACTAAAACCTACAAATCACGATATGTATTGGTAAAATGGGTAGTAGATTCAACCAGCTGCCATAATATTGATACTAAGGGGATTATTTATACCACGATGTTGCTCATCCTCAGATCTTTAGAAGGTGCATGTTGGCATCAGATTCTGTTTGGGAAACTTGTGTCCCAAGTATCATTTTCATCATTAATTATTTATTTGCAATTCCATAGATTGAGACAGTCAATGTATTCTTCATTCCATCTTTCATAGATGATTTTTCTTGTGAAACATGGTTTCTCTTTCAGAATTTTTGTATTGGCCTATTTGTACATGTGAATAGATTAAGACAAGCAGCATATTGAAAATGGTCTTCATGGAGTATTCAACTACTACTTTTTATGAAGAAGTCAAGCAAGTTTGGCCAATTCATGCAAATCTTAGCCTTCTTGAAATGGCTCTTAATGTACCTTAAGAAACTTACTTGTTACTATAGCTATTGGATTGTAACTTATCTTGGATACTAGTGTGTGCAAAACTGGTTGTAATTAGGTCAATTTATCATGTTTACTACTAGTTTAGTTAAGAACGTGACTTTGGATGCAAAGTCATCGAGTCACATAGAAAAGTAATAAATGAGGTTAGGAAATATAAGCGGTTAAGTAGGTTAAGTTATGTCTTTAGTCCTTAACACAGTACTAGGTGGCTGGACGTATCATTATATTTCCCATGATATATATGATTGTTTTCATTTTGTGTATCTCATTATAACATTTTGAAGAACATGCTCTCTCTCTCTCGCAGAACATATTTACTATGTATAAATATTTTCATATGGAAACAAAGATAGAGATTAATGCGCATTTGAGGAATCACGGTGAGGATGGAGACATTGTGGACACAAACACATGCATGGCCAAGAATTATGGCACAAGGGTGTGAAGTAGTGAATCGCACAAGCAACAAAGCAGAGGCACAATGAGGGCACCTCACAGATAAATTAATCATTTCTTTTCTTTACACTTTTAAATATATTTAAAGATCTCCAATTTTAGAACTTAAAAGAAGTAAAGGAAAAAAAGTGATATAAAATATTAAAGAAGAGAGTTATGAGTTACAAACAAACGAAAATGTCTCTCATCCAGTTCAGAAATTATACGTAGTGAGTGACATTTTCGACATCAATGGGTAGGTTAAAGTTTGTACCTTGAGGCAATGAATTTGGCAAGTTTTCAACAGGAGGAATAGGTGGCGATTGGGGTATGAATTTGAAAACAGATTCACTTGTAAAATTTGACCCTTCAAACTCTTTAGTTCACGGACTAAGCATTTTATTTAATTTTTATGACGGGTTTGTTAAATTACCGACTGTATTTGATAGCCAAAATGCCTCATGATGGGAAATCTATCCTTCAAATTTCATCCCTCGTGAATACTAGTAGACAAAAGTCATAGTTAGGTATGGCGGGTAACATTCTTAGCAAAAGTGATGGTTTCTATCCAGAGTTATGATGTCCCCTAAATTGTGTTATGATCGACTAACTAATAGACATGGAGTCTCAAATGTGGCACTTAAACGGATTGGCACTTAGATGGATAAGCAAGTTCAGTTTTGAAAGGAATCAAAGGTGCAAAATAGGCTTCCTACACTAATCAATGAGAGAAGAATGTGCAAAAAACTAAATAAACATAGTTGTAGCAATAAAAATACACAGAAAATGATGGTTGTTATCCAGAGTTATGACGTCCCCTAAATTGTGCCATGATAGACAAACTAACAGACATGGATTCACTAACCAGGGAATTAAATGGATAAGAAAATTCGGTTTTAAAAGGAAGCAAAGGTGCAGAATACGCTTCCTACACTAACCAATGAGAAAAGAATGTGCAAACAATTTCCTTTTTTGAAAATTATTCTCATCAATTTAAATTTGTTGACGTTGCTTTTTATTTCCTGATGTTCATAATTATCACTGTGTCTCCTATGCATTTAATATTCTTGATGCCCTCTGTAATTGCTAGATCCAATCTCTTATATAGGGGTGCTCCTGCTTTATTATTTGTTGGGATTCCTAATCCCCAGGCATATTTAAACTCGAGATCTCTCCCAGGTTTTTGACAAGACCCCCTTGCCCCAGCTCTTCCTGGGTTTTCTTTTATTTCTAGATGAAAGAATAAGACAACTGTCTCATAATCAATATTTTATTCAGGATATTCTTTGTTAGTTATAGGAGCACTTTTTATCTTTTATCCAATCTGTTAACTCAGAGCTTTGCATTTAATTTGTCTTTTCCTTATTGTAGTTACTATGCTACACTGTATTGCACTTATATATTTACTTACTATGTTATATGCTTATATATATATAAATTTACTTACTAAAGCATTATACTTACTTATACTCACTAAGGAACTATAACTACTTTACTACACTTGTTATATTTGTTCCTAGAGTTATACTTATACTATACTTACATCACTATGAACTACACTTTACTTACCACCACTGGGATAACTCTAACTCACCATTGATACTATTACTGAACATAGCTCCTATTAAAAACGCTAATATAATTACTCAACCTAACCTAGCTTAGGAACAAAAATAATATTATTGTTTCAAGAGTACCTATCCAGATAATGCTACTCTTGTTCACTCACTATACCTATTGTCAAAGAACAACCAAACTAGATGTTTAGAGGTACAACTATTAGAAGTAACACTTTATGAAACTGCTGAGGATTTAACTCTCCACAGACCATACACACTGTTACCCTCTTCAATTGTCCCTTAATTACTGAATAAAGGATTGTTGGATGAATTCCCTAACTAAACAAGGCCATAGCTAGTCCCTTGCACCATTTTATTCTTTGGTTGGGATGTACACTATTTTCTTGTTTAGAAAGGACCCAAACTAAGGGGCTAGGGCGTTTTGGATGACTGGTAGGCGTGGTCTCTCCCCATGAGACTATATCTACCCAAGAAGTGCATTAACCATTTCCCTTAGTAAATTACTAAATTGTTGGTTGTGCATTGAATCTGGGCTGCTTATTACTATTGAATTGTTGGTGGTGCATTGAAGTTGGGCTGCTTGTCAAATGAAGTCTAGTTGTCTTGTTTTGGCTTGGGCTCATAGTTTTCAAAGATAAAAAATAGCAGTGGACACTGATTCATAGAGACCCTAGCTCATGTATTATTCCTATCTAGGTTAAATAATAACTCTCTTAAATACTTACATAGGCATACACCCGATATAACCTCGTAGTTCTGTTATTTGAGAGTATACTCACTATTTTTCCATCTTTTATATTGGTTGAGTGAAAACATTGCTTGTATTGCCTTTACTAACATTGTTAAAGAGAATAGTGGATACATGTTGGTGAAATAGACAAGCTATGAGCCCACCGTTTATAGATCACCTGTTAAGAGTACTTCTCATACACATTATAGTAACAATGAAATATATTTTAAACCTTAATTATCTAATTATATATTTTAGAAAACTATGTTAAAAAGAATCAATTTTATAAACTGAAAATAATTATTTTAAATCATCTATAATCTAAATTAATTTCTAAACTAACAAACTAAAACTAGTGTTAGGGTTTGGCCGACACTCGTGGGTTCTCAAGTTCTCTCAAACAAACAAACATTAAATGTATATTTATGCTTTGGTTATGCTATCCTCACCTTGACTCATTGTCCTGATGATGAACCGTGATTAAGGTTCGAAACGTCGACTTTTCACAATGGGTACTGCGTTATCCCTGATTTCTTCACTAAACAATGAAATAGTTAGGGTAGTAACGTCCCTAACAATTATCCCTAATATATATTACACTTTTCAATATAATGCTAAAGTCTAGACTCTAAAGTATGAGGTAGGTTATCTTTTTCATACTAGGACAATAGGACTTGTTAATATTTAATATGCTAAGACAGAAAATAGCAGCATTACATTCCATTTCACAATAATAGCATATACATGATCACTGAAGAAACAACAAGCACAGCATAAACACAAGAGACAGAGATTTATCCTGGGAAACCCTCATGGGGTAGAAAACCCAGCAAAGCTTCCTCAATATAGATGACCAGCAATATACAAAGATGAAACCCTGAGACATGATCTCCTCCTCCATAATAGCAGACCTCTCCTCCACAAGTGCGCTATCCTCAAGTGTGTGAGTGTATCAAATGAGGAACACACCTCCTCTATTTATACACTACTCTGATATGTATTTTACACAAGTACATGTAGGCTCGTATTTAACCATGAGGTTAAATACCCCATTATAACTGACTGGGCCGACCCCCACATGGTGGGTCTAATAACCCTAGTTACCACACCCAACTCGGAGGAATAAACATCTCCGGATTTATAGTATAATCACATCGTAGGTATGGAACATCTACGGAATAAATAATATACAAATATAATATTCTTTGAAGTTACAATATTTCAACACTCCCCCTTAACGAGAAGGATATTATAACAGTATCTGCACGAGCAAGGAGTCATCAACATCATACATGATACATCTATAAATCATTGGAAGCTTTCTCAACATCATCAGTAACTCAAGCAGTTACTGGAACATCTTCAATACTGGAACATCAACATCTTCAGTACTGAGTCTTTATCTTCTGCAGCACTCAAACAACTACAACAACATCAACATCTGGATCCTCACGATCATTAGTATCGTCATCTCACGATCATTAGCATCGTCATCACACGATCATCAGCATCGTCATCACACGATCATCAGCATCGTCATCACACGATCATCAGCATCGTCATCTCACGATCATCAGCATCGTCATTACACGATCATCAGCATCTTCATCTCACGATCATCAGCATCGTCATCACACGATCATCAGCATCGTAATCACACGATCATCAGCATCGTCATCTCACGATCATCAGCATCGTCATCACACGATCATCAGCATCGTCATCACACGATCATCAGTATCGTCATCACACGATCGTCAGCATCATCATCAACACAGGTATCCATAACAATACAAGTATCCACATCATTAGTACAAGTATTCATGCCAATACAAGTATACATATCATCAATACAAGTATCCTACCGATACAAGTAACCACATCATCAATACAAGTATCCTACCGATACAAGTAACCACATCATCAATACAAGTATCCTACCGATACAAGTAACCACATCATCAATACAAGTATCCATACCGATACAAGTAACCACGTCATCAATACTAGTATCCTACCGATACAAGTAACCACATCATCAATACAAGTATCCTACCGATACAAGTAACCACATCATCAATACAAGTATCCTACCGATACAAGTAACCACATCAAAAATCACTTTCTCGGAGACCATACGTCTACGGATCAATTCAGGGACCGAAGTCCGAGGATGATACAATCCCCACTTCTCGGAGACCATACGTCTACGGATCAATTCAGGGACCGCAGTCCGGGGATGATAGAATCCCCACTTCTCGGAGACCTCACGTCTACGGATCAATTCAGGGACCGAAGTCCGGGGATGATACAATCCCCACTTCTCGGAGACCATACGTCTACGGATCAATTCAGGGACCGCAGTTCGGGGATGATACAATCCCCACTTCTCGGAGACCTCACGTCTACGGATCAATTCAGGGACCTAAGTCTGGGGATGATACAATCCCCACTTCTCAGAGACCTCACGTCTACGGATCAATTCAGGGACCTAAGTCTGGGGATGATACAATCCCCACTTCTCGGAGACCTCACATCTACGGATCAATTCAGGGACCTAAGTCCGGGGATGATACAATCCCCACTTTTCGGAGACCATACGTCTACGGCTCTCTTTAGGACTGAAAGTCCAGGGATGATCCAATCCCCTCAACTGTCCACTAAGGACTTCATTCTCGGAGACCTCACGTCTACGGCTCTCTTTAGGACTGAAAGTCCAGGGATGATCCAATCCCCTCAACTGTCCACTAAGGACTTCATTCTCGGAGACCTCACGTCTACGGCTCTGTTTAGGACTGAAAGTCCACGGATGATCCAATCCCCTCAACTGTCCACTAAGGACTTCATTCTCGGAGACCTCACGTCTACGACTCTCTTTAGGACTGAAAGTCCAGGGATGATCCAATCCCCTCAACTGTCCACTAAGGACTTCATTCTCGGAGACCTCACGTCTACGGCTCTCTTTAGGACTGAAAGTCCAGGGATGATCCAATCCCCTACCTGTCCACTAAGGACTTCATTTTCGGAGACCATACGTCTACGGATCTATTCAGGGACCGAAGTCCAGGGATGATACAATCCCTACCTGTCCACTAAGGACTTCATTTTCGGAGACCATACGTCTACGGATCTATTCAGGGACCGAAGTCCAGGGATGATACAATCCCTACCTGTCCACTAAGGACTTCATTTTCGGAGACCATACGTCTACGGATCTATTCAGGGACCGAAGTCCAGGGATGATACAATCCCTACCTGTCCACTAAGGACTTTATTTTCGGAGACCATACGTCTACGGATCTATTCAGGGACCGAAGTCCAGGGATGATACAATCCCTACCTGTCCACTAAGGACTTCATTTTCGGAGACCATACGTCTACGGCTCACTTTAGAACATGTGTTCAAGGATGATACAATCCCCACATGTATTCTCGTCAATACAAGTACAAGTATCCTCAACCATACACGTACATTAATCAATACATGTGTCATCAAAAGTATGTATTCTTACCAATACATCTTATCATCAAAAGCATGTATTCTCACCAATACATCTATCATCAAAAGCATGTATTCTTACTAATACATATAACATCAAAAGCATGTATAAGAAAAACTAAGTATTCTAAGTATACGAGTCCTAAATCTAAATATTTCTAAGTATCTAGGTGTAGAGAACAGGTTACCTCATCATCGACCTTGTTGTTCGATGAGACAATCTCATCATCAGTGACTATACTACTCCCCCTTTCGAGGAGGGTCCTTTTGAGCTACACCAAGCTTGTCTCGAAAGTATTCAAATTTCACTCGAGACAGAGGCTTGGTTAGTATGTTGGTAACTTCTTCACTCGAGGTAGAGGTTTGGTTAGTACATCGGTAACCTGTTACGAATTCAAACTTTATAGTTCCTTTCTGTGTCATATCTTGTTAGATCCCTATGATTTTTGACTTATCATGGAACACTAGATTCTATGTCATCTTGATACAACTCTATTTATCACATAGGATCACAGTTGGTTCTATCTCTAAGTCAAACAATCCTGAAGTCAAACTTCTTCACAACTAGTAGAGCAAGCAGCCATATATTCCGCTTGTGCTGAGAGCCACACGAGACTGCTTCTAGCTAAACCACGAGATCATGGCTAATCCTAGACAATAACATCCTCTCGATGTGTTCTTCCTATCTGATACACTTTCTTCCCAATCAGCATCTGAGTAGCCATCTGAAGTCATGATCTCCAAGATAGCATAGATCAAAGTCTATCGTATCCTTTATGTGCCTCATCACATGATTTTCAACTCTCGAGTGAACACATCTAGTTTCCACTAGATACTGACTCAAGGTGTTCACAACAAAGCATATATCTAACCTAATATATGTTAGATACATCAATGACCCAATAATTTGACTGTACAGAGTTATATCCACTAACTCTGATGAGTCATATCCTAACAGTTTCAAGTTGGAATCCATAAGAGTGGTCATTCCATCATATCAAGTCTTCTCAAGATTTCTCAGCATACTTTCTCTGGTTGAGAAAGATTCCTACTGAGCCTTTCCATACTTCCATACCTAGGAAGTAATACATTAATCTAAGATCTTTCATTTTTCTTTTCTACAGTCATCTATCTGTGCCATCTCTCATCAGATGGGTCTACTGATATGAGCCTCAACATCATTCCAACTCTGTGGTGAGTTCCTTCTTGCATCCATGTCATATGTGTATAGAAGCCATATTCAACCTTGTAGCAAAGGTTGAGATCCACATCACCCATGGTGATCATTAAGCTCATCAATTGATTATCGATCCTGGGAACCCATACAGAACCTGATTCACACTTCTTCTTTTAATTACACCATTAAGAGAATGGTCTTATCTAGCCACTTGGAGCAAAGCATCTCATCATGATTCTCTTCCTCTTTCTAAGAGAATCTTCTAGCCACAAGCCTTCTATCATTTGATTTGTAAATCTTTTGTTGAACATCCATTGCTTGTTCAGTGTTCATCATTCATCATGATCTTTCCTACAAATCAAAATTAAGTACAGGATTAGTAATACTTCATAATCATCAAATCATATTGACATGATAACCTATTATGCATACATTGTTCAGTGTTCATCATTCATCATGATCTTTCCTACAAATCAAAATTAAGTACAGGATTAGTAATACTTCATAATCATCAAATCATATTGACATGATAACCTATTATGCATACAGATATCATTTACATAGTTATGCAACTATCTTGACCAATACTTTGGCACAACACTTTCCCATATCTTGTATGCATACAGTGGCTATCTAGATGCCTTCCATCTCCACCAGAACATACTATCGAGAGTGTGCACAACTCTCAGCATGTCAGCAAAGAGGTTTCATTCTAGACAAGAAACAATGGAATGTTTGTCCAACTTACCAATCATATGCATATTAGTAGTATACTGTTCAATATTTACACTCAGCATGATACATTATAGGAATACAAATATGCATACAACCTATTACAGGCAATATCATTTACTATTTCAAATAACAACTCAAATACTTATCTTTTATGTTTGTGTGGTTGCCTCCCGCTTGATCTTCTGTATGTCTTTTGAACTTCTATTCATTCTGTACCACTGTGCATGTTCAAGTGTCATCCTCATGATCTCATACACAAACATACACCCATTAGTATGTTCTAAATGTTATCAAAACATTATAGTTCTAAATAATCTTGAAAATGTATAGTCATGATTATAGTTAATAAACATTAGTATTCAAGATTTCAGGGAAGTCTTCTTTTACTCATGCATATCATCAATCAAGATAAAAGACATAATATGCATAATCCCTTGATTACTAACTTTATGAATAAGCATAACCAATCATACCAAGTATACTTATATAAGAGATCCTAACACAAGGTAAGATTCATGGGAAACATACCTGGATTAGTATACCTACTTAGTTATGTACAACATACCTAAACAATCTCTTCAATGATTTAGAGATCCTGAGCTAGAACCTACATGTCTCACAGGTTAAGCATAATGTAACAAAGTCATACATACCTCGTAAGTAGAACAAAAATTATGGATGAGTCTTTGTCTTCATGTTTTCATGGTCATGGAACCTGATTTGTCTTTTGTGATGTACCTGTATCTTGTTAGCAGACAACATCAACCTCACACAACATCATAATGCATTAGTACAATCATATAGCCCTAATCAATGAATGTATTTGATCATTCACATGCATTCATACTGTTACTAGGGTGATAAGACAATTCTAACATTAATCAAGATTGTACTAATAAATAATATGAAGACAAACACATCATGAACTTAATCAAGAATTAGATTTCAAGACATACCTGAGCCTCCTTAAGTCATACCTGTCGAGACTTCTTGTAGTCTTCTTATGTAAGGCCTTAGCCTCAACTCCCCCTGAAACTTGATTTGGAGCTTGATTAGGGTTTGCTAGAAAAACCCTAAAAATTCAATCTTTGACTTTCACACTTCTAAATGGATGAAAGAATATGTCTTGTTGAGCTGAACAAACTAGCATACTTCAATTTTGGAATTTCCAAAATTTGACCCCTCAAAATTGCCTTTGAAACTTCTGGATCTTCTCGACAGGATCCCGAACTAGGGTTTGATGAAGCCCACCCTTCTGTCCAAAAAAAAGGTTCGATCGAAGGCTCTAAACTCTTATTTTTCTGAGGAGCTTCCAGCCGTGGTTACAGACTTCAAAAATTCCAACTTTTGTTGAAGCCCTAATTTTCCATCTTTCCGATCAAAATCCCGAACTGGGGTTTGATCAAGCCCGGTCTTCCACCCAACCAAAAAATTCGATCTTGGTTTCTACATTTCTATTTTCCTGATTAGCATTCAGCCGTGGACACTGTTTCCAAAAATTCCAACTTTCTCTGAAACCCTAAATTCCGGAAGCCATGAATAAAGGTGCTCCAAAAATAATTCTGTTTTGACAGAAATATGTACCTGATTGTTTCTGCTATAACTCTGAACTTGTACGGCGTGCCACGTGTCACTGTTGAACTTTGGCCTCTGAAAAACTTTTCTGAGGTATCTCGTCCTGTTATCTTTCCATCCTGACAGGTCTGACCTCAATTGGACTCTCTGAGAGAGAGTTATGCCAAGTGTCGCAACATGACCTGTTTTTGGGATAATGCAGGAGGGCGAACTTGTACGGAGTACCACGTTTCACTGGTTCAACTTCGGCCTCTGAAAAAGTTTTCTGAGATATTACCGACTGTGTACTACCTGTCACTTTTTACGAAATTTCATTTGGAGCTTCCTAGCCCAAGATATGACCTTTTTCCCAAGGTCACCTGATTTTGACTCAAATCTGGAAGAGGCAGAAACCCTATATTGTACAGATCATAAATCACAAAGTACAACGAATTAGAGGTTGTCCTTTGGACACAAGGTACCTGGAGATTTAATCTTCGTCCTGTAACAATTTCAGATCCGAAAACTTCGCCAAAACGGATTTATAGCAAAAGTTCTACGATGACTGGTTTTTTCTATGTAAAACCCTAACCTTCAAATTGTCGTAAGTAAAGCAAGTGTCTTTAGTGCCATACCTTGTCTTCCTTCAGGTTAGCTCTGATTCCATGTTAATATTTAATATGATAAGACAGAAAATAGCAGCATTACATTCCATTTCACAATAATAGCATATACAGGATCACTGAAGAAACAACAAGCACAGCATAAACACAAGAGATAGAGATTTATCGTGGGAAACCCTCATGGGGTAGAAAACCCAGCAAAGCTTCCTCAATATAGATGACCAGCAATATACAAAGATGAAACCCTGAGACATGATCTCCTCCTCCATAATAGCATACCTCTCCTCCACAAGTGCGCTATCCTCAAGTGTGTGAGTGTATCAAATGAGGAACACACCTCCTCTATTTATACACTACTCTGATATGTATTTTACACAAGTACATGTAGGCTCGTATTTAACCATTAGGTTAAATACCCCATTATAACTGACTGGGCCGACCCCCACATGGTGGGTCTAATAACCCTAGTTACCACACCCAACTCGGAGGAATAAACATCTCCGGATTTATAGTATAATCACATCGTAGGTATGGAACATCTCCGGAATAAATAATATACAAATATAATATTCTTTGAAGTTACAATATTTCAACAGAACTTACATATAAACATTCATCTTCATAAATTTCACATTATAGAATACCTTTACACATTACACGTCTTGGTTGGGATCCATAAGACAAGTTAAAAGGATTGTTTTCCAACTTGTTGGATTTCCTGGAACCACTTCCTCTTCTCTCCAACTTTATTCACCAATTGTTCTTTGAACTACCATTTTATTGGACCAGTGGTATCTATAGGGCACTTGGTAAGGCCTTACCACACCACCATGTGATTTCTCCTTCAATTTTTTGTAGACATGAAGGATTTTTACATGATAGTTTCCAATTAGCATGTTGAACTACGCAATCTCAAAGACACTCACAATCATAAGGTCTGGAGCTCTTAAGTTTATGTAGACAGTGTTTGTGACTTCATAAATAAACTGTAACCTTTTATATTTTTTTATTTAAACCTTCTTTCTTTAAAAATCCTTTAGCTTCCAGTCTTCTATGTATAGATCCCTATACAATCTCTTGGAGACTATATCAAGGTCACATGTTATGTTTTTAAACTATTTAGCTACTTCTATTTTATTTCATCAAGGTATTCCCATTGTGATAAAAGTAAATAATATCATATGATCAAGACTTTTCATTTACTCAGTTTGATGTTTTAGGTCTCTTATTTTTGCATCCTTTCTTTAAAGCTTGTTTACCATATCCCCAACCTAGGTTTGGGACAATCGTGCCAAATAATCATGGGTGAATACTAAAGCTCCTAGGTAAAAGTATTTGGTGTTGATGATTATATTCCCTCTAGTTTCCAAAACAATAGTTTGACGCTTTTCACACTTTATATGCTTATGCATCTATGTCTTCACTACATTTTTCTTAGAAATAAAATGATGTCTTGACATCAAGGTCTACAAAGCTATAGCAACTACAATTTTCTCCTCTACTGCTTTTTGTTGTTCTGGTCCATCAATTTCATAACCAACCTCTTCCTCCTCATCAGATATTACCTCAATGTAATGCACTTGGCCCTATCCAGACCCGGTTCTCTATGCTCCTTGCAAGTAAAGGAAATTTTTTTTCCTTCTGAGTTCATTTAAAGTGTCGCTCATCAATATTTTTATCACTGATCAACCCAAAGAACCCATTAAAACCCCGAACCTCTTTGAGAAGACACCTCCTCGATCTTCATGATCGAGTTTCTTTGCTCCTCGATAGCTTAAACCAAATACGTTTATACTTTTACCTTACTTAGAGACTATATAAATAGCTTTTACTTATTGTATCCCTTCTTAGGTGCCTCCTTAGTAAGAGGGTTGGCTTTTCCTCCTGCTCGCACGATACCATGGCTTTACCTTACTTGGGCTTATTGTTTAGGCTTTATGGCTTTGGCTTACACATATACAAGGAACACTCATGGCTCTATAAACTATATCACCCATCTAACTAAGCTAATCTTAACAAAACATAATAGAACCCAATATAGAGACCATATACAATTGGCAGAACGGAGAACATATAAGCCCATATAGGACAGGTTAACCATATGATAGCAGCACTAGGAGCAAGCAATAGATACTAATCACCAAGAATACTCATCAACACATATCATTGGTTATGAGAGCTACAAATATATATAGTATAAAAAACACAAGAGCATCTGCGGAGATTACTGCCATTCTAAGCACCACCTGGGGCCTACAACTCTCCATACTGATCAGTGTTAATGCAATTTCTATCATATCATCTCATTACCTGACTATATCATAGTATGTGCTTTATACTACAGCTGGAAAAATGTTACTCCTAGTAAGAACCTAAGAATTTGATACATGGAACTTGGTGGCTGCGGAAGCTCTTGAAATATTACATGTGCTCATTGTTTTTGAATTTTGAGATCAAGTTTGGACATTGTGTTAGTTAACAATATCTTTAGCTGTCCTCTTGGAATTGAGGGCTATTTTAATTAGCACTGCTTATGTCAGTTTTCTGATGGGTAATAGAAAGTTGCTTGTGTCTAGATGTTGCTAGTATATGTTAATTAATATTGAAAAAAGTACTAATTATCTGAATGTAATTTTTATGAATAAGTAGCACCAAATGTTGACATTGATGAAGTTGCTCACCGCACACAAGGATACCATGGATATGATTTAACAAATGTTTGATGGGATGCATCCATGAATGGTATGAGACAAAAGATTATAGGGAAGACTTGTGATGAGATAAAAAATATGTCAAAGGATGATATTGCAAAAGATCCCATTGCCATGTGTGATTTTGAACAATCCCTTAGCAAAGTTCAATGTAGTGTTTCTGTTGCTGATAAAGAGTGCCATGACAAATGGTTTACAGATTTTGGTTCTGCATAGGGTTGAACGTAGTGGAGATTTTATGTGCTCATCTGTAATCCTGTTGGCATATTTCTTGTCATGTAATTTACTATTTATTTGCTTTATGAATATTAATTTTTATCCTCTCTTTCCAAGATTAGCCATTTCCAAGTGCAAGAAAATGCATATTTTTGTGCAAGGGAAATAAGAAATAAAAAACTCAACAAAGAAGATACCAGTAATAGATGCAGAAAATTGGAACTGCAAGCTTCCTATGTATTTGATGGTTTCTTTATGGATAGAAAATGTAGCAAAATGCTCAAGCCTCAAAGTATTTACCATTGTTTGGGTGCTGTGAAGTGCCAAGTCCCTAAAAAAATCACCTGGGGCATGTGTAATTACAATTGATAGCAGGAATAGTTATAGGAAGGTGCCTTGTCAAATGATATGACTTGCTTTAGCAACATGCTTTCCTCTATTTTTCATTTTTTCCCAATTTAAAAGTTGGATTGCTCACCAAGTATGTACATATTCTATATGCATTGTGCATTCATCTGGGAGCCATATGCAGCTCACATTGGCATCTAGCTGGTCCTTTCCTCGACATATGAAAGATTGTTTAAATGTAGTGTTTGGTTTGGTCTGTGGTAGAACATAAATGAAAGATAGTTTAAATGCAGTGTTTGTTTTGGTATGTGGTAGAACATAAATGATTATTTGCACCCTTAAAAAATTTTTTGATTATATCAACATAGATCCATTTTAACTTTGTATCTATTGATCACTCAGAGGGATAAAAAGGAAACCAAGGTGAAAAGTTCTTGGCGCTTAAAATATCCAGAGTTAAGATGGATCTATGTTGGTTTATATATATATATATCTTAGCTTTTAATGAATATTTACTATTTTGTTTTTTACATTCTAGATTTTGATTTATTATATATAAAAAAATTATAACTTTTAATGAATGTTTGGTATTTTGTGTTTTACATTATGGATTTTGATTTATTTTATATATATAAAAACTTAATTTTATTGAATGTTGGTATTTTGTTTTATACATAATGGATTTTGATTTATTTTCCATTTTAGTTTATAAGCAGTACACACAAATATTATATATCTCATCCTGTTGGCTACTTTTTAGACAGACCCGGGTTTTCAGGAGGCGCATCAACAAACACCCCTTGGCGCACTGGCCCTTTCAGCAACGGGCTGCGCAGCAGCCCGAGGTCTCACCCGAAGTGGCTATGGGGGGCTAAGGAATCAGGTTTCCTTAACCGAGGTGGTGTGGAGTCCACAGTCTTATCTCTTCCCTTCTTATGCAGTAACCTATGAACAGAGCGTCTTACTCTTTCACAGGTCATACAACGCGACAATGCTGGAACTTACTCGTCTCAGCCTAGCTGCGTGATAGTCCCGCACCTGCGCACAAAGTTCTTACCCTCTACACCCGATACACTATGTATCGTCTCTGGCTTCGCGCCACAGCGCAGTAACACACTCCTCAAGCGCTGCGGCGATAGTGTTCTTACAGACACCTTCAACACTACATGAGTATAACTTCTAAGGGAGCTTCAAGGACTTACTTTACATACTCATTCATAAAGATAGTGAAAAAATCATGTAAACATAGACAAGAAAACATAGACATGCAATCACATAAAGCATCACCATAACAACAAGAACTATATGGTTCACCTCCACAAGGAAATCACATCCACGGGAATTGTATCTTATATTATCTTGAGATGGGAATTACACAGTTCCGCTGCGCACACACCTGCAACCTTAGATCTTTCTGGGAAACTCCACGCACACAGCTGGGAGCCCGTCTCTTAGATCTATTCTCTTCTTCTACAGAGATTACAATGACTCAGACATCAACTTAGACTGTCTGTAAAATCAGTGACTAGCTCTACAGCTATCCAACTATCTAACTCCCTAATCTTCTAACCCTTTTCCCTTTACAATTACACATATATATAGGTGGCCCTAAGGGTCGCACCTTTACAAAACTGTGGGCCTTTCCCCAACAGTGATCCCCAAAAACCCTAACCACTGACATGGCTAGGTGTACTTTAGGCGCCTCTTGCAGTCACGTCGCAGCTTCCTGCAGACTCCATGATTTTCGGCGCAGATTGCGGGTATGGGCGCAACTTCATCGTTCTTTGCTCCTTGTCCTTCGCGTTCAATGCTTCGTCCCGTTGCTATTCCTTGGTCCGAGCAACCATAAATTTTGTACTTTGCCTTAAATGAGGGTAGCTGAGCCCTCTATTCTGCCGCTTCATTTATTGTGGTGGTTGAGCTTTCTACTCAGCCACATTCACTCTTCTTTGGCTTGTGCGCACGAGCTCTACGATTTTTCGCCCGCACTCTGTGGTGAGCTCATCCATCTGGAGCCATACCGCGCATTGTTCATTTCTGCCAAAAATGGTGCTTTTCCTCAAAATTAGCACTTTTCCTTCAAACTTAGTGCTTTTTCCCAAAACTTGGCAGCTTTACCATAGCTGCGGCCTATGCTCCAACACATCCATACTAGGCTGTAACACAAACATTACATATCTTGTCCATACTGGGATGAACATTACATATCTCGTCCCTACTGGTCTATAAAATGAACATTACATATCTCATCCTTATTGGCGTGTTCAATGCATTTTGCTTCTCAGTGCAGAAAGTCCATTGTTGTTCAGGTTTAGTAGTTGTATTGACATTTTTATTACTAGTGATTTCATAAACAGATTGTTAACACCTGATTTTTCCACCTCATAAATATCAAGTGTGAAAGGAATAGGGTTAGAGAAACATACCTGATAAAGGCTTGAAAGCCCTAGTTTTCCTCCATGGTTGAGGGCCAGAATATGAGAAATTAAGATATAAAAGGATAAGAGGGAGTACCCCATAAGAAAATTCACAAAGAGATATGTGAAGGAGCCTTCTAAATGAATAAATAACCCCAAAATCATAAGTCTGACAACCTAAAGTATTATGAGGGTTAAGTCTCAGCAAGAGAACCACCATGGATGCAAAGCAAAGCTAGATCCACAGTCCAAGATCCATCTCGTCGAGAAGCTGCGTGATGAATAACCAAAAAGGTGGTAGCAATGGGTGATACCACCAGACAGATGGCAGCCAGAGGGCTCGTCGCGGGAAGAAAAGTGGTAAACAAAACCACCACAAGGACACGAGATACCGGGGTGGTAGAGCCATAAATCAATCGACGCTGCGGAGAATAGGTAGCCCAGATCGACGGTGCAGAGATGAGGGAAAGATGCACAAAAGAAGGGACAGTGGGCCCCGTCGTTGGAGAAAGGTTGAACATTAAATATGTCGCTCATCTCCACCGTAGATGCAAGGCACTCCAAGATCCACGGTCTAAGATTCATCTCATAGAGAAGTAGCATGGTAGATACCAAAAAAGGTGGTCGCGATGACTAAAACCGTGGGATAGGTGTCAACGCCACAGGTGATTGCGGGGAGGGGAAGTGGTATCTAAAACCACTCTGGAAAAAATCAATGATGCTCCATGGAACACGTGGTAACAGTGGAAGGACATCGAGTGGGTCCTACCTAGGATCCTACGGAGGGAAAACAGAAAATGTCACATCAGAAGATTAAGTAAAGGTCTTCATCCGATGGCCGAAAATCACACGTGTAAAACTAGCGGTCGGGATCGTTGGACAAGTGGTGGATAAGACCGAGGGTTAAGTAAAGAATATTTATATATAAAACCCTCAGCGTATGAAGTAGGCATTTGTTTATTTGGAAAACTGTCAAGGTTTGGAAGTTTCTCGGCTGGTGGGAGATGGCGAGGGCGACCGGGCTATTGACAAGAACATCGTAGAAGATTTGCTGGCAATAGGTAGGCCCTTCCGATTGAGACTTGTCAGTAAAGTAGATAATTCAATAAGAATCATGGAAGAAGGTTTCACCGTGAGAACAAGTAGAGTTAAGGATGCCTTGGAAGACAAGGATAGTAGTATTTTTGACACAGTTACCCAACAGCTCATGACTGAGATAAAAAGAAGGCTGAAAGGCCTGCGGGATGAAGGTACAGATGTACATAGGGTTTTTCAGTCGTCTTTCATTTTTTTTTGTCCAAACCAGATCATGTCATTTCCCGAGTTCGTCTCTTGTTGTGTATCAAACTATGAGGGATCTCAGAGACTTATCATGAATAGATGGCAGAGTAAAATTGTCTGTTCTATAGAACGTTCGGTGGTGTGTCAGTCGTTTGAAGTCCTTGGTTTTCTCCAACCTGAGTCTGAAGAGTTCTCCGAAATAGAATTGGTAACCCTCTATCGTAAGAGTCCTCTTGAGAGTCGGCAAGCCTTTTTGACCACTTCCCTAAAACCGGACCTAGAAATTGAAGAAACCCCTTACCTAGTAGATGTGAGCCTGTATAATACTAATATCCAATTGGTTCTATCATTACTTGCATAGTTTTTGGGCCTTGATAGTGACAGGGGGGTGACGGAAGTGTAATTAAGCTTGCTGTATAGAATAAGCATCGGCCCATCCCTGGTCAATTATGAGCCAGTCCCTCGTCTCAGGTTCAAAATTTTTATAGCAGAAAGCATTAACGCCCAATTGGAGGCTTTCCCAAACACTAGATGTTTCCGAATCCAGGCCCATCTGATGAAGTTGGTTATGGACAGTAACCGCAATGAGTTACGTTTCCTGCCGGAAGTTTATGACGGTCACCTGGAAGACACCATATTCAATTACATTAATTCTATGTTATCTGTGTTGTACAAATTATTTTTTGAAGAAGGGATGCCAAGAGTATTTCCTGAAATGAAAACCTTGTTGCAGTTGAAAAGTGAAGTAGCAGTAGGAGACTAGTTTTAGTCCAGAGACTCCACAGTCATCTGGTTGTATGGGTTTACACACGAACCTTATGTGCTACCTGCTTTCTTGACATCCAGAATTTTCTCTTTGGAATTTATTAGACAAAAGTTAATCCTAGAAGACGATATTTTTACAAAATTCAGGAAAGGAACAAATTTGAAATTTTTTTGGGACGTTGGCACATTCATTGTAAATAGCAAAGAGGGTATTGTGGAAGTGCAGAAATTGATGGAAGAGTTTGAGTTTGAAAAAGAGGTGGCAGCAAGCTACGACCCTTATCATATAATCTCTGACAGAAGGAAGCTGAGTAACCAGAGTGGTTTTGAGAATAAAGAAATAGAAGGGTTATCAGCCAAAAGGAATTTGTTGCAGTACGAGCCAGAAGCAGAAACGGCCTCCAGCCTGCAAAGCAGGGAGCTCGTTTTGCTGAAGGAAGCTATAGAAATGGAAGAAGTGCCTAAGACTACCGAAGTGGGGGAGAAGAGGAGTTTGCAAAAAATCTTAGAAGAGTATGATGAAGAAAGAGGAAAGAGATTCAGAGTTGGGGACTAGGAATTGGCCCAAACACAAGCTGCCACAACTATTTCAATGGAAGCCGAAGATAATAGAGAAGAGGAAAACCCAATTCCCTATGTGCAGGTAGTGGAATACAATTTCCAAGAATCTCAGGAAAGTGGGGATACAAGAAAGTTCTCTTCAAGAGAGAAGATGTTTGAGAAATATCCATAGAACAAGCAGGCCTCGGCTCAGCAGATATACGACCTGTTACCAAAGGCTCAAAATTTGTCAAAATCAGGCGTCTCCCTAGTAGCCAGCCGAAATGTGAATGCAGGTACTCTAAATGTGGCGGTGGCTACCTCGAGTAAACTGACCGAGGTAACGTATGATTTAACAAAAATATCGGCTCCAGATAAGGTCCAGATGCATAAGCAGCTAGGGGACATTATTTATGAAGATTACATACAGGCAAAGCTAAAAGTGGATAAGTTTGGAGAAATAATTAGTAAAATGGACACTCAGTTGAGTTAAGAAAGATAGGAGAATAAAGCACACCAGTAGCAAATCAGGAATATAAAATTAGATCTGGTTGCTAGCGATGGTAGCGGTAAAGCTACTAAGAAATTGTTGACAGATAAGGAAAACCTGATCCAGACATTACAGAAGAAAGCAAAGGTCTCAAATACCTAGCTGATCCAAACTCCTGAAGTGACTAAGTTGGAACAGGAGAAAGAAGCCTTAGCCAAAAAACTCAGTGAAAGCTGGGCTGAATTGCTAAAGTTGACTGAGAAAAAGACAGATTGGGAAAAGGAGAAGGTAAGTTTGGAACAACATATTGAAGACTTGAAAGATAACTTTCCCATTTTGAGCATGCGGCCTACCCAGGATAATAAGGAGAAGGAGAGAGATAACACCGATAGCCTCTCGCAGGCTATGTCCCAGGTTATTCTCAAGGAAGTAGGGATCAAAGTACTAAAGGAAAGGGCTTCAAAACTAGAAGAACAGAACATGCATATGGACGAAGAAATTGAGAAGTTGCAGGAAGAGAATAAAGGGTTGATAGTGACAAATCACCAATTTGTCTCCCAAGTAACCGGGCATATCCCTATGCAGACGAGCATAGATCTAATTTGCTATGAGATTATAGAGATCACTTCAAATCTCAAACCATAATTAATCTCCTTGAACACTCAGGAGAAAGAAGTAAGGAAAGCTTTGAAAAGTTGTGCATTAACCAGAAGTAACTTGCAACTTAGACCTAAGGAAATAGCTCGAGACGCCATAGAATTCTTGAAACCTCAGTTCGAAGAACAATTGAGTGCTCTGAATATAAAAAATAGAGTGGTTGCTATTGCTTGGGCATGGAGGACGCTAGGTAAGTTTTCCCTCATAGAAGAACTTGAGGCCCGATGTGCATCGATGAACGGGAAAATGACAGAGATAAAGAAAGGGTTCGAGAAAATATTCCAGAAAGGGTTGCCTTCTATTTGGAACGAAAGAAATGAACTCATCCTACACAATGATTACAAAAACATGCTGTGTGCCATAAATATGGACCATGAGAAATTCCACATGTTGGCCAGATGCTCACAGGGAAAATACTGTTGGAAAATCTTGCACCTAATTTCGAGATCCTGAACCAGCTGAGAAGTTTGAGCGAAGGATCTTTCGTATTGTCAAATGACAAAAATGTGGAGCTAAAAGTATTGGTGAAAGAGATGGCGTCGCATGAGATCATCACGACCGACCAGTGGGGTTATGTGGAGAAGTACGGGAAAATGAAACATTCACTTCAGACTCTTTAGTAGTGGTTTTTTTTTTTTCAAAGGATTGATGTTAGGAGTAAAAGGCTTCTAAGACATTCCTATTTTTTAATACACATATGTAATATTTTTTGAGGTGGCTAAATGGATAGCTAGCTTGAACTTTTATACTTACTATGTTTACTTTACTATGATGTCAATTCCATTCGGTAATAATACTGGCAGATGTAAAAAGTAGTTAGGACTGCTCTACCTGTTTTTTGTTTGAAAACGGTTATGGAAAACCAATTTTTGTTGAGATGGCATATGGGTGTAACTATTTTTTGTTCAAAAGGATCCAAGCCTAGAGCTCGAGGACATCCATATATACATTTTTAATTGAAGACATAAGGGTTGGAAATCTTATGAAAGAACTATTTGTGTTTTGATGATCAGTTTGTAATACTTTTCTCTTTGAGTTGAAGCCTGCGTTTTGACAGGGATTCTTGTGTAATCGGTCTGGTAGTCTGTATCTTTCTTTCTTACCATTTGGAAATGTGTTTCTCTCTTTGTTATTCCATTCCGTGTTATTTCCTTCATACTTGGATCAGGGTAACAGTTAAGTAGAATTCATAGAGATTATGCTCTGCTTAGTTTATTCCATGTATTTCACCAAATATATTCTGCTAAAATTGATGTGGGATTCATCCTTGATATATTCCCTACATTGTTGGATTGTTTCTTTTCTTTTCCGTCCCACAAATTAAAGCTCTTTGACTACTATCTGCTTGCTACCTCACCCTTGTGAATGCGTTTGCAGAATCTTTGTGAATATTGCTTTCAGATTTTATTAAATGTGACTCCATTGCCCGAATGCAATTCATGTGTTTTCAACCAAATATTTCGTGAATCCTTTACGTTTCCTAAACATAAATATGATCTTCTGTATAGTTGTTGTAATTGAATATCTTAGCCGTGAATGCTGGTGTTCCTTTTTCATTAGTGACAATCTTGATTATTCCAGTCCTTTCACGAGATCGTAGAGAGAGCCCTCTCTGTTTATGTTTGATCAGAAGTGTAAACCAAATATTTGTTAGTGGTTACCCAATATTACCCTCTTTCAGCCTTGGGGGTCAGTTTTGGTGTTAACACAGATGTAGGATCAGTGTCCTTGGATATAATCTAACAGATGTAGGACGAGCGTTCTTGGATAGAATCTATACATAGAAAGACACCACGAAAAATACAAATTCAATATGCCATTCATGTATTTAAAAATTTGAAATAAAGCAAAAAAAGGAGCTACCATGGGGTATTTAATAACTTAGTTTACTTTTTCCATTTGCCATTGGGTAGAGCAATAACTGCAATATTTATAGATTAAAGTTTAATCTAATATCACGTTTGGAAAAATGCCTTTTGTCCGAACCTGCTTTTGGTTTTTTGAAACTATATTTTTTTTTCATTTAAGCTACCGGTTGTCTTATTTGGTTGCATTCTTTTGTTAATGTGTTGGGATTTGGATATATGCCTTAGGTTTTTACTGGATTTTGCTTCATCAGTGGATAGGTTCTGTGCTAGGTGTGATGGTACCTCTTGGCAATTTTTCTCTAACTAGATTTCCTATAATAGTGGGAATTGTGGACTATTTTTCTTCTTGTGTGCATTATTTTATTTCTTAGGTAGCTTTTCCTTGGTTCAAATCCTTTTTTGGAAACCTAGTTTTCCCTTGGTTTGTTCCTGGTTGTGCACGTGTGCAATGGTCGTTCCTGGTTGTGCACGTGTGCAATGGTCGTTCTTGGTTGTGCACATGTGCAATGGTCCTTAATTAAATGTCCCTGAAACAATAGGCTTAACCCCAATAATCCTTATCAACCAGCAAGGATTTGAAAATGTAAAACATGTTTTAGGTAACATCATGGTATTTAACCTCTAGAATCAATGAAGAGACCAATTTGTTGCAAAATATTTGCCTGGAGGATTTTAGATTTGGAAAATGCTTTTCCTCAATATGTTTTCAACTTTTCAAATGCCAAGATATTCTAATACATAAGTGTTTATTTTAATTAGGAACTTGAAATTTCCTCAAAAAGGCAGTTAATCTTTGCAGTTTTTGACAATTTTGTCTCTTATTTTTTCTATTAAGAGCATGAAAATTGTTTACGGTAAAGGGAATGAGCATATTTATGAGTAGAGAATTCATTGCAGGAAATATCAATGGATGATATGACTCATATGTGTATGCTTCTCTATTGGCATTGTGTAGGAAGGTGGAGGTAGAAGCCTGGAACCATATCTTCAAGAAAAGATTGATGAGATATTGGAGGAGATAACCCCATGCTGTATTCTAGAGATACTAGCATTGCCTCTAGATGAGGATCATCGAGCTAAGAGAGAAGAGGGTCTTCAAAGTGTGTTGAACATCCTATGGGCTGGTGGAGGAGGGGGTGCTGTGGCACCTCTAGGAGGAGGATTCACCCACGAGGAATTCATGAATGAAGCTTTCTCACATATGACAGTTGCTGAGCAGGTCTGCAAAAGACATGTTTTGAGAAGTTAGCATCATGTTAATTCAGGATATGAGAAGGTTTATTGTAGCTTTTTGTGAGGTCTTTTTTAGATCTCTCCAATGATGTGTTACCTTTCCTTGTTTTCTTTCCCATTTTTGGTTGTAAAACACAGCCCAATTGGGCTGTAGGCATGGCCACACATGGGTTGTAAGAAGTCAGTTTGTTTGCATTTTTCTTGTGATATTAAATTATTAAGATGTTAGGTTGCTAGAATATTTCATTAATATTTTTCTTATTTTGTATGAAGGTGGATTTATTTGTGGCAACACCCAACAACATCCCAGCTGAAAGTTTTGAAACTTATATTGCCGCTCTTGCTCATATTGCAGAAGGTTTTGTTGGAAAAAGGCCTCACCTGATATAGGAAGTTGATGCTGTGTTCTTACAGTAGCAAACAAATGGAACTTCCATAGAGATTGTAAGTGATTTCAGTGTTGTAGAGCAAGAGTTAGATTTCGCTCTTGAAAGAGGAATGTGTTCATTGTTATTGGGTGAGATAGATGATTGTCGTTCCTGGTTAGGACTTGATAATGAGAAGTCACCGTACAAGGATCCTTCTATTGTTGATTTTATTATGGAAAACTTAGATGAAGTTGAGGAGGATATGCTTCTTCGACCAGGATTGTGCAATTTGTTAAAAATTTGGCTGACAAAGATAGTTTTCCTAAGGTTCAAGGGCACACAAGGTCTGAAATTCAAGCTCAGAGATTATTATGATGATTCTACTGTCTTAAGATATTTGGAAAGGTTGGAAAAGGGTAGAGGCTCCCCGTTGGTAGCAACTACAGCTATTGTGAGAATTGGAGTTGGGGATAAGGCTTCCCTTGATAACGTCAAGGCGAGTTCCATTCAGACACTAAAGAAAGTATTCCCCTTGGGTAATGCGCGAGGTGGGGAAGAATTAAGGGCCCATACTACTCCCACCATTTCTACAGAAGCACAGTCTACCATAGACATGATTCATAAAGACTATCCTAAGAGTGACATTTACAAGCAACCTATAATGAGTAATCATTTGAAAAACTAGAGTCTTCCACTTCTCCGTTCATCTCTTACACATCTGAATACATGGATGAACTAGTAGCTTGTGGTAGAGAGTCATGTACAAAAAAGGATTCCAGTGCTAATAGTAAAACATAACAAAGCAAAGATCAAGATAGCCTTGAAAGTGAAAATATGGCTTTTTTAGCTTATGACCAGAAAAATCCATATTCAGGAAGAGAGACTGCTCCATATCTAGAACAGTTGTTCGCTGCAAACCCCAAGCAACAAGACTCCAATCATAAACTTACTTATGTTTGGAAAATACATGGAATGAGTCCAAAAAGAATTAGAGAAGTCTTAGATCAAATGTATATATGTTATTCTTGTTACAGACAATTTGGTACAGACCCAGTAGAGGCCTGCAAAACTCTCATTGCAGGGTTCACAGGAACATTGAAGTAATCTATGCATAACAGAATAAGCAATGTTTAGATTGCAGCTTGGGAGAATGCTACAATCCATAATTCTGCAGGAATTGTAGAAAACAATGTGATTGATAAGCTCACAGGATCTATTGTTGGTGAATTTGGAGGAGCAAGAGTGTCTGACGAAGATAGAGAAAAAATTGAAATAAATTTCCTGCTAAACATGGACTGCAGGACCTTGCGAGACTTTGAGTAGTTCCATACAGAGTGGAGCCATAGAATCCAGTTTGTCAAAGATGGTAACAATGTACTATTGAAATAAAAATACTTGGAAGCATTACCATCAAGGTTATATGAATTCATGAAACAAACAATGTTAGTTGACCTATCTAGGTATGGATATGGAGATTACTATTCCCTAGTCACTATGGGGATAGTAAGACTCTGCTCAAAGAAGAAAACTAAAAAATTGCTCATACCTCCAAATATGGATGGCTTAGGAGGACTCTGCAAAATGTATGGCATGTATGATGGAGCATGGCAATACCAGAAGAAAAAGAAAATCCATCACAGAAAGAAGAAAACCCAAAGGTCATGGAATCCCAAAAAATAGAACTTTCAGCCCAGAAGTTCATGGCAAGATAACCAAAAAAGACCTGCCAATAAAAGGCCTTTGGATGAATCAAGAAGGAATCCTTTCAAGCCATGGGATCCAAATCAAAGGGTCTTCAAACCCAATCTGAGCAAATGGGTGCCCAAGCAAGAAGAAAGAAAAAGATGGCACCCAAATGAGAAGGCTCGAAGAGAATGTGGCCAAAAATGCAGAATATGTCGTTCCATATACCATAAGATGACCTAGTGTCTAGAAGGCCAGAGAGTAAATAGAGAATATGATAAGGCCTTACCAAAAAATGAGTAGGTACAATTTTTCCAGCTATCTGAAGACCCTACATCTGATCCTGTTATAGATGAAGATGAAGGATCATATGCAGATGAAAGAGAAGAAGCTTTTAAAGCTTTTCTCCAATCAAAATATTGTCTAATGGCCTCAGAAGGAGGCAATGACATAGTTAACTTCACACATCTTGATACTAGCATGCAGGCTAGTAGCCTTAAGGAATCTCTAGCAGAAGTTGTGTTCAAAGCTATGAGAGGAAGCAAAGAAAAAAAGAGTGAGAAAAAGGACATGAAGAAAAAGGAGAAAGAGCTAAAGCTAGTCTCAGAAATATCCAACAGTTCTGAGAGTTCAAGCTCTAAAGAATTTAAGACGAAGGAAAAAGGAAAGAAGAAGATCTTCAAATATTTTCCAACTTTTTAGTCAAATACTATTCCAATCCTGAAAGAAAGAAATCTCTCAAGCTTTGAAGAAATAACTTTGGTCGATCTGCATAAGGAGCAGACAGATAACAAATAAGAACTCACACTACTCAAAGAAAGAGTAGCAATAATTGAGGCCCATAACCCATAGGTAAAAGAATCCAAGGAAGATATGAAGGGAATAGGCATTGGCGTATTCAGTAGTAGTAATGAAGAATATTCCTCAAATGAAGAAGCAGAAACAGGAAATGTTCCTGTACTAGAAGAAGTCCATGGATCCTGTGGAATGAATTTATACAGAATCCAAACTCAAAAGCCCATAGTTGAGATGACCTTTTACATCGATGGAATAAGGAAATCCTTCCTTACTCTCATTGACTCAGGCAGTGATTGTAACTTCTTTATCTCTAGATTTCTGAGTGGCAAGTTTTGGAAAAAAGATGCATGTCAAGAGCTCAATCAAAGGATTGGAGGGAGATAGAAAAATCACGCATTTCGTTCCCAATGTTGTGATAATAATGAAAAACCATAAGCTCCATATCAAGCCTTATACTATCAACTCGGATTTTGAAGCTATCATGGGAGCTCCTTTCATTGCCACAGTTGAACCTCACACTAGAGGACGAAACGAAAAAAACTGGTAAGAAAGGCATATGGTTTACTATAGGGAAAAATAAAGTTTTTTATGAATTCAAGTCTATTCCTAAGGTGTCTACTCAGGTCCATAAAGCTTTTGAATGCTATCGAGCAATAGAATACAAAGAAAAAGACTTGAAGTTAATCCAGCAAGATCTGCAATACAAAAGGATTGAAACTCAACTTCTCAGTCCAGAATGGTAGAAAGACAAAGATGAAATCTAGAAAAAATTTGAAGACTCTGTATGTGTAGAGAGATTTGATGCCTTTTGGCATAGGAAGAAATTTTGGGTTTCACTCCCCTACAAATGAGGCATGGAAAATGTTGTCAATTAGCATGTTTGTTGGCATGTCTTCCCAATGCATATGCTTCTTTTGAGCTACCATTTTTGTAGAATGCATTTCCTTTTATTTTTCATGCTTGCACTGATAGAAGCGAGGTGTAGTGCTGATGTCAACAAAGTCATGGAAATTAAAAAAAGAAGAGAATAACAGATAATGACATATAAATTTAGAAGCTAGTCATTCAAATCTTCAACTATTTACTATCTCTGTGTGCTAGCTTGAGTGATTGAGTGCAATTGAGCTTCATGTATGGAGCCTCGGATTCAATCCCTTGGGTTGGATGGCTATGTTTAATGCCTTGTTTAATGTCCTAACAATTCAAGTGTTGTAATTAGCCCTGATAGGGTTACACTAGGTATCATCTACAAAATTCACTAAGGATAATCTATTTCTTGCATTGTTAGGGCCCTCTGCTTCTTCTGCTTCTTCTGCACCTGCACTATCAAGAATATCTCCTACTCATCATTATTAGGGCATGGAAGGTGATATTCTTTTTTATTTCATTGGAGGGAAGTACTTATTTTTTTTGGCGATATTCTTGGCTTTCATTTAGTGAAGCTTGACAAGTGCTTTAAAATGTCTTATCAATGTTTATAGCATAAATCCTACACACTTTTTGATTGATTGGTTATTCAGTGAAGCTAAGGTATATCTTGTTTAATAGTGTTTTTCAAAAATTGGATTGCATTGTTTTGACATATTGCTAATATTCCACTTGTCATACGACTACGTTTTGAAATGCCTAGACTGTTCCTTCACTCAAAAAATACGACTTGTAAAAATTTCAGTTATTCATAACTTTGTATTTACATGTAGACTCTGGCTTGGTGTGTCCAATGTTAATATCCCACTCCTTACATTTTATTCTCATATCAATCCATAAGGAATTCTATTTAAGGGTGCTAGCTCAATGGTAGAGCACCTGCCTTATAGGCAGGAGGTTGGTGGTTCGATTCCACCGTGCCCTGTTTATATTCTGAAACAACTAAAAAGAGATAAATGACTAAAAAAATGACCAAAATTTGCATATAACAACCACCATTACAACATGAGACATAAGTGACCAAAAAATGACCAAAATATGCATATAAATGACCACTTTTGAGTTGGCGATCGCTGGTAGCAAATTAGCGATCATTTATTATGTGACAAAAAATGTATTCATAAATTTGGTCATTAATTGTGACAATTAATGACCAAATATATTACCAAATTAATGACCAAATATATGACCAAATCTATGACCACAAAATAAGTTATAAATGATCGAGCTAAATATGACCACAGTTTTTGTCGCGTAATATATGGCCACTAATGTGCTACCAGTGGTCACCAACTCAAAAGCAGTCATTTATATGTGGATTTTGGTCATTTCTTTGGTCACTAATCTCTAATTTTGTACTAGTGGCTGGAGCAATTAACACCGCAAGTACAAGAAAGGAAAACGTAGAGATTTTTTTTTCACAACCCCCAAGTAAAATGAACCTTAAAATCCCTCCCTCACTACAAAGGTAGAAAGGATAAAAAATGAAAGAACCCCACCCTCTCGCACCGAGATTTCCTTTTTAAAAGGATAAAGAGGCCTTCTACAATAGCTAGCTCAGTTGCCACATAAAAACTAGGGTTTGTGCTCCCTTATAAAGAGATAGGGCGCACTACAAAACAATAAAATGAAACAAATCATTCTAGGAAAAAACATACTTTCTCGTGGAAAAGCATAAACCATAACGTGGATGGCAAAACACATTAAACAACCAATTTTGCTAACTCATAGTTATTTGCATTAAGCACTTCTAGAAAAAAAGTAACTAATAAATAACTTATATAAATTTTCCAAAAGCATAATTATCTATATATATATATATAAATAAATTATATTCCTTTAAAGATATGCCATTTTTCTCCTATAATACACATACATTTATTTAGTACACGTTTCAAATTAGAGTCTCATAAGGAATAATGACCATGAAGTGTAATAAGTGCATTTCCACCTAGGTATATTAAACATAAATATACACAGAATTATGTATTTCACTTAAAATATTTGTTAACCAACATATATGTATATAAACGTACATATATGTAAATAAGATCTATGCATTTATAAAAGTATAAACACATAAATAAATATGTGTAGTAAGTACTAAATGAAATTAGCACTTAAATTAACTACCCTTTAATTAAAAACAATGTAACCTACATTATTATTAATTAAAACAATGTAACACACAAAAGTAATGTTTGTCCTTGGGTTTATGCTTGATGCTTGAAACTCATCTAAATAAAATATATGTTTCTTCACTTAATTATATATGAGCATAAGCATACCAATGAAATATCAAGCATAAATTAACTTAACTTGAAATCACGCACTAAACCAAGCCATAGACTACTACGACGTTTAAGTCTTAAGACTCTCCCCCTTGTGGTTCACCATGCCCTTTTTCACTCTTGGTTGCATTGCAGGAAAAATAGTTTAGGCTTCTAATTAGTCTCATCATGCAGATAGACAAAAATTACATAATTAAAAACTTTTACTCGAGATGGAGACATGACAACGGCACCAAGGATCACGTTTGTATTTATTTTCGTTATCTTTAATACTATGTATTTCCTTCCCATAATTGATTGTTATTGTCATGTATAGAAAATCTCCTTGGTCATTTTCTTAGATCATTTATATTGTTTCTAGTTCAATCCACTTGTTGTTTTGCTTGTATTTGATTTGTCACAGTTCTTTCATATGCGAAGTTGGATTGCAACAACTTGAATATAACAAGGAAAAACTTCATATCAGAGGTAAGCTTTCTCTATTAAATTTCTTGTGAATATTTAATTGATGTAGGTGAAGGTTGCATGTATTGTCTCGTTTTGTTATATCGAATCATTCGAACTAGGTAGGTTGACTTGTGTCTGCACTTGAGAACTAATCCTTTAACATTTTATCACAAATAAAATTCTTGAAATTAAAAGTTTTGAATATGCCCTATAATTTAAAAGTTAAAAGTCTTAAAAGTGCATTTTTTTTTACAGAAACGGGTAAGAAGATTTTATATAAAAATTAAAACAGGGGTTACATAGATATGAGTAGAGTCTGTTTCGAAAGGAGGAGAAATACCATGACAGCTTGGTCATCATGTACCAGTCTGTACTTGTCGTGATATTTCCCTAGTCTATGGAGGTTGTAGCTCCTTACAAACTGCCCGAGAAGCAAAATACAAAAGCAAAGCATTGCAAAAAAGAAATGACATCCGTCCTGAGAGAGATCTGCACTATTGTTGCTACATGCAAGTCCAAAAAAAATTCTAAACTATGCTTCTGAAAAATCATATAGTAAAACAAAAAAATATCCTATAGAACTAGGAGAATCCAGATTCAGGGCTGATGCGGAGACACTGGAAATGGAGGTCAGACTACTGACGATGGGTGTCAGCATGGGTCCCTTCATTTCCTCCCGCCTAACCTCTAATTCCTTCATTCAAATCCAGTTCATTTTCTAATTTCAGGTCTCATGCTGTCAATCTTTTCTTCCACAATCTTGGCACTGCTATGAACTGCAAGAATTTTAGCATCCAATATGACATAATAGGGAAAACCCTTGTCCAAGGTTTCTTCTAGGATGGCAACCTGCCAATTGATTTTATTGCTGCTACTTTGGACCTCTGAGTGTGTTTCTCAAACAAGAGTGTAAAGGTGAGAGATGGCCCTCTTGAACTCAAGATTTCCCACTTGAAGCAAGCAGATTTTGTTCTCCATATACTTCAAGTAAATTTGAACCTCATCTGGAATATTGTGAAATTCCTGTGAAGAACCATTACTTCCACCATCTTCTCTGACAGAAAAGAAGGGAAAATTCTTTCCCATCCCCAAAAACATAGACTTACAGGAATGGTGAAGAGCATGGGGAATATTATCTGATCTTTCTTCTACCACAGCCTGGCCATCTTCGTTCGCAAAGGTCAACTTTTTGTTTCCCACACTCGCAATTCCCCCAATGGAAGTCAAAGGATTCCCGCAACGCTTGTACTACATCGAGAAAGGGCCCGGAATGGGGGTAGGGGATACAGAATCACCCATCTTAGCACCTGAAACTTTCAATCTTCCGTGCTTGTGCTTCCTGACCAAGTTCACACAACAGGGACTGAAGCATCCCCATTCTGCATTTAAAACGGTTTTACCTTGAGCTTCCACCACATTCATATTCTACATGGATGCCATGTGGCTCATGCATGCGATCTGCTCCGAATCAACTGAAGTGATGTGAAGGAAGGCTGGATTTTTGGAGGCGTTCATGGTTTTGTCCAAATATTTGCTACGAATAGAACCCCTATATCAAGAGTGAAGGATTATGGGGATATGTTCATTCCAAACCAAGAATATTAACCACTTCTTGATGCATAAAAACCTTTGGTGTCTTACCAACATAGGAAAAATGTGTAGGGCTAAGGGACCTAGGTCTTCCCATAAATCTTTTGATTGCACATTAAGACTCGAAAATCAATCCCAACTCCTATATTTTCCATTGCATATACTTGTTGGTTATTAGATCTCATTAGGTGAAGGAATTTGATAGCTTTATACTCATTGATGACACATTTTACAAGTTGGTGAAGCTTAGTGACAGGATTCTTACGGTTCTTCGCCAGATTTCTTGCTTCCCTTATGACCATCATCTAGTCGTCGAGGACCACCAAGTACTCAATGCCTTCTTTCCTTGATAGTTCCAATCCTTTGATTAAAGCTATCTATTCAACATCATTATTAGTCCTCATTCCAATATCCGAGGCATAATATTTCAGCTTGTTTCCCTCATAGTCAAAGAGGGCTCCACCCACACTTGCCAACCGAGAAAAGTATTAAAAGTGCATTGCAATGATCAATATTAAGTATAAATGTATGCACTATCTATTTGGATTTATTATTAAAAAATAAATAAGTAATAATATTACCCCTATTTGGGTGTCGATAGTGACCATCATGAAATAAGAGTACCCTCATTCAAAGACATGGCAGTTCCCACTGCACCCATGCCATGGAGTTAAGAGTATGCAACCCCCAATGCATAGGAAGGAGCTTGTCCAACAATCTAATTGGTCATCATGCTTAATGAAATAAGGATATCTTTCAAAGATATAGATGAGGATTGATAATTATAGTTCTTTGGTTTGGATCACCAACAAACGATGGAAAGATGGTATTGATTTTCCAAACATATGAAAATTATGATGGATACATTGAATCAGACAAATACCAAGATTGGATTGGGTGGAAACGCGAAGGTGGGTGACACTTTGGTGAGAATCGGCCGCCGAAGAACCATAGCGGAAGTTATTCGGCCGAATAAGTTTAACTATTCAGCCGAATAATTTAATTATTCGGCCGAATAATTAAACTTATTCGGCCGAATAACTTATTATTTATTCAGCCGAATAATAGTTAATGGGCCACCGTTAGACCTAACGGTGGCCTAGATGTGTGTACGAGGTTTTAGCTGGACGGAGAAAACGCACAGCACTAAATAATTATTCGGTCGAATAATTATTCGGTCGAATAATTATTCGGTCGAATATTTATTCGGTCGAATAATTATTTGGCAGAATAAATATTCGGCCGAATATTTATTCTGCATAAAAGCTAGGCCGGGACCATTGTTTGTCACTTTCGGCCAATTTCGTGGACCCCTTTGGCGTTGTTGGTGGTCCCGCCTCCACGTCACTAGGTTGGTCTGTCACCTGTCCACCCGCTGTTTGTTGTCGACGAACTCTACCACCCGATTCTTCGCTATTGTGTGTCACTTCTCCACCACCCTGCGCGTCAGGATTTGCTCAACAGTTCATTGTTGTTGGAGTGTTATTTCGCTAGCTTTTTCCTCGGCCATTCGCTTGTCAACCACCTTCTGTTTCCCCTATTCGCTCGTATGCGAGGTTCTGCCTCTGCCGCTGGGTCATATTTATGTTTAGACGTTTGGATGCTCTTTGGTGGAGTCTGTGTTTGGACATCTGCAGGTTTAGCGTGCATCTGCACTTTTGTTTGTGTAGCTTTAGCACTGGAGTGTTCTCCTGTTGATGTTTGCACAACAGTAAGGTGCTGTAGCTGGGGACCTGTCGACCCAATGGTGTGCAGAGGTAAATATTTTGCGTTATTTAATTTGTAATTGTTTATTTTTCTCTTTAAGTTTCTTATTTAATTTGTTATTGTTATTGCAGGTTTTCTTTTCTAGGCTGTTTAGATCGTTTCGTTTTGGTTGTTTAAAATTCCTCTAGGGGCTCTCTTCGGCCAGATCTAAATTCGCCTGCTTTCGTTTCAACTGCGTCTAAAGAGGTAAGTAGAATTTTTTTTTTTAATTCAAGAGTTAATTATAGGTTTTAAAAGTTTTGAGTTTGTCCTTGTAAATGAACCTGCCCAAATGGGCAGAGTTTATGAACTCTGCCAAAAATTGGGTAGAGTTCATGGACTCTATCCAACTGGGTAGAGTTCATGGACTCTGGTCAAATCGTAGTCAAATCGTATGTTGAAAATTATTTAAATTTAAATATAAAAGAGGAATATATTGAGTGTTTAGTTAGTTACTTTTGTTAAATTGTTGATTTTGCTTATGTGTTTAGTAATGAAAATAAAAGTAGGACTATAATTGTATTTGCAAATGATATATCCCATTTATATATAGGATTGTTTTATTTGCTGAACTCTGTCAACATGGACATGGACAGAGTTCATGAACTTTGTCAGCATGGACATGGACAGAGTTCATGAACTCTGTCAGCATGGACATGGACTGAGTTCATGAACTCTGTCTACGTTGATAGAGTGCAAAGATCAATATATTAGTTCTATTACAAACTGTGTTGATGGATAGCTATAGATACAACGAAACTTTAGACTATTAAATTCTACTTTTGATATGACAAAACTTTAAAATTCACTTTAAGTACAACGAAACTATAGACATGAATAGACTTTAATTTATATGTACTATGAAATAACAAAAACATTTAGAAGATTGGTATAGTGATGTTTATACATTCGAACAATAATAGTCATAGTCATTTTAAAAAATATTAGATGATATTATGCCACAATGGTCTTGAGTTTTATCCTTGTAAAGGTGGTGATTCTTGGTATTATGCTTTTTTTGGTTGCAACATGGCAAACTTGGAGAACATAATACCAAGAATCGTTACCGTTATCAGGTTGAAATTGAAAACCATTGTGGAACATGGCAAATTTGGGAAACATGTCATTTAACTCGAAACATAATACCATGAATGGTCGAATTTTTTTTATTCTATGGAATAATGAAAATATTTGTAGATATAATTTATGTTTAAAGTATTAGAATATCTTGATTAAATTATTAATTTAAGAAACTGAAGACCATTATTGAACATGGCAAATTTGGAAAACATGTCAAACTCAAAACATAATACCATGAATTGTCAATTTTATTTTATTTTATGGAATAATGAAAATATTTGAAAATATAATTTATGTTTAAAGTATTAAAATATCAATTAAGTTATTAATTTAATATTTAGATTAAAAGTTAAAACAAGTTCATGAACTCATTCTTTGACTTAAAGAAATGAACCCTTCACTTAGTATTTAACTATATTGGTTCCATTCATTTTAAACATCAAAAAAACTTAGAACATTGGTACATTAATTCTTCACACATCTAACAATATTAGCTATACTCTTTTTAAGAACTATTTAAAGATGATATTAGGTAAATCTAGGTCCTTATTAAATAACTTAGTCTCTTTAGCAGCTAGGTTTTAGAATTTGTAGAATTAACATGTAGGATTTGAATATGTAATTAGTTGATATTTGTGCAAGTGTAGACATTATATATCAAATGGAAAGAAAGGATTCTTTGAGGCGAAAGCATAGGAGGTCTTCACAAACTTCTGGGGTTGGTGTTACAAGTGATAATCGGAGGGTGTCAACCTCCCCTCGGGATTCTAGTTTATTATATAGTTCACATCAACGAGGTGAAAGGGGTTCAAATGATTCCCCTATATCTTCTGTGGGAGAACGTCAATCTCGACCCTCTATTGATATATGAATATCGATCTTTTAACATGTACATGCAAATTGTTTTTTTGTGTATGCAAAAATTGTATTTGTGTTTAAACATAACTTTGTTTTTATTTGAAGCAGAGCATGGTTCAGAAGATGCTTGTAATTCTATAGGGAGGGAGACAGAGCAAGCAAGGGAGATGGATGAGGGTGCAGAGCAAGGTCCTCAAGAGGCTCATCATTCTACACAAGGTGATGATGGTCGAGCTAGGACGCAATATGTTGAATTAACTAAGGGTTGTACACCCATTACAACATCTCCATCTGATCTACCTCGGGAGCTTCCATGGGAAAGTGGTGATCATCAAATTACTCTTGAAAGATGTAGATGACACTACGACAAGTTGGAAAATGATTTGTCTACTATGGATCTCCCTCTAGAGAGTAAACAAAGTATGGATATTGTTTTGGGATCATTGCAAAACTTCATTCAGGCATATGAGAATCTCGGACCAACTACAGATGGTTTTGTTGATTTGATGCGAAGACGAAGGGAACAAGTGATGGGTCCAGGCAAGTGGGATGTTGTGAAGGAGAGAGTGATGAAAGAACATGCCAAATCAATGTTTAACTTCAAAGAAGGTATAAAGTGAGAAATGTTGAAAGTGCAATATTTCAAGCATCCTGATCTTGCACATCTACTCTATGATCGGTTTCTCGCAGCCTATGGTCGGTTTCCATGGAACGATGAGGTTTCTCAATATTATGCTAGATTTTTTTATGTTGAGCTTTTCTTAAATATGAAGCCAAAATATACCGATGTTCATTCAAAATTTTATGGAGTTGGAAGGGTCGAATATATAATTGAGAAGGTTCTCTTAGAGATCCTACAACTCTTCGACCTCCACCCCAGATATCTCGCCCACCTAGGTTGGTGGAATTAAGATCAGAGATAGAGCCCACATCTCAACTTGGGACAATTGCAAGGAATTTTGTTGGCGATGGTTTACCATCAGCATTAGTTGGAGTCAAAAGTTTGTTTACAAGACCAATGATGAGATAGATGGAATGAGCATTGAAGATCTCAGGGCATATGCCAAGGTTTGTCGCGACTTAGCGACAAATGTTATATCCAATGACACATCGAGTTTGGGAGAGGTTTGTTGATTATGATGTGACTTGATCTTAATTAAATATTCTATTCATTTTGAATTGAATTTTTTTGTTACATTATATGAATGATAAATTATGTTTTTTGATGTAAAGTAATAGGTACATTATGTAAATGTTTAAATTGGTTGCAGTTTTCAAGAATAATGAATGAACATTCTTTCCATGTTTCAACTAGTGAAAATCTAGAGAATATTCGAGAGGTACATATTTATTATTTATATATTTGTAATTATGTTTGAACTTGATATATATTTTAATTTTAATTTAACTATGCATCTTATTGTTAATTTGACTTATCCATGCAGGTTTCTTTAGATACGAACTTTATAAATGATTTACCATCTATTGTGAGCTAATGTTTTTTTAATCTTTTTGTTTTAGTTTTAAGTTAATCGACACGGTAATTTTTTTGGTTTGCATTATGTTTTATTTATTAATACAATTTAAATTTTAGGGGGGAGATATAGGTTCTCTGCTTCATGCAGCAGATATTGGCAAGGAGGTAATTTTGTTCACTACTTTAATATTGTTCTCTATTTTAATATTTTAATTTTTATGAATTTAGTTAAAATTTGTTCAAGTAATTTATGAGATTCATAAATTGATTTTATACATGTTGCAGCTTGGGTCTCTTAAGTCTTTTGGAGGCAAAGAGAAAACTCCTTTGGAGGATAGTGGTGGACAAGTATTTGGAGAATTTGATGTAATATTGTTAATAATTGAAATGTTTTTTGATATATAAGTTTAATATTTTAATTTTTTGAATATAGTTTAAATAATTTAAATGATATTCATAATCTGTTTTTATACATGTTGCAGGGTGGGTTGAGTCCAGGGGGAGGCCCTAGTGGAGGATAGCCTGGTGGACATTTTATTTTTATAGCATGGTGGACATTTTTTTTGTTGTTGATATGCATAGATTGCAAAGATTTGTTTTGGACATGTCGAGGAGATTTATTTTTGGACTAGATACATATATGTACATTGAACTTGCATGTTCATGAACATTTTTTTGAGGATTATATACATGTTCTTTGAACTTACATATTTTGTGAAACTTGGTTTAAATGATCTAAGTTTATTTTTGTTTATTTAGCATATTTGGTGTGATTTAAAGGTTTAGAATATGTACTCAAACATGTTTAAATGAATGAATGAATATGTAAGAATGAATGTTAAGAACATGATATTCTTGAATATTATGAAGTTTAGGAATGTTAAAAGAAGTTTAAAAATAGATGAACATAGGTTTAAAGTTCATGAACGAGGAAGTTTTGATTGAAATATGAATGAATGTTAAGATTGAATATATTAAGAACATGAATGTTATATTTGAATGTTAGGAAGTTTAGGAATGCTAGAAGTTTTGATGGAAATATGGATGAACTAGGAAGTTTAAAAATGAATGTTAAGAACATGAATGTTATCTTTGAATGTTAGGAAGTCTAGGAATGTTAGAAGTTTTAATTGAAATATGAGTGAACTAGGAAGTTTAAGAATGTTATGAAGCTTATGAATGTTCTAGGAAGATTAGGAATGTTATCTAAGTTTTGATGGAAATATGGATGAACTAGGAAGTTTAAAAATGAATGTTAAGAACATTCAAATGTTATCTTTGAATGTTAGGAAGTTTATGAATGTTAGAAGTTTTGATAGAAATATGGATGAACTAGGAAGCTTAAGAATGTTATGAAGCTTAGGAATGTCAGGAATATTAGAAATGTTATCTAAGTTCTGATGGAAATATGGATTAACTAGGAAGTTTAAAATAAATGTTAAGAACATGAATGTTATCTTTGAATATTAGGAAGTTTAGAAATGTTAGAAGTTTTGATAGAAATATGGATAAACTAGGAAGCTTAAAAGGGAACACATGTTAAGTTTAAATTTTAAGAATGTTAGGAAGTTTAGGAATGTTAGAAGTTTTGATGGAAATATGGATGAATTAAGAAGTCTAAAAATGAATGTTAAGAACATGAAAGTTATTTTTGAATGTTAGGAAGTTTAGGAATGTTAGAAGTTTTGATAGAAATATGGACGAACTAGGAAGCTTAAAAATGAACATGTTAAGTTCAAATTTTAGGAATTTGTTAGGAAGTTTTGATTGAAATCTGAATGTTAGGTTTAAATTTTGAAAAGAATGTTAAGAATGAATGTGATGGTAAGAATGGATGTTAAGGAATTTATGATAAGGTGCAATGAATGAATGAATGTTAAGAAGTTTTAATTGAAAAATAAATGTTAGGAAGTTGAAAAATGAATATTATCTATTCAAATTTTGATATGAATTTTTAATTTTAATAATTCCTATTTTCAATGTCCAGGTACATTTAATGCGGCTGAAATCATGGAAAATGGGGATAACAATTTTTTGTTTTTTAATCATAAGCGAAGATTACAGGATTGTGAAGCTTGTACTAAATTAGAGAAATGATTTTAAACAACAATTTGATGAATTTTCATCGATTTGTTGTAAATAATCATTTCTCTAATTTAGCATAAGCATCACAATCCTGGAATCTTTTCTTGTGATTAAAATTCAAATGATCGTTGTCTCCATTTGCCATGATTTTAGTTATGTGAACTTACACAAGCGATATTTTAAATTAAATATTCGGGGCGGAGAGTGGCGATAGCCACAGATCCGTTATCTCATCCCTTAAGTGGTCTAATAGACATATGGGGACCCGAATAAAGTATTTCAGACAGAATTAAGACAAAAATTTTACACATTAAGGTTTTCATTACCAAATCATTTTTGAATTCAAATTTCAGCATACTAGAATATGATTATTTAAACTCTTATACTCCAGTTTCTTTCAAGATCATATAGACATAGAAAGAAAAAATAATATTATACACAACATTTGACAATGACATCGGCAAAACCATTGATCTATTAATTTTAAATATATAGTTTTAAAAACATCGCAATGGAATGCCGTCTTCAATTATTCGTTCATTGTCATATTTGGACAGTTTCCATTTTTTATTTTTTAATTGTTTTTTCGATGGAACTTGAACCAATTTTATTCAAGATGCACATACTAAATGGCTATATTGACAACATATAACATCAGGTTCATAATCCTGAAAGTAAACATAATTTTGAGTCATATGGGTCTGCTGAAAAAAAATAGCCGTTTAAGATGATGGATCCTCTCTCGTATGTATATCTGTTGTCATTGTAGTTTTTCAATAACTTCATTTTTCCTTCAGTGCATTGCATCATATAATACTTCACATTTTCGTTGTTGTCTACAGGTGCAATCACAGCAAAAACATCTCCTGTGCAAATTACAATTGATGTCAGGATTTTTAATTCAATTAAATTGACTAATATATATGTGTATAAGGTGAAGGACAAGAATGAACAATCGACAAAACAGTGGTATTTGATCATTACCTTCTCTAACGAGATCTGAAATTCTGTCGCCATCAGATGATATTGCTATATCTTCTGATTCTAATTCTTCTATGCTTGCTAATGGCATTTTTCCTTTAGGATTAATCTCTGTGTGTTTCCAATGTTTTACATAGTTGTTCGTTATGTTTTCACAAACTTTTGTAGATTCAATATTTTCAGTGCAAATATGACAAAAGCATGATAGCTTTCTACTGTCAAATGCATAGTTTTTTTGGAAGGCTTTTGTTTGAATAGAGTGAAAATATCTAGTCCCTTGTATGGTGCTAGTGTCACATGGTATTGATCTATTTATATCTTGGACCCCAACATGCCAAAAAAACCTAGTACACAAATCACAAATTTTGATGTTAGGTACATACTTTTTTTAAAATTGACAATAAAATATAAATTAAAACATTTGAGTGTACATATCTGCTCACAATTTTTGATTGTTGATTATAATCATGGTTTAGATGTGATTGACACCATTGGAAAACCTCTGCAGTTGAATGGAATCGTGCAGAACTATGGTTCATTTGCCATCTTCGAAGTGCTATTTTTACGCATGCTCCTGCACCATTATGTTCACCTTTTCCATGACCAGTTTCGAAGAAATTTCAGTGATGTTTAATGTTCAATGCTTTATGAAGTCGACATAACCAATAAAATGATCGTGAAGATTTAAATTGTCTGGCACATCCATCCGACCATATCCAATGCTCATTGAATTTAATGTTACATTCCTTTAGTGAATTGTAGAAAATACTTTCAATACAATGCTGAACAAAATGTGTATCATGTGTATGATCGGCGCTGATATAAAAGTGATATTCTTTAATCACATCTCGATTGTCACACGTGCTTTCAATGCCATCAATATCCTATTGAGAATGTATATATAAAACATGAAAAAATATTGAAACTGGGTCAGAATGATAGTATTCACTCTGTATCTCTTTTTGTGCAACAAATGTATAATTTTCTGCAAAATCAACCACTGACAAAATTGTTCCTAGTGGAAAAATTTCATGAGACTGTTTGAATTGAAGGTCTTGCCATCGTGCTCTATGTGAATGCTTGGTGTATTTATAAATTTCACTTTTGAATTTCTTGAGAAAATCCGCCACACTTATTTTATCTTCTTGCAAATCAATCCTTTTGGAATGTACATCACTAGTACTTGTAATGTATTCATATTTTCTCCAATCAACGGTGACATTTGACAGTGAGTGATCAATATCGATAGAATATTTATTGTGGAATAAAACCAAATTTTCACAATGATTACAATGTTTTCAATTGACACATTTCTTATTATAAAATACTTCATCGTGATTTATCTCACATAGAGTTTGAGATATGAATTCACGCATTGTGGGCGGAGGTGGTGAATTTGTCCAAAACATTTTACCAAATTCAAGAAATGTGTCATAATATAATTGGAATTGCACATGATAACGGCAACATGTGTCATGGATAGTAATAGGTCTAACATACCATGGTTTTAGTTTCACAAATGTAGTGATTGACACATTAATTCCACGATGATCTTCCTTGAATTGATTGAACAATTGTACTTGTGTCACATCCATTATATGTTTTGGACTGCTTACATATACTCCTCGTGATACTCTTTGTCGTATTACATCTCTTGAATTTGGAGAAACTCGAGCATGTGTCAACCAATATTCTCGTACAATATCTTTAACACTTGCTCCGATTCTATCTTGGTAAGGCTATCTACAAATAATTGCCCAACAAGCAAGTTCATCATTTTCATCCATTTGCATTCTGAATTTGCTATGTCTGTATAATGTCTTTCTTGAGGTTCCAACTGCTTTTGCTAGTTGTGTTGTCAAACATTTTTGTTTAGTACTAGTCGAAATAATTGCTGTATGAATTGCTCTTTATGCAGCACTAATGTCTTTCTTCCTAGATTTTCCAAACTTTTTTATTGCATCACCTATATTTTCTATCACATTATGTTTTAATTTCGACTCTTTGGTCACCTTGTGAATACCCAATAATGATGTAACATCTTCTAACTTCTTGATCACTAATAAAGATCTCAAAATTTGTGCTTGTCCTCTTGCTGAATAATTTTTTAGAACATCATCATAAATTTTTTGAGCCCGATATCATGCAGCGTGTATGGGTATTTTTTTCCATATTTGTTGCAATCAACATTTTCTAACGTTTCATCATCAATGGTGAAAGTACCTATAGATCAAGTTAAATTTAATTTAAAACATGTATCCAAAAATATAATTCATTATAAAAAATGAATTTGGAAAATACATGATATATACATACCTGGTCCAATTTTTGGTTCTTGAACTTGATCTTCAATATTGACTTCATCGACATTAGTGTGTAAATCACTATTTACATCTTCAACAATGGGTTATTCAACTTCAATTTGTTCCTCTTGTACTCTATTTTCAATTTCTATTTCATCAACATTATCATGTAAAACTATATTCGTATCTTCAATAATCGTTACTTGCGTTTCTGCAAGGCTTGCTTTGTTGCAATGATATTTAAGTTTTTTTTTTCTCTATTATCATCATCATCAGCACGTTTACGATCATATTTTCTTTGATGGTTTCTCTTACTGCTCATGATTGTTTAATCTATAAATGACAAATTAAAGAATCATCATTTTATTGTAAAAAAACAAAATGAAGATTTAAAAATAGTTACGAAATTTATAAGCACATGAACTGAAATTTACTTCACCTTATCAAAATCTTGTAAGAGTCTTTCGAAGAAAAAGTCTTTGGAAACAAGTTTCCTTTGAAAAGAACCTTCTTTGAATGAAATAAGAACTCTTTGAAAATAAATCACCTTTGAAAAAACCCATTGGAAAAGAATAAAAACACTTTTTAAATAAATCTTCTTTGTAAACCCACTGGAAAAGTAAAAAAAAAAAAAAAAAAAAAAACAAAACAAAACTAACTTCTTTGAAAAAATACCTTGGAAAAATATTTCTTTGTAAAAACCCTTGCAACGAAATAACTTTTTTGCAAAAATAATTTGGGAGACTTTGAAAAAATCCCCTTTCAAATAAATAAGAAGGAAAAATACATCTCCTTTGTAAAAATAACTTGAAATAAAATCTTATTTGCAAAAATGCCTTGGAATAAAAACTCTGTAAGTGCACACTTTGGTAAGAAACATTTGCTGAAAAAACCCATTGGAAAAGAATAAGAACACTTTCTAAATAAATCTTCTTTGTAAATCCACTCGAAAAAAATAAAAAACTTCTTTGAAAAAATACCCGGAAAAAATATTTATTTGTAAAAACCCTTGCAACGAAATAACTTTTTTGCAAAAATAACTTGGGAGACTTTGAAAAAACCCATTTTCAAAGAAATAAGAAGGAAAGAAATGTTTTTTGAAAAAATAACTTGGAATAAAAACTCCTTAAAATCGTCATTTTGGAAAAATAACCTATTGCAAAGAAATAAGAAGTGCAAAAGCTTGGAATAAAAACTTATTTTGCAAAAATGCCTTAGAAAAACAATCTTTCAATGTATTCCTTAGAAAGAAGTAACAAAAAAATTACTTTATAAAAAAATTCTCTTTACAAAAAAAGCTCCTTAGAAAATCCTTGCGAAAAAAACCCATTGCAAAGAAATAAAAAATGCAAAAAGCTTGAAAAAAAATACTTCATAAAAAAAATTCTCTTTGAAAAAAAAACTCCTTAAAAAATCCTTGGAAAAAAAACCCATTGCAAAGAAATAAGAAGTGCAAAAAACTTGGAATAAAAACTCATTTTGCAAAAAAGTTCTTTCAATGTATTCCTTAGAAAGAAGTAAGAAAAAAAATACCTTATAAAAAAAACTCCCTTTGCAAAAAAAACTCCGTAGAAAATCCCTTCAAAAATATTCTGACCAGAAAGTAGCAAAATTAAAATGTGCGAAATTAATTGAAGTATTTAGTTTTATTTATATAAGTTTAGAAAAGTTGTTTTTTTTTCTCTCCAGCCGACGAGTTTTTTTTACGTTTGGTTATTCGGCCGAATAACCTTTGATTAAATCGACGCCGTCGTTACGGAAAAAAGTTATTTGGTCAAATAATTATTCGGCCGAATAACCTATGAAACCTGAAAATCTGATTGTCTCTCACAGTTTTCAGGTTTCTCCATTTTCGGAAGGTAAAAATGATCTCTTACACTATAAAGCGACTGTCGGACTTGATACCATTAGTTTCGTTATTGAATCTACTTTCTGAATATATAGATTTATTTATGTATAGGTAAGATCCGATATTTGTAATTGTTTGTTTTCTTAATAGGTGTTGAGTTTAGTTTCGTCTCTTTCAAAATGCGGTGAAATGAAAAATCCATAACTTTAAAAATACACCACGAAAAACATTGAGAAAACTATGGTGCAATTAATTGGCGTGTCTACTTCAAAAGGGTATTCATAGAATTTTTAATTTTATATTCAGTTGAGAGAAAATTTTTGCGACAAAAAATATGTTGAAAATCGACAAGGTTTCCCCATTGATCGAATTCAAATAAATATAATAATTAGTATATAGATCCATTTGCTACAAACTTATAGTCATGTAGTAGTATATTGTGTGTAGATTGTCATAGCATATTTGTTTTTTGCAAAAAACAAGTTTAACAATGATTTTACGTGTGCGACAAAACATGGCTATTTTGTAGTCCATTCATTTTATAAGAACACACTGTCAAACATTTGTCAAATCGACATATCAAATATCAATATAAAAATTTGAAAAAATATGGATAGCAAGCTAACATAATTCTCTAAAAGTTTGTTTTTTAGTGAAAAGTGAAATTCTAAACAAAAATATCACTTTTATTCACCCAAAGATGGAAAACATGAAAAATTCAGAATTATTTTCTCACGGAATCCCCCAAAATAGACACTCATCTTCATGGATTCACCCCTAATACACAAGACATATGTATTTGGAAAGTCTTACAAATTTGCAAATTATTGTTCTTAAGCATTTTTTATCCTCTGCAAACCCTCTATGTTAGCAGCTTCTAGGTGGAGGCTTTCTTGCGAATAGAGATAGGAGAATCATAGAGCATTTTTGGAATCACGAAAAAGAATCAGACCTATGGGGACACCAACATATAAAGAATAGGGTTCATCATGGTTAGAAAAAATATAGTCCTAAGGTCAAGGTGGACACTGTGAGGGAGGTTTCAACCACCATATGTGTATCATGTAGCAGGTTGAGGCCTCAACCTCTCATTATCTTAGGAAGACTCCAAGGAGAATCCCAAAGGAAATCGAGGAAGCTCAGGAATGGTTTAAAATGGAAACAAAGTGATGTATGTGGATGAAATTCAACAAGACATGTACTAGTTCTAGATTCCCAATATAAGGATTTACCGCACCAGAGATACTAACTACATTCAAGCAATCTTAATCTACTGACATAAAAAATATCTATTAGGTAAATTTATGTTTGATCATAAGGAGGACCCAATGAAGGAAATTCTCTTGCAGGTTGATGAGCTACATGATGATTTGAGGTAGATGAAGAGGGAATTCTGGGACTAGATGCGAGATATGAACACCAAGACTAATTTAATAGAAAATTCCTCTATTGGATTTTTGTTCGCTTAGAAATGTGTCGAGGATGAGAACCCCCTTTTGCCTCAACCAAAGAGGTTTCGTATCTCCATTTATGATGATGAATAACACTCCCCTTAGTCTTGTAAGGGCTCTATTTTATTTTTCTTGCTCCTATTATCATAGTTATGTTTTTTGAAATTTCTTAAAAATATCTAAAGAATGGATATCAATTAACTCACCAAACTAAAATGTAATAAGATGTCAAAAATAGAATTTGTATAGATTCATGCATTTTAATTATATATTTGATTTTATTATTAAATAAAAATGAATAAAAGAAATTTAAAATATTTTCATAGAGTATTTCTATGAATTTGATTATTCTTGGAATTAAATAAACCTCGGAGAAAAATAGTTTATTAATACATTTTAAATTCTAATTTTAAGCTTATCTTAATTTAATACTATTGATAATGGTAACTATATTATTATTATTCATTGAAATTAATTAAATAATTTATTAAATATTAATAAGAAAGTTAAGAACATTCTTCTATTTTTGAAATCAATTTTAATTTATTAAATTTTACTGAAAAATTATTATTGAAAACATTATTCTATTAGATTGTTTTTTAAAATTAAATAATTTGCATAATTAATTCACTATTTTTCATTGATTATTTGAAAATTAAATAATTTACATATTTAGGTCACGTTAGTTTTCATTGATTATCGTATTAAATAAGTTTTGAAAATAAAACTTAATCTAAATGAGATTTAATCTTTATATATTATACATTCTATAACAAAAGGTATTTCAATTTTAAGCTTATTCTTAAAGTGATCTTTTATACAAACCACCATCCACGTTAATATATAATCATCATTCCAAATATAAATATGCGTGGCATGACTATGATGGTTATTCAAGGACATACACGCTTTTTTTATATAATATATAGCTTAAAAATAATTAATAAAAATGATAGTAATAACATTATAAATTTTATTCCGCAAGGGTGTGGTTTATTGGAGGTTCAGTTGTTATAAAGTCACAGTTGCAAATGGAGGTCACGAGTTCAAATCACACCCGGCTTTACCCTTGTGGCATGCTTGCAGGGTGTGTGGGGCACTTGGGGGTATAGTAGTAGCGGGATTGGATCCCTGGACCCCATGTCACACTAGTACCACCCCAATCTCTAGTTGTCGATTCCTCTAGTTACAAAAAAAAAAAAAAAAAACATTATAAATTTTATGATATAGTTTCAAAAATAATTAATTAAAATGATAATAATATGCAATATAAGTTAGGAGGTTAAGAGCCTTGAGGGGTAGCTGAGTTGGTCGAATCTTCTAAGACCAAGATGACACAAGGTTGAGATTCAGGGTTTAATTCTCTCGGTCCTTCAGGGTTAGGCATCAAATTAATGCCGAGAGGGGTGAGGTCCCCTTCGGGTGGGCTGCTTGGATTGGATCCGCTCATGTAGCGAGTTCTAAGGCCGTGAACCACATTGAAAAATAAGTTAAGAGGTTAAGAATAATCAATTTTATATATATATAATTTGAGGGGGTAATGAGATGGTATGCTTATTGACTCTTGACTACAAGAGTGGTGAGCGACTCATGCATACTCAATGGACTTTGTCTATTCCGAGAGAGTTCTATCATGTTGACAAGATGAGATATCTTCTTAGGATTAATCAATTATATATATATATATATATAGGTATATTAAAATTAGATTTAAATTTAAAATGAAAATAAATTTTTTAATATATATATATATATTATAGCACTAACAAAACAAGTTATGATTATCAAATCCAATAAGTTCACTTATGTTAGATATTTGTAAGAAATTATCTTGGAAGAAATTAATCCCTCAAGGTTTCTATTTCCATATATATATATATATATATATATATATATATATATATATATCACCAGAAAAACAAGTTATGATTATCAAATCCAATAAAGTCACTTATGTTAATTTTATGTTTGGCAATGGAAACCTAGAGGGAGTAATTTCTTACAAATATATTGGAATTGATATCCATCACTTGAGCTCAATTGGAACTATATCATTGAGAAAATTACTAATGGAGTGTGGAAATCTTACTTTGGGCTTGAAAACAACCATAAATTGACAAACCTTGTGATGTGGGATAAAAAAAACATCGTCTTTAAAAACATTTGGAGAAAAATTGAGCAAATATCCTCATAATTTTGGATAACGATTGAGCAAATCTGAAAGCATTTTATCACTTATAACCTTAAAATTAAAATCAATATTCCCTATCATATTCTCCTCTTAGATCTAGGGCTCTACTCCATTGAGAGCACGACTATGACTAGGTACTTGATGTACAAACACAAGATAGACAACGTGGAAGACGATCAACTTCCTAAAATTGCTTTAAATTCCATACAAACCGACCACGCCTCAAGTGAGGGTGGCATAAAGTTACCATAACTTGGTTAAACCATTGGGGGATTGATGAATCTGTCACTTTGTAAAATACAATAAGATTAAAATTATCATTTCTAAGTTTAAAGAGAAAATGTTGTGCAAAAAAGATTCAGAGTTTAAAATAAAATTGTGATACTATAAGAAGGCTATATATTAACCCTAATATAGAGGATAAAAATTATCTTTTTTTTTTTTATAAAATTATTTCTTATATTTAGAGAGGAGAAAATATAGTAAAATACATCCTCATCCTCAAAGAACCTAAAATACAACCTCTTTTCTCAAAGAGATTAAACCAACAATAAAATCAGGGTACATATGTGCTTCTGAAGCGTAAAAGATTCTTAACCGCGGTAAATACTATAAAATGCCCACAAATAATCTGAGTCCCACATTTCGGTGGTAAATAAGATATTGATAAATTGATATATTGAAGACGATTACAATGTAATGAGAGGCCCTGTATAAATACAATTCCATAGGGCACCTCTGATGGTTGTTCACAAGGGTTATGCCCCTTGGATAATTATTCTTAATTACTATTCTTAATATTATTATTTAATATCTATATATTTTAGGTTTGTTACATCTCCTTCCCCTTAAGGAAATATTTGAGGACAAGAGAATCAGGAGAGCAGGAGGGAAGGGTTGAGCGGGGAATTGCGCGTGGAGGGGAGGGAGATGCGAGTTGCGAGAGTGGAGGAAGAGGCAGGTTGTTGCGTGGCTGGGTGGATGGGACTATAGATAAGGCAGTCGGCACGGGAAGTAGGGGGGATGTGTAGAGGGAGGTGCGCATATGGAGGGCATGGAGATGGAGAAGGGATGGAGGGTGCTTGCCATATGGAAGGTGGAGTAGTGGACTGGCCACGAAGGGAGGTGCAGGTCGTGGAATAGGGAGCAGGGTGGATGGTGTAGTGAAGGATGTGGGCATGTGAGAGCACAGTGGTGGAGGAAAAGGAATGTGCGAGCACGATAGGAAGAGAAGAGGGATGGGAGATGGGATGATGTTGAGGAGGAGGGAAGAGCTGGAAAAATACTGGAACGAACGGAGCACGAAGGAAGTGTGTGGGAGGTGAGAAGAATGGATATGGAGGGATTTCGGAGTGCAACATTCTTTCTGAGAGAATCTGTTTGTAATGGCTAAAAGCTGTGTCACGTCAAAGAACCGGGTTCAAGGAAACCTTGACAATTTGGCTATAAGCCGTAGATCAGTAGAAGCCCAAGGAAGGGCTGGCTCTGATACCAATGAAGCGTAAAATCTTCTTAACCACAGTAAATACTCGAAAATTCCCACAAATAATCCAAGGCCCACATTTCAATGGTAAATAAGATATTGGTAAATTGATATATTGAAGATGATTACAATGTAATGAGAGGCCCTGTATAAATACAATTCCAAAGGGCACCTCTAATGGTTGTTCACAAGGGTTATGTCCCTTGGATAATTATTGATAATTACTATTATTAATACTATTATTTAATATCTATATATTTTAGGTTTGTTACATCTTCTTTGATTAACATAAAAATTTTAGCTAATAGTTGCATTCGCATCCCATATTTCCATCTAACAAAACACAACCAAAGAACTAGTCTCCTTTTTAAAAAAATATTTGCACGAAATCTTCCATAGAACAAACGATGTTGAAATCGTGAAGTAATTCCAAACACCACACTCTCTAGATCATACTAGAGTTCCAACATCACCAAGTAGAGCTACTCTCTAATGTATCTTCACTTGAAAAAATGTTTCATACTCAAACTGAACAAAACTATCAAAACTATAGTAAGTTAGAAATGCTTCTCTTTAAGCTTTTAGAGCATCATAGCAATATTTTAAAGTAAATCAAATAATTAAATTTAATCTTTTATATATATATGATTTTTAATATATAAAGATTTTAATTTGTATAAATCCATCCATTTTACTAATGAATTTGAATTTATTTTGACATATAAGTTACTAATACATAATTAATGTTTTTCAAGCTCTAAAGATTGCACATTGATTCTTATTAAAATTAAAATTAAAATTCAACTCTAATATAACTTAAAATTAGTTAATATATTTTAATTTTAATTTTAATTTATTATTTTATTAATTTTAATATGAAAAACTAATAACCCACCGAAAATCTCAACAAACACAATTATTGTTATAATAACAATTACATTATTATCAAATAAAATGTATACTTAATTTATATTAATTTGTATGGATTAATATTTATTATAAAATAAGTTTCCAAATTATGATCTGAATATAAATATTATAATTATTAAACATAAATATTAAATTTTTATTTATTTATTTAAGAGATGTATATTCAGAATAATACAATCATCATTTTAAATATAAATCTGAGTTCAATAAAGCTACCTAGTAAGAACTTCATGGCATATAGCTTTAATAAAATTTAATTAAAATAGCAACAATATATCATAAGTTAAATAATCTATTTTTCTTAATATTAAATTTAATTTTATTATGTCTCCGCTTGCAGGGAGACGTTATTCCATAGATAAAATTTTGCTCGTAAAACGAACCCAAATATCATTCTTGGAAATAAGTTTTTATCAATTTTCTCATTATTTAAAAAACAAAAATTATCTCCATTTTAATTGACTCGACTGGGCAACGATCGGATATAAAATATATATAACTTCCAGGTTTGTGTACATGTTTCATAAATACAAAATGTATATAACTTCCAGGTTTGTGTACATGTTTTCTTCGGCAAACTAACATTCATAAATACCACTTAGTTAGAGGCTCTACGTAAATACAAATAAAAAGAACCTCGGCCAAAACCCTACGTCAATACGAATAAAAAGAACCTCGGCCAAAACCCTACGTCAATACAAATAAAAACAACCTCGGCCAAAACCCTAACTTTTTACGAAATTCAAAAACCAACCTGCGGTAATCTTGTTGGTTCATTGGTTTGCCAAAAATATCGCGACGATCAAATATCAATTTGGTGAAGGCACACTGTAGTCTTGGCAAAACCTTATTACTTTACATAAATTGATCCATTTCCTATTGCTTTATTTTATAATATCAAGTTTGTTCGACTTGCTCTGGTTTTGTAGATTGACGTTGGTCGCCTTCCTTTTCACCAGGATTTAACATCCACTATCAGGAATTTAATACATAAATTAATCCATTTCCTGTTGCTTTATTTTATAATATCAAGTTTGTTCGACTTGCTTTGGTTTTGTTGATTGATGTTGGCCGCCTTCCTTTTCACCAGGATTTAACATCCACTCTCTGGGAATTTAATATCTGTTATCAAGTTGAATGTCCAGTTTTATCCTATGGAATTATTAGTGTAAGAAAATTATTTGTAAAATCCACTCACATAACAAAAAATTGTTTGACCTCATTATACTTACTATTTGATTCTTGAAATGATTCCGACTTAGGACTGTAGAATTCATGTAGCATATATATATATCAGTGGTGAAAATGTTTCTCATGGAAATCACCATTCACATTCATGATTCTGGATATTGATTGAGTTCCTTGGTGTAGAGCACTACCCACATCATTCTTCTGACATTGATCCAGTTCCATGATGGATAGCGCTAACCACTAGAAGCAACATGGTATATGGTATATGATTGACAACAATATGCATCATAATCAAAAGTTAAAAACTCTTAAAGTTGTGTTAAACTGATCTTATCCACGCTATCCATTTTATTTTATTTTTTATTAAACTGATTTTATAGACTCTTTCCATTTTAATTTTGGATTTAAATTTCTTATGAAAATAGATTATGATGAAAATAATAGAGTGATAGGGATATATTCTTTTTTAATATGTAAATAGTTGTGATTTATATAATTAAAAGTTTTCATTAGTTTACAAATTAGATTTAAGATCATTTATTACTAGCTTTACTTAGCTTGTGGCTGGTCTACATGTTAATGTCCATTTAATCCATGTCTCTCTACAATTATTTTTTATATTTTTTTTTTTCAAAGAATTGTTTATTTTTAATATGGAATGAGGACCATAAAATCATTCTTACTTGTGTTATCTTCTTGCAATTTAGAAAAAGCATAATTTTTAATGGAACCAAATATTAAATTATAAACATTCACATTTTCTGAAGTCTTAGTCTAAAATTTCTAAGATTTCAAACACAAAGATTTGATTTTTTTGGCACCATTTTGAAAAAGTCGGACATAGATTTTTAAAATTCCTAGTTACAACTCTCAAATTATAAAATTTTGGGTGCATGAGGGTGTCCTAGCCAAATAGTAAAATTTTTAGACAACTAATTTTCTAAATTTCAATTTTTGTTAAATTTTAAGTGTTCAAATAGTGGAGAGTCCTACTTACAATAGTTAGTTTCGCATCAAATGGAAGGTTTGTGTTGTGAAAAAGTTGAATTTTACATTGCAAATGCTCCAAGTAGCAATCCCACATAGTTGTTGGAGAAATGCCCACACCAAAGGGGATGCCAAGATACCCTACTATTACACCTAGGTGAATGAAATTCCAAGGAAAAGGGATACAATTAGGAGGCTCATCCATAACAATCAACCAATAACCAATATTATGATCACTAATCTTATCCCTAAAGGGTGTGCCAAAAATAGACAAGCAATTCCTAGAATTAGACACTAGCTCATGCTCAACCTGAATAGCAATGAGTCATCTTCAAAGTGATTATTAACCATAAGTGAAATTTCCTTAGCATCGAACAAATGACAAAGAGCATCCATAGTTAGTTAAAACATACATATAAGATAAGGAGGGGGCATCCCTATCTAATTCACTGTTGCAAAAGAATACATGTAGAAAGTGTATTATTCACTGCAACAAAAGTCAAGGCACAAGAGAATAGGGTGTTGACGATCACCATAAAATTTGAATCAAAGCCCAAACATGACAACATATATGTAATGGAGAAGAAAATTAATAATGCTAAGATTAGAATGAAACATGGTGTTGGACAATTCCTAAAATTCATTGGGATGAAAGGATGGATAAAACTTAATTTATTTTAAAACATGGTGCATACATACTTTTCTAACCTTGTAACTTCTCAAACCTATAGTATGTTACGAATGCTTCTATTTAAGTTTTTAGAGTATCATAATAATATTTTAAAGTAAATCAAATAATTAATTTTAATCTTATATATATATATATATATAAGGATTTTAATTTGTATGAATCCATCAAGTTTACTCATGAATTTGAATTTATTTTGACATGTAGGTTACTAATACAAAGTTAATGTTTTTCAAGGTGTAAAGATTGCAGATTGATCCTTATTAAAATTAAAATTCAACACTCTAGAAAACTAGAGGAAATCCAAATTATGTAGGATTAATACTGTTGTTTGAGATTCTAAAAATTCTATGACGGATTCCACCAAAAAAACGATTTTCTCCTAACAAAATCGTAAAAATTTTAGACAACTCGATTTATAATTGGTTAATATGTTTTAATTTTAATTTTAATTTATTAATTTATTAATTTTAATATTATTATAATGATGATTACATTATTACCAAATAAGTTGTATACTTAAATTTTTTTTTTTTCCCGTGAAAAAAGCATACTATTGATATTCAATCTTGAATCAAATAGTACATGATGATCAGTTTTCAAGTAACTAGCATTCATCCTCCCTCATGAGAGTGCATTTCAGAAATTAAATTATACATCCATAGCCAAAAACAGACCAATGGTCCTTAGCAAAGCATAAAGCTTTTAACAGTTTTGAATTAGCAGAAAAACAAAAAACTTCTATCAAAAAACACACGTTCATTCCAAGTAGTAAAAGCTGCTAGAATCAACACATTGATTCTCTAAAAATTCCTCCCACACTATGAAGTCCTCACCACCATCCAAAGCCTGTTTAGAGAGAAGGTCTCCCTGTACATTATGCTCTCTATAAATATGCTCCAAAGTAACCTGACCCAGCTTTTGTAACTCCACCTTTTCCCTGTCACACCAATAAGTCAAATGTAATACATTCAGTTCACATTCCCCCAATACCCACTTTATAGTCACACGTGAGTCACCGAATATCATCACATTCAACAACCCAAAACAATTTGCCACCATAGCGACACACCATAATGCCATAAGTTCCACTTTCATGTTAGAGCCTCTTCCACATTTCATCTTCAATGCAAAATAATGTTCACTATTGAGATAAATGATTCCCCCAGCACCACATTCCCCCAAAACAACAGCACCATCAAAGAACAATATGGGACGAGTAAACTCCAAATTAAACTGCCCAATATTCCTGTGACCCCCCTGGACTTTTCCACCACCTGGAAATTCGAGTAGTAGCTGATAACAGAATTCGACAAATGCTGCAGCCGGGGTCTGATGTCTTCAAATAAGGCCTTGTTTCTTATCCCCCATATCACCCAACAAATATAGATGGGAAGAGTCTGATGTTCCTTACATTCTGAATGCCAAAGTTTCAGAGAATTAGCTATAAAATCTCCACCCCATCTAGCTTTAATGTCGAGGATCTGATATATTTGCTCCCATAGTGCCAAAGTAAAGGTGCACTCCATAAATAGATGCTTAGTAGATTCCAGATTACATCGACAAAGGATACACATACTGGGCCCGACCCACCCCATTAAGTTGAGGTTCTCCCATGTCTTCAGCCGGTCCTGAAGAACAAACCAAACTAAGCATTTCAATTTGAGCGGTAAGTGCCAATGCCAAAGTTTATCAAACCACCACTATTTCAGATAAATACACCTCCCTTTAATCAGATAGCAGTAAGCCGAGCTTGCAGTGACAGTCCCGGTGGCTTCATTCCCACCCCAGGCAATAGTATCAGCATTCGCATTGAGCCGAATACCATTAATATTAAGATTATAAATATACTCCCACCATTCCCCAGCATTATCTGGGCTTAACTGGAGGTGAACATCTGAAAACCAATCACCAGAATAAATATTTCCAATAGAATTCAACGTATAGTAGCCTCCATTTCTCAATTGTTGTAACATATTTGAGGATAAACAATAAGATTCTTTCATCCCCACAATTGGATCAACTCCAATTGCAACCTCTTCCCCACAGCCCACTTTCCAGCATAACTCCAAAGCCAACCATTTATAAACCTTCATAAATCCGTTCCATATCGGTGAAACACCTCTAACTTTCTTGGCAAGGGTCCTGAGCCAATGTGAGACCTCCACTTTGATATACTTTTGATGAATGAGTCTCGACCACAAAGTGCTGCCAAAGATAGCTCGCCATAAGCTTTTTAACCTCAATGCTGCACTAAACACCGACAAGTCTCTAATGCCCCAACCACCAGCATCCACAGGCAAAGAAATTTTCTCCCATCCCACCATCACCAGGCTCTTCTTATTAAAACCTCCGGTCCATAAGAAATTGAACATTAACCTTCTCAGGGAATTGATAACAGAGCAGGGAGTGGGCAATAATGAGAACCAGTACACAGGAGTTCCCATCAAAATAGATTTTACCAATGTTAACTTACCACCAATCGACACTAGTCGATACGTCCAGTTAGAGATCTGGTTCTCGAAATTTTTGATTAGCCAGTTCCAATCCTTTATTAAATATCCATTAGGATTAAGATTGAACCCAAGATACTTAAAACCTTCATTAATGCAGCAGAATTTATAGGGCATTAAGTTCTGAATCTCCAAAATCCTGTCATCCTCAATAAGATTACCATAAAAGCATATTTTTTTCAAACTTACAGCCATGCTTAAGGCCTTACAGAATAAAGATATAATCTTCTCAAAATGTCTCCATTCTGATAGTGTTTCCAGACTAGCAAGCAAAACGTCATCTACAAACAAAACATGTGTAATGTAGAAATCTTTAGCAATTTTGATACCAATAATTTTACCTTCCTCCTTAGCTTGTAAAATCATTCTACTCAGCCCTTCTATTACCAATAGAAACATTAAAGGTGAGAGTGAACAACCCTGACTGATGCCCCTAGAGAAGCTGAAAAATGATGTAGGAGCTCCATTCACGAGAACAACTATATTAGCAGTATCCACACACGACATAATCCATTTAAGCGCCAATGTCGGGACACCAATTTGTATGAGAATTAATTTGAGAAAATCCCGGTTAACTCTGTCGTAAGCTTTTTCTAAATCCATTTTGAGAAAGATAGCTTTTTTCTTCCTATATTTCACAGAATGAAGAATTTCCTGTGTGATCCCCACTGCATCATGTATCTATCTATCCTGTAAGAAAGCAAATTGTTCCTTTGAGCTGTACCTTGAGAGAACCGGTTTTAGCATCCCAGCAATGATCTTTGAAACGATCTTATAAACCAAGTTGCATAAAGAAATTGGTCCGAAGTCACCAAAATGCTTCGGGTCGTTCACTTTAGGAATTAATGTTAAAAACGTAGAGTTTAATGCCCCAGACATGTAGCCGTCCAACCTAGTATACTCCACCAATCTGACAAGCTCTTCCCCCATTAAATCAAAGAATTGTAAAAACAATTCAAGAGTCCATCCATCCGGGCCTGGACTTTTCTCCTTGGCGAAGAGTTTCAAGGTGCTCTCAACCTCTCCCAACGTTACTTCACGACATAACTCCTCAGCCGAGTCACAATCAAAAAACCTTGGATAATTCTTAATCACCTATAGTTGTGAATCAAGGTCACATGAAGGGTCTGCAGTATAAATATTGCTGAAATGATCCAGTCCAAGTTTCTGAATCTCATCTTGACTAGTGATATCTACCCCCGAACCATCAGAAATCTGCCAAATAGTGTTGCTATTTCTTCTAGCCGATGCAAATGTATGGAAAAACCTAGTATTACTGTCCCCATACTGAACCCAAAGGGCTCTGCTCTTCATTCTCCTTTCCATCTCTTCTCTGAGAAAAATATCATCCTTTTCCATCTCCAATTTTTTAATTTTGTTGACATCACTACTCTCCAACGGCCCAATCAAATTACTTCTGTAAAGTTCCTACAATTGATCCTCAACTCACAAAAGTTGTTGCCGGTCCTTCTATTTTTTCGAATGAATCCAGGAAGAAACAATCTGCTTAAAGTTTTGCAATTTCTTACAGAAGTTATCTACAGGATTAAGTTCGCTATCATTAGAAATTTTCTGCCATTCTTCCTTTGCAAACTGGACAAAATCATCCTGTTTAAGCCAGGAGCAGACAAACTTATAAGGAAATTTCTGTAAATGAACACAATCCTCAATTTGGAAGAAAATTGGCCAATGGTCAGAAATTTTATTCTTCCCTACCCAACTTCTGTATTTGCCAACAGTATCAAGCAGTGATTCATGAACCAAAAATTTATCTAACCGCTTATGAATCCCTTCCAGCCCGCTTCTTCCATTAGTCCAAGTAGGAGTAACTACCCTTGTGACAACATCAATTAACTTATTGTTAACAAGGAACTCATTAAAGAAGTTGGAGAATGTGTCCATCTTAACCTTAGCCCCCCAAATTTCATGAGCAAATCTGGTAAAGTTTAAATCCCCCACCACCATAATATTTGGCATCATTAATATCCCAGAAGACTGCAATCCCAACCAGAACACCTCTCGGTCCTTATATGGAGCATAGCAGTTCAGGATATTGATTTGTAGATCATTCATCTTACAAAACCCTTCTAGCAGAAGACCCCACCGAGTCTTATACACCGAAAATGAAAAGAACCCAGGGTCCCATGCTGCTAGTAAACCTCCCGACAGTCCATCTCAGCTTATGGCTGAAATTTCCCATCTAGGAAGGATATTAGCGACCTTAGAAATCGCCAAATGATCAGCACACATGGTTTCTTGCAGAAGTACAATAGTAGGACGAGTAGTAGAAATAAGGTTAGAGAGGACCCTAGCTCACACAATCCCCCCCAACCCATGGATATTAAGTGAGCAAATAGACATTAGGACCCTCCAATATAACGGGGATTAACTCTAAGGCCCCCAACATCAGAATCCACAAAACAACCCTCCGAAGGAGCAGAATCAGATGCCCCTGGAGTGTCCCCAAGCGCAGGAAGTTCCACCTCATTACCAAGATCAGAAAGGATACGGTCTATGACGGATATAGTCTCCACAGAAGAGTTATCAGATTCCCCCACCCCCTTCGTGCCACCCCGCCAAGGCTTTCTAAGAGTTACATTTCGGAACCGAGCCGAAATACAAGACTGCACCCTAGGGTCTGCAGAGGGATTTTTAGAAAATATAGGCAGAGGCGTGAGCATGTCAAAAGTATTCGATGAACCATACCCAATATCGTCTAATAGAGAAGTGTCCTTCCCCGAATAAGGCCCTACCTTACTATGTATGCATTAATATATGATAAATATTAATTATATAAAACAAGTTTTAAAATTATGATCTAACATTTATAAATGTTATAATTACTAAAAATAAATCTTGGATTTCTTAACTTATTTTTATTTTTAGGATATCTATTCACAATAATTTACAATCATCATTTTAAATATAAATCTGAGTTATATAAAGCTACCAAATAAGAACCTCATAGCATATAGATTTAATCAAATTTAATTGAAATGGCAACAATATATCATAAGTTAAATAATCTATCTTCTTAATATTGAATTTAAATTTATTATGTCTCCGCTTGCAGGGAGACGTTCGATCAAACTTTGCTCGTAAAACGAACCCAAAGTTCATTTCATTTTCGGAAATAAGTTTTTATCAAACTTTCTCATTATTTAAAAAAATATTTATCTTTCATTTCAATTGACTGGGCAGGGCAGCCATCCTATATTTGTGTATATTTTTTTTATGGACAAACTGTTGAATTTTGATGATGGTGGTCTTTAACCTACACTGAAACCAATCTTAGTATATGAAACATAAATATCATTTACTATAGTTACGGTCCCTACCAAAACCCTAACTTTTTACCAACTTCGAAACCCTAACTTTTTACCAAATTCGAAAAACAACCTACGGTAATTTTGTTGGTTCATTGGATCCGCGACTTAGTGGTTTTCCAAAAATATCGCAGCAATCCAATATCAATATGGTGAAGACACACTGTAGTCTTGGCCAAATCTTATTACTTTACATAAATTAATCCATTTCCTATTGCTTTATTTTATAATATCAAGTTTGTTCGACTTGCTTTGGTTTTGTAAATTGATGTTGGTCGCCTTCCTTTTCACCAGGATTTAATATCCACTATCAGGAATTTAATATCTGTTATCAAGTGGAAGGTCCAGTTTAATCCAATGGAATTATTAGTGCAACAAAATTATTTGTAGAATCTAGTCGCATATATGGACCAACACAACAAAAAAATTTGTTTAACCACATGATAGTCTGATAGTCACTATTTGATTCTTGAAATGATTCCGACTTAGTGCTGTAGAATTCATATACCATCTATATCCATTCCATGATCGATAGCGCTAACCACATCATTCTTCTGACATTGATCCATTCCATGATGGATAGCGCTAACCACTAGAAGCAACATGGTATATGATTGACAACAATATGCATCATAATCAAAAATTAAAAACTCTTAAAGTTGTATTAAACTGATCTTATCCACTCTCTATTTTAATTTTGGATTTAAATTTATCATGAAAATAATAGAGTGATAAGGATATATTCTTCTTTAATATGTAAATAATTGTGATTTATATAATTAAAAGTTTTGATTAGTTTACAAATTCGATTTAATATAATTTATTACTAGAGAGTTACTTAGTTTGTGGTTGGTCTACATGTCAATGTCCATTTAATCCATGTATCAGCTACATTTATTTTTTATATTCTTTTTTCTCAAAGAATTGTTTATTTTTAATTTGGAATGAGACCATAAAATCAATCATACTTCTGTGAGCTTCTTGCAATTTAGAAAAAGCATAATTTTTAGTGGACCCAAACTTTAAATTACAAACACTCACATTTTCTAAACGCTTAGTCTAAAAGTTTTATGATTTCAAATTGAAAGATCTGATTTTTTTTGCACTAATACTTGTGTCATCTTCTTGCAATTTAGGAAAAGCATAAGTTTTAATGGACCCAAACTTTAAATTATAAACACTCACATTTTCTAAAGACTTAGTCTTAAAGTTCTATGATTTCAAACTAAAAGATTTGATTTTTTTTGCACAATTTTGAAAACATCCTACATAAATTTTTAAAATTCATGGTTACAACTCTCAAATTCTAAAATTTTGGGTGCACTAGGGTTTTTTGATGTCTACAATCAAAATCCCAATTAAAACACTCTTGAATTCGGATTTTACAAAATAAAAAACTCTCCATTTTGGGGAAAAATCCGGTCCAAGCAAAATTGTCAAACTTTTAGACAACTCATTTTCTAAATTTCAATTTTTGTTAAGTTTTACTTGTGTCATTACTTTAATAATATTAATAATGATAAATAAATTATTATCATCATTGGTTTATTAAATTTTAAGAAAAACATATTTTATTACATCACATAGATCAACATGACTCATTGTCATAGATAATTCTAATTTAATATTATAAAATAAATGTTCCTAATTTAATTTAATTAGATGGATTGTAGTTTATCTCCACTTTTAAAAATAGGAACATTATGTCCAACTTTTTGGGAAACCTTGATTGACTTCTAGATTGAAGATCCTATGGATGTGATGGGTGAGTATAGCCCCACCAATTTTTAATGTTTATTCTTGGTATCCTTCGATGTCCTTAACTTTATCTTTTGTCCACGAAATGAAACGCTTGGTAAAGCTTTTGAGGTAGGCCACTACCTAAATGGAATTAGATTATTTTATTTAGTTCTATGACTTAGAATTCACCTCCACACTTTCTTCGGATCTACCCTGGAGATGTGCAAAAGATTCTCTTACTTTCTGTTGATATGGAAATTTTTTTCCTTTTAATTATGGATTTGTATCTATAATGGTGTTAATTTTTAGAATTCATTAGTAGTATCCCAAATGGATTTTCTATCATTCGTGCACCTTTTATCATAGAGAGGGTTGGTCATTCTATTCTCCTCTTTATGTGACACAAAGATACACAACTTGTTAATGGAATTAGAGAGGGTTGTGGTAAAATTATGATAGAGGTATTCAATAATATCCTTATTTAATAGTATATGTAACTCACTATTTAAATCCCCTAAAATATATATTCATTTTATTTAAATTATCAAAATTAAAATGCTTAAACTTAAATTGTTTTGAATATGCAATATAAGTTAAAAGTTGAAAATCTTAAAATTACATTAAAATTATCCATATTAACTATAGATGAATACGCTATCTATTTGGATTTATTATAAAAAATAAAATAACTCATAAAATTTCCTTGATTCAGGTTCCAAGAGTGGTCATCATGAAATGAGAGTTCCTTGACATGAAATCATGATTGTTCCCCCCGCTTCAATGCCTTAGAGTTATAAGGATGTGATAGCTAATGCATGGGTAAGACAATTGGCCATCGATCCTAAAGAAGTATCATAATAACTTGATTAAATTATAAGGAATCAAATCTATTTATACATCTAAAATAGGCCCAGTGATAGATGTCACAGCTGGGCAAATGAGAGTTCCTATGTGAGCTTACTTCACACAAGCTGGCTCACGATAGCTGGCAGTGTTGGAAATATCAACGCCAACACTCCCCCATAAGCGAAACATAGGGAGGAAACAAAAAAAAAACAAAGATGGGTCCTCTTAACTAGGCCTGATGAGGTACCCATGTACAAACTACTCTCATAACCGGAGAAAAGGAGAAAACCTCATGGGAAAAAATCCTCCCCAGAAGAAAGAAAATCACACATGCCAAAAAAGGCAATGGAGCTGAAACTAATGAAGATCCAAGTATTAAATTTCAAACTCCTAAATGTAGAATCCAAAATGTTGATGCACACCACCCCAAGGAAGAATTGGATACCACCCCCCCATAATGCTGAACTGAGTGGAAAAGATGGTGGTAGTAAATGTCACAACTGATGGCAAAAGGATGAAGGTGCTAGTTGAAGCTGGTGGTAATGTCCAACAAAGCACTCCATTGTGGAAAGCTCTAAGACACTGTGAAACAAAGTAGTACAAGGAGACGAAATCTTGGTGACACTCCAACAAACTATCTGCACGAATGGCCCTGAATCCACTACTCAAAAGTGTAGAACGAGAGGTACCATCAAAATATGCCATCATGGACAAAAATCCTCATTATGGGTTCTGACAAACAAAGCCATTTTAGATACCCATTTACAAGTGAGGAATCAATACAGTTCATTGACAAATGTTGTGTGCAACCACTCTTTAGAAAGAGAAAAGATATATTAGCACAATGCTACAAACAAAGGCAATAAAATGAAGGCTCCAAGAGTAGTGATGGAAAAGATAAGGCCAAAAACCCTTGAATACTATAGGAAAAAGTGATGCCAAAAGACCTCCAAATATCCAATTCTCCCCCATTAAACACAAGTGAGGGATGCAGCAATAGATATCGATCGAATATAAATTGACAAAGCAAACCAGTCAAAGCTATAGTTGACTTCCATCATTGGTCAAACATCAATGGACCGCTCAAAGCAAGTCAATGGTAAGAGAAACATTGTACAATCGAAGACACACATCGATAAGAAGTCCTCAAACATTCATTTAATTGATTCCATGACCATTCGTCAATCCAATTGTTAACACCCAAAATGACCCCCTAGGTCCGGGGTAACTACTAAGGGTGGAAACGCGAAGGTGGGTTACACTTTGGTGAGAATCGGGCGCCGAAGAACCATAGTGGAAGTTATTCGGCCGAATAATTTAATTATTCAGCTGAAGAATTTAATTATTCAGCCGAATAATTAAACTTATTCAGCCGAATAATTAAACTTATTCAGCCGAATAACTTATTATTTATTCAACCGAATAACAATTAATGGGCCACCGTTAGACTTAACAGTGGCCTCGATGTGTGTGCGAGGTTTTAGCCGGACGAAGAAAATGCACAGCATTGTGCAATTATTCGGCCAATAATTATTTGGCCGAATAATTGTTCAGCCGAAAAAGTATTCGGCCGAATAAGTATTCAACCAAATAATTATTCTGCATAAAAGCTCGATCGCAGCCATTGTCTGTCACTTTCCATTGATTTCATGGACCCCTTTGGTGCTGTTGCTGGTCCCGCCTCCGTGTCACCAGTCCGGACTATTACTTGTCCACCCGCTCATCTATTTAGTTTGTTGTAGTCGAACTCCGCCACCCAATTCCCCACTGCTGCTTGTCACTTCTCCGCCACCCTACGCATCAAGATTTGCTCGGTCGTTCATCGTTGCTAGAGTGTTAGGCCAGCAGCTTCTGCCTCTGCCATTCGCTCATCCGCCACCTTCTGTTTCTCCCATCCGCTCGTATGCAAGGTTCTGCCTCTGCCGCTGGGTCGTATTTCTGTTTGGACGTATGGACGCTCTTTGGTGGAGTCTATGTCTAGACATCTATAGGTTTAGTGTGCATCTGCACTTCTGTTGGTGGAGCTTTGGCGTTGGAGTTTTCTCTTGTGGACGTTTGCACAACAGTGAGGTGATGTAGCTAGGGACCTATCGACGCGATGCTGTGCAGATGTAATTCTTTTGGCATATTTAATTTGTAATTGTTTATTTTTTTCTTTAAATTTCTTATTTAATTTGTAATTGTTATTGCAGGTTTTCTTTTCTTGGCTGGTTGGCTCGTTTCGTTTCGCCTATTTAAATTTCCTCTTAGGGCTCTCTTCGGCCAGATCTAAATTCGCCTGCTTTCGTTTCGGCTGCGTCTAAAGAGGTAAGAAGATTTTTTTTTTTAATTCAAGAGTTAATTAATGGTTTGAAAAGTTTTGAGTTTTTCCCTGTAAATGAACTCTGCCTAATTGGGCAGAGTTCATGAATTCTGTCCAATCGGGTAGAGTTCATGAACTCTGTCGAATTGGGCAGAGTTCATGAACTCTGTCGAATTGGGCAGAGTTCATGAACTCTGTCGAAAATTGGGCAGAGTTCATGAACTCTGTCCAATTGGGCAAAGTTCATGAACTCTGTCCAAAATTGGGCAGAGTTCATGAACTCTGTCCAATTGGGCAGAGTTCATGAACTCTGTCCAATTGGGGCAGAGTTCAAGAATTTTGTCCAATCAGGCAGAGTTCATGAGCTCTGTCCAAAATTGGGTAGAGTTCATGAACTCTGTCCAATTGGGAAGAGGTCATGAACTCTGTCCAATTGGGTAGAGTTCATGAACTCTGTCCAGTTGGGCGAAGTTCATGAACTCTGTCCATTTGGGCAGAGTCCATAAACTCTGGTCAAATAGTATGTTGAAAATGATTTAAATTTAAATATAAAAAGAGGAATATATTGAGTGTTTATTTAGTTACTTTTGTTAAATGATTGATTTTGCTTATGTGTTTAGAAATGAAAATAAAAGTAGGACTGTAATTGTATTTGCAAATGATATATCCCTTTTATATATAGGCTTGTTTTATTTGCTGAACTCTGTCAACATGGACATGGATAGAGTTCATGAACTCTGTCAACATGGACATGGACTGAGTTCATCAACTCTGTCTACGTTGACAGAGTGCAGAGGTCAATATATTAGTTCTATTACAAACTGTGTTGATGGATAGCTATAGATACAACGAAACTTTAGAGAGTTAAACTCTACTTTTGATACAACAAAACTTTAAAATTGACTTTAGGTACAACGAAACTATAGACATGAATAGACTTTAATTTAGATGTGCTATGAAATAACAAAAACACTTACAAGATTGGTACAGTAATTTTTTATGCATCCAAACAATAATAGTCATTCATTTTAAAAACTATTAGATGATATTATGCCATAATGATCTTGAGTTTTATCCTTGTAAAGGTGGTCATTCTTGGTATTATGTTTTTCTTTGGTTGCAACATGGCAAACTTGGAGAACATAATACCAAGAATTGTTACCATTATCAAGTTGAAACTGAAGACCATTGTGGAACATGGCAAATTTGGGAAACATGTCATTTAACTCAAAATATAATACCATGAATGGTCAATTTTTTTTATTCTATGGAATAATGAAAATATTTGTAGATATAATTTATGTTTAAAGTATTAAAATATCTTGATTAAATTATTAATTCAAGAAACTGAAGACCATTATGGAACATGGCAAATTTGGAAAACATGTCAAACTCGAAACATAATACCATGAATTGTCAATTTTTATTTTATTTTATGGAATAATGAAAATATTTGAAGATATAATTTATGTTTAAAGTATTAAAATATCAATTAAGTTATTAATTTAAGATTTAGATTAAAAGTTAAAACAGGTTCATAAATTCATTCTTTGACATAAAGAAATGAACCCTTCACTTAGTATTTAACTATATTGGTTTCATTCATTTTAAACATCAAAAACACTTAGAACATTGATACATTAATTCTTCACACATATAACAATATTAGCTATACTCTTTTTAAGAACTATTAGATGATATTAGGTAAATCTAGGTCCTTATTAAATAACTTAGTCTCTTTAGCAGCTAGGTTTTAGAATTTGTAGAATTAACATGTAGAATTTGAATATGTAATCATTTGATATTTGTGCAAGTGTAGACATTATATATCAAATGGAAAGAGAGGAGTCTTTGAGGTGAAAGTGTAGGAGGTCTTCACAATCTTCTCGGGTTGGTGTTACAAGTGATAATCGGAGGTTGTCAACCTCCCCTCAAGATTTTAGTTTATTGTATAGCTCACATCGACAAGGCAAAAGGGGTACAAATGATTCCCCTATATCTTCTGTGGGAGAACGTCGATCTCAACCCTCTATTGGTACATGAATATCGATCTTTTAACATGTACATGCAAATTGTTTTTTTGTGTATGCAAAAATTGTACTTGTGTTTAAACAAAACTTTGTTTTTATTTGAAGTAGAGCATGGTTTAGAAGATGCTTGTAATTCTATAGGGAGGGAGATAGAGCAAGCAAGGGAGATGGATGAGGGTGCAGAGCAAGGTTCGCAAGAGGCTCGTCATTCTACACAAGGTGATGATGGTCGAGCTAGGACGCAATATGTTTAATTAACTGAGGGTTGTACACCCATTACAACATATCCATCTGATCTACCTCGGGATCTTCCATGGGAAAGTGGTGATCATCAAATGACTCTTGAAAGATGTATATCCCACTACGGAAAGTTGGAAAATGATTTGTCTACTATGGATCTCCCTCCAAAGAGTAAACAAAGTTTGGATATTGTTTTGGGATCATTGCGAAAATTCATTTAGGCATATGAGAATCTCGAACCAACTACAAATGGTTTTGTTGATTTGATGCAAAGATGAAGGGAACAAGTGATGGGTCCCAACAAGTGGGATGTTGTGAAGGAGAGAGTGACGAAAGAACAAGCCAAATCAATGTTTAACTTCAAAGAAGGTCTAAAGCGAGAAATGTTGAAAGTGCAATATTTCAAGCATCCTGATCTTGCCCATCTACTCTATGATCGGTTTCTCGCAGCCTATGGTCGGTTTCCATGGAACGATGAGGTTTCTCAATATTTTGCTAGATTTTTTTATGCTGAATTTTTCTTAAATATGAAACCAGACTATACCGATGTTCATTCAGAATTTTATGGAGTTGGAAAGGGTCGAATATATAATTGAAAAGCTGCTCTTAGAGACCCTACAACTCTTCGACCTCCACCCCACATATCTCTCCCACCTAGTTTGGTGGCATTAATATTAGAGATAGAGCCCACATCTCAACTTGGGACAACTGCAAGAAATTTTGTTGGCCATGGTTTATCGTCAGCATTGGTTGGAGTAGATGTGGGATTGGTTCGAGAAAGGCCTCGTTCTGCTATTCGTCAAAAGTTTGTTTATAAAAATAATGACGAGATAGATGGAATGAGCATTGAAGATCTCAGGGCGTATGCCAAGGTTTGTCATGACCTAGTGGCAAATGTTATATCCAATGACACAATGAGTTTGGGAGAGGTTTATTGATTATGATATGACTTAATCTTAATTAAATATTTTATTCATTTTGAATTGAATTTTTTGTTACATTATATGAATGATAAATTATGTTTTTTGATGTAAAGTAATAGGTACATTATGTAAATGTTTATTGGTTGTAGTTTTCAAGAATGATGAATGAACATTCTTTCCATGTTTCAACAAGCGAAAATCTAGAGAATATTTGAGAGGTACATATTTATTATTTACATATTTGTAATTATGTTTGAACTTGATATATATATATATATATATATATATATATATATATATTTGATTTTTAATTTAACTATGCACCTTATTGTTAATTTGACTTATCCATGTAGGTTTCTTTAGATACGAACTTTATAAATGATTTACCATCTATTGTGAGCTAATATTTTTTTAATCTTTTTGTTTTAGTTTTAAGTTAATTGGCACAGTAATTTTTTGTTTTGCATTATGTTTTATTTATTAATACAATTTAAATTTTAGGGGGGAGATATAGGTTCTCTGCTTCATGCAGCAGATATTGGAAATGAGGTAATTTTGTTCACTGCTTTAATATTGTTCTTTGCTTTAATATTTTAATTTTTATGGATTTAGTTAAAATTTGTTCAAGTAATTTATGAGATTCATAAATTGATTTTATACATGTTGCAGCTTGAGTCTCTTAAGTCTTTTGGAGGCAAAGGGAAAAATCCCTTGGAAGATGGTGGTGGACAAGTATTTGGAGAATTTGATATAATTTTGTTAATAATTGAATTGTTTTGGATATATAAGTTTAATATTTTAATTTTTTTAATTTAGTTTAAATAATTTAAATGATATTCATAATCTGCTTTTATACATGTTGCAGGGTGGGTTGAGTCCAGGAGGAGGCCCTAGTGGAGGATAGCATGGTGGACATTTTCTGTTTATAGCATGGTGGACATTTTTTTTTTGTTGATATGCATAGATTGCAAAGATTTGTTTTCGACATGTCGAGGAGATTTATTTTTGGACTAGATACATATATGTACATTGAACTTGCATATTCATGAGCATTTTTTTTAGGATTCTATACATGTCCTTTGAACTTACATATTTTGTAAAACTTCGTTTAAATGATCTACTTATTTTTGTTTATTTAGCATATTTGGTGTGATTTAAAGGTTTAGAATATATACTTGCATGTTTAAAGGAATGAATGAATATGTAAGAATGAATGTTAAGATCAAGAATGTTAAGAACATGATATTCTTGAATATTGTGAAGTTTAGGAATGTTAAAGGAAGTTTAAAAATGGATGAACATAGGTTTAAAGTTCATGAATGAGGAAGTTTTGATTGAAACATGAATGAATGTTAAGATTGAATATATTAAGAATATGAACATTATCTTTGAATGTTAGGAAGTTTAGGAATGTCAGATGTTTTGATGGAAATATGGATGAACTAGAAAGTTTAAAAATGAATGTTAAGAACATGAATATTATCTTTGAATGTTAGGAAGTTTATGATATAGGTGGATATTGGTGGCCACCCACCTTTCCAACTGGCTCAAAATAGTTTTATGGCAATTTTGGTATTGTACTATTTTTAGCAGTTTTTCAGGTCCTGAACTTTCGGGGTCATTTTGAGGCCCTAAACGACCTTTTTTGGCAATTTGGGGGGGCAAATGGTTTCCCCCAACATACATTTGGCCCCATTTGAAATTTGTAAGTCTCGGATAGACCTTTCCAACGGGATACCAAGCGCCCCGAACGGAGATCGTATGCAAAAGTTACGACCTCAGGAAGTTGATGTACTAACTTACCCAAACGAGGCCCACATGACTTTTGGCGCTTCATATCCTAGGGTTAGGTTTTTGGATGTCTAGGGTTTTTGACATTCCTGTTTATTGTAAAAGGCCTTGAGAGCCTCACTGTAACCATCTTCTTGTGAAATGAGCGCAGCCGTCACATCTCTTCTCAGAGATAAGCTGCCACCATTCCAGCAAGCTTGTTTTCCGCTGCATTTTACAGTTTTAGCTTATTTCCTTATTGAATAGAAAACCAGTTTTACTATATCTCTGTTATTTTGTTTTAAGCATCTGATAACAATCTGTATTCATTTCGTTCTGCTCATAAAATCCGGATCAGTGGTATCAGAGCGGTTTGCTCCTTGTCGTCTTAATGCATGTCCCCAACGAGGTCAGGGTACAAAGAATTGAGTCTCGAGCTTGTTTCTCTTGAGGACAAAAGCTCTCACACGCCCAAGCGACCTCTCATGGTAGGAGAAAAGAAAGATGACAGGACAGGAGATCCTATCAAAATGTTGCTTGAGGAAGCCCTCACGCAGCAGAGGAACGAGATGATCGATAATTTTGCGCAAATCCTTCGGCGACTACCAACAAGCGATGCATCTTCCTCGAGCGGAGGCACCGCCCCCTTCAAGGTACAAATCAACTTCGATATCCCTATATTTGAAGGATAGATAGACACAGATGTTGTAGATAAGTGGTTGAATCTACTAGAAAGGTATTTTTCTGTCCATAACTTTTTGAATAAAGAAAAAATTACTTTTGCGCTCCTCAAAGCCGTTTCCCATGTCAAAGATTGGTGGGAAACATTCTGCGAGCAAAAGGACACAGAAGAAGCCTCATTATTTTCAGTCACAGCCACCTGGGAATATTTCAAGGATGCTATTAAGGAACAATACTACCCTGTTGGAAGTTATGACAATTTGTATACCAAATGGACCACACTGCGACAAGAAAGAGACCAAGCAGTGCCAGAGTTCACAAATATCTTCCATACCTTGAGTACCAAGTTGGGTATCAAAGATTCAAAGTGACATCTGGTACTCAAGTATCGCGGTGGTTTGCATAGATACATCCAGACCGAAATGGAATTTCTGGACATCTCTTCCTTGGGTGCAGCCTACCGATATGCCGTCAAAATCGAGCAGAAGCTCAAACAAAAGACACAACAATTTGGGCCTGGGAACCCTTCACAGCAAAAGATAGGAAAGGGCGGCCCCAACCCACAGAATAAAGGACAGAGCAAAGATGGACAGTATCAGGACAACCAGTCCAAGTTGCAAGCAAAGAAGGACACTGAAAAAACAAAGAAAGATACCGGGAAGTGGTGCGACTTCCATAAGAGCCCTTGGCATAACACTGCTGATTGCCGCTCAAAGCAGTCGCTAGTGGCCGAAGTGAAAGCATCTGAATCAGATGCAGGTTCTGATTCTGAGTCCGAACAAGAAAGGGGAAGATTGATCATTCACACGGAACCCAGTGCCACCATTGCCACCACCAAGCTCCAGCCTGATGAACCAGATGAGCTAGAAGAAGGAGAACGCCTCTTCCATTCATAGATGTGGGTAAAAGGCACCCCGTTGCATTTCATCGTTGATAGCGGTAGCCAGAAGAATCTCATCTCAGCAGAGGTCGTCAAGCGCCTGGCCCTGCCGACAACACCGCACCCACAACCCTACACCATTGGATGGCTCCGCAAAGGAAGTGATCTCCACATCAACGAATAGTGCCGACTGCCATACGGCATCAAGCCCTTCAAGGACGAGGTATTTTTTGATGTTGCTCCTCTCGAAGTTTCAGATGTTCTTTTGGGCCAACCTTATTTATGGAAACGTCTTGCTGTATATGTGTCTAGGCCTCGTAGTGTTATTATTTTTTTGAACAGGAAATTGTACAGGATACACAAGGCAGTCCCTCCTAGTGCTATTTCCTTGATCTCTTCCAAGCAATGCAGGAAGGTCATCTCTCAGACCGAGAAATTTGTCTTCTTCGTGATTCGCTCTTAGAGTGAAAGAAAGATTGCAGCCACATCCCGAGCCTCCACGACCGATCTATCCACACAACAGAAGCAAGTGGATAAGGTGGTGGAAGGATACTCAGATATCTTCTCCTCTCCGACTGGGGTACCTCTGCACTTCCAGGTCAAGCATCCCATCGATCTGACCCCAGGCGCACCGCTACCCAATGGGCCAGTCTATCGCCGCTCTTTGTTGGAAAACGAGGAGATCAAGAGGCAGATCCAAGAATTGCTCCATAAGGGGCACATCCGTCCCAGTTCATCACCTTGTGGGAGCCCAATCGTGCTGGTGCAGAAGAAAGATGGGACCTGGCGACTCTGCATTGATTACCGGGCCCTGAATAAAATCACAATCCGTAACCGGTACCCGCTTCCCCGAATCGACGACCTCCTTGATCAGCTCACGGGGGCCAAATACTTCAATAAGATTGATCTGAAGTCTGGCTACCACTAGGTCCCAATAGAAGAGACAGATGTATGGAAGATTGCCTTCAAGTCAAAAGAAGGTCTTTTTGAATGGGTGGTCATGCCTTTTGGTTTGACAAATGCTCCAGCAACTTTTATGAGGATGATGGACGATATCCTACGACCTTTCACCAACAATTTTGTAGTGGTGTATTTGGATGACATCCTCATCTACAAAAAGACTTGGGAGGAACACTTGCAGCATATTCAGCAGGTTCTGCTCACCCTGCAAACTTGGAAAAATGCTCCTTCGGCATGGACAGGGTCCATTACTTAGGCTACATCGTTGATCGACATGGTGTGCATGTGGATCTAGCCAAGATCTAGGTCATCCGTGACTGGCCAGCCCCAACCACACTCATTGAACTTCGGAGCTTCTTGGGCCTCGCCAATTTCTATCGCCGGTTCGTGCTGGGATTCTCTCATATCGCATGGGCCCTCAGCCAAGTGACTAGGGGTGGTGGTAAAGCAAAATTTGTGTGGGGCCTATCCCAACAGCAAGCCTTCGATGACTTGAAGAAGCGTTTGTGCTCATCGCCGGTACTCTCATTACCGAACCTGCAACATCCCTTTTAGATCTAGACAGATGCTTCAGATTATGCTGTGGGTGTCGTTCTCACTCAACACGGCCACCCCGTGGCATATCATAGTGAGATACTATCAGATGCTGTCCGCAAGTAACCTACCTATGACAAAGAAATGTACTCCATTGTACAAGCCTGCCGCCAGTGGAGACATTACATTCTTGGGAAGGAGACAGTCATCCACACTGATCACAAGCCACTACAGTTCATGTAGACCCAAGGAAAGTTGTAGAATGACCGCCATCAGAAGTGGTCAACATATTTACAGCAGTTCCACCTCAACATCAAATATAAAACAGGGAGTACCAACCGAGTTGTTGACTACCTCAGTCGATCTCCAGTCGCGGCACTTACCACAGTGCTAGACTCTTGTGGCCACGAGACCTCTGGATGGCCCCACCTCTACGAGACAGACCCTGACTTCTCCACCACCTATCAAATGTTGGGAACCAACTCAGTGGTTGCTAATTTCCATCTTCAGGACGGGTTGTTGTGTCATCTGGGCCATCTTTGCGTTCCATCAAGCGAGCGTGCGAAGCTGATTTGGGAAGCTCACTATAGTCGGGTGGCAGGACACTTTGGCGTCAAAAAGACAGTGGCAGTGTTGCAAAAACATTTCTACTGGCTGAAACTTCGACAGGATGTTGGCAAGTATATCAGGTCCTGCACCGCTTGCGCTATTGCCAAACCGACCACTAAGAAATAGGGCCTATACACCCCTCTGCATACTCCTGACAGGCCGTGGGAATCCATCTCAATGGACTACATGTCGGGCCTCCCATCCACCAAGAGGGGAAACGACTGTGTTTTCATGGTTGTTGATCGCTTTTCCAAGATGGCGATTCTAGCCACTTGCAAGAAGAACATCACAGCAGAAGCCACTTCCAAGCTCTTCTTTGAATGAGTATGGGTACATTTTGGGATCCCACAGACCATTATCTCAGACCGTGACAGTCGGTTCCTCGGCTCATTCTGGTCAAGCCTCTGGTCACTGCTGGATACCAAGCTCACCAAATCCACTTCCTTCCACCCCCATACCGATTGACAAATGGAGTTCATCAACCGGATGGTCGTACATATCCTGCACATGTACAATTCAACACACCCCCGCACATGGGATGAGAGTCTCCCCTATGTCCAACATAGCTACAACCAAGCCCTGCATAGCTCAACTGGCCACAGCCCCTTTCAGGTGGGGTTGGGATTCCAACCATTGGGCCACATGGATGTTGCACTTCCCCTTGCGACCACCTTGGCTGAATCGTCCCCAGAAGTTGACAAAGCCGCCTAGTTCATGGAATGGATCTAGCATATCCGCCAACAGGTTCAAGATATTCTACAGAAGTCTAATGCCAAGTACAAGCAGCGCCATGATCAACATCGGGTGCCACATAAGTTTCAGGTGGGCGACAAAGTTTGGTTGCATTTGCAGAAAGAATTCCTTACAGGGCCCCATCGAAAGCTTCTCCCACTCTGTTATGGGTTGTACACCATCACCAAGGTGGTGGGTGACAATGATTTTGAGCTCAACATTCCCCCCTTCCTAGGTCTGCATCCAGTCTTCAATGTGGCTCTCCTTCGGCCATATTTCCCACCACTATTAGACACCTTAGAGATAACAGAGAAGTTGACACCAATAGAGCTCAACCCTATCTGCCTACAAGAAGCATCCAGTTATCATATTGCAGACACACAGATCAAGGGCACTCAACATCAAAGGATCCAGCTTTATTGAGTTGTCAAAGCAGGGCAGCTCCTGCACCAAGGCAAGTGGCTCACCCGAGGCCAAATTCAGCAGAAATTTCCTCATCTGATGGGGGAACTCAACGCAATGGAGACCATTGCTTCCTAAGGAGGGAGGATTGATCCAGGTGGATATTGGTGGCCACCCACCTTTCCAACTGGCTCAAAACAGTTTTATGGCAATTTTGGTATTGTACTATTTTTAGTAGTTTTTCGGGTCCTGAACTTCTGGGGCCATTTTGAGGCCCTAAACGACCTTTTTTGGCAATTTGGGGGGCCAAATGGTTGCCGCCAACATATATTTGGCCCTAGTAGAAAGCTGTAAGTCTCAGATAGACCTTTCCAATAGGATACCGAGCGCCCCGAACGGAGATCCTATGCAAAAGTTACGACCCCGGGAAGCTGATGTACTAACTTACCCAAACGGGGCCCACATGACTTTTGGCGCTTCATCTCCAAGGGTTAGGTTTTTGTATGTCTAGGGTTTTTGACATTCCTGTTTATTGTAAAAGGCCTTGAGAGCCTCATTGTAACCATCTTCTTGCGAAATGAGCGCAGCCGTCACATCTCTTCTCGGAGATAAGCCGCCACCATTCCAGCAAGCTTGTTTTCCGCTGCATTTTACAGTTCTAGCTTATTTCCTTATTGAATAGAAAACCAATTTTACTGTATCTTTGTTATTTTGTGTTAAGCATCTGATAATAATCTGTATTCATTTTGTTCTGCTCATAAAATATGGATCAGTTTAGGAATGTTAGAAGTTTTAATAGAAATATGAATGAACTAAGAAGTTTAGGAATGTTATGAAGCTTAGGAATGTTCTAGAAAGATTAGGAATGTTATCTAAGTTTTGATGAAAATATGGATGAACTAGGAAGTTTAAAAATGAATGTTAAGAACATAAATGTTATATTTGAATGTTAGAAAGTTTAGGAATGTTAGAAGTTTTGATAGAAATATATGGATGAACTAGGAAGCTTAAAAGTGAACACATGTTGAGTTCAAATTTTAGGAATGTTAGGAAGTTTAGGAATATTTGAATTTTTGATGGAAATATGGATGAACTAAGAAGTTTAAAAATGAATGTTAAGAATATGAATGTTATCTTTGAATATTAGAAAGTTTATGTGATATCCCTCCTTTATGACCTATTTTGATCTTTATATTTATTATTCTGTAAATGTAATTGTGTAAAAGGCCATGGTGACGAGCTCAAGGCCAAGGCCCCACCATAGGACCTTCAAACTAGTGTTATGTCCATAAGTGTTATTTAGACCAGGAGACTTAAGTTTGACACAACTGAAGCGACATGAAACCAAATCCACTAAGGGTAAGAGATGAAGCGGTCGGGAATCCAAGAGATACAATAAGTAATGACGGAGGTTATCCGGGTACCCCACGTACTAGAGGAAGGTTGACCATTTCACTTAAAAAAAAAAAAAACACCTAAATCCCCGAGGAAGTATCATAAGTGAAATATGTATGGTTAGATAAAATTATTAAGTGTCAGCTAAACCTTTAGCAAGCCACTATAACCTAATTACTAAAAAAGAGCATAATTATCCTATAAGTACTATTCTATTTTCGACAAAAGAATACTATGATAAGCGAAAAGTATTTTACTCATTTATCTTAAAGGTGACAAAAAAGGAGTCCCTTAAGATTTTTAAGGTATAATGTAATAACTATATACAAGAGAGTTATTCACATATATCTAATACCTAGTGGACAAGGCTATCATATACATATATTCATGTATATTATATGATATCCTTAGTTATCTTGAAATGGCAACATTTTCAACTATTCGAGTCATTGACCATCATTATAATATTATGTTACTAATTATGCATAGTAAACCAATTTCATAACAAACGTGAAATCATTATTTAATGTTGGTTACATCGGCGAATTCGAACTGGCGTTAATTCTGTTATGATCCCTCTTATTGTGGGATAACAATCTTACATTGTGGGAGATCTCGGTGGAGTGTCGAGTTATGTGTTTAAAATCTTACAAGTGGAGCCTTGAGCTTCCACGTGGGGAGAAGGGAGATCCACCGTAACCAAGCGGACTCTCCAATGCGCAAAGGAAATAAAAACCTGGATGGAGATAAGAGACGGGGGGGGAAGGAAAAAGGGGGGAAGATTTTGCGAAGGAGGAAAAATCCTCTGCCTAGATGGGAATGAAGTCGAGGGGATGGCTTTCAGACTCCTAGATTTCGGTGCAGAATGGGAGCTGCGTATTTTTGAGATCGGAATTTCTGATTAGGGAAAAACCCAGCCCGCCCCGAGAAGGATTTCAGAGAGTTATTCAGGTACATGCCAATACGTTTGTATAATTACAGTAGTGTTGGTTGCTGTTGTGTGTGTCATTTTGGTTTGATTAATTGTATCAAGATACAGGGTAACCGATTTATTCAATTCTGCTTTGTACATATTCTGTTTATGCGAACCCTGTCGATCTCATCAACCTCTTCTTACATTGATTTCAATCCTATATAGCAGCTATCTTGTTATCCTAACCCTGGAATCGTTGTCCCCATTCTGGTTGGATTCTATTATTTCATAGCTAAATTTCAGTTCGACCCTGATAATTATATTCTCGTATTCGGTTTAAATCCTCTGTTCGAATCATGTAGAATTTTAACATCCCTCATTTAACTTCAGATTAATCCCTGTATGGGCTTCACACTGAGTTGTTATTTGATTCAGAGTTGAGTTTTGCTCTTGCTACCTAACTTTTGCCTCGGCGTTATTGCTGGAAGATTGACCCTGGATCTCCTTAGTCTTTGCTTGATTGTATCACCTCCCAATGCCAATAAATTGTTCACCGTCAAACAATTCACAGGTAAGACAGCTACCACTAGGAATGACTGCGTAATCATTACCACTCTTGAAGTCAAGTGTTGCCAACTGGAATTGGTTATGCATAGGGCTCTGCCAACATGGGCTCAATACTCGGGAACCTGTCGAATGGCTCAGTTGAATTAATTTATTCTTAATTTATTCTTTGAATTCTGCGAACCCGACTCTTGGCCCTTCGAAATCTGGATCTTGGCTTTCAATCTCAATTCAAGCATTTCATAATTAATGGTTTCATTTTCAGAACTCGGAGTTTCTGAATTCAAATTTCTGTATTCGATTTTAATCTTTGAGAATGTCGAAATGTGATGACATTTTTTTCTTATGGAAAACGTAGATGAAATTGTAGACTTTTATCTATTATCAATTTGAGACTCTGTGTTTCATTTCAAACTCATTATCAATTTCAGAGTTCGCGGGTATGAAATAAACTTGCCATTCGTTCTGTTGTGGATCGATTTCATATATGTTGTCCGAAATTGTGAAGCAATTTGTATATGAAAAGAACTTGCCATTCGTTCTGCTGTAGATCGATTTCATATATGTTGCAAGAATTTGTGAAGCAATTTGTATATGAAATGAACTTGCCATTCATTCTACTATAGATCGATTTCATATATGTTGTCCGAAATTGTGAAGCGATTTGTACATGGAATGAACTTGCCATTCGTCCTGCTGTGGATCGATTTGATATATGTTGTCCGAACTTGATATATGGTTACTATCTTATAGTATAGTATATTACTAGGATAGATAGGTTGAGCTTTATCTTGGTCAGTTATTGGTGAAATCAGTTAGGAAACGAATGGAAGCCCTGAGGAAGGTCTATTAACTTGATCTGTATAAAAGAAAAAGAAATGTTAGCTCAGGATTGTTTATTCATTTAACTCCTTATGGTCCCGTGTATTAACATAGGTTTGCATGTGGGAATCATTTAATTCTTTTGATATTTGATCGCTAGAGTATAGGGTAATAAAGCCTACACCTTATAATCTCTGTATCGCTGGAATATAATGTGAGATCTCTTCACCGCTTGATTTCAAGTATTGACAGATTTCTATTCTCAGAGGAGCGATCCATTCACTGTAATATCATTGACAGAGTCTCTAATATATATAGTGATCAATGCTTACTGGGTCATCGTGTGCTTCTTGTTGAAAAGATTTTACACACATATATATATATAGGTATATATGTATCTATGGATCTAGGGTTATGAATACAGGAATAGATCTCAATCGTCATTTTAAGGTGAGCATTGAATGTTTTGAATAATGGTTCTTCCCGGGGTTTGGGAAAAGAGAACTTTGTAAATTGCAACAGTGGAGTTGCTCGATGTAACACTTTTTATAATAAAAGAAGTGATGACTTGCCTTTGTGGACGTAGCCCAAGAGGGGTGAACCACCTGAAATTGTGCTCTTCTTATGTGTGTATGTGTTATGTGTGTATGTGTTATTGTTGTGGATATGAAATTGTTATTGGAGTTCCTTGATGTCATGAGTTTAAATGTATGGTTGAAGGAAATGGTGATTCACTAAATGATATAAATGATCAAGGTAGGATAAAGAGTTTGCAAGGATATGAATGATGATACAAGTTTCAATGAATAGTTAACCAGTGTTATGTTTAAAAGATGTTAGTATGAATCTGATCTTATCTTTGAAATATGATTAAAGTGTTGGAATTTCGAGATTGTAAGTTATATGACGTTTGTAAGTACTATCGATTGGAATGACAATTGTAGTGATTACCAATGATATTAAATAAACTTATAAAGTTATGTTATACAGCAGCAATGAAAGAAGACTATAAACATTTGAGGTCTTTTTTATATTACTAATGCATGAGTGATTTTATGGTTAGAGGAGGAAATTTTTATTTTCAGATCTCCAAAATAATACCAGAAATTTTGGAGATGTTACATATGGTATCAGAACTGAGGTTTCAGCACTCGGGCCTATAGGGGCTCAACATAAGGTAAATAAACATGGGGGTTTCGAAACTAACAAACAAATTGTGTTTTGGATGCATGGGACGAATGGACGAGAATATACTATCCAAATTAATCGTCGAGTTCTCCAAGAAGAAAGTAAGGGAAATATGGGAATATCGTGACGAAGCAATTTATTGTGGAATTCCAACCAAGACTCGTCTGATTAAACTGTAAGTATATGAGTTCCATTTTCATCTCTAGTCTAGTATGTTGTGCTTTACTTACATACTGAAAATTGAAAATTATTGGATTGAATGATATTGATCATCCACTATCATGTATAAGGACCATCCGCATTATGAACGACAAGATGTATCATAAAGGTTAAGGGGATTAACTTTATTGGTGTATTAGAACTCCTAACGATGGATGTGTACGACACCTAGAAAATTCCCTACTTAATACATAGATAGACGTTTGTGAGATAAAACTCGTCGATGATCCGACATCCAAGAAGAATATTACACAAACCGAAAATTATTAGCATATTGACCACATAGATATGAAAGGGTGAAAATTGCTAAAGGAGATTGGTAAGTTTCCCTCAATTTTGAGTAGAAAAGTTAAGTAGTATATAGAATTTATGACAATAACTACAGTACATATTCCTTCGGGAGGGATGATGCTTCTCTTAGATAAAACCAAAGGATAAGAAGTTTAGATAAATAATTTCTTAACTAGTATATGGGGATGTATGGTTCTCTTATGAAGTAAACTGTATCACCCTGATAAGAAATGATGTAAGAAGTTATATCTTGTCTTGTGCGAAATATAATTATTTGGAATTTGTTGGTTACAAATCTTAGAAGTTTAAAAGTGTTCGGTTGATTGAATGACAAATGGAGCAAGAAGGTAGTCAAACACTTACTACCTTGAGAAGGAAGTTAGCATGTTTTTCACCTGAGTGTACTTCCACAGATGAATAGTCTTTGTTACTATATTTTTCAGCATGTTTTTCACCTGAGTGTACTTCCACTGATGAATAGTCTTTGTTACTATATTTGTCACTTTAGCAGATGAAGGTATGAGATAAGTGATTACGATACTAAATGTGAGACATTAGAGCATTCTTGTACCCTGGCGTGTTAGTTCAACAAAAGGACAAAAGGGTTATAAACACTTAAAAAGTATGCATAGGTATAGGGTGCATATGACGAAAATGTATGTTTCCTTTTTTACAACTTCTTACTCCAGTAAATCCTTAAGCTAGATGTTGGGAACGATGAGTGATGGTTATAGAAGTTATACTTTTACTTGTTATAATATTAATGACGACTTGCTATCCATGTACAACTATATGTTATTTTGTTAAGGGATAGATTATTGGAAACCTAGAACCAACACGAAATAAATACAGGTTAGTAGGATACTGTAATTTTCTGACGTCCTTATGTTGCCACAAGGAATGACTGTTTTTATTTATTATGTGTTAAGGAAAACATTGATGACATGGAATTTGCAGGGTAGATCGGAAGTGATCTTTGAGACAGTAATCGAGGTATAATCCTTTATGAAAAAAGTAAAAATGATATTTGAACATATGTTATATGTATGATTGAATTACCTTTATACGACTAACACTTTGAATGTTGTGGTCGAGCAATTGGTATTTTTTTTTCCACACATCACTGCCTGACACCCGTCAATGGGTAAATGTGGAATATATATCGATTCATGTATAATACTAATGTGTGATGACACAAGTAAACTGGAACCACGGCAGATGAAGGTGAGCTATGCGGTTGCCTTTACAAAGGTACATGGTTATCTGTATAAGGTATGTAAGTTTGTTTTAGACAATTGGTTATCCCTATATGATGATAGGATATACATAAGGGTTGTATAACTAAATAGGAATTATGTTGAAATGGTGAAATCTAACATTCAAAGAACGTTATATCATGTTCAAAGCATTATGAAATCTTATAAGCTAGTTATGTGTAGTAGGAAATGACATCTTAGATGATCACATATGGATATTTTATTAAGAAAGATGATTTTCTGTTGAAGGAAGGGATTTTCTTACAATATTTGTTTTCGTATATAAAGTGATACTAACAAGTGAAATTTGGCAGATGGCGAAATTTCTGTGAAGCTTGTGAAAATGCAAGAGCATAAATGTATGCATGGTAAGATGAGGAGTGAGGAAATAAGATTCACATCACAATTTTTACATATTCTTTTAAAAATTTGTTGGTAATTATTGTTGAACAAAGCACTTGACCCAGATTGCTCCGAGTAATCGTATGGGTACATAATGTAATATGACGAAATAAATTGATTAAATTGAAAGAGATTTTCTAGACTCAAGCAAGACGGCTTGGGGAAAATAAATTCCGGGACTCAAGCGAGCAGGCTTGAGGGGAATTATGGAAGGCGAGTGTTGTAATGACATTGAAATACTCCCTGAAATCAGGGATTGGAAAGCCACTAGGATTCTCGGAGAATCGGCTGGCTGTAAGACCTAGGCAAGCTATAAGAAAATGTATACGTGAGAGGCAGGACGCTGCTTAGTATGCATGAAATAAATGTTTGCTGCGTGAGCACTAAGGTGTTAGGCAAAACATGAAAGAAATGTTTGCTGCGTGAGCACTAAGGTGTTAGGAAAAACATGAAAGAAATGTTTGCTGCGTGAGCACTAAGGTGTTAGGAAAAACATGAGAGAAATGGTTGCTGTGTGAGCACTAAGGTGTTAGGAAAGGCATGAGAGAAAGGATTGCTGCGTGAGCACTAAGGTGTTAGGCAAGAATTTCTTGGATCAGGTGAATGCTGTTTGTTGATTTTGTCAACAGAATACAATCATGGAGTGTTAGATCTATCCCATATATTGCAAGTGATAGGTGCAATAAAGAACTCATGATTTATGTTTCTGAGTTTGATTATGAAGTTGATGGCAAGTTGTTACTAAACATTGTTCTTTGAACTCCAGTTTTGGTGCAAATGATTGTTCCAAGAGAGAAGTGAACACCGAGGACGGTGTTATATTAAAGGGGAGGAGGATGTGATATCCCTCCTTTATGACCTATTTTGATCTTTATATTTATTATTCTGTAAATGTAATTGTGTAAAAGGCCATGGTGACGAGCTCAAGGCCAAGGCCCCACCATAGGACCTTCAAACTAGTGTTATGTCCATAAGTGTTATTTAGACCAGGAGACTTAAGTTTGACACAACTGAAGCGACATGAAACCAAATCCACTAAGGGTAAGAGATGAAGCGGTCGGGAATCCAAGAGATACAATAAGTAATGACGGAGGTTATCCGGGTACCCCACGTACTAGAGGAAGGTTGACCATTTCACTTAAAAAAAAAAAAACACCTAAATCCCCGAGGAAGTATCATAAGTGAAATATGTATGGTTAGATAAAATTATTAAGTGTCAGCTAAACCTTTAGCAAGCCACTATAACCTAATTACTAAAAAAGAGCATAATTATCCTATAAGTACTATTCTATTTTCGACAAAAGAATACTATGATAAGCGAAAAGTATTTTACTCATTTATCTTAAAGGTGACAAAAAAGGAGTCCCTTAAGATTTTTAAGGTATAATGTAATAACTATATACAAGAGAGTTATTCACATATATCTAAGACCTAGTGGACAAGGCTATCATATACATATATTCATGTATATTATATGATATCCTTAGTTATCTTGAAATGGCAACATTTTCAACTATTCGAGTCATTGACCATCATTATAATATTATGTTACTAATTATGCATAGTAAACCAATTTCATAACAAACGTGAAATCATTATTTAATGTTGGTTACATCGGCGAATTCGAACTGGCGTTAATTCTGTTATGATCCCTCTTATTGTGGGATAACAATCTTACATTGTGGGAGATCTCGGTGGAGTGTCGAGTTATGTGTTTAAAATCTTACAAGTGGAGCCTTGAGCTTCCACGTGGGGAGAAGGGAGATCCACCGTAACCAAGCGGACTCTCCAATGCGCAAAGGAAATAAAAACCTGGATGGAGATAAGAGACGGGGGGGGAAGGAAAAAGGGGGGAATATTTTGCGAAGGAGGAAAAATCCTCCGCCTAGATGGGAATGAAGTCGAGGGGATGGCTTTCAGACTCCTAGATTTCGATGCAGAATGGGAGCTGCGTATTTTTGAGATCGTAATTTCTGATTAGGGAAAAACCCAGCCCACCCTGAGAAGGATTTCAGAGAGTTATTCAGGTACATGCCAATACGTTTGTATAATTACAGTAGTGTTGGTTGCTGTTGTGTGTGTCATTTTGGTTTGATTAATTGTATCAAGATACAGGGTAACCGATTTATTCAATTCTGCTTTGTACATATTCTGTTTATGCGAACCCTGTCGATCTCATCAACCTCTTCTTACATTGATTTCAATCCTATATAGCAGCTATCTTGTTATCCTAACCTTGGAATCGTTGTCCCCATTCTGGTTGGATTCTATTATTTCATAGCTAAATTTCAGTTCGACCCTGATAATTATATTCTCGTATTCGGTTTAAATCCTCTGTTCGAATCATGTAGAATTTTAACATCCCTCATTTAACTTCAGATTAATCCCTGTATGGGCTTCACACTGAGTTGTTATTTGATTCAGAGTTGAGTTTTGCTCTTGCTACCTAACTTTTGCCTCGGCGTTATTGCTGGAAGATTGACCCTGGATCTCCTTAGTCTTTGCTTGATTGTATCACCTCCCAATGCCAATAAATTGTTCACCGTCAAACAATTCACAGGTAAGACAGCTACCACTAGGAATGACTGCGTAATCATTACCACTCTTGAAGTCAAGTGTTGCCAACTGGAATTGGTTATGCATAGGGCTCTGCCAACATGGGCTCAATACTCGGGAACCTGTCGAATGGCTCAGTTGAATTAATTTATTCTTTGAATTCTGCGAACCCGACTCTTGGCCCTTCGAAATCTGGATCTTGGATTTCAATCTCAATTCAAGCATTTCATAATTAATGGTTTCATTTTCAGAACTCGGAGTTTCTGAATTCAAATTTCTGTATTCGATTTTAATCTTTGAGAATGTCGAAATGTGATGACATTTTTTTCTTATGGAAAACGTAGATGAAATTGTAGACTGTTATCTATTATCAATTTGAGACTCTGTGTTTCATTTCAAACTCATTATCAATTTCAGAGTTCGCGGGTATGAAATAAACTTGCCATTCGTTCTGTTGTGGATCGATTTCATATATGTTGTCCGAAATTGTGAAGCAATTTGTATATGAAAAGAACTTGCCATTCGTTCTGCTGTAGATCGATTTCATATATGTTGCAAGAATTTGTGAAGCAATTTGTATATGAAATGAACTTGCCATTCATTCTACTGTAGATCGATTTCATATATGTTGTCCGAAATTGTGAAGCGATTTGTACATGGAATGAACTTGCCATTCGTCCTGCTGTGGATCGATTTGATATATGTTGTCCGAACTTGATATATGGTTACTATCTTATAGTATAGTATATTACTAGGATAGATAGGTTGAGCTTTATCTTGGTCAGTTATTGGTGAAATCAGTTAGGAAACGAATGGAAGCCCTGAGGAAGGTCTATTACCTTGATCTGTATAAAAGAAAAAGAAATGTTAGCTCAGGATTGTTTATTCATTTAACTCCTTATGGTCCCGTGTATTAACATAGGTTTGCATGTGGGAATCATTTAATTCTTTTGATATTTGATCGCTAGAGTATAGGGTAATAAAACCTACACCTTATAATCTCTGTATCGCTGGAATATAATGTGAGATCTCTTCACCGCTTGATTTCAAGTATTGACAGATTTCTATTCTCAGAGGAGCGATCCATTCACTGTAATATCATTGACAGAGTCTCTAATATATATAGTGATCAATGCTTACTGGGTCATCGTGTGCTTCTTGTTGAAAAGATTTTACATATATATATATATATAGGTATATATGTATCTATGGATCTAGGGTTATGAATACAAGAATAGATCTCAATCGTCATTTTAAGGTGAGCATTGAATGTTTTGAATAATGGTTCTTCCCGGGGTTTGGGAAAAGAGAACTTTGTAAATTGCAACAGTAGAGTTGCTCGATGTAACACTTTTTATAATAAAAGAAGTGATGACTTGCCTTTGTGGACGTAGCCCAAGAGGGGTGAACCACCTGAAATTGTGCTCTTCTTATGTGTGTATGTGTTATGTGTGTATGTGTTATTGTTGTGGATATGAAATTGTTATTGGAGTTCCTTGATGTCATGAGTTTAAATGTATGGTTGAAGGAAATGGTGATTCACTAAATGATATAAATGATCAAGGTAGGATAAAGAGTTTGCAAGGATATGAATGATGATACAAGTTTCAATGAATAGTTAACCAGTGTTATGTTTAAAAGATGTTAGTATGAATCTGATCTTATCTTTGAAATATGATTAAAGTGTTGGAATTTCGAGATTGTAAGTTATATGACGTTTGTAAGTACTATCGATTGGAATGACAATTGTAGTGATTACCAATGATATTAAATAAACTTATAAAGTTATGTTATACAGCAGCAATGAAAGAAGACTATAAACATTTGAGGTCTTTTTTATATTACTAATGCATGAGTGATTTTATGGTTAGAGGAGGAAATTTTTATTTTCAGATCTCCAAAATAATACCAGAAATTTTGGAGATGTTACAGTTTAGGAATGTTAAAAGTTTTGATAGAAATATGGATGAACTAGGAAGCTTAAGAATGTTATGAAACTTAGGAATGTTAGGAAGGTTATGAATGTTATCTAAGTTTTGATGGAAATATGGATGGACTAGGAAGTTTAAAATGAATGTTAAGAACATGAATGTTATGTTTGAATGTTAGGAAGTTTAGAAATGTTAGAAGTTTTGATAGAAATATGGATGAACTAGGAAGCTTAAAAAGGAACACATGTTAAGTTCAAATTTTAGGAATGTTAGGAAGTTTAGAAATGTTAGAAGTTTTGATGGAAATATGGATGAACTAAGAAGTCTAAAAATAAATGTTAAGAACATGAAAGTTATCTTTGAATGTTAGGAAGTTTAGGAATGTTAAAAGTTTTGATAGAAATATGGACGAACTAGGAAGCTTAAAAATGAACATGTTAAGTTCAAATTTTAGGAATTTGTTAGGAAGTTTTGATTGAAATCTGAATGTTAGGTTTAAATTTTGATAGGAATGTTAAGAATGAATGTGATGGTAAGAATGGATGTTAAGGAATTTATGATAAGGTGCAATGAATGAATGAGTGTTAAGAAGTTTTGATAGAAATATGAATGTTAGGAAGTTTAAAAATGAATGTTACTTGAGATCAAAGTTCTGGAATTTGTTAGAGAGTTTTGATTGAAATATGAATGTTAGGAAGTTGAAAAATGAATATTATCTGTTCAAATTTTGATATGAATTTTTAATTAATAATTCTTATTTTCAATGTCCAAGTACATTTGATGCAGCTGAAATCATGGCAAATGGAGATAACGATTTTTTATTTTTTAATCATAAGCGAAGATTACAGGATTGTGAAGCTTGTGCTAAATTAGAGCAATGATTTTAAACAATAATTTGATGAATTTTGATCGATTTGTTGTAAATAATCATTCATCTAATTTAGCATAAGCTTCACAATCCTGGAATCTTTTCTTGTGATTAAAAATCAAATGATCTTTGTCTCCATTTGCCATGATTTCAGTTATGTGAACTTATACAAGCGATATTTTAAATTAAAGATTCGGGGCAGAGAGTGGCAACAACCACAGATCCATTATCTCATCCCTTAAGTGGTCTAATAGACATATGGGGACCCGAATAAAATATTTCAGACGGAATTAAGATAAAAATTTTACACATTGAGGTTTTCATTGCCAAATAATTTTTGAATTCAAATTTCAGCATACTAGAATACGATCATTTAAACTCTTATAGTCCAGTTCCTTTCAAGATCATAGACATAGAAAGAAAAAAATATATTGTACACAACATTTGACAATGACATCGACAAAACCATTGATCTATTAATTTTAAATATATAGTTTTAAAAACATCGCAATGGAATGTCGTCTTCAATTATTCGTTCATGGTCATATTTGGATAGTTTCCATTTTTTATTTTTTAATTTTTTTTTCGATGGAACTTGAACCAATTTTATTCGAGATGCACATACTAAATGGCTATATTGACAACATATAACATTAGGTTCATAATCCTGAAAGTAGACAAAATTTTGAGTCATATGGGTCTGCTGAAAAGAATAGCCTTTTAAAATGATGGATCCTCTCTCGTATGTATATCTGTTGTCATTGTAGTCTTCCAATAACTTCATTTTTCCTTTAGTGCATCGCATCAAATAATACTTCACATTTTCGTTGTTGTCTACAGGCGCAATCACAGCAAAAACATCTCCTGTGCAAATTACAATTAATGTTAGGATTTTTAATTCAATTAAATTGACTAATATACATGTGTATAAGGTGAAGGACAAGAATGAACAATCGACAAAACAGTGGTATTTGATCATTACCTTCTCTAATGAGATCTGAAATTATGTCACCATCAGATGATATTGCTATATCTTCTAATTCTAATTCTTCTATGCTTGCTAGTGGCATTTTTCCTTTAGGATTAATCTTTGTGTGTTTCCAATGTTTTACGTAGTTGTTCGTTATGTTTTCACAAACTTCTGTAGATTCAATATTTTCAGTGCAAATATGACAAAAGCATGATTGCTTTCTATTGTCAAATGCATAAATGTTTTGGAAGGCTTTTGTTTGAATAGAGTGAAAATCTCTAGTCCCTTGTATGGTGCTAGCGTCATATGGTATTGATCTATTTATATCTTGGACCCCAACATGCCAAAAAACCTAATACACAAATGACAAATTTTGATGTTAGGTACATACTTTTTTTTTAAATTGACAATAAAATATAAATTAAAACATTTGTGTGTACATACCTGCGCACATTTTTTTATTGTTGATTATAATCATGGTTTAGATGTGATTTACACCATTGGACAACCTCTGTAGCTGAATGGAATCGTGCAGAACTATGGTTCATTTTCCATCCTCGAAGTGCTCTTTTTACGCATGCTCCTGCACCATCATGTTCACCTTTTCCATGACCAGTTTCAAAGAAATTCCAGCGATGTTTAATGTTCAATGCTTTATGAAGTCGACACAACCAATAAAATGATTGCAAAGATTTAAATTGTCCGGTACATCCATCTGACCATATCCAATACTCATTGAATTTAATGTTACGTCCCTTTAGTGAATTGTAGAAAATACTTTCAATACAACGCTGAAAAAAATGTGTATCGTGTGTACGATCGTCGTTGATATAAAAGTGATATTCTTTAATCACATATCGATTGTCACACGTGCTTTCAATGCCATCAACATCTTGTTGAGAATGTCTATATAAAATATGGACAAATATTGAAACTTGGTCAGAATGATAGTATTCACTCTGTATCTCTTTTTGTGCAGCAAATGTATAATTTTTTGCAAAATCAACCACTGACAAAATTGTTCTTGGTGAAAAAATTTCACGAGACTATTTGAATTGAAGGTCTTGCCATCATGCTCTATGTGAATGTTTGGTGTATTTATAAATTTCACTTTCAATTTTCTTGAGAAAATATGCCACACCTATTTTATCTTCTCGCAAATCAATCCTTTTGGAATGTACATCACTAGTACTTGTAATGTATTCATATCTTCTCCAATCAACGGTGACATTTGACAGTGAGTGATCAGTATCGATAGGATATTTATTGTGGAATAAAACCAAATTTTCACAACGATTACAATGTTTTCCATTGACACATTTTTTATTATAAAATACTTCATCGTGATTTCTCTCACATAGGGTTTGAGATATGAATTCATGTATTATGGGCAGAGGTGGTGAATTTGTCCAAAACATTTTACCAAATTCAAGAAATGTGTCGTAATATAATTGGAATTGCACATGATAATAGCAACAACATGTGTCACGGATAGTAATAGGTCTAACATACCATGGTTTTAGTTACACAAATGTAATGATTGACATATTAATTCCACGATGATCTTCCTTGAATTTATTGAACAATTGTACTTGTGTCATATCCATTATATGTTTTGGACTGCTTATATATACTCCTCGTGATACTCTTTGTCATATTACATCTCTTGAATTTGGTGAAACTCGAGCATGTGTCAACCAATATTCCCGTACAATATCTTTAACACCTGCTCCCATTCTATCTTTGTAAGGCTGTCTACAAATAATTTCCCACCAAGCAAGTTCATCATTTTCATCTATTTGCATTCTAAATTTGCTATGTCTGTATAATGTCTTTCTTGAGGTTCCAACTACTTTTGCTAGTTGTGTTGTCAAACGTTTTTGTTTACTACTAGTCGAAATAATTGCTGTATGAATTGATCTTCGTGCAGCACTAATGTCTTTCTTCCTAGATTTTCCAAACTTTTTTATTGCATCAACTATATTTTCTATCACATTATGTTTTAATTTCGACTCTTTCGTTGCCTTGTGAATACCCAATAATGATGTAGCATCTTCTAACTTCTTGGTCACTAATAAACATCTCAAAATTTGTGCTTGTCCTGTTGCTGAATAATTCTTCAGAACATCATCATAAATTTTTTGAGCCCGATATCGTGCAGCATGTATGGGTATTTTTTTTTCATATTTGTTGCAATCACTATTTTCTAACGTTTCATCATCAATGGTGAAAGTACCTATACATCAACTTAAATTTAATTTAAAATATGTATCCAAAAATATAATTCATTATAAAAAATGAATTTGGGAAATACATGATATATACATACCTGGTCCAATTTCTGGTTCTTGAACTTGATCTTCAATATTGACTTCATCGACATTAGTATGTAAATCACTATTTATATCTTCAACAATGGTTTCTTCAACTTCAATTTGTTCTTCTTGTACTCTATTTTCAATTTCCATTTCGTCAACATTATCATGTAAAACTGTATTTGTATCTTCAATAATCGTTGCTTGCGTTTCTGCAAGGATTGCTTTGTTGGCATGATATTTAAGTTTTTTCTTTTCTCTATTATCATCATCATCATCACGTTTACGATCATATTTTCTTTGATGGTTTCTCTTATTGCCCATGATTGTTTAATCTATAAATGATAAATTAAAGAATCATTATTTTATTGTAAAAAAACAAAATGAAGATTTAAAAACAGTTACGAAATTTATAAATACATGAACTGAAATTTACTTCACCTTATCAAAATCTTGTAAGAGTCTTTTGAAGAAAAAGTATTTGGAAACAAGTTTTCTTTGAAAAGAACCTTCTTTGAATGAAATAAGAACTCTTTGAAAATAAATCACTTTTGAAAAAACCCATTGGAAAAGAATAAGAACACTTTCTAAATAAATCTTTTTTGTAAACCCACTGGAAAAAAAAAAACTTCTTTGAAAAAATACTTGGGAAAAAGATTTCTTTGTAAAAACCGTTGCAACGAAATAACTTTTTTGCAAAAATAACTTGGGAGACTTTGAAAAAACCCATTTTCAAATAAATAAGAAGGAAAAATACGTCTCCTTTGTAAAAATAACTTGAAATAAAATCTTATTTGCAAAAATGCATTAGAATAAAAACTCTGTAAATGCACACTTTAGAAAGAAACATTTTCTGAAAAAACCCATCGAAAAATAATAAGAACACTCTCTAAATAAATCTTCTTTGTAAACCCACAAAAAAAAACTTCTTTGAAAAAATATCTGGGAAAAAGATTTCTTTGTAAAAACCCTTGCAACGAAATAACTTTTTTGCAAAAATAACTTGGGAGACTTTGAAAAAACCCATTTTCAAAGAAATAAGAAGGAAAAATACATCTCGTTTGTAAAAATAACTTGAAATAAAATCTTATTTGCAAAAATTCCTTGGAATAAAAACTCTGTAAATGCACACGTTGGAATGAAACATTTTCTGAAAAAACCACTTGTAAAATACTTTGTAAAAGAAATTTTTTTTGCAAAAATACTTTGAAAAAAAAACTTTGAAAAAACTCATTTGAAAAAATTATTTTCAAATAAATAAGAAGGAAAAAGGCAACTCCTTTGAAAAAATAACTTGGAATAAAAACTCTTTAAAATCGTCATCTTGGAAAAAAAACCTATTGCAAAGAAATAAGAAGTGCAAAAGCTTGGAATAAAAACTTATTTTGCAAAAATTCCTTAGAAAAGCAATCTTTCAATATATTCCTTAGAAAGAAGTAACAAAAAAAACATTTCATAAAAAAAACTCTCTTTACAAAAAAAACTCCTTAGAAAATCCTTGGAAAAAAAACCCATTGCAAAGAAATAAGAAGTGCAAAAAGCTTGAAAAAAAATACTTCATAAAAAAAACTCTCTTTGCAAAAAAAGCTCCTTAAAAAATTTCTGGAAAAAAAACCCATTGCAAAGAAATAAGAAGTGCAAAATGCTTGGAATAAAAATTCATTTTGGAAAAATGCCTTAGAAAAACATTATTTCAATGTATTCTTTATAAAGAAGTAAGAAAAAAATACCTTATAAAAAAAACTCCCTTTGCAAAAAAAGCTCCTTAGAAAATCCCTTCAAAAATATTCTGACCAGAAAGTATGCGAAATTAAAATGTGTGAAATTAATTGAAGTATTTAGTTTTATTTATATAAGTTTAGAAAAGAACTTTTTTTTTTTTTCGGCCGACGAGTTTTTTTTTTACGTTTGGTTATTTGGCCGAATAACCTTTGATTGAATTGACGTCGCCATTACAGAAAACAATTATTCGGCCGAATAACCTCTGAAACCTAAAAATCTGATTGTCTCTCATAGTTTTCAGGTTTTCTCCATTTTCAGAAGGTAAAAATGATCTCTTACACTATAAAGCGACTGTCGGACTTGATACCATTAGTTTCGTTATTGAATCTACTTTCCGAATATATAGATTTCTTTATGTATAGGTAAGATTTGATATTTCTAATTGTTTGTTTTCTTAATAGATGTTGAGTTTAGTTTCATCTATTTCAAAATGCGGTGAAATGAAAAATCCATAACTTTAAAATACACCATGAAAAAAATTGAGAAAACTATGGTGCAGTTAATTGACATGTCTACTTCAAAAGGGTATTCATAGAATTTTTAGTTTTATATTCAGTTGAGAGAAAAGTTTTGCGACAAAAAATATGTTGAAAATTGACAAGGTTTCCCCATTGATCGAATTCAAATAAATATAATAATTAGTATATAGATCAATTTGTTACAAACTTATAGTCATGCAGTAGTATATTGTGTGTCGATTGTCGTAGCATATTTGTTTTTTGCAAAAAACAAGTTTAACAATGATTTTACGTGTGCAACAAAACATGGCTATTTTGTAGTCCTTTCATTTTATAAGAACACACTGTCAAACATTTGTCGAATCGACATATCAAATCTCAATATAAAAAATTGAAAACAATATGGATAGTAAGCTAACATAATTCTCTAAAAATTTTCTTTTTAGTGAAAAGTGAAATTCCAAACAAAAATATCACTTTTATTCATCCAAAGATGGAAAACATGAAAAATTCAGAATTATTTTCTTCCGGAACTCCCCAAAATAGACACCCATCTTCATGATTTAACCCCTAACCAATCTTTAATCTGTACTTCTAACCCAACACAGACAGAGAGGGCTCTCTCTATAAATTCATGAAAAACTGGAAACCATCAAGATTGTCAATAATGAGGAAACACACCAGCTTTCATATTCAAGATATTTAATCAAAACAGATGCAGAAGATCAGATTTCTGCTGGAAACAAAGATGATTTAAACATTGTTTGGAGAGAAAATAATAAGACTATTGGGCAATGGAGTCAAAACATGAAACTTAAAACAAATACATTGCTGTTGCTATGGATATCAAAACTGAGGCAAGGTAGCCACCCATTCACAGTGAAAGAGCTGTTAATTTGATGATAAGGAAGAAACTAGAAACAGTCCATCAACATTGGGAATCTAACAAGGATGAATCCTATGCCAACTTTAGCATAAATTAATTGTGGAGTGCTTGGTAAGACTTGAACAGAGCATTATTTATATGAATTCCATTCAAATACTACACTGAACCAAACACGAATTAAGCATTCATAAAATGGATAAACAATGAAAGAAACACAAATTCACATGCAGAAGGAGATGAACAGACGGTGAGGAGAATGACACAGGAATCTCAGCCATTAAAACCAACTTCAATCACTGTAATTTATTCAAGAAAATGTTTCAGAACAGAGCAGAGATCTCCCAAGGCCTCAGCCATTTGATTTTCCAACCTATTCTTCTTCTATTACATTCAATTTATAGATCTATTTAGCCTTCAGGGTCAATATGCTTCCATGGCATATGGTTACAACAATATGGACACCTGCCCGAAGAGATTCAACAACTTAAGAGTCAGTTTCAACAAATCCTGAACAGTTTTGGCCGCGGACTGCTGAAAAATGCATCTCGGTGCGACGAAGGTATATCCCAAATGGTGATAGCTGTGTAAAACCTGAAAGAGGTTTTTCTATATTGGTCAATTCTAAAGCAACACCTCTTTCAGTTTCCTCATATTCACCTCTAGTTGGCCAAGATCGGCTCCGGAAAATGATGACTCACGCAGAAGACGTAAAAACTGAAAAATTACCCTCTAAAACACCCTTCGATTATCTTAAACCGTGACACCTGTGCAGATTCTGAGAGAGGTTTTTGTATATGGGCCTATGATGGAGATAAACCTCTCTCAGTTTCCTGAAATTTTCTCCATTTTGGCTGAAACAACTGATGAAAAATGATGACTAAAACAGTGATTTTTGATTAAAAACCCCATACTTTGACATGGAATTACATTTGGGTTGATTTTGTTCCCTTTTTTCAAATTAAAATTCGAATTACTATGGACCATGGATCTCCGTAGCTCGCTGATCTAGGTTGTCCATCACTACTGCAGTATTATCTTTATTTCATCTTAGCTTTGGGGGCAAATGCTTGAAATTTGTTTGATTTTCACTTTCATTGGGTGTGTGGCTTAAGGAAATTAGGCCTTGCTTCATTCTCCATGGGTTTGGACCCCTTCAAATGCTTAGTACAAAATAGGTGCTAACACCAACCACAATGAATAGTTGACAATGGTCCAAGGTTCTGTCTTTCACATCTTTTCTGGAAATTTTAAAAAGTAGAGTTGCCATTCTTCCAAGAATTTTGTTTCCTGGGTACATTCCTCTGATTCTTATGAGGATATCTATATGGCACATTGTTTTGTTTTGGCTAAATAGAAGAAGAAGGCTGATGTTCTAGTTCACTCATAGAAGCAACAACAATATTCTCAAGTTTTGGCTTGTTATGGACAACCAACTCAACAACACATTAATCAACAGGTTGCTCTTCATTCTAAATTGCACCGGTACTAAATACAACATTCCTTGACTTGGAAAGGCCATTTGAAGACATAGAGGGAGCAACAACATCATATCCAAGACTCGCTCTTCAGTTTTGCAACTCAGGGGCAATAGGAACAACAATTCCCTGGCCATTCTTCCCAAGTCCTCCCCTAGTATGGCCAATTTTGCTCAGCAGGCGAGACCCAATACCTGTAGTGTGTTTTTCAAAGCTAGGAGAAACACAACCATTAGCAGACAATAAAGAACATGATGAAATAGAGACATTATCACTCTTACAAACAGGTGGGTTGCAATCATCAATAGGTGAGGTGGGCAGCTCAATAGTCTTCATCTCATCATTCTACAGTCGAGAGACTTTTTCCTCAAGGTCCTCTTCTTCAAACCAATAACCCTTGAATTGTATCATCCTTCTCAGTCAGCTGCAGCAACAAGGATTCATGTGCTTCCTTCAAAGCTTGATACTCATCAAACATTCTATCATCTTTTGCTTGAAGAGAACCTGCTGCTGCACGAAACTCATCAACATAAACCTATAAGTGAGTAGCCTCATTAGTTAGCTTGGCATCAGTCTCTTCGAGGCTGCAAACATGATCCTCTAAGGCATCATGTTCTATTGTTGAGAGATATTTTATTTCGTCTTCCAGATTATTGAGAAGATCGACCTTTGCTAGAAATTTTCCTTCAAGGTTTCCAAGGAAATTTTCCATGTTTCTTTGCAGGATATCAAATTTTTGAGATTTCTGAGTCAAATTAATCCTCAATTGATTCTTGACTTAGGAATTCTCTGCCTGCAATAAGGCAACGGTGGACTGCAAGGAAACAAAATCATTACGAAGTTGATCAAGAGCCTTCTTCTCACGTAATTCTTGCAATCTTCTACCCATCTTCAATAAGCAACAAGCAAACTCGAAGTCGACGTTGATATTTATCATCTGGAGGATGATTCAGACTTGTAGCAATCCATAACAAAGAGGCATGTCCAACGAAGCTTCAATTATGCCCACAACATCGGAGAGTTCAAGTAGCTAACAAAGCAAATGCAAAGATGAACAGATCCCTGCCAAGCTGATAGAGGCACATGCCACACTATGTCCACAGCTTTGAGAGAGGATGATTTGAAGAAAAGAAGTTCCCACTATGATGGCACAAAGAGCCAAGGGGCCAACCCAGAATGGTATAGCTATATAGACCGCCAGAGGTCTAGCCTATGTCCCAATTTGAATACCCACGATCAATGATCACAAGATCACAACCAAGGAGTACCGATCACAAACCTTTTAAGCTAGCAACATCTTCCAAAAAAACTTTGAGAAAAACACGAGTTAAAAAAAAATGATTTGCACAGCTAGATCTGAGAGGAAGCAGCCACGTTGTAGATGAGCAACTTCCAGCAGATGCCAAAGAAGACGTAGTAGAACCCAAGGGAGAAGCCAATGTAACCCTCAAGCAGCTCTACATTCTGATAAATGTCGACAATATTAATGATTTAGGAGCAACTTAAATATTCCGAGATAAGACGCAAACGCCCGATCAACTTCCAATGGAGCAAAATGCCTCCAACACAATCTGGCATTTGTGGTGGGAGAATATCCACAGGAGCTGATCTCACAGGAAACAAAGCTGCCAATCTGTCAATCTCTATCTCTCTCGGGCCAGCAATGGCAAGCACAGATCCGAAAGCAAACTGTATGGCCCGTCGAAATTTTCCTCAGCAGCAATTTTAGTCAAAGTTATGAAAATGTGCATATCTAAGAGCCCACACTGTACAAAAGGATGAAGATCTAATAAGCTACGACTTCTACAATATTGTTTTCTCCAAATGCTTTCTGCGGGAATCTCTGATCACAAAAATAGTGGTCCGATAGGATTTAGAAAATAGAGATCCACCATAGGTGATGCTCAAATTTCAAATAGTTTCCTGCTACTAGAGAAAAGAGCTCCAAATTCTTGGGCATTGGCTTAAAGTTGAGCAGCACAATAATCCAACACCAAAACTGTCGATAACTCACAACAATCCCGCAGATTTCTCAAGAAAATGAGCTAAAGATCCACATAACCAATATTACACCAAACTGATGGATACAGTTCAATGGATCTGAGAAAACAAACAAGGATCACAACCCATCTCCATGCTACCACTGGCATGACTACCCCACTAAGCAGAGAACTACAACTCTGCAAAACCACTTCCACACAAGAGATAAGAGGTTTGCAGAGCTGGCTCTGATACCATGAAGAAGTATCACAATAACTTGATTAAGTTATAAGGAATCAAATGTATTTATACATCTGAAATAGGCCCAGTGATAACTGTCACAACTGGGAAAATGAGAGTTCCTATGTGAGCTTACCTCACGCAAGATGGCTCATGATAGTTGGTAGTGTTGGAAATATCAACACCAATAGATCCAACCTTCCATTATGCGTAATGGAAAAAAGGAGATTGTTTAGGGATCTCGAAAGGAAGGATGGTAATTATGGTTCTATGGTGTGGATCGTTGATGAAGGATGGAGATGGATGTGGGATGGTAAATTTATAGTAAGAAATCCAAATTCATGGTTGATATAATGATTGGGATAACCACAAAGATTGGATTTACTGATACACAAAATAAAGGTATTTGGAAAGGATTAAGAATTCAAAAAGTATCATTCTGAAGTAGTTTTTATCATTTATAGGCCCTCTCTATGAGTGACTTCAAGGTGTTGAATTTCTTGAGAAGAGAGATTGGGGCATGGTCTAGAATTTTGAGAATCACAATGGGACTTGAACTTGTGGGGATCTAAACATACAAACAATATGGCTGATCATGGTTAATAAAACTTGAGGTGCTACGGGTTGAGGTGGATGTAGGGAGAGAGGTTTTAGCCGACATTTTTGTATCATTAAGGAGGATGAGGTCTTAACCTCTCATTATAGCTAGCACACTCTAAGGAAATCTAGAAGGAAAATGAGGAAGTTGAAGAATGTGTTATATGAGAAAAAGAAGTGATGTATGTGGATGAAATTCAACATGACATAGAGTCTTGGATTCTTGACATGAGTAATTCCCAAATATTAGATACTAAATACTTTCATATGGTTTTACTCTACCAGAAGAAAAAATATTAGTTGGATAAATATTTGAGGAATGATAATTATGGTTCTTGAGTGTTGATCGTTTACTAAGGATGGGGTATGGTAATGCTCTACCAAACAATTCAAACTTGTGATGAATACAAGAATGGGGCATACACCAAGATTTGATGTATTGACATGCATAATAGAGTTAATTTTGAAGTCTTATGAATTTTGGAATTACTATTCTTAAGAAATTTTTATCCACTAGAGACCCTCTTTATTAGTGGCTTCAAGGTGGTAAATTTATCGAGATGATATATAGGGGCATCACAAACAATTTTTAGAATAACAGTGGTACTTAAGATACAAATAATAGGGGTGATCATGGTAAAAAAACTTGATGCCTTAAGGGTCAAGTTGGATGTAGGGAGAGAGGTTTGCGCCACCATTTTTTTATCATGCAGAGACTAAGGCATCAAATTCTCATTATAGCTCACAAAGTTTGAGGAGAATCTAGAAGGACTTGAGGAAGTTGAAGAATGTGTTAAATAACAAAAAGGAAGTGATGGATGCAAATGAAATTCAACAAGACATGTATAGTCTTGGATTCCCAACATGAGTTACTCCCACATCATAGATATTAAATAATTTCATATGATCTTAATCTACTAGCACAAAAAATATTTGTTCGGTAAAGTTTTGTTGGATCATAAGGAGGAAATTAAGGATATTGTGTTGTAGATTGATGGGCTGCAGGCTCACCTGAAGTAGATGAAGAAGGAATTTCGGGAGTAATATGAGGAAGGTGAACACAAAAAAAAGTTTAAAAGAAGAAGCCAGTAATGGATTTGTGCTCGTTGAGAAATCTACAGAGGATGATAATCCCCCTTCTACCTCATCCCAAGAGATGTGCCTCATCTCTATATATGGGGATGAAGAACACTGCTTTTAAGAAAAAAAACTATGATGGTGAAGAACACTGCTTTTTAAAAAAAACTAATACAAGTATAAAATTGATATTAAAAATGTAAATAGAGAAACCAAAAGAGTACAAATTGTTTCCATATACAAAATTTTCCCAATATCATACAAGAAATTATCCAAAAATATTCTTTTACCCTCACATCTTTTTGACGAGAAGAATTTACTCACTTGTCAATGCAAGGGAGATAACATGATTCGGGTTTTTATATAACCATACAAAAAGGTTTCCCTAGCTCCTAATTCATTTGGTGTGAGAAGAATTGACCCACTTGTCAATGCAATGGAGATAACATGATGTGATCCTAACTCCTAATTCATTTGGTGTGGCTATCATTGATGGGTTTGATTGGCCTGGTTGGGAATAGTATAGTTTTCTCCTCAAAAAGATACCTTTCATGAGAGATTTCACTAAGTACTAAATGCAATCTAATGTCTAATATGAAACACAAATTAAATCCTATTGTAATCTAAGTATATCACTAATTAAATGAAAAGGAAAGTATGATTACTAGTGCATGAATCAATAACATAAGGAGGAAAATATTCCTCTTCTTCATCATAGAACCATGTTAATTCATTCAAACAATTGAAGCCTAAAAGATATACATAACCAACATTGAATTATTGTAATCATAACTATAATCAATTTATATCATTATGCTAATCTGCAATAAGAGGCAAATATGCAAAATTAAAAGAATTAGTAGAACTAGCGTAAAGATACTCCATTACATAAACTGATCATTTTTTTTGTATATAAGCTTGAGGACCTCCTATTACTGAAAACGAAAATAATGGTACAAACATACAATACAAACGAGCAACCACAGCTCGTGCCACACTGACGGACCCCAATGTGGCCAGCTTCTTAGAAAGGATTATACAATAAAGCATGGAATAAGACTTAACCCAAACCGATTAGAGGGACAAGCCCACCCATAAAAGCAAAAAGAGACTACAAAAGAACTCCGGAAGAGACCCAGAGTCAAAAACATAGAGGGAGTAGAACCATCAACCTCTACCAAACTAGAGCCAACCAGCATGCACAAAGAAACAACAAAGCCTCTTATGCCACGGCCCCCGAAACAAAGCGAAAATAGAACATCAAGAGATGCCCAAAACCGACAGAATCAGAAAAAGGAGATAACTGTCGCAAATCCACCAGCCGAACCCAGTCCTTTGCTGCTCCCTGAACGAAACCCAGTCACTTAAGCTGCTGCAAGACCCGAAACAAAAAACTAAAGGACCAAAATAATAGCTCCAGGGCTCATCAGGGAGCTTCTTTCTCCCCCCATGGAATCGCTGGTTCCTCTCAGATGCCCTCTATGGAGGTGTCCATAAAATCTTTGAGCTCAAATTTAATCAAGTGAATACCAGAAGAATTGGCTTGTTGGCCACCCTTAATGATCTGAAACGCCTCCGTGAGGCTACTGGCCAATTGATTCCTGGCCTCGATATCACAGGCCAGGAGGATTCTAACTTCCCAGAACAGATTACCAACCAACTTATGGCCAAGATGAGCTTCATATTCATGCAGCAGGTCCACCTCCCTGTGCACAACTTGGGATTCAACACTAACCGGTGTCTAGGCCAGATATTGGGCTCCCCAGTTGAAGGCCTGGGGCTTGAACGTATCCACCTCCATAAGAAGCTGGTGAGAGGAGACTTCAACATAACTACGGCTTTCCCCCCTAGGTCTCGATGATCTCCCCCCCCTACTACCCCCTCTCCAGCTACTAGCTCTCATGCGGGGTTCCATCCCAGACTTCGAATCCTTAGTCAACTAGCAGAAGAACTTAGAAAAATGACTAAATGGGTTGAGAATTCCTGCATTGTGATCCATACTTACAATAAAAATCTAGGGGGAACGGGTATCATTAGAAACTGGAACAATCGAGATAACCATTAAGGCTGCGCGAATGAAGGAAATGTCATTCATGGCGCTGTACCTCTCACTGCTCTCATTCATGGCACTGTACCTCTTGCTGATCTCACTATCATTCAAGCAGGTACGCAAATACGTTTGAACCCTGATGTGCAAATACTTCGGCACCTGCAAAGTAGAGTCCACTTTACTACTTAGTGCACGTAAATAGTTGTCAAATGATGAAACTAGATGGAAATGAATGCATCGAGGGGATGGATATGATCATGGAATACCATGATTGTGACGTCTCCGGGCCACCGACTGATGGAGCCTCATGTCACTTAACTCCACCATCCCTTCCATCATTTCGATCCCTTCATTGACAGATTCGTAATGATGGGTATTAGTGGTAATCCTCATGGAAAGCTCATCCGTAACTGCTAGCTCATTCATAATTTTGAGATCCCCACCATCCTCTTTGATGCCCAAGTGGATAGGGAGTGTGACACCAGTATTCCTAGCATCGGCAAGGTGGATGGCTTGGTCGAGAACCGAGGCCAAGGGTTGATACTATGGGAGCCTGCTAGCCACCTCGCGCATCCTGTTCATACTATCCATGCATCCAGCCAGGTGTCCCACATCCTCCGAGGCCAGCTCCATGCACTTCCTTCTCAGAGCGTCATCCATAATTTTCGTTAGACTACTCCCATAAAAAGAGACGCCGACCCCAACACCCTTATTAGCAATGGCATCCGCCACCCTGTTGCCTTTCCTGTGAATGTACAAAAGCTGGATGGCTAAGTGGGAGTTTAGTAAATTACGCAAGACCCTAAGTCAACTATCCCACCTCCAACTACAGGAAATTTTAGCGATGACTGACACAGACTGAATTCTTCTGGTCATGGGGGTAATTATGAGTGAATCTCCCTCTACTTCGAGCAGAGTCCACCCCTTATAAAGAGCACACCTGATTCCATTGACCATACCTTCCAATTCGGCCAAATTATTAGTGTTCTCCACCAAATCCCCCTAGAAGATACTAGTGATGAACCCTCCCAATTCCTTATGACTCTGCCATACCCAGCAGGTCCAGGGTTGTCCTTTGCGACACCATCAAAGTTAAGCTTATATGCTCCAACACATGGGCATTTCCATCATTTCGGACTGGAAGAAGGCGCAGTCAGCTTGCGGGGGCCGTGGATGCTAATAGGTATGTTTTATATACCCCATCCATGCATGATTAACGTCTCTGTGATGTTTGTTTACATAACATTCTAGTCCCATTGATTAAGATTAAGCGATTCGTTAATGTGGGTTTCTAACTGGTGCCAAATGATTTCAGTGGTTCAGGTTTTTCTTTAACAAATATGACACTTTGTATCCTTCCATATCTCCCAAACCATGAAACCTAGAAAAAGTTCCCAAATCCTTTCCAAGATTTCATTTTTGAAAGCTTTAGGAGGCCAATTGGCAATAGTTAGATCAGGTCTGTCCTGAATCCTGGCAGTCTTGCAGAAGGACTCGGCTCCTCTCTCCCATAGGGAGGACGCAAACGGGCAGGAATCCGACAGATGATTGATAGTCTTCGCATTTTTCTCACACATTGTGCATATGGACGACCGTACGAATCCCCAGCGCAACAAGTTTTCCCAAGTGAGAATATGCCTATGAATTAGTAACCAGCTAAAAGAAGAGACTTTGGGCCACCATTTTCCCTTCCACAATTTCCTCCATTTAGCGTCAGTATCGATTATGTACATCCCTGTTTGCAACCCCATAGCTTCTTTAATGTTGAAATTGCCCGAACTCGAGTAACCCCATCTAACCTTGTCGGGGCCTTCCAGAATGGCGATTTTGCGCTTGCAAAGATCACCATATAATTCCTCAATATGTTCTTCTGGAACGAGGGCTTGCCACCATTCCTTCGATTTGCAGGTCCTGAAGTTATTATCCTTAGAATTTCCCTCATAAAATTCTTTCACACACTTGTGAGGATCGTTTTGGAGTTTAAGAAGGTGCTCCGAGATTTCTGTTATGTTTGCTAAGCATGGTAACTGTTTCTCGGAATCCCCGCTAAACCTGCCTATAGCCCCATATATGATTTCCCAAAAACTATGTTGTTGGATGATACCCCTGTTCTCTAGAGCCGCCTGTCCAAATGTTTGACCCCAATGAATTAATGTCGAAGTGGATCAGCTGTTGCTTAGGCCAAACTGGGGCAGACTTCTTATGCCATAATCTGCCCCAAGGTTCCTCCATTTGGGTTATCCACTTCCACCAATTTTTAGCTCCCATGATATTGTTGGTGCTGACCGGATCCCAGAGGCCCAATCCACGAGACTCCTTCGGTTTACACAATGTATCCCAATCCACCAATGCCCACTTCCTATGCCCTTCTTTTCCACCCTAGAGGAAATTCCTTTGGATAGAACAAATTTGTTTGAGCATGGTCTTCGGAGCTATGAGAACAGAAAACAGATATATCGGCATCGCCTGGAGGACAGATTTTAACAAGATGATACGGCTAGGGAATTTCAGTGCCTTGAACGTCCAGTGGTCAAGTTTTTGCTTGAGTCTATCCAACAATACCTTCCACAAGATTTCACGAATGGTTGATTCCTCCAGGGGAGCTCCCAGATACTTGGAAGGCAGGTATCCTTCCATGAATTCAAGAATCTTGAGGATATTCCTTCTATTAATTTTTTGGGGTGTTAAAGAAATACACCTGGGATTTCCCCTTGTTAATCTCAAGGCCACTAGCTGAAAGGAAGGTATCTAGGCCTTTCCTTATACCCCTGGCTTCCTAAACACTGGATGGCCCCATCAGCATGGTATCATCGACAAATTGCTGGGAGTTTGGGGTTCCATCCCCTCACAAAGAGCAAGCCTGTGGATCTGACCTTCACCTTGCATGACTTTAATAAATCGGCCCAGACCCTCCACTATGATAATAAAGAGAAAAGGGGATAGGGCGTCCCCTTGATGTATACCCCTGGAGGCTTGGAAGGGCTAGGATGGAGTGCCATTAACCAAGATTGAGAAAAAAGCCGAAGAGACAAGACTCATAAGCCAATTAGTCCAGTCCCTAGTAAAACCAAATTTCCTAAGCACCTTATCCAGAAAATGCAAATTGAGCCTATCATAAGCTTTTGAAAGGTCGAGCTTGAGCAACATACCATTGATTTTGTCTACTTTCAGTGAGCGAATCGTCTCATGTACTAAGGTAATTCCATCAATTATCTGATGGCCTTCCCCAAAACCAGCTTGCTCTGGGGAAATTTAAAGTGGGATTAGAGGGCGCAATATATTGGCGATGACCTTGGTGATGATCTTGTAAATCACGTTGCACAGAGCAATAGGTCTAAACTTCCCCGGATCTTCTGTGCCCGACTCCTTCGGGATGAGCGTTAAGTGGGTGGCATTGAGAGATTTCAGAATAGATCCAGTATTTATAGAATTCTTAATGAGTGCCAACACCTCCTCTTTAAGCCAGGTCCAGCAAGCGTGGAAGAAGTTCATGGTAAGACCATCCGGGCCTGGGGCTTTATCATCCGCCATCTGCTTGAGATTTTCCTCTAGCTCTTCCATTTCGATGGGTTTCATCAGCATGAAATTATGGTCATCCATTATAACCCTCGGGATAAACTGCAAGACCTAGGTTTGAGCCTCATTCCTATCCACATCAAGTTCTCCAAGGAGGTCCATGAAGAACTCGTTAAGAGTGGCTTCTAGATCTTCCTAGGATCGGCATGGGTTCCATCTCTTTTTTTTAGCCTCACCACATGGTTCCCATGCCTATGTTGGATTGTCGCTTTATGGAAGAACTTAGTCTTACGCTCCCCTTCCTGTAGCTAGCAATTTCTTGATTTATTGTAATGTCCCTTAAAATAACAAAAATAAAAATAAAAATCCGATAATAGCTTAAACTAATAAGGAGACATAGTGAAACTAACTTCATAACTGCTAAGTACTTATTGTACCAATATTTGATTTCTACTCTTTGAAATGTCTTAGCTTCATAAGTATCATGGTTTGCCGATTATAAAGTTCTACGGCTTTGCGGAAATGTTTCAGGTGGGTGAAATCTCGCATGTGTACAAATGTTTGAATACAATAATGTGAGTCTCCTTCTTACGGCCGTAAGGTTTGACTGAATATGTATTTAAAGTTCTATTTGGAAATTCAAGTGATTGGATCCGTTATTGATGGCGGTTGATATTCATGTCATACCTCTAGCTTCTCCAATGGTAAGAGTACCCTGGCGGGACTGTCGAGAGGTAGGGTGTAAGAATAAGTATTCCTCACTTACTTAGCGATATTCGCTAATGTACTTATTTTGCATCTTATTTGCAGGTGTTCTTAAAGTGGCAACCGCCTAGAGGGCTTACTACATGGTTCCACTAATTCGCAATCCAAAGTATGGGACACCTATTAAATTCATGGAACTTGTTTGTTAAAGTTTGTTGAACTTATGAAATTGTTTGACTTTGGTAAAGTGTTACTAGTTCTAGGCAATGCTTATGGGATTTGCACCTATTTGTATGTTTTAATAAAATGGGAAAGCACTACTTTCATACTATAGAATTTTGGGTCCAAAATGAGATCTTTGGAGTCGGTGATAGCATTCAATGCACTCCTATGAAGGCACATGGCCATGCTGCCATCTTTGATGAGGGTTCACTTCTCGGTTTCCATGCCAATGAAGATATGTTTCATGCGCCTGTTTTGGTTGTGGATACATTGGAGGGTTTCACGCACTAACCTGAGCTTGGATCAAGGTCAGCAGACCCTAGAGTCTTCGTATGTAGAGATGGCGATGGTCTAAGAAGGTAATGGCTATTACATTTTCTTGTTAAATCAATTTGGTAAATTTGTTTTGATAATACATCTCAGGGTTCTAATCTCATAGGGTTCACTGGTTGGTAGGTGGTCGTGTGACACTCTCCTTCGACCTAGATGTCAGTTGATGGGCTACATCTTGCTTTTGAAATCTTTACTTAAGGTAAGTTTAGGGTCCCTCGTCCCTTCACTCCTCCTCTCACCTATGCGGAGGATACTGGTGGTGTAAGATTGTGATGGAAAGATACTACTCATGACCCGACTTGGGTTTACTATAATTCAATTCTTTGTTTGGATGAGGTCGTCGTTGGCTGGACCATTATGTAATTAAACCTGTTGATTTTATATTTAAAGTTCCTGAAGGGTTTTGGCCATTTTCCTCAGTGCTAAACCCTATAAGTTGTAGTGGCAATATGCAATGTGAATACTGAGATGGATATTTGCGTGTTTTGCTTGTAAACAATTAAGTCGTAGATTCAATAGAGGAGAAATGACTCTATGATTTGTTCTTCTATGTTTTCTTATGATAATGGTTGTTCTTCAGTGGTTATTTGCTATCGTTGCTCCTGCCTGGTAGTTTGTTAATCGTGAGGTTTAAGAAGTGGGAAACAAAATCGTGCTCTTAAATGTATTGGAAACATTAGTAGGCAGATTCCCTTCTGACTAGAAGTGTGGTTTCTGTGAAAAATGATGAGCTCTCGAATAATCGCGAGTATAAAGTGTAATAGCTAGTGAGACGAAACCCTCATCTAGGCTTCTTGTATGCCTAGTTTTTTCACTTGGATTCTTCTTATTGCGTATATGTTGATATACTCACTGTAGGTTTTCGTTTTTATGGAATGGTAACGAAACGCTTGTGTGAAAGAATACCACGCTATTTGTTCGCTATGATGATGACAGAGTCTTCCTGGGAACGTTAATGAATTCCGATCTTGTGAATTTTACTTTGATAGTGGAAATAATAATATTATTTCATGATGGGGAATGCTTTGGTTCAGTAGTGGGATTCGATCTGTGATAGAATACCTACTAATGTTTTGATTGCTTGGAAGAAAAGGATTTCTATATGACAAAGTAGTGGTTGAAATCGACCCCTATGCCATTGTTTGCAAATAATGCTTTTCTCTATAATGTGTTGGAGGTGGGAATCGATCCCTGTAACATCGTTGTGCATTTATCTGTCTGATATCGTATATATTTGGGTTGATGAGTATGGTGTAAACCTTTCATGTTTTGGATAAGAATCGTGACCCTAACCACAGTTTTGATTGTTTGTGAATCGTTTGATTTCTAGAATTCGTATCATTGAGTCTCCTTTGTTTTATGTTTAGGCTGTAATAATCAAACAGTCTGATGCTAGGTTGGTAAAACGTAAGGTCTTGTAGATGCGTTTACATTCTTGTGATGTTTTGACTGTGTTGGATTATATAAATCTGAAAGAGAGATTTTGTGGAGACAATAATAAAATAAATGATGTTAACAGAGACTTATCTTAGCTAAAGATAAAGTAAGGAAAACGTAACCTCAAACATATCTAGGCTTATGAGTTCCCTAGGATGTCTAGCACATGAACCTGCTAGACAATCTACTGATTCTATCTTCTAAGTTTAACGTCAACCAACGTTCTTTGTTTGTTCTTATCAGAAAATCTATAATTACATAAATGTGATGAAAGAAAACAAGGCTAATGATGCTGGGGTAGCATCTTGTATTACTTATCTAACTCTATTATAATCTTAAATTGAAAGATTCACATTTCATACTTGATTACTGTATTCCTTGCTCCCTCCCTGAAGTAACTTGCACACTCAAACAACAATTAGTGTAGAGCCCTTGGAGCTCACCTATCCTATTATGATGACTTTGGGGATACCACATTCCTCCCAAACTTGACCCTCGAACCATTCTAGTTCTATCGGGATCCTCCCGAGCTTGGCTCCAACATTTGATGAGAGGTAGAGGCCATAGATCCACTTTTGGTTCAGTCTTGAGAATGTTTAGGTAAGGCTGCTTCAGCTTCTTGGAGTTGAATAGTTTTCTTGGACTACCATAAGAGAATGATAATAACCAAGAATGATAGATGATCCCCAAAACTTGGGATTTGCCCTCTTTAAATAGGGGAAATCTTGTATTAGGACTTTTGAAGTAATTAGTTTCTTTAATTTCAATATTTAATAATCTAAAAGATATTATTTAATTAAATAACTTTGTCCTTTTCAACTAGGACTTTTCCAACTGTTGGACTATAATTCATTTTTTATTTATGCTCTTAATAATAACAATAATTACACTAATAATTATTCTTATATTAAATATATTTTACTTAACTTCTTAATACATCATTTAAAATATTAAATAAAGTCTAAATGAGATAGACTATTTATATCTCATAATTAAATGATAACACCTATTAATATTTAAAGCTCTTCATAATAATACTACTACTACTAATAATAACTTAATAACTTGGGGGCCTTTAATCAGGTTAGTCATAAAAGACTATTGATAATTATCTTTTATTTAGTTATGTGTCATCACATGACACTCTTTTCTCTTTAATCTTTTAGGGACACGGTCCACTTCTTTTGGATGGTAATGGTCAATTTGGTTAGGTACCTCTAGTCTCTCTCTTTGCATGTTGGATTCCCTCATTTAACATGGTAGCTCCCACAGTATGTGATGATGGATAGAAAAAGATGAATCATTTAGTCAATTAAATAAATGTGATAAACGTGCTCTTCATAGTATTTCTGACTCAACACTTTGAAACTCTGTAACCCCGAGTGCTCTACAAAGCCATTTAACTCAACACTCTCACATGGGCGTTACTCTAGTGCAATTCTAGAGTCCTTGCTCAACACTAGTGCCAGAATTTGGTTGTGAGGCACATCTAAAATATTTAAGTTGCCTTGGATCCGGTATTCATTTATCAAGCTTGGAGTGCCCCAGGGATTATCCCAACACTAAATGTACACGAGGGCTTACTCCCAGTACATCATATTTCCTCTACGTACATTGGGGCTTTTGCCTAGTACGTAGGTAATTTGTGTGTTTCTGAGTCCATGCTCAACACACCATATAAGTCACTTATGTCATTCACATCACTTCACAGTATGTAAGAAAAGGTCATCTCAGTATATTGGGGTTTTGTACCCACATCAAAACATAATTAGAACATTGGGCCTTCCTTGCCCAATATATAATCAAATAATGAAAGTCAGTCAGGGTCCATGCCCAATATGTCAGTCTACAAAAGAATAAATCATATGTACTAGGGCTCATGCCCAATAATCAGAATAAATCACATGTGCTGGGGTCGTGGCCCAATATAACATCATAAAATAGTTAGTCCAAAATTCGGGATATTACATCCCTCTCCACTTAGAACAACACCATCCTGGTGTTTTTAGGGACTAGGAATGACGTCATGAAACAAGGTGGGGTATGCCTCTTTCATGGTGGCCTCATTCTCCCAAGTAGCCTCATCTGATCCAAAGTGCCTCCATTGCACTTTCAGTTGATTAATGGTCCTCCTCCTAAGCTAGACCTCTCTCTTGTCCAGAATGTGGAGTGGTTATGGCGTGAACTCCCCTTTGGACTCCACCTGTAATAAGGACCAATCAATAAAATGTTTAGTATCGTATACATATTTCTTTGATAATGAAGCATGAAAAACATTATGAACTTTTATATGTGCTGGTAAGGCCAATTCGTAGGCTACTCGGCCTTTCTTGGCCAGTATTTCAAAAGGTCCACAAAATCTTGGGGCTAGTTTCCCAGAACGTCCAAAGCTCAACGAGCTTCGTTTAGATTTTAATTTTAGGAACACATGTTTGCCGACTTGATAGTCCTTGTCCTTTCTTTTCTTGTCTGCATAACTCTTTTGGTAGTCTTGTGCTTCTTTTAAGTTTAGTTGTACCTTGGAGACTAGCTATTCCAAGTCCTTTAATAGGTTGGGTCCTAACATAAGTCTGTCTACTGGACTGTCCCAAGCTACGGGAGTCCAACATTTCCTGCCGTAGAGTAATTCAAAAGGACTCATTTTGGCCGAGGTTTGATAATCGTTGTTGTATGTGAACTCTAATAGGTGCAAATAATCTTCCCACTTGGTGGTGTTATTCATGACATACATCCTCAACATGTCCTCGAGGATTTGGTTTACTCGTTCTGTTTGTCCGTCGGTTTGGGGGTGGTACGTGGTACTAAATTGTAACTGGGTTTCCAGACCAGAGAATAATGCTCTCCAAAAGTTACTAGTGAACTTCTTATCTCGATCGAAAATGATTGCTTTAGGTATCCCGTGCAATCGAAATATTTCTTTCAAGAATATTTCCATGATGTGAACTGCTTTGTAAGTAGATTTTACCAGTATAAAGTGGGCTGCTTTAGACACCTTGTCTACCACTACAAAGATGGAGTCGTTTAGTTTCTTATCCTTGGTTAAGCCTGTAATGAAGTCCATACTTATTACATCCCATTTCCATTTCGGAATAGGTAAAGGTTGCAATAATCTGGAGTTGTGTTGGTGTTCTGCTTTGACCAATTGGCATTCATGACATTTCACGATGAACATTGCGATGCCAGCTTTCAGCTTAGGCCAAAAGTAATGTTTCTTTACAGCCGATATCATCTTTTGATAACCGGGGTGTCGTGAATAAGGTTTCTAGTGAAACTCGGTGAGAATGTTTGATCTAGTGTCTCCACTTTCTGGGACGTAAAGTCGGTCTTTCGACCACAGTAGTCCTGTTTTGTCTATCTTATATTCTTTCTACTGTTTGAAAAGTTTGTCTTCTTGGTTCTTTGCGAGGATTTCCGTATAATAATGGTTACTCTTACCGTCCATTCGAATCCTGTGGTGTAAGTCGAAGTCGGTTTGGCTTACCATGACCTTGTAAAGCATATGTGCTCGACGGCTTAAGGCATTTGCAATCTTATTTTCCTTTCCTTTTATATGCTTTAGTTCGAAATGGTATTCACTAAGGAAGGCTAGCCACCTGGCCTACCTGGAATTTAGATCGGGTTGGTCAAAAAGGTATTTCAAGCTCATGTTATCAGTCATCAATAGAAATTTATTTCCCATGAGATAGTGTCACCACATCTTCAGAGCATGGATGATGGTGGCTAGTTCGAGGTCATGAGTAAGGTATTTCTGCTCAAGCTCTTTTAGTTTCCTTGATTCGTAGCAAATGGAAAAATTGTCTTGCATAAGGACTCCCCCGAGTCCTTCCTTGCTTGCATCTGTGCAAACGACGAAGTCCCCATTGGGATCCACAATGCACAGAATCAGTGCACTAATCAGTAGTTGTTTTAGCTTTTGAAAGCTCTCTTCGCACTTATCCATCCAGATAAAATTGTTTTCCTTTTTCTGCAAGGTGGTCATGGGACATGTGATCCGTGAAAAGTTCTCAATGAACTTTCAGTAGTAATCAGATAGCCCCAAGAATGACCTTATGTCGAATACACAAGTAGGCGTGGGCCATTATTTGATAGCTTTGACCTTTTCAGGGTCGACGGCTATTCCCTTATCGGATATGATATGTCCAAAGTATTGAATCTAAGGTCTGTAGAAATTGCATTTACTGAACTTGGTGTAAAGCTCGTGTTCTCTTAGTATCCTTGAAAAAATTTGGAGGTGCTCCTCATGTTCTATCTCATTCTTGGAGTAGATCAGAATGTTTTCAATAAAGACTAGAACGAATTTATCGAGGTATTTACTAAAGATGATGTTCATCATGCACATAAAGTTGGCTAGTGCGTTCGTCAACCCAAAGGGCATTACTATGAACTCATAGTGGCCGTAACGGGTTCAAAATGCGGTCTTCTTGATATCCTCATCACGGATCCTTACCTGATGGTATCTGGATCGTAAGTCAATCTTCGAGAAAATCTTTGCCCCTCCGACTTGGTCAAACAAGTCGTCGATCCTAGGGAGTGGGTAGTGGTTCTTAATGGTCATCTTGTTGAGTTGGTAGTAATTGATGCACATCCGCATCATGCTGTCTTTCTTCTTGACGAAGAGTATCGGTGCACCCCAACTGGACACACTAGGTCGAATGTACCCTTTGTCAATTAGTTCTTGTAACTGTAGTTTGAGCTCCACCAATTATGGTGTGCTCATGTGGTATGGGGCTTTAGAAGCTAGAACTGACCTAGGTGTTAGTTCGATAGAAAAGTCTAAGTCTCGTTTAGGCGGTAATCCCGATATTTCTTCAGGAAATACATCCTTGAATTCTACGAGGACTAGAAATTCTTCGATCTTCTGTTCCCTATCAGTTTCTATGTTTTGGATGTTGACGGCAAAGAGTTTGCATCCCTTTCTGATACTTTCTTTGCTTGTAAGGCAGAGATCTGTCTTACTGACACTTTCTTAGGGATACCTTGAATTGTCTTCTGAATCCCTTGGTCATCCCTGCAAAGTAAGGATTTGTTTAAGTAGTCTAGGAGGACATGGTGTTCTTCCAACCAATCCATGCCGATGAGTACATCGTATGACCCTAGGGGTAGAATGCTTAAATCTAACATAGTTTGAAATCCTTTTAAGTTCATTTTGCAAGTTCTAACTAACTCGACGATCCTTCGTTTAGTACTGGTGGCTAGTTGTACTAGCCACAGTTTCTCGTGAGTTTCTCGGTTCAATTTACAAGTGTCCACTAACTTAGGGGAGATGTAACTAAGGCAAGTGTCGGGATCTATTAAAACTGAAAATCGAGCGTTAGAGATCTTACCCTCTATATCCACCATGGTGGCTTAGTGATCTGCCTGTCAACCGTTGAGATTGGCATATATCCTTGGTGTCTTTTCCATGTCTCCTATGGTAGTCTCTGTTTGGATGTTGTGAAAAACTCCATTCGTCTTGCTGGGGAAGTCTCTGTAGTAGTGTGGCCCTTGGCATTTCCAACAAGAAATAGTGGGTGGGACAGCTTTGGTCCCTTTGTTGAATGCCAGCCTATTGACAGGTGGTGGGGGTGCACTTGGCCATGCTTGAGGTCGATTGAAGCCTCGGTTAGGTGGAAAAATGTTGTTGTGTTTTCGGAAGGGTGGAGGTCTGAAACCTGGTTTGCGGTTGTCTGAGAAGGTTCTGAACCTATCTCTGTTCTGGTTGATGTTGTCATTCCTTGGCTAACCATGTTCATAACACAGCCTTGCTTTATGTAAGGTTATGTCAAGGGTGTTGGGCATGTCAAACTCTATCTTTTCTCTAAAGTTTGGTGGCATCCCTCCCAAGAACTATTGAATCTTTACCTTCTCATCTTTAATATAAGGCACATAGTGCAGCAAGTCTAAGAATCGGTTTATGAATGCTTCCATAGTCAAGGAGCCCATTTTTAACTCATGGAATTCTTTTATTTTCTTTTCAAAGAATCTTTCAGACATATACCTATCCTGGAATGTTCTGCTGAAGGTATCCCAGGTTATGTCTCTCATCTCTTTCCCTTTGGTGTGTTTCAAGTCCTACGACCATCTGGAAGCTTTACCATTTAGGTTGCATATGGCTAGTCAGGCTTCCATTTCATTGGAGTAATTGTGAACTTTGAAGTATTTATTCATCCCTATCAGCCACTCTTCAGCCTTCTCCCCAGAGTTAATATCTCTATCATATGTTGGGGCTCTTATCTCCCTAAATTCTCCTTGTAGACTGTTGTCATTCTTCCTCCTTTTCTTGCAAGGAGGTGGTGAACCGTCATCATCGGAAGAGCTCTTATGGTCCTCTTCCATTGATTATGGCTTGTGTTCTTCTTGTTCTTCTCTCTTGTAACTAGTTGATTTCCCTGTGTGACAGTGCCCTGTTTTAAGAGTATTGACTGAGAGAGTAGGCTGTCTGTGGGGCTTTGCCCTTATTAAGCTTTGGAGTAAGGCTTCATTTATAGCCTGTTGTTCTTTTCTTTCTTTCATGTTCTCATCTCTGAATCTTTGGAATTCTTCCTGTAAATTTTGCATAGATTTCATTAAATCCGAGTTGAGTTCCACCACAATTTCTTGCTCTCGTGGTGGAGAGTTCGAGTTCCCATGTATGCTACTGCCCTATTCTGCATTCATTTTTCAGGAGCAAATTGTACCTGAAAAGTTATATAAGGAACAAAAATCATGTTAGTTTACTTAAAACAAAATAAAATGAATCTGTATGTTTCTGCTTACTATTATATCTACAGCGGATGTTTGTAATGAGCCCAATAGGTCACTTAGTTTTGTAACTGGGCTTTGATACCACTTGTAATGTCCCTTAAAATAACAAAAAAAAAAAAATCTGATACTAGCTTAAACTGATAAGGAGACAGTGAAACTAACTTCATAACTGTTAAGTACTTATTGTACCAATATTTGATTTCTACTTTTTGAAATGTCTTAGCTTCATAAGTATCATGGTTTGGTGATTATAAATTTTTACAGCTTTGCGGAAATGTTTCGGGTGGGTGAACTGTCGCATGTGTACAAATGTATTGAATGCAATAATGTGAGTCTCCTTCTTACGACTGTAAGGTTTGAATGAATATGTATTTAAAGTTCCCTTTGGTAATTTAGGTGATTGGATCCATTATTGATGGTGGTTGATATTCATAACGTACTGCTAGATTCTCCAAGGCTAAGAGTACCCCGGTGAGACTGTCCAGAGGTCGAGTGTAAGAATGAGTATTCCTGACTTACTTAGCGATATTCGCTAATGTCCTTATTTTGAATCTTATTTGCAGGTGTTCTTAAAGTTGCAACCACCTAGAGGGCTTACTACATGGTTCCACTAATTCGCAATCCAAAGTATGGGACACCTCTTAAATCCATGGAAGTTTTTTGTGAAACTTTGTTGAACTTATGGAATTGTTTGACTTTGGTAAAGTGTTACTAGTTCTAGGAAATGCTTATGGCATTTGCAACTATTTGTATGTTTTAACAAAATGGGAAAGCGCTACTTTCATACTATAGACTTTTGGGTTCAAAACAAGATCTTTGGAGTTGGTGATATCATTCAATGCACTCCTATGAAGGCACATGGTCATGCTGCCAGCTTTGATGAGGGTTCTCTTATCACTTTCCATGCCAATGAAGATATGTTTCATGCGCTTGTTTTGGTTGTGGATACATTGGACGGTTCCGTGTACCAACGTGAGCTTGGCTCATGGTTAGCACATCCTAGAGTCTTTGTGTGCAGAGATGGCAATGGTCTAAGTAGGTAATGGCTATTACATTTTCTTGTTAAATCGATTTGGTAAATTTGTTTTGATAATACATCTCAGGGTTCTAATCTCGTAGGGCTCACTGGTTGGAAGGTGGTCGTGTGACACTCTCCTTCGACCTAGATGTCAATTGATGGGATACATCTTGCCTCTGAAATCTTTACTTAAGGTAAGTTGAGGGTCCCTCATCCCTTCACTCCTCCTCTCGCCTCTGCGGAGGATACTGGTGGTGTATGCTTGTGATGGAAAGATACTACTCATGACCCGACTTGGGTTTACTGTAATTTGATTTTTGGTTTGGATGAGGTCGTCGATGGCTGGACCATTATGTAATTAAACTTGTTTATTTTCTATTTAAAGTTCCTGAAGGGTTTTGGCCATTTGGCTCAGTGCTAAACCCTGTAAGTTGTAGTGGCGATATGCAATGTGAATACTGAGATGGATATTTGTGTCTTTTACTTGTAAACAATTAAGCCATGGATTCAATAGAGGAGAAATGACTCTATGATTTGGTCTTCTGTGTTTTCTTATGATAATGATGGTTCTTCAGTGGTTGTTTGCTATCGTTGCTCCTGCCTGGTAGTTTGTTTGTCGTGAGGTTTAAGAAGCGGGAAAACGAAATCATGCTCTTAAATGTATTGGCAACATTCGTTGGCAGATTCTCTTCTGACTATAAGTGTGGTTTCTATGAAAAATGATGAGCTCTGGAATAATCGCCAGTATAAAGTGTAATAGCTGGTGGGATGAAACCCTCATCTAGACTTCTTGTATGCCTGGGGTTTTTGCTTGGATTCTTCTTATTGCGTATATGTTGATAAACTGGGTGTACGTTTTCGTTTTTATTGAATGGTAACGAAATGCTTGTGTAAAAGAATACCATGTTGTTTGTTCACTATGATGATGACAGAGTCTTCCTGGGAACGTTAATGAATTTCGATCTTGTGACTTTTACTTCGATGGTCAAAATAATAATATTATTTCGTGATGGGGAATGCTCTGGATTAGTAGTGGGATTCGATCCGTGATAGAATACCTACTGATGTTTTGATTGCTTGGAAGAAAAGGATTTCTATATGACAAATTAGTGGTGGAAATCGACCCCTATGCCATTGTTTGAAAATAATGCTTTTCTGTATAATATGTTGGAGGTGGGAATCGATCCCTGTACCATTGTTTGTGCATTTCTTTGTCTAATATCGTATATATTTGGGTTGATGAGTATGTTGTAAACCTTTCATGTTTTGGATAAGAATCGTGACCCTAACCACAGTTTTTATTGCTTGTGAATCGTTTGATTTCTAGAATGCATATCATTGAGTCTCCTTTGTTTTAAGTTTAGGCTGTAAGAATGAAACAATCTGATGCTAGGTTGGTAAAACGTAAGGTATGGTAGATGTGTTTACATTCTTGTGATTTTTTGACTGTGTTGGATTATATAAATATGAAAGAGAGCTTTTGTGGAGACAATAATAAAAGAAATGATGTGAACAAAGACTTATCTTAGCTAAACATAAAGTATGGAAAGTGTAACTTCAAACATATCTAGGTTTTTGAGTTCTATAGGATTTCTAGCACAGGAACCTACTAGACATTCTACTGATTCTATCTTCTAAGTTTACCGTCAACCAACATTCTCTATTTGTTCCTATCAGAAAATCTATAATTACATAAATGTGATGAAAGAAAACAAGGCCAATGATGTTGGGGTAGCATCCTGTATTACTTATCTAACTCTATTATAATCTTAAATTGAAAGATTCACATTTCATACCTGATTACTTTGTGGCTTGCTCCCTCCCTGAACTAACCTGCACACTCAAACAACAATTAGTGTAGAGCCCTTGGAGCTCAACTGTCTTTTTATGATGACTTTGGGGATACCACGGTCCTCCCAACCTTGACCCTTGAACCGTTCTGGTTCTAGCTGGATCCCCCCGAGCTTGGTTCCAACATGCGATGAGAGGTAGAGGCCCTAGATCCACTTCTGGTTCAATTCTAAGAATTTTTGGGTAAGGCTGCTTCAGCTTCTTGGAGCTGAATAGTTTTCTTGGACTACCATAAGAGAATGATAATAACCAAGAATGATAGATGATCCCCAAAACTTGGGATCTTCCCTCTTTAAATAGGGGAAATCTTGTATTAGGAATGTTGAAGTATTTAGTTTCTTTAATTTCAATATTTAATAATCTAAAAGATATTATTTAATTAAAGAAATTTGTCCTTTTCAACTAGGACTTTTCCAACTGTTGGACTATAAGTCATTTTTTATTTATGCTCTTAATAATAACAATAATTACACTAATAATTATTCTTATATTAAATATATTTTACTTAACTTATTAATACATCATTTAAAATATTAAGTAAAGTCTAAATCAAATAGACTAATTATATCTCATAATTAAATAATAACACCTATTATTATTTAAAGCTCTTCATAATAATACTAATACTAATAATAATAACTTAATAACTTGGGGGCCTTTAATGAGGTTAGTCATAAAATATTATGGATAATTATCTTTTATTTAGTTATGTGTCATCACATGACACTCTTTTCTCTGTAATCTTTTAGGGACACGGTCCACTTCTTTTGGACAGTCGTGGTCAGCTTGGTTAGGTACCTCTAGTCTCTCTCTTTGCATGTTGGATTCCCTCGTTTAACATGGTAGCTCCCACAGCAGGTGATGATGGATAGAAAAAGATGAATCATTTAGTCAATTAAATAAATGTGATAAAAGTGCTCTTCAGAGTCTTTCCGACTCAACACTTTGAAACTCCATAACCCCGAGTTCTCTTTAGAGACATTTAACTCAACACTCTCCAATGGGCATTACTCTACTGCAATTCCAGAGTCCCTGCTCAACACTAGTGCTAGAATGTGGTTGTGAGGCACATCTAGAATATTTAAGTTGCCTCGGATCCGATATTCGTTTATCAAGCTTGGATTGCTCCAGGACTTATGCCCAACACTAAATGTACATCAGCTCTTACTCCTGGTACATCATATTTCCTCTAGGTACATCGGGGCTTTTGCCCAGTACATTGGTAATTTGTGTGTTTCTGATTCCATGCTCAACAAACCATATAAGTCACTTATGTCATTCACATCACTGGATAGTATGTAAGAAAAGGTCTTCTTAGTATATTAGGGTTTGTACCCACATCAAAACATAATGAGAAAATTAGCGCTTCGTGGCCCAGTATATAATCAAATAATGAAATTCAGTCAGGGTCCATGCCCAATATGTCAGTCTACAAAAGAATAAATCATATGTACTAGGGCTCATGCCGAATAATCAAAATAAATCACATGTGGTTGCATCGTGGCCCAATATAACATCATAAAATAGTCAGTCCAAAATAGGAAGGAAAGAAGGAGTTCTTCCTGTTGCTCATGAGTATTGAAGTCATTTAAGAGGATCTGCTCCTCCTTTTTTAACTCCTCGGAGAAACCTAGGGCAATGCCTTTCTGCTACACTTCTTGCATTTTTTTATCCAACAGCGTTTTTCCTTGGAAAATGTTCCCGAAGGACTCTGAGTTCCAATGCTTGATTTTACCTTTTCGGACCTTCAATTTTTGTTGGTACTGGTACATTAACGTACCTCTGATGGCAGGAATCTTTTCCCACCACTGGTGAAGTTTCTCAAGGAAATATTGCTAGAGGAGATAGAACTGCTCAAACCTGAATGGTCGTTGAAGATTCTCCCCCATCCTCGACCATTCCAGACTGACCAGCCAATGATCAGAACTAGACAAAGGAAGCACGACCGCCATAATATCCCCTATGACCATCATAGTCGATTCCATTACCAAAAAGCAATCCAACCGAGAGGCAATACTCCTATCCCCCGCCCGTTTGTTATTCCAAGTGAAGATACCATTCCTTTCTCTTATGTCCACCAGCTCCAAAACTTCAATGACCTCATTTAAAAGATCGTTAATGGGGCTTAGTTGATCGATACCACCTTTCTTCTCCTCCATGGAGCGAATCAAATTGAAATCTCCCCGGAAGAACTAGGTAAATGGGCCAACCAAATCCTTTATCGAGTATAGGGAGTTAACAAATGATTGTTTGAGATTTATAGCTGCAGGCCAATAGACATTGGTAATGTAGCTCCGATTCTTTGTCCCCAACACATGAAAAGTGTTCGATGGGGTAAATTGAGAGGCAAAAAAATTGGACAAAGAGACCTTTCCACGGTTCCACAAGATAACCAACCCACCAGCTGCCCCTTTGGCGTTTAAGGCCATGACCTCACAATTATACCACACTTTCCTGCCAATAAATTTGAGCTCATCAGCTGAGCACTTGGTTTCTTGGAGAAACATGATCATGGGATTTTCCAACTCAATTTTTCTTTTTAGAAGACAGATCTTCAAACGGGTTTTACAACCGCGGATATTCCAGGTTGTGATCCACATTAAATCACAGTTTGGGGATGTCCACAAGAGCTGCGACAATGGTAGGGTATTTCCCTGAAGTAACCAACTTAGATCCAACCATCTGAATCCTTTGCGCATTTCTATGTCTTCCTTGTTTATCTTTCCTGCTTTTATTTTTTCCTTCAATCTCCTTGAGGGAGTCTGAGGCTATTCCTAGGAATTTCATGTGTTTAGTTTTGAGGATGGCCTTCTCTAGCATGGAGATTTGCGTGTGTGAGAGGGGATCCGGATCCTTGGCCTCGACCATTGCCTCCAAACTTTCCAAATCTAACCCTTCAAATACCATATATTCCCCCTCATCTCCTTGTGGATAGACTTCCTCAATTACTACTTCCATAGCCGGCTCTCGGGTGGTGGTTTCCGTGGTGATTTGGTTTTCTTGGATCTGACCGTCAAGAGAGGTATCATCGTCTTTCTCAAATTGCAAGACCTCAAATCTGTTGTTAGCTTGATCTTTTATGTTTATCTCAGGTCCAGTAGGTCTTTTGGCCGATCTTTTTCTGGTGGTAACTTGAATCCTTCATCTTTCTTTCCTTCCTAGTCGTTGGCACCTTTAGGGCTTTTATTGAGAGGGTAGCCATGGAAGAGATGGCCATGTTCATGACAACGGCGACATTTGAAGGGAATTTGTTCATAATCAATCGCTTGTAACCACACTTCATCTTCCTAGGTTAACTCGATCCCTTTCGGCAGATCTTGCGAGATATCCATGTATAGACATATTCTGGCATATGAAGTATATCTCATTTGTTTCGTCTGCTCCGACAACTTGACAAAAACACCTAGCATGTTACCAATGTCTGTAAGGATCTCGTCTTTCCAATATTCCGTAGGAAGGGAATATAGGCCAATCCAGATGAGCGCTATAGTGAGGTTCTCCATATTAGGTTTAAAATGTTCTTTCAATGGCCTTAGATACAGGCCTGTAGAATGAAAGAAGTACGGTCCATTATAAAAAAAATTGGTACGGTCCGTTTCATTAAAAAAAACCACAGTGAAGAAACCCTTGGCTCCAAGCTGGAGGTTGTAGTACCCTTGAGGTTTCCAAGTAATGTTAATCCACCAAATAAAATCCTTCTCGTTTGGCCAAATTCCAACAAACTTACCAATTAGAGGGTGATCTTTCATATATTGGATGTCCTCCCAGATCCTCTCCGATCTGATCTGAAGTTTGGGATCATTTTAGACTTCGGCATACATTGCCTTGGTTTCCTGTTGCCCACATTAAGGGGGGGTCTCTCCACCAGCCCCGCTCGACCTAGCTCCTCCCTTCCCTGCTGGAATTTTAGAAGCTTGGACTTTCACTTTACCTTTATCTTTCTCCATATCTTGCTTGGGAGGTGGATCCTCCCCTCCCGCAGGCTCTTCCATGGTGACAAGCCCTTACCATAGCATCAGATCCGAGGCCTGGCCCTTACAGACCCCAACAACTGAACGTTTAGACAGACAAACCCTAGATCACCGTAAAGCGTTCCTCCTCCATTCTCTAATCGCTCTCGACTCACAGAACTGAGTATGACTTACATAAACTGATCATTGATAAATTAATGCAGAAATATTAAAATAAATTCAAATCGTATTTAATCCTATCCTACTGGAGCATGAATTAAAAGGGGATTTGATTCAGAAAATAAAATTTATCACTGACTTAACCAAATATATCTAAATAAAGAGTGATAGTATAACAACAACAACATTTCGGATCTAAACAATGATAGATTAGTGTTTCCCTACTAAATGTTGTCATGCATGAGATTGAAAAATATTTTTAAACAACCACATAAGAAAAGCTAACCCAAAGATATGGATGGAAAAAATTCTTATTCAATTAACACAAAACTTGACAAGCAAAGATATATCTTGCTAAACATAATCGAATGATTGAAACAATCTCCGAATGACAATCTCGAGGACACCAAATTTTCCTCCAAATATTGCAGAAATTCGGATGCATCCGAAGAGAGCAAACAATAGAAGACTTATTACACTATTGAAATAAAAAGAATTACAACAACTGCAACCGTCATTTTTTAAGAAGAAAAATATTTCTCCTCGCTTCTCTCTCCATTTCCCACCCACTCTTTGCATAATACATGGTTATTTATACAAAAATAATGATTGGGAAGATATATTACATCGTTTATAAATTTTCTTGATCGGTGTTCAATTCAACTCATGAGATTTTGCAAATATGTCCATTATGAAAATCTACGAAATTTTGTTTTGTAAATCTAGACTTATCTCCCAAATAGCATACTTTCTAAAAACTATGTTTTTGTTTTAGCTAATTATGATTATTCTACACAAAGCTCATGTCTTGGATTTTTCAGACTCATCCTCACTACTCCATAAATCATGTTCAAATATCATTGTTCATTTCCACATAACATTTCTTTTTTTATTTCCTCAAATCCAAATCAAAACCTATACAATTTGAAAGAGAAAATTAAAAGAAATAAGCAACATTTCAAATCTAATGAAACAAATCCAAATCAATGTAAATCCATTTGAGAATCTAATCATAATTATTTGAGTTCTTCTTTGAACAAATTTTTCATCCCACATGCAATCAACAAACTAAACTTCATGGATTTATATTGAATTTTCCACACATATTAGTTTTTATGAAAAAATAAGAAGATATAGAGAATGAATCCTACATTGATGATTTTATTGTAAACCCGGTAAATTAAATAAATGTATAGGAAAATTAATAAATTAATAAATCCAAATAAATAGATTTCCAATATAAACATTTCCTAAAACTTGCAATGCAAAAAAACTAAAAATTAGAATATCTTGTATTGTTTTAATTATATTACTTCTTTTTTGTAAAATAATACATAATAAACACTTTTTAATTTACAAAAAGGAAGTCATAGATATTCTATATTTTGAATATCAATTCAATTAAATGTATAGGAAATGAATTACTCCAATAGTATCCGAAAATTAATAAATTCCAATAAATAGATTTCCAATATAACCGTTTCCTAAAACTTGCAATGCAAAACAAACTAAAAATTAGAATATCTTGTATTGTTTTAATTATATTACTCCTTTTTTGCAAAATAATAAATAATAAACACTTCTTAATTAAAAAAAAAGAAGTCATAGATATTCTATATTTTGAATATCAACTCTAATATTTTTTTAAAAGAAAAGTTCGCTTATGATAAAAAAATATTTATCTTCTACATTTGTAGATATTAAATCTTAATCTTAATAATTTATTGAAACTTAGGAAATCACATTGAAATTAAGAAATTAAAATTTTAAAAGGAGGTGAAAACATTGATCTCATAGAATTGAATTATGTGAGCTTATTATAAATATTTAATAAAAAATCTTTTCAAATACATAATTTAATTTTATGAGAACCAAAGCATGGCCAAGGATGTTTAAGAAAATGATTTCAATAACCTCAAATTAAATATCAAAAGTATTAAGGAAAGCTAGGAAAACACAATAATTATTTACATAATATTAGGACTTCTAGACATGCAAAAGAAGAAATAAGATTCAATCATATCTTTAAATCAAGCTCAAATATCAGATTAATGCAAAATCCAGAATTGTGGAAGGAAAAAGTAAATACATTGTCAAAATCCCATAAATCAATGAAGCTAATCATCAATCATCATCTCAAGAGAAAATATACTAGATCCTAAAAAGTTAACTTTGAAAGAATGGACCTAAAATAGGAGTTTAAAACATGTGAGGAAGTGTTTTGGGCCATAAATATCGGGATGTGATAATGTTGAGACAGTCAAATGAATAATTGAAACTCTAATTTGATGTCATAGACTGTAATGTCTCTCCAAATACACCCTAAAAATAATTATTTTAGGGTATCAGTGAGTGTGGACATTAATCACTAAAAATTTGTTTGCTGATCCCTTAATATTTATTTAAATTAATCTTCAACACTAAGAGGAGTTTTTCATGTTTACATATAAAGGGTTTTCTATTTTCTCTTCATGCTAAGGCTTTCTTAAAATCGTTTCCCCTTTACAAATTTAGGGCAAAGATATTTTTGCAGTTATATCTAAGCATTCAATCTCAAAAATATAATCCTACCTTTATTTTCCATAAATTATGTAAATAGACTCTGACGGTATTTTCCAATACCTATATGATTATACATTTCAAGGATATAATCTTTTCACTTTAAATATCATACCTCTTGGACATTATTATGATCCTAACTATTTACATCACAATAGCCGCACTTGAAATCTAAAATAGCAATTTTGCACTAATACAATGGTAACCTAGAATTCATCAAAATTCTTTAATTAGTATATCATTAATTTCAATCATCTCAATTTAACATCCTGATGACAAATCAAGAGTTGCAAACCATTTGAAGTCTCCGATAATTTTATAGAATTCTCATTTATATGTATCTTCCTATGAAATGAAACCACTAATCTGTATTCAACAATTTGGGTCGCAAGTTTATTTATGTCCATATATAAATTTCTCACTATTGATTCATTTTATTCATTACTTTTTTTACCTTAAACTATGTCTAAATCATTCTCTAATTCTTCTTTTGTTTTATATATTTTATAGAATACCCGTTTGTAGATAGAATACGAAATACATATATATATATTACAATTATTCCTATACCAAATAAACCACACAAAATCCTTTTGAACTTAATTTATATATATATATATATATATAAACCTTGTGTAAAGTTAAACTACATTCTATTATAAATATCACTCTAACATTATACTATTACTGTAATCCAACTGAGGTAAGAACTGTTAAGCCATTTATCTATAAACCATAACAAACTTGGTATATATAACTTAAATCCTTTACAATCTTTATATATACATATTTTTCAGAAGAAAAAATCGTTCAAATATATCTATATCTACCTATAGCAAATCCCATTTTCATTCTCACTTGGTGCAAAGTCCAATTTCTAAATTATAAACAACTTTAATGAAATGGTCAAGAGCGATTCATTCTCACTTGGTGCAAAGTTTCCCTCCATTATAAAGGTTTCTTCCTTTAGGGATATGATCACTATTTCCTTGCATCATAGACACAATAAATAATTTTTAACATTTCTTTCCATTATAAGTACATTATTATGACAATACAAAGTAGCATTTCAAGATACATACTATGTGTACTCTACTATACTATGTTATCTTAAATATTCTTTACATAGCATTTGGTATTAGAGCATATGATACATGGCTTGGATCCTTCAAAACAACTCATCTGGTTGTCTTTGTAATAAAAATTTTTATGATAATTTTTTAATATAGATAAATGTTTAGTAAAATGACAATAAATCACATATTGATTTTGTTTAAAATTTCATATTCCATTTCACTATAATTTAAGGATACATCATGTGGAATATAGGGCTTTTGACTAGTCAAAACAAAGTCTCAAACATGTGTTCTACGAAAAACTATTATTTACGAATACTTAGAGATCTAAATAAATTATAACCTATTTCACTCGATAATAGATGGGCCATAGAATTTCAAATTAAAATTTCAAAAGTTAATCCAAAAAATTAAACATGTGAAAGTTTGTACAAGTTCACTCTCTTAAAAGGGCCAAATTAAACAAGTTTTTGAATTGTTGCCATAAATTTCTCCAGGTTTATCATAATTTACTCAAACCTATGGCCTAGTATAGGATACATATAATTATACTACAAAAATTAAATTCAATCTTATAAGGGGGAATTTCAGGTGGAAGGTCAAGTAGCAAGATAGTCTCCAAATCAAGGTTTTAAAATGTATGCTAACTTAGATTTAACATAACCTTAAATTGGGATGTGCAATTTAGGTGATTCAAAAGCTTATGGAAAGAGAAAACACATGAGAATTTAATGGAAATAAATTAATAGTTATTTGTATCATTATTTTTAAGATAATGAGATGGTACTGAAGGGTTTTAGTTAAACCTAAATTAAGATTCAATGGAAAGACATATATTTAAAGGAGTGGAAAATGGAGTTGATCATAAGTAATGGTTAAGGATTGTGAATAAAACAGTTGAAAAAAATTACGTAGAAAGTATTTCTTTTGTTGTTGAATCTCTTAAGTGGTGGAGTATTCATGGTATAAATACTCAAGCATGTGACACATGGTAAATATTTGAAGAACTCTTCTCAAAAAGATGGATGAAGGAGTCAAAAATGGAACAGGCAAATAAAAATCGAGAAGAATTGAAAGAAGAAAAAGATTAAATCCAGAAGAAATGTGATGAGTTGTCCAATATATGATACATCAATCACGCACTCATTAAGGAGTTTCATAAATTGAACCTTGAAAGTAATAGGAAAGGAAAGTGGGAAAATGATGAGTCAATGACAGAATTGAAAAAGAAGGATGAAGAAATATGTATATTACTAAACCATACTAAAGACCTAATGGATGACTTAAAGATATTTAAAGAACAAAAGAAGCATGGTCAAAATGAAAACAAAAATAAGGATATTGGATGAAGGACTACTAGTAATCTCGAAGAGGAAATTATCTGCAAGAAGCTTTAAGAAGCCTTAAATAATAAGGATGTAAAATAAGAAATGAAATCTAGAATCGCATAATGATATCAGAATTTTATGGATGGCATCACATTGCAACTACACAATAAGAATGAATATAAGATCAAAGAAGGTAACCCTAAAATGAAACAACAAAAGAAGTTGAGCACCAGCTTGAGAATGTACATGTCTAATATGATGGTATTATATCAATGACTAGAGTAATCAAATACCAAGCATAAAGAATAGAGGATGTCATTGTATTTGAAAATAATATTGATTATAGGAATGTCAAAAATAAAGGGAAACCATCAAAGGTGAAACCATATCGATACCCTCATTACCAAGAAAATTTCAACAAAAAAGATTCTACATCGACAATACTAGAAGAGGAATAACCAACAATATTCATGGAGCACTGCATTACAAAATCATTATTTGACAATATATATTATGAGAGAGAAGTAACTTCAACAAATCAAAAAAGTCACAATAAATACAAATGGAATGAGAGGGAATAAAATTATGCAACAATTACTTGTCAAGGATTGAGATTGATGGTCACTTTCTCTAATGGCTACAGCAAGGCCTTCAAAGCCTCATCGTCGGTCACAATCGCAGTCGAGGGAATATCAACATTCTTGACCCGCGGCTTAGTGCTGATTGTGCCAACTGGATGCGTCGATACTTCTTATGGTTCCTTCTACGAAACCATATCGCACAAGGAGTCTAGACAAGTAGTGAGCGCATGGAAACCTTCATCCGTCTTCATCATCATTGTTTTAGCCACTGCAGTGGATGTGTTAGTGATTGCTAGTAGTAGTCATCCCAACTGCGCCTTCGACGACAGGGGCATCCCGCTGATTGTCGGAAGGTCTTGGTGCCCTTTTTTTCTTCCTTCTTCAAGCTGACGCTCCTCAGCCAATGAGGTATGCAATGATTCCTCATCCGACATCTAACGCGGTTCTTCCATGGCTGGCACATTAGATGGTATCCCCGTAGACTCCTACTCCTGAATAACTGGTACACACTATTCGACCGGCGAGTCGTCGATGATCGGATCCAATCCTTTGTATGTTATCTTATAGGGAGTCTAAAACCGTTGTTCATCCCGATCACCGCGCATTTGCACGTAGATGTTGTGTGGACCAATCATGAACCGGGAAATCCTCTTATACTTCTCAACAGTGGCCTGAGTCAACTGCGGAATCCGCTCAGTGGCCACCTGTAGTGCCTCCCAATACAACTAGAACTGTATATCACAATCCTTGAGTCGCTCTGGTTCCTGCATCATGCATAGAAGTAGAGAAAACATGCGGGGAAATACATGCGTAAATATGCGACAAGTACATGATTGTATCTACCATGGGAAAGGTAGTTATGAAGTAAGGTGGGAGCAAGGTGGGTGACATGACCTTTGTCTGAACAATTAATGGGGATTTATATCGAGGGAGGATGAAGGCTTGGGAGATGGGTACAGAATTTCATTCCGAGGATATGGCAAGTCATCTGACAATCTAGTCAATCTAGTTAGTTATCATTTCCATTTATGGTGATTTGGATAGGGGTTCGTTATCATTTGGAAAATGATTTGCATGATGAGGTGCATGTTTGCAAAGGTGATGGAAAGTAGCAACAGTGAGAAGAAGATACTTATGTCACAACTATTCCTATAAGAGGAGGAAAGGATATTGTGGAGTCAAGTGGGCCTTCTGCAAGAGTGATTAGTTTGGGAAAGCATAGGTCTAATATAGAAAAGCTTCGCACTGTGTAGGCAGTGTGGTTTTTTCAATTCACCATCCCTCGAGTACTGCAGGAAGAAATTGGAAAAGAAGAGAAGGATCTCTAGGTCAAACTAGAGGAAACCAATCTAACGGAGGATTTTGATGCTTTGGAACCATGGATCACTGACCAAGGAAAGTCATGTGAGCGCTAGACTCGGTATGATAGGATTGTGTCCCTATTCTAGGTAATTAAAGTCATGCTTGGGCGGATTGTTCTAGAAATGGAAGATAAGCATGAAGTAGATGAAATTCATGTGCAATGCAGAAAGGAGCACCATGCAAACTCACGATTAGTGCACAAGAAGCTTGATGTTATTTCCTTCCACCAAAGTGTTTCGTTCATGTCCAAAAAACCACGAGGGAGTAATATGGAAGGACCCAATATGTAGCATGGGTGTTCACAGCCATCCGAGCCGTCGAAGCAGAGCAAAAGAAACCAAGTTCCTTAGTTCCTCTTGAAAGTCTTGTTTTTTATATGAGTTTAGGGGGCCTTCAGTGGGTCATTTTTCATAATAGTCTCCTATAAATTTGGTTAGAAGCATGGTTAGTGAGTCATTAATATAGTTTTGTGGAAATAACCTAAGTTGGGAAAGTTGTGATGATCTTAGTTTGGATAAGTAGTTAGATGTATCGTAAGGAATCTAGGACAACATATATCAATTGTAAAAGAAACAAATGCTTTATTTTCCCTATGGGGATGGGCAAAATTTTGGAAACGTCCACAACCTTTCATGTAGTATGAAAGTCAATGAGAATTAGATAGCTAGTAGTTCAGTTTGAATTGATGGATAGTAGATGTAACCTTTATGTTTATTATTAATATATAATTTCTTACTTACAAAAAAAAATTACCTTCCTATCCTTTTAATTCATCAAAACTATGGTAATATGGGAATGCTTATCATAAAGTTTTTTGAACATGAAAATAACATTATAAATTAAAACTAGTGATTCCTTACCTTTTTTAAGTTTTGATATACCGAACTTGGTTTGAGTAGATGTTAATAACCATCATCATCATCATCTTTAATTAATGTAATGTATTTTGTGTAATAATTAATATTCATAATCCCAAAAGGATTGGAACTATTGGTGAGGATGAAGAGCTTTACGACAATGGATAAGGTTTAATTCCACCAATATCATCTCACATATCTAACCCCAAAATGCTTTCCAATGTTTTAATTTAGAAAAAAATTGATAGAGTGGAGGCTCAGTATAAAATTATTAAATTAGTATAATATGTTTTAATAGTTTGAAATACCTTCTTAGTCTTAGGAGATGACTAGGGAGATAGTAAAAATCATCACTATTAGTGATTGATTGGATAATGGAATTTTAATTCCATAAGTTGTGTTTTCTTTCCTCAATCCTACAAGTACATTTTTCATTTTATTTATAATTTAGAAAATAAAGGAAACAAGGTGTACTACCATGTTGGAAAGTTTGATTTCCAGAATATTGTTAGTGACCAGTGATGAAAGTAGCTTAAACCAATCAACAAATTAGTAGCCTAAACTAGTGAGGAGATATTTAAAGGAAGAGAATCATAAACCATAACAATCTTAAACTAATTTGATACTACAAGATAGATAATGCAAAATCCAACATATTAGAGTTGGCATTTAGAGGAAGCATTCACCCTTTAACAAAGTAGATGGAACTTGATAGAATTACGTTAAACGCTTTCACATTTTTCCATGAATATTGAACTTCATTATTTCCATATCTCAAATTCACACTGAATTCAGGATGAGCAACATTTATTTTCAATTTTTCCTACATCCCGTCATAATATAAGAGTATTTTTTCAAAATTTCACTGCTTAACTACTTTTCAAACATAAAAATGAAATTCTACATTTTTTAAATGTCTTTATCATATTTTTTCAAGCAGAAAAAAAAATTAACTTGTTATTCATTGCAAATAAAAGTTACATCTTTCAAAATACTTGTAGTCTCAGCGAAATACAAAATAAATACTCCCAACCAACAAGGCCATATAAACACCATCTAAGATATAGAAAAAAGTATTGCATACAATAAATTCAACAGGAAGACTCTATAACTCTAGATATATCTGCATATTTGTCAAAAGAATAAAGTATAGAGTGATCAACGTACTAAAAAAAAATACATCTGGAGAAAAGGAAAATACCCTTTGTCAATGGATATGCCATTAACAAACTCCTCATATAAGAGGCTTCCATCAAAAATTCCCACAACATCTTTTGAAATCTTATCATCCTCACCATTAAATTCTTTGTATATGTGAGTGAGGGATAAAAAGGAAAAAGATTGTCTCAAGTCCAAAATCTAGTTTTTCCATGAGGACAAGTGAAGAGATGCCCAATCATGATTACCATTTTCCTAGCCAATTATGACTTTTGAATCACCTGCAATTTGTAAGCTTTGGAATCCATGCTTGTTTCCATACCAAAGGATACCCCAACAAGTCGTCAACTCTGTTTTGTTGTTTGATCTAGGTCCAACTGCAATTTTTATCTTGCACCGATAACCATTTTTTATATGTAAAGAAATGACACCCCCCCACCATTTTTGTAAGCACCATCAAAGTATCATATCGAAATATTTGCATCAAAAATAGGACTAATGGCAATCTTACTCTTTGGAATAGCAATAGGATTACAATACACATAGAAGTGATTGATGGCTTGACTGGAAACCTGCAAAAAATGAGTGCTAATAAATTTGAAAATCATCCTATTCCTGCTTTTCCATATTTCCCACATTATAAATATATGGATCTCCTTATACCATGCATTTATCTTCAGCGAATTTTGGAAGCACTCATGCTGGCTGTTTGTTTTCCAAGAATGATTTAGACTTAAACCTTGATTTCAAATCACTCAAACATTTGAACAATAAGAGCAGCTAACAAACAAATAGTTTACAGATTCTGTATCAAATTTACACAGTAAACACATGGTTTACAGATTTTGTATCAGATTTACAAAGTAAACACATGCCACGCCCAATCAAACCCTTTTTTTTTAAATTGTCCCATGTAAGCACATGATTTTCCAAACATAATGGAAGAAAACAAATGATTTTTACTGGAATCTTGCATTTCCATATCTTCGAGGGGAAGTAACATTTTCACTTAATATAAAATCATAAGCCTTCTTTGCTTTGAGGGAACCATCAGAACTAGACCAATCCAAAACTAAAGCGTCCTACTTGTTTGTAATTTTGATGCCAACTGAATAAAGGTTTAGCACAAAGTTATCCCATTCCTTGCCAAGAATACCACATAAGCCCAAATCTGTGCAATACTAGTATATAAAAAGTGCATTTGTATTCGTCAATGTAAAGTTCCACCCAATATTTGAACTATCTCACGATTCTTGCCAAATGTTAAAAATTAATGGTAACTTGTGAAATGGATCAAGATTATTACTAAAATGCATGACTACACTACACATTTATAATCACCACAAAGTAATTGGTGTAATAATTAATACCATTTCTAGGATCCTCTTCTTTCACCTTCATCCCCATTTTTATATCGTTATATTCTCATTGGCATTTATTTCATTTCGTTTTATTTATTTTCTCCTTTTGAACCCATAATTGTAGGTATCGTGTTAATAAAACATCATTTTACCTAACTAATTTATTTAATTAGTTTTTATTCTCTTTTATTAGTACGTTAATCATATCTCCAAACTAGTATATTAAAAGTGCATTTATATTCATGCAAACTTCTACCCAATATTAAGAACTATCTCATGATTCTTGTCAAATGTTAAAAATCAATGGTAACTTGTGAAATGGATCAAGATGATTAGTAAAATGCATGACTACACTACACATTTATAATGACTACAAAGTAGTTGGTGTAATAATTAATACCATCGCTAGGATCCTTTTCTTTCACTTTCATCCCCATTTTTGTATCATTCTATTCTCTTTGGCATTTATTTCTTTTCATTTTATTTATGTTGGCGTTTTGAACCCAAAACTATCTCATGATTCTTGTCAAATGTTAAAAATCAATGGTAACTTGTGAAATGGATCAAGATGATTAGTAAAATGCATGACTACACTACACATTTATAATGACCACAAACTAGTTGGTGTAATAATTAATACCATCGCTAGGATCCTTTTCTTTCACTTTCAACCCCATTTTTGTATCATTCTATCCTCTTTGGCATTTATTTCATTTCATTTTATTTATGTTGGCCTCTTGAACCCATAATTGTAGGTTATCGTGTTAATAAAACATCCTTTTATCAAACTATTTTAATGTGTTTTTGTAAAAATGGGCATTACAAAACCATTCATATTGTATTTAAAATTCTATTTTATAATAAACAAAGTGTGTTCTTTGTTTTGATTTTGATATACTTTAAAAACATTAAAGTGACAATGTCAAATATATTTTACTTTTTCCAAGTAAATGTGAAGAGTTTACATCTTATTAAACATTAATAAAAAAAACATTTATACATGTACCAAAAGGACTTTACTAGATATAGTTATCAAAATAGTCTAACTCATGCAATGCTCTCACTCTCACTCCACTTATGACATGGAACAATAAAATTGGCTATCCATATTTGAGACTCTAGGAATTGACCTCTTGTGCTAACTCACATCCCTTCAAGATCAATATCTATTTACAAAATCTCAATTTACCAAAATGTAGAGACATTGCCACCTTGCAGATCTTGGTTGTTAGAAAAATGCAATGGAGTTGAGGTTATTATCATTGTCTAATTTTTTATATTTCTAATTTTTTAATGTTAAATGATAAAGAAATTTTGAACTATCTTCAATCAAAGACATACAAAACTAAAAGGTTGATTCTTTATGCTTCCATTTTTTATCCAAATTTTCATTTTAATTTTTTTCAAAGGCACTCACTTTTGTACTTGTATTTTTAGGATTCTATTAATTGTTCTTTGTAAATTTTGAACATTTTTCTACTTTATTATTTTATTTGGTGGTTCTTATGTTAATTTATCCTTAATTCTTTTTCTATTTTTAATTCTATCATCTATCTATATTATATTAGATTAGATTTTTAATTTTTAAAATGGACAATATTATTAATATAATGTTTTTTTAAGAGTTTTCACTGTATTTTTTTAAGTGGAAAACAATGGCTGGCTAGCTATAACAACATTTGATAATTAATTGGAAGTTATGAGAAGCATTTAGGTTAACCAAACCCAAAAGATCCTTGCAAAAATTAACTTTAAAATTGAGCTTCATTGTTTTCATAGCTCAAATTTCTATTACAATAATGCAAAATACAACATATTAAAGTTGGCCTAGAGGAAGCATTGGCCCTTTTACAAACCAAGGGAAAAGAAGGGGTTTGACATAACTAAAATCCAACATGTTACAGTAGAAGTATTCACCGTTAACAAACCAAAGGGGGTTTGACAGAACTAATACCAATTCCTTTGGCATTTTTACAGAGAGACTAAGCTTCATCATTCACATTATGTAGTTTGATATCTTGGCATGGGAAGCTTGCACTGCAAGCCAAATTAATAGCCTCCTTTGTTGTGGAGGTTCCAACTATGTTTTTGTATACCACGTTACTAATCTACACAGTCATCTCAAACTCCTACACCAGCCAAGCCAATATTAACAACAAAGTAAGTTACAAAACTCAAATGCTACGAAACTCGGTGCAAGCCAATATTAACAACAAAGTAAGTTACAAAACTCAAATGCTAGGAAACTTCAATGGTTGATGAATTTTATGGAACAAGTTGCGGCTTTCTATTCACATAAAAGTTCATACATACAATGGACCCAAATATCTGTATTTAAACACTTATACATTCTAAAACCCTAACCTAGGTTATGCCCTATCATTTATGCTTTACAAAGGTTTTAACTCAACTTAGCTTTACTTCTAATAATACAACTCACAAAAGTGGGAGGTAATTACTTTTTCCAACACTCCCCCTTAATTACAACCACTAAACAAACGATCTAATTTACAGCTAAGAACATAAAAAAAATTGCATGTGGTCTATGTCTCACCTAGGCTTATAGAACATATTCATCTTGACTTTCTTTGCTACAATGTGTTGAGCAACGTCTTCTCATACTTTCTGCTGCAAAATTTGAAGCTTTCAATTCTTTTCTTCTTCTTTATGCTCCAGACTTTAAACTCTGGATATCTCTTGTTATTATTGCATGATTTTTTTTTTCCATGGCTCTCGTTGAAAAACCAGTGATCTACAAAATCTTCAATGTTTTGTGCAAAATACATGTTGCATGTTTCTTCCTCCAGCTTTTCAAGTGGGTACATAGCATATCTTGCTTCCTCTTTAGATTCTGCTACTACAGAATGTAAGTTGTCATCTACAACTTCTTTTGGCTTTGCAAGCCAATCCTCAATGAATGCCAAATCTTCTTCGAAACTTGTTACTTTAGCTTCGTCCTACATCATCCACTTGATCGTCATTTTCAAGTAGGGTTACCATTCCAAACAACAACTCATTAATGAGCTTCTTTTGTTGTAGCACTATCACTCTTTCTTCATAAGAAAGGTGATCACCATCATACTCTCGTTCAAGTTCTTCATCCTCTCTTGCTAAGAGGTTATCAACTTGTTTGTTTTCCTTCTGTCGAGGCTCACTAAGGACTATTTGAGTCCACATACTTCCTTCCTTATCACCCCTTAAAATAATATAGAATTTCCTTCATGCCCCCTTAATGCAAGATCTCAATTTTTTCCTTCAGCAACAACAATGCTCTTTCTCTTCAACATGGGTCATGGCCATTTACTTTTATGCAATGTTTAAATATTATTCAAACCACTTCCAAACATCCACATCTCTTGTAAATAAAAAATGCATAACCTAAAATATAATGTGGAATTCTTATAAGTTCCCTTCCCTTGATTTGTTGTTCCTTTGAGATAAAGTTTTCAAACTTCATGTAATAAACTTAATTATTCAAATACCTTTACAGCTCCATTTTGTGGACGGGAATTCTTCACCAGATTTCTCCACGGACCTCTAACCAAAGATTTTCATGCTGGAGGATTTTATTTCCTTTCTCCACGGACACTTACTTTCTCCACAGATTTACTGAACTGTGGATCTCTTCACGCAAATTTTAATATCTCTTGAGTTTCAACCCTCACTTCAACTTTGAATTTTTTAGACATCTGGACTTCTCCAGAAGGATGGTTCTCATGCATATTCAGGGATTCCTCCATGCAAATTTAACCAACATGTGGCTCCTCTGCATCCTATCAAACTTTACTTCGCAGCCGATTAATTTCTCTTCTTGCAGAATTGCAGGTGGATGGTTGTCTCTCCGATGACAATCTTGTCCAAGATCTCTTCACTGCTCTGTTCAATAGCTACAATATTCCACGACTGATATCTCACGTGGATTTCTTACCTGTGAGCAATCCAGATCTGATCGCAACCGCTTCAGAATTTTCTAGCGGATCTGCTCTTGCTCTTCTTCAATGAACAACTTGACAACACCTTCTTCAACACAAAATTTATGCGGATTGGCTACCTTTTTCACACTCTCCAACTGCGATGGGAGTTTCTTCACTACACCAGCAAACTTACTTATTGGTTGGGCATATCTTCACAAATTTTCTTCAGATCTACGGATCTAAATGCTTTCTCTGGTCGATTTCAGTCTTGTCCAATAGACTCGAACCTAGATCTCTTTGGATCAATTCTTTCACTTTATTGGTGAAAGATCTTGGCTTTCATCGAATGATCTCTGCCTTCTTCGCTATGGAAGAATCCATCTTCGCTATGGAAGAATCTCTCTTTGCTGTGGAAGAATACAACACCCTTGGATCTGCTCTTGGATTAATATGCTCTCCACGAGACTTAATCAAGCTCTGATACCATGATGCATTTAACGGAACAAGCTGGGGCTTTCTATTCACATAAAATTTCATACATATAATGGACCAGAAGATCTGTATTTAAACACTTCTACATGCTAAAACCCTAACCTAGCTTTATACCCTAAGCTTTATGATTTACAAAGGCTTTAACTCAACTTAGCTTTACTTCTAATAATACAACTCACAAAAGCGGGAGGTAATTACTTTTTCCAACAGTGCTCATATATCCTAGAACTTAAAAACAAGCTACGAAACTGTCCTATGTGAACAAATAATATATCTGAAGCTGTTCAGATAGGTGTAGAATGATGAGCACCTAGGCAGTACAATGTAGGCATTAGTATTGGTCAATGAGAATGGGATTCCCCACGTTATTCATCCATAGGTTCTCAATTGTTAAGCCCTTGGTGAATCCCTTTCCTCCTTGCCATAGGTTCTCAAATGTCAAGCCCTTGGCGAAGCCCTTTCCTCTTTGCCATGTTTTGATTCTAACTCCATTTTCAGTGCCATTGAAATAAACTCCATTTACAGTGACCTTGGTGACTCCATTAAGAACACGATATTTCCCAAGGCTCCCCACACTACATCATAATAATAATAATAACCAAAATCATGTGTCAGTGTAGTGCATTGAATGTCCATATTCTTAGACCAATTGAAATTTTATCAAACTATTTCACCTGATTCCATGGCCTGGTCCGCAAGTAACTTGTTCAATGGCAAGAATGGAAGTTCCTTCCAAAATACCAATACAAACATCTCCTGCAGTAGTACAACCAAAGTTAAAGATTTAGGTTTAATAAAATAATTTCCCTTCCTCCAATTATATATATGTAAAATGTTGACGGGAAATATGATCCACCTGTTCCTATGTTGATATTTCGAAGAGTGACATTGGAAGAAGATATGTGAATTCCATCGGTGTTGGGACTGTCCACTGGAGCACGGATAGTCAATCCCTCTGCAAGGACGTTGTTAGATGCATCAATGGATACATGGAACTCCTTGTTGTTTATGGAAGTAATGTCTCTCACCACACTATTCGTAGTGCCCATCAATTGTAAAGGCTTCCCATCACCATTTCATCACAATGTCAAATTCACATTCATTATAACCTTCTTAAGTTATAAACTCCCAAGTATGAAACACTCAAATACATATGTTAAAAAAGGTAGAGACAATACCATAGGCCCGCATTTGCACGACATGTGGGAAGGCAAGGGGTGTTCCATCTACTTCTAGCAACACACATTGATCTCCAAAACTTAGAAAATTCACCCACAGGACAGGCACAACTCACTTTAACAACTCACTGTAATCTTTAGCACAGTCACAGCTGACAATAACAACTGACTGTTTCACTCAACAATAACCTACAAGACTGTTGCAGCTGACTGATTCAGCTATATTTTGATAACCCTTGCGTTCATAAACTTAACCAATATTCTTCTTCAATATTTAAACACATTTAATACACAAAATAACTCTAATTGCTACAGCAAAAAATAACTTCACACAAATGAGTTTTCAAACTCAAAATGACAGAGTACACAAAAAAATTCTAAGATTGAGTTCAACTCTATTCATTCACTTCGTATTACCTGTTGAATCACGATTACAATGGAAGTATTTTTAGTGTATCAGCCTAATGGATCATTAAATGTTAATTGGCCCTTCGTAACAAAATCTGATCTGCAAAACTAAATGCTCTGTTACAGGGTGTTACAGACTGACGAAATAGTAAAACTGCGTTGGCCCTTCATAACATAAATGATTGGCATGTGATTGTTGGCCCGAGTCTTGTAAAGACAAAATGTATTAATGGTAATGGATTTTCACGGTTTAATAATATGATTTCAGTCAGTGAATTCCTCTTCAAATAATTAAGTGACTAAGGTGGTGTGGTGGTGGCAACACTTCAAGAATTTTGCTGTTACAAATCTAGGTGGTGCTGCCTCTTCAAAATTCTGGCGGACATCTGTGCAGGCAGTGGAGTAATTAAACGTTGTTTCTGACATTCTCCCACTTAATTACTACACTCAAAAAACAAAATTTTGAAATACTGGATTTCTGTTACAACTTACAAACTCCAATGTTTTTCCTATGAAAGTCAAACAACTCTTTTCCCAAAGGTTTTGTAAATAGGTCTGCAAACTGATTTTCTGATTTGCAAAATTTCATACTGATTTCATTCTTGTTTATCAGTTCTCGAATGAAATGATATCTTGTACCAATATGATTACTTCTTTTATGAAAGACGTGATTTCTTGATAGTGCAATGTCTGATTTGCTATCACAAAATATCTGATTTGATTCATCTTGTTCATGCTATAACTCAGAAAGAGTTCTTCTCGTCCACACAGTTTGACATGCAGTGGTTGTTGCTACAACATACTCTGCCTCAACAGAGGATAGTGTCACTATGGGATCCTTCTTTGAAGCCCATGCTACAGATCCTGATCCAAAACTGAATACATATCCAGGTGTACTCTTTCTATCATCTGTAGAACCTACAAAATCACTGTCAGTATATCCAATCAATTTAAAATCTGAGTTTGATGTATACTGGATACCAAAATTTGTTGTTCCAGCAATATATCTCATAATCGTCTTTCCATCTTGCCAATGGGTATTCTTTGGGGACTCCATAAATCTCAAAATCATACTTACTGCAAATACTATATCAGGTCTTGTTGTAGTCAAGTACATGAGACTTCCTACCAGTCTCTTATACATCGTTGGATCAACTTTTGACCCATCATCCTCCTTACTAAGTTTTGTACCAGTTGCAATTGGTGTTACAACTAGCTTACAATTCATCATTTTGAATCTTTTCAGTACATCATTTGCATACTTAATTTGATTTATAAAAATACCATCCTTAGACTGAGTTACTTCAATCCCAAGAAAATATTTCATCATTCCTAAATCAATCATCTCAAATTTTGTTTTCATGGCTTTCTTAAACTCATCTACTGAAATATCTCCAGTGAATATCAAATCATCAACATATAAGCAAACAATCAGTATTTTACCTTCTTGGTTCACCTTTGTATACAAGGTTGGATCACTTGGACTTCTACTGAATCCTTACCTATTCAAATATTCATCAATCCTACTGTACCAAACTCTAGGTGCTTGCTTCAATCCATACAATGCTTTATTTAATGTGTAAACTTTGTCATCATGTCTATCAATTTCATATCCAGGCGATTATCTCACATAAACCTTTTCATCCAAAGATCCATTAAAAAACGTAGACATTACATCCATTTGATATACATACCATTTATTATGAGTAGCAATAGCTAATACCATCCTTACCGTATCAAGTATGGCTACAGGTGCAAACGTCTCATTATAATCAATACCAGGTTGTTGACTAAACCCCTGAGCTACAAGTCTTGCTTTATATTTTTCAACTTTACCATCAACATTTAACTTAGTCTTATAAATCCATTTGACACCAATACAATTTTTATTATCAAGCATATCTACAAGATCCCAAGTATTATTTCTTTCTATGGCATCAATTTCTTCATCCATTGCTTTTATCCAAACATCCTTTTTAACTGATTCATCAAAACTTATAGGATCACATGCTATCAATGCAAAATTTTAAACTTGATCTACTTCTTCATTTTCCTCATACAATTCTCTCAAACTTCTAGTCTTCTGACCTCTAACTCTGTTTCTCAATGAAGCTAGTGTAGGATTTGATTCATTACTTACCTCTGATCCTGTTCCTTTCCATCCATCAACACTTGTTGGTTCACCACATTATTGAGTTCTAGGCGTTCTGGTAGGTGTTCTTACTGCTGGTGTAGGTGTATATGGAGTTAACTGTCCACCTTGTATGTCCTGTTCATCACCTTCATCTTCTATGTGGGATGTAGCAACGTCCTCTGCAACCAACTTATCTATGCCACCATCCCATGCTTCTTCTTCCTTAAACATCACATCTTTGTTGATGAAATACTTCTTGGTGATGGGATTATAGAGTCTATATGCTTTAGATTCTTCACTATATCCAACAAAAATGAATTTTTGACTTTTGTAATCTAATTTTCTCCTCATCTCTTCAGGTACATGTGCATAAGCTAGACAACCTAAAATTCTTAAATGAAATATGTGTTAAATTTTCAGAATTTACTTCAATCTGATCTAGGATCTTAACTGATAGAACAACATGTACAAAAAATCTACAGCATATCAATCATGGACATAATAATGCAAGCACACAAGAGACACAGAGTTTACTTGGGGAAAACCATAAAGGTGAAAAACCCCAATAACTTCCTCAAAGATATATAGAGCAATGATACAACCAGAATACAAGAGATAGTCTTCTCCTAGCAGCAGAGCCTCCTCCTCATAAGTGCACCACTTTCCGAATGAGAGAAGTGTGTGAATGAATGATCAAATAGAGATCTCCCGATCTCTATTTATATTTGTTCTGTCCTGCCCAATAAACTAATGGGGCCTACACGTCTAGCTTAACCCATGGTTAACTTAATCCGGTCTGACCCCACACTTGGTGGTCTAATAACCCTTTGATCCACATGGTCGACCCCCAATAGGGTGGTCTAATAACCCTTCGACCCACATGACTTATACAGGGCCGACCCCAACAAGGTGGTCTAATAACCCATCAAGTATAAGTTACGACACTTACAATATTAATGACGACACTTCCGTATAGAGGAATATTAACATCTCTATAGGAATACAAAATACATATATGGAATACATGGGTGAAATACATTCCGAAGTTACATATACATCAACACTCCCTGTTAACTAGGAAGGTATTTCTCGACACAGATCTGCTAGCACAATTCTTCTTCTCTGGATCATCATCAGCGAATCATCATCCTCAAATCATCGTCATCGTCACTACTACTGCTATCTCAATCAATCTATGAATCTACTCGTCATAGGAAGTTCTACAGAGCTAGTCCTTTTTCACACTGGATGTAGGCCCACCACCTGCAGGTCTTCATCATCTGTGCGAATAGTCTGATAGAGGTGGTCTCTCAGTACTAATTTTATGTGTGGATGGAATACCGAAAAGAGAATCCCAGGAACATTTATGTGCTTGAGCACGACCGGCAAGATCTCCCAAGACTGATTACATGCATCTCCTCCACAATACCTTTAAAGAGAATCCCAGGAACATTTATGTGCCGTAGCACGATCGGCAAGATCTCTAAAGAGCATCCCAGGACTCATTACAAGCAGATAGCTCAACCTCTCGGATCTTCAGGATTGATTACACGTGGATAGACAAAACCTTTAAAGAGCATCCCAAGAACATTTATGTGCCATAGCACGACCGGCAAGATCTCTAAAGAGCATCCCAGGACTAATTATGAGCACACAGCTCAACCTCTCGGATCTCCAGGACTGATTAGATGTGGATAGACAAAACCTTTAAAGAGCATCCCAGGAACATTTATGTGTCGCAGTACGACCGACAAGATCTCTAAAGAGCATCCCAGGACTAATTACGAGCACACAGCTCAACCTCTCGGATCTCTAGGACTGATTACATGTCTCCGTAGTAATACCTCATCCCAAGACTGATTATGAGCACACAGCTCAACCTATTGGATATCTGAGGACTGATTACATACTACACAGCAATACCGGAAAGAGTATCCCAGGAACATTTATGTGCCGCAGCACGACCAGCAAGATCTCCTAGGACTGATTACATGCTATTTGCACAACCTGCCACATATCATCTCTGACCTCCAAGTATCAACCTGATACTCATGATCCAACGGATCATCGTCGCACAAAGCGTCATCCTGATGCTCATGATCACACTGATCATCATCATTGTACCATCCTGATACATATCATCTGGAGCAACACCCTGAATCTCATCATCGTGATGATCCTGATCATACAATGCATCCACCTGATGCATACCAAGTATCTACCTAATACATATTATCATACATGATCCACCTGATCATATAGTGTATCCACCTGATACAAATACAAATACATGATACATATCAACATACATGATCTACTTGATCATACAATGTATCCACCTAATACATATATAGATACATGGTCCAAGCATCCAACATGATGCATATACAAAATACATACAAATGATCCAACCGATCATATCCAGCATCCAACATGATGCGTACATACATATACATATAAATGATCCAACTGATCATATCCAACATCGTCCTGATGCTCATCATCCATGCTCCTCCTAATCATCATAGCATCATCCGCTTCAGATAATCTCATCATCCACGAAGCACATCCCAGATGCACATCATCCAGCACTTACACCACCGACATGGGAGAACACATCTACCACCATTCGGGGAAGGCTCCATCCCTTACTTTTTCACCATGGGAGAACACATCTACCACCATGTGAAAAATGGCTTCAGCCCTTACATCTACACCATGAGAGAACACATCTACCACCATGTGAGAATGGCTCAGCAATTACATCACGACCATGGGAGAACACATCAACCATGTAAGAAAAGCTCATGTGCATCTGCATCTTCCGGACTCATCACTTCCTTTTGGAAGGAACCTCAATCTGAAGTGAACCAAGCCTCTCTCTGAAGTACTCAAACTGCACTCTGGCCAACGGCTTGGTCAATACATCTGCATCCTGCTCATCTGTCGCAACATACTCTGCTTCGGCTATACTCAGTGCTACATAGGACTGCTTCCTGCTAAACCAAAAGATCACACCTGATCCCATACTGAACAAGCACCCAGGAGTGCTCTTCTTATTTGCAGCACTGCCTTCCTAGTCTGAATGAACATAACCCTGCAGGTTAAACTTTTGATTCGCGTCATACTTGAGCCCATAGTCAACCGTACCCTTCAGGTACCTCAGAATATGATTTACAGCAACCAGGTGAACACTGCTCGGATCTGTCAGGAATTGGCTCAATGTGTTCACCACAAAGCAAATATCTGGTCTCGTGTTCATCATGTACATCAACCGGATCAGATGAAGCATCACATAGAAGCTTTAGGTTCGATGCAATAGGTGTGGCCATGGCCTTGCAGTCCATCATCCTGAACCTCTTCAGGATCTCTATTGCATACTTCCCTTATCCAAGGAAGATTCCATCTGCACTCTGCCACACCTCCATATCTAGACGGTGGTGCATCATACCCAAGTTCTTCATCTCGAACTTGGCAGCAAGCTTCCACTGCGTGTCGGCAATCAATCTATCTTCACTTGTGACAAATAGCCCATCCACATAGTAGTATCACTGGATTGCCTTCCTCAACCTTGTAGTAAAGGTTGGAATCCGCTTTACTCTTCGTAAAGCCCAAACTGGATAGAAAGTTGTCTATCCTACCATACCAAGTTCTTCACATATATGACTCCCTGTCATGTGTCTCAAAACCAAGTGGTTTCTCCACATACACTTCTTCTTCAACTACACCATTCAAGAAGGTTGTCTTGAAATCCATCTGGTGTATCTTCCACTTCGTCACTGTAGCTAGAGCAAGTACTGATCTGATGGAAGTGTATCTGGCTACAGGAGCAAAAGTCTCTATGCTACCACCTACAACATGCTTGTTCTTGTAGATCCTCGTGGAAGTCATTACAGACTCCCCTTCAGGTCTTGGGACTGTATCCCAAACATATTCATGATTGAGTGGTACTCCTCGATCTTGGCATTCTTCCCAGATCCTAGGAACTTCAATATCTTCAATATTTTTGTGAGGAACCTATGTCAACCCTTCTCTTTACTATGTTAGTATATTGTTGTTGGACACATATGCTTTGTAAGTCGTCCCGTAGTATTTGTTGATCCATAGTTTATATTAGCCCATAGTATTGGACGCATATGCTTTGTAAGTCGTCCCGTAGTATTATATGTCCCATGGTTTTGACTCATAGTATTGGGCATAGACTTAGTATATAAGTGTGTGTTGAGGTCATTGAAGGGACCGTGAAGTTAATTGTATTGAGCTTGCTCAAAGGAGGTTTCCCCCTCGAAGTGGCCCATGATCAATATAAAAGTGATTCTGTTCTATTATTTCTGCTATTTCGCATATTCTTATTAATTAATTGTTGCGGGTGCATCTCATCTAGTATCAGAGCACTTTCCTTGGCACAAGTGGGAATTTTTTTTTCTTTTTTTGGGCGGTGACTTTCAGATCAATTTCTGAAACTTTTTGCACAAAATCAGAAGAAATCAATTGCATATCTGAATTCTTCTTTCAAAAATAAGCAGTTTCAAAAAAAAAATCATCTCATTTGGAGTTCTAAAAGTGGAGATATGGCGGATTTAAAATCAGCAATTTTTCAGAATTTCGGTGACGGCCACGGAAATTGTGGAGAGAAAATCTTTTGACCGAGTGCCCAGATTTCTATTTCGCTATCATAGATAGAAGCAGAGTGGTTGTTCCAATTCTGGAAACATGCTATAATAGTGATTCTAAGCAATATAGATCCGGTTTTTGAACATTGGGTGGAATTTCTACCCAAATTTTTTTTCTGTTGCAGGTTCGGATCTGAGAATAATCCCTATCCGCTTAACTGTGGGAAGTACTTGGGCATAAGCCCTAAAACTCATTGTGAGGAGTACCACAGGAACCCTGAAGTAGCTGGCCATTGAGAGGACCTTCCAAGCGAAAAGGGCAACGACCCCTACCTGATTGACTAGTTCCCACCCGTGAGGTAAACCAAGAGCTGTCGTTTGTGGCAAAGTGGTTATCAGTTTTACCTGAGCCGTGGAGTGAGGGGTACTGCCCCAATACACAAGTCATCACACAGCATTGGTGGCCGAGTGAAAACCCTGAAATGTTAGGAAGCCGCACATACCCGGGGTCCATATCTACTTTCAGCTGAACTATTGCCGATCACTGCTGCACCGTTTCAGATCCATTTTGCAAGCCGTTCCAGAACCAGCCGTTCGGCATTATTCCAGATTCCTTCTACGTCGTAGCCGCTCCAGTCTGGAAAAAAAAAAACTGGTTATGGTTGTCACCCGTGCATGAGCACACACCATGGAGGAAGCACTTGCAGCCATCCAAACAAAACTCCAAGATCTGGATGAAAAATTTCTTAGCCTCCATCTTCAGCATTCAGCCATGAACAATACCAGACAGCCAAAATCTTTTGCAGCCACCGAGTTCTCTTCTTCTAGCAGTTTTCGTGGGCCGAAGCTTGATTTTCCTCGCTTCAATGGTACTGATCCGACTGGATGGATATACCGAGCAGAACAATATTTCAATCTGCATAATACTTTTGATGTTCAGAAAGTTCCACTTGCATCCTTTCATTTGGAACAGGAAGCCCTTCAATGGTACCGTTGGTACATTAAAGCTCATCCCGAGCCGAATTGGACAAATTTTTGCCAACTCATTTTGCCACGATTTGGTCCTAGTGCTTTTGACGACTTCACAGGAGCACTCACTAAACTTCACCAAACTGGCACAGTAAGAGAGTATCAGACGGAATTTGAGAAACTAGCCAATCACACAGAAGGATTGTGTGATGAATTCTACAGGAGTTGTTTTATCAGTGGTCTTAAGGATGAAATTCGCTCAGAGGTCAAAATGTTTTGTCCCAACACGATGATGGAAGTCCTAGGGTTGGCTAAGCTGGCCGAGGACAAGATCGCAGCTCAACAATGCTCCAAACCCACCTTTGTTCCCTTCAGAAATATGGGTTCCCAACGACCTCCCATCACGCCTGCTCCTCAACCAACTCCTATCAAGCATTTGTCTGAAATAGAAATGCAAGCACGTCGAGAAAAAGGGCTTTGCTATAATTGTGATGAGAAATTCACTCAGGGACATAGATGTGTTCAACAAAAGCTCTATCTCTTGGATGTGGATTCTCCGCCTGCCTTAGAACTTGGTGAAGAAGCTATAGATACAGTGGATGATCAGGTTGACATTCAACACCCGCCTATTGACACCCCATCTCAGGACGACCCACCCGAGATCTCTCTCCATGCTGTCACCGACATCACCACCCCACAAACAATGCAGGTCAGGGGATACTTCAAGAAGCTCCCTCTTACCATACTCATTGATTCTGGTAGCACTCATAACTTCATTGACCCTCGGATTGTCAAACAAGCTGATTGTTTTGTCCATCCTTGCTCCAACTTTGAAGTCATGGTTGCCAATGGGGGCACCTTACCTTGCAAGGGGAAGTGTCACAATGTGCGTATCTCTATGGAAGATTATAACCTATGCTCTGACATGTTTGCCTTGTCCTTAGGCGGATGTGATGTGGTTTTGGGCATTCAATGGTTACGCACACTTGGCCCCATCTTATGGGATTTTGTTGAACTTTCGATGGAGTTTAAAGTCAATGGGGCACAACACAAATTTATGGGCTTACAACCAGGGTCTCTCTGCATCATCAGTTCACATCGCCTGGAAAAAATCGTTAAGAAGAATTCACATGGTGTCATCGCTCAACTCAATTCCATTCAGATGCACCCATCAACATGTTAGGATATTCCTATACTCCATCCTAGTCCCACTAGTATTTTGATCATTTACATTTTCAGTCATGCATGCACCTTTTAGGGTTTGCACGCATTCTAGGGTTTGCATGCAAATTGCATGCATCCCAATCATTAGTCCAGCAACTATCCCTCAGTTAGCCAGCCCCCAGGAGCTTCTCACTATTCAGTTTTAGCCCTCCAGTTGCTTAATGCGCCCTTCTTCCTTGATTTTAGGGAGCAACTCGCCCTCCTTCACCTACCAGTCCAGTTGTCACTCAGTTACACTCAGTTACATTCAGTTACATTCAGTTACACTCAGTTACACTCAGTTACATTGAGTTACATTGAGTTACACTCAGTTACACCTACCAGAGTTAGTTTGACTGATGGTTGACAGTTACTTGAGCATTGATGACTCCACTGATGATGATGAAGACTTCCAGTTGCGCTCCGATGATCATGAGGACACCTAGTTGTGCTCCGATGACACTCCAGTGATCCTTTGATCACTCCATGAAGGCTAATTCGAATTGCCACCTTAGGCATTCGAATTCCTCATGCATTGTATTATTTATATGTCCATTTGTGATTAATAACATAGTATGACCGAAGTATTATTGCTTCTATCTGAGTTCTACTATACCATATTATTATGTTGCTCATTATACTGCATGTATCACTCTTCTTCTATTTTCTTGCTTAATCATAATTATTCTCTTGTGAGATACATCATCTCTTAGATCTACTGTGAGGATTTTCACATGGTATCAGAGCATGTTGAGAGTATTGTTTATCTCCATTCTTGAGAGTTTTTTGCAGGTTATTACCAAGATTTCGAGTTCAGCAGTTGCAGCAGTTTTTGCATTTTTGCAGAAGTAGCAGTTATTCTATATTGTTTTTGTAGGTCTTCTACAACTTCAATGAATTTAGAAGAAATTACTCCTCTTTCTCCATTCAACTATGATGAATGGAAACCAAGAATGATAGCATATTTGAGGAGCCATGATCTCTTTGATTGCTATTTTGAAAGAGAGTTCGAATCCTCTACAAAGAAGATTAAATGGTTGAATAAAGGTGACATGCACATTGGAAGAATGAAGCTTACTATGACTGATTACATATTGTACCCGACCATCTTTGATATTGAAACTCCAAAAGAGTTATGGGCTCATCTGGATGAAAGATTCGGCAAAAAGAATGATGGATTTGGTCCAAATCCCTTCAAAAGCAAGCAAGTTGATGCATCGCTCCACTTGATGGTCTCTTAGATCATGATGCATTCACTCCTCCTGATGGTTTCTCAGATCATGTTGCATTCGCTCCCCTTGATGATCTCTCTGATCATGAACCAGTATCATCTCATATTGAAGTTGTTGACAAAGAACTTGCAGATTCTCCGCTCATGCTCAAACTTTCTTCTCTTTCTGTGCCAGTTCACACTCTAAATATTGTAGAAGGTCCTAAATCCTCTCTTGCACCAAAGTTTGTTGGTTTGCATCATGATCACATGATTATTTCGGAGGTAACATCAGCTATTGGAGGTAATGCATTCGCTCCTCTTCAGCAAACATCTCTTATTTACTACTATATGATCATTAGCACATGCTTTCAAAAGGTTATTGAAGAATATGGCCATTGCCACCCGCTTGAGATAATTTCTCATGCATATGATAGTTTTGATCTCACCCTTGCTGGTTCAAAGGAGATCTCAAGAAACTGTTTTGAAAGTCTTAAATCTGATTTTGATTTCAAGCAAACATGTAATAGTTCTTTTTGGCATAATCTCACCCATGGTGGTTTGAAGGAGAAGACAAAGGACTATATGCACATTCAAAAATTTGATCCTACCTCAGCTGATTCGAATCACAGGTTCAAGGATCACTCTAATACTGTTGGATTTGTTCTCATCACATTCGATCTGAAGAGCAAGTACAAGCACATGATTTTTGAGCATGATCCACTTCTTCCCAAGAAGAAGATACCTCCAGACATATGACCAAGCATCACACATGCTTGAGTTTGGAGCTTTTATTTTTTATGTGTGCCTTACAGTCTATTTTTTGAGGAGGGGGTATGTTTCCCATGAAATTTTCTCACTTCCTTGGTTTATTGATTATTATTATTCATTGTATTGGGTGACCTTTGGTCTTAGTTACCAGGGCCCAGGATGGATTAAGGGGGGGTGTTAGGATATTCCTATACTCCATCCTAGTCCCACTAGTATTTTGATCATTTACATTTTCAGTCATGCATGCACCTTTTAGGGTTTGCATGCATTCTAGGGTTTGCATGCAAATTGCATGCATCCTAGTCATCAGTCCAGCACCTATCCCTCAGTTAGCCAGCCCCCAGGAGCTTCTCACTATTCAGTTTTAGCCCTCCAGTTGCTTAATGCACCCTTCTTCCTTGATTTTAGGGAGCAACTCGCCCTCCTTCACCTACCAGTCCAGTTGTCACTCAGTTACACTCAGTTACAGTCAGTTACAGTCAGTTACACTCAGTTACACTCAGTTACACTCAGTTACAGTCAGTTACACTCAGTTACATTCAGTTACATTCAGTTACACTCAGTTACACTCAGTTACATTGAGTTACACTCAGTTACATTGAGTTACACTTAGTTACACCTACCAGAGTTAGTTTGACTGATGGTTGACTGTTACTTGAGCATTGATGACTCCACTGATGATGATGAAGACTTCCAGTTGCGATCCAATGATCATGAGGACACCTAGTTGTGCTCCGATGACACTCCAGTGATCCTTTGATCACTCCATGAAGGCTAATTCGAATTGCCACCTTAGGCATTCGAATTCCTCATGCATTGTATTATTTATATGTCCATTTGTGATTAATAACATAGTATGACTGAAGTATTATTGCTTCTATCTGAGTTCTACTGTAACATATTATTCTGTTGCTCATTATACTGCATGTATCACTCTTCTTCTATTTTCTTGCTTAATCATAATTATTCTCTTGTGAGATACATCATCTCTTAGATCTGCTGTGAGGATTTTCACACAACAGTCTCCACTACTTCCTTTGATAGATATGCAGGTATCTTTGCTAAACCAATGTGCTTGCTGCCTTCAAGAGACCCTTCCAGTAAGAATGTAGCCACATCTACCTCTCAGCAGGAAATGATGGCTATTTTGCATGCAGTACAGAAGTGGCAGCCATCCCTATTAGGGAATTATTTCTGCATCAAGACTGATCTCCCGAGTCTGGAAAATTTTCTGGAACAATGGGTCTCCTTCCCAACACACCTGCAATGGGTTATCCAACTCATTGGTTATCCCTATGTGATCACTTACAAGAAGGGTAAGGACAATATGGTGGAAGATGCTCCTTCTCGCACAATTGATGACCCAGTTTCTCTTACAGCTCCTTCTATGCTTGTTCCAAATTGGTTGCCATATGTTCAACAGGGCTATCTCTTCTATGATCTCCATGCTTCTTCATCAACAGGACACTCTGGGTTTTGCAAAATGTATGACCAGGAACAATGTAACTTCTTTTGGCTGGGACTAAAAATGACAATTCAACAGATGGTGGCTAACGATGATACTTTCCAAGTCAACAAGGGGGAAACGACACTCCTTTCAGGATTGCTCAAACCCTTGCCCATCCCTACACCGCTTTGGCCAACTATTTCTATGGATTTCCTAGCAACGCTCTGGTGGTACAATACCACATCTCAAAGGAAACCATATGAAGTAGTCTATGGAAAAACACCGCCATTTCTTCTTCCATACACCCTTAGCAGCTCCCCAGTTCAAGAAATTGACTCGGTTCTTCGAAACCGCGATCAGATTCTTCTCATTCTGCAGGACAATCTTCACATGGCCAGAATTCGCCTAAAACAACAAGCCGATCAACACCATTCTGAGCGCATTTTCCACGCAGCTGACAGGGCTCTTCTTCATCTACAACCTTCCAAGCAATCCTCCTTGACACTACAAAGGCGTCAGTGGCCCAAAATGCAAACCGAGGATGCTACCAGGGAACCACTCCTTCAGATTCTGCAGCAATTTCTCCAACCAAAGCTTTGAGGACAAAGCTTTTTCTAAGGGAGAGGGGATGTTAGGAACCTATGTCAACCCTTCTCTTTACTATGTTAGTATATTGTTGTTGGATGCATATGCTTTGTAAGTTGTCCCGTAGTATTTGTTTATCCATAGTTTATATTAGCCCATAGTATTGGACGCATATGCTTTGTAAGTCGTCCCGTAGTATTATATGTCCCATGGTTTTGACTCATAGTATTGGGCATAGACTTAGTATATAAGTGTGTGTTAAGGTCATTGAAGGGACCGTGAAGTTAATTGTATTGATCTTGCTCAAAGGAGGTTGCCCCCTCGAAGTGGCCCGTGATCAATATAAAAGTGATTATGTTCTATTATTTCTTCTATTTCGTATATTCTTATTAATTAATTGTTGCAGGTGCATCTCAATTTTCAATAGATAACTTTGTAGCTAAACAAATGTTGTAGTCCTTCTTTTGTAAGTGATGGTATACGATCTTTCCTACAAAACAAGTTAAATTGCATGATTAGAAAACATCTCATAGTTTTCAGAACAAATTCTTACACATAAAGAAATATGTCATACAGTCATGCAATTATCTTAGCCAATGCTTCACTACAACATTTATCCATATTCCGTAACTTTCTAGATTCCTTGCAATCTCTAATAGAACATTGTTAAGAGTGTGCACAACTCCTAACATGTCAGCAAAGAAGTTTCATTCTAGATAAGTAGCAATGGAATGTTGTACTGTGCAATAGGCCACTTACCCATGTATATTAGTAGTATACTGTTCATCAATGCAACTATTCTAATATGCATAATACACAACCTAATTCTAGGAACATAAGCATATAAATCATTGAATAACATTATGTAAGAAATGACAATTCAAATACTTATCTTTGTTTGGTTGCTGGGTGGACTCCCTCTGAATCTTTGCAACTCCATTCTAATGTGGATTGTAAGAAGTGGTCAACTCTCTCTAAATATCTGCATCCTTGCTGAAACTACTGAAGTGTGCTCCTTTGCTTTCTTGAAGGAACAACTGCAGTGTGCTCCCTCTTGATCTTTGCTTCCTGGATTACCTGTCCTTGAACTTATATCCATCCTTAATCACTATGCATGCTTATTATTATCATCATTGTGTTATCCTTGAGGTCTCATACATAATCACACATTTATTAGTATAATCTTAATACTATCAAAACACAATAATCTTAAACATGTATAGTCATGATCATTCACAAATAATAAACATTAGTATTCAAGGTTTCAGGGAAGTCTTCTTTTACTCATGCATATTCTTATTTGATCATAGGTCTCTTCTGATTAGTTAAATCATCAATGCATAAACCCGTGATGACTCAAACCTATACCTTCATGATCCTTCTGGTTAGTCATATCATCAATTATGGTAAGAAACATAATATGCATGCAACCATGACTATTCAAACCTATGACATCATGAATAATCATTATCAACAACACAACAGTATAAGATCCTAACACAAGCTGGGATTCTAGCTTGATATAGGAAAAAACATACCTGGATTAGCATGCTAGCTAGTTATGTCTAACATACCCGCATAACGTCTTCTGGTTCTCTTCAGTGACTTGTGCTAGTAACCTGCATGTCTCATAAGTTAACCATTGTAGAACCAAGTTATACATACCTCGTAAGTCGATCTTCTATGTGATCCATGACAATGGATGAATATTTGTCTTCATGTCACCATGATCATATGTTCTTGAAGTAGAACATGATTTGTCTTTCTTGGTGTACCTTTTATGTTAGCGAACAACATAAACCTCATACAACATCACAATGCATTAGTACAATCATAATTGTCAAAGCCTTACTAAATGAATATCTTCTATTAAGGTGATACGACAAGTCTAGTAATTAATCAAGATTGTATTGTAATGATATGAAGACAAACATATCATAAACTTAACCATGAACAGAATTTGAAACATACCTGTAAGACATACCTGTCAAGATTGCTTGTAATCTTCTTATGGAAGGCCTTTGCCTCATCTCCCTCTGAGACAGGGACTTCTTCACTTATGCAGGTGACCAATCCATCTTCTTCTAGAATTAACCCAATCCACTTGATTTGCAAGAACTCAACCTCGAGCTGGATTAGGGTTTGTGAGAGAAACCCCAAAAATTCAAACTTTGAATTTCAAACTTCTGAAAGGATAGAAATATGCGCCTTGATGAGATGATCAAGCTAGTATGTTCAGAATTTGAAAACTGCAAAGTTTCACTCCTCAATTTTGCCTTTGAAACTTTCGGATTCACTGGATGTGACCCCAAACTAGGGTTTGATGAAGCCCACTCTTATGCCCAATCAAAAGGTTTGATCCAAAGCTCTAAGCTTCTATTTTTCTGAGGAGCTTCCAGCTGTGGTCACAGATTTCAAAAATTCCCATTTTTACAGAAGCCCTAATTTTCCACTTTTCTCATCAAAGTGTCGAACTAGGGTCTGATCAAGCCCAACCTTCTTCCCAACCACAAATTTTGATCTTGGTCTCTAAAGTTCAATTTTGATGAGTAGCATTCAGCCGTAGTCTCCGATTAAAAAAATTCTAACTTTCTCCGAAACCCTAAATTCCGGAATCCATGAATGAAGGTGCTCAAAAATAATTCTGTTTTGATAGAAACATGTACCTAATTGTTTCTGGTGTAACTCTGCACTTTTCGATCCTTAGGGTCTAACAAATTTCCTTGAGATAGCATGAATTGTCATCTTTCCATCCCGATAGGTCTGACCTCAATTGGATTCTCTCAGAGAGAGTTATGCCAAGTGTCGCAACGTGACCTCTTTTTGGGATAAAACAAGAGAGCGAACTTGTACGGTGTACCACGTGTCACTAGTTCAACTTCGGCCTTTGAAAAATGTTCCTGAGATAGTACAGTCTGTGTAGTACCTATCAATTTTTACAAAATTTTATTTGTATCTTCCTAGCCCAAGTTATGACCTTTTTTCCCAGGTCACCTGTTTCTGACTGAGATCTGGAAGAGGCAGAAACCCTATACTGAACAGATCATAAATCAAAAAGTACAACGAATTAGATGTTTTCGTTTGGACACAAGATACATGAGGATCTGATCTTCACCCTGTAAAAGTTTTAGATCCGAAAACTTCGTCAAAATGGATTTATAGTGAAAGTGCTATGATGACTGGTTTTTGCTATATCAAGCCCTAGCATCGCAAGTGCAACAAGTGTCATACATGCCATATCATGCCTTCTTTAAGGATAGCTATGATACCATGTTAAATTTTTAGAATTTACTTCAATCTGATCTAGGATCTTAACTGATAGAACAACATGTACAGAAAATCTATAGCATATCAATCATGGTCACAATAATGCAAGCACACAAGAGACACAGAGTTTACTTGGGGAAAACCATAAAGGTTGAAAACCCCAATAACTTCCTCAGAGATAGATAGAGCAGTGATACAACCAGAAAACAAGAGATAGTTTTCTCCTAGCAGTAGAGCCTCCTCCTCATAAGTGCACCACTTTCTGAATGAGAGAAGTGTGTGAATGAATGATCAAATAGAGATCTCTCGATCTCTATTTATACTTGTTCTGTCCTGCCCAATAAACTAATGGGGCCTACATGTCTAGCTTAACCCATGGTTAACTTAATCCGGGATGACCCCACACTTGGTGGTCTAATAACCCTTTGACCCACATGGCCGACCCCCAATATGTGGTCTAATAACCCTTCAACCCACATGACTTATATAGGGCCGACCCCAACAAGGTGGTCTAATAACCCATCAAGTGTAAGTTACGACACTTAGAATATTAATGACGACACTTCCATATAGAGGAATAATAACATCTCTATAGGAATACAAAATACATATATGAAATACATGGGTGAAATACATTCCGAAGTTACATATACATCAACAATATGCTGCTACACTTACCACTCCATGCTTTCTCAGGAACTCGATCCTTCACGCTCTTAGTTGGACTTCTATTTAGGATGTACACTGCGCAAGTAACAACGTCTCCCCAATATTCGTCTGAAAGATGCTTCTCCTTCATCATACTTCGATCCATGTTCATAATGGTTCGATTCTTTCTTTCTCCTACTCCATTTTGTTGTGGAGTGTAGTAAGCAGTAAAATGACTTTTAATTCCATGATATTTACAAAATTCCACAAACTCATTCAACATATACTCACCTCCTCTATCTAATCTCTAGACTTTAATAAACCTGCCACTCTCCTTTTCAACCAGAGATTTAAAACTTTTAAACACATCAAAACCTTGAGATTTCTATTTTAGCAAATACACCCAAGTTTTTCGACTGAAATCATCAATGAAAGTCATAAAGTAAACATTACCAGTCAAAGAAGGTGTTTGCATTGGTCCACACAAATCTGTGTGTACCAGCTTCAACGTTGTTTTTCCTCTGTATGAGACTGCAGATACAAATTTTTCTCTATGATGCTTTCCCAATATGCAACTCTCACATGAGCTTGTTGGCTACTGGATACTCGGCAACCCTTTTACCATCTGCTTCTTCTATAACAGATCTAAGCCACTAAAATGTAAATGGCCATACCTCAAATGCCAGAGCCATGACTGATCTAAACTCTTAGTTTTATAAGCATTCAAAGAGTTAGTGAAATCATTCCTCATAATCAGCGGAAACATTCTATTCTTTGTCATCTCTACTCTGGCTACCAACTACTTACTTGGATATTTATCATAAATAGTACATACCTTGTTCTTAAAGAACACTTTGTACTTCTTCTCCAACAACTATCCCACACTCAATAAATTACACATTAAACGAGGAACATAATAAACATCATGAATTGTTCTTCTTTTACCATTCTTGGCATATATAGCAATCACACCTTTACCATTAACTTTTACCTTATTTTCATTACCCAACTTCACTTTAGATTGAATGCTTGTATCTAGATTTAGAAATAGCTCCTTATTTCCGGTCATGTGATTGCTGCATGTGCTGTCCAAGAACCATATATCCTTCAAACTTTCCTGGGTGACATTACAAGTCAAAAACATAGGTTTCTCTTCATTTTCAGCCTCCTCTGTAATATGTGTAGACAAATTACTAGTATCAGCTTGCTTCTTCCAACACTTGTTAGCATAATGCCCAAATTTCTTGCAATAGAAACATTAAACTTTAGATCTATCATAGCTTTGATTCTTTGGCTGCCACGTTCTACTGCTACTCCCCCTTACACTAGGAGTATTCTGTTGTGACTTCTCTTCAGATTCTGAATCATTTCTGCTGTCACTATGATCAACAATTCGACCTGCTCTTCCTCTACTACTAGATCTTCCTCTGCCTCTGCCTATAGTAACATGTAAGTGAGATTTAAAAGAATTTTCTAATGGAGTGTCATCATACCTATTCATTCTTGATTCATGAGCAATCAGGGAACTAGTCACCTCATCAATGTGCATTTGACCGAGATCTTTAAACTCTTTAATAGGAACAACTACTGCCTCAAACTTCGTTGGGAAACATCTCAGCAATTTCTCTATGACACGGTGATGTGGGAGGTCTTCACCATATTGTCTCAGCTGGTTTACAGTACTCATAACTTGAGTCATAAAATTATCAATACTCGAAGTGTCCTTCATCTTCAGATTCTCAAAATCACTTCTTAAATTCTGCAACTTAACATTCGTCACCTTGGTCGCACCTTGATAGCAGGTTTCAAGAGTGTACCAATCTTTCTTCGAAGACTTAGCACGTGATATCTTCGGAAATATTGATTCATTTAGGCCTTGCTGAATAAGGACAAGAGCTTTGTTGTCATTCTTCCTATTCTCCTTCAACATAGCACGCTCAGTATTTGACAGAGCCGATTCAACGGCTTGATCAGCTGGCTCTAGATAGCCAATCGTAAAACTCCCAAAGATCGTCAGCACGCAGGATAGTTCTCATCTTAATAAACCATCTGTCATAATTCATTTCAGTCAACACAGGAATTTTTGACTGCACTGAAGTGCTGTTTGTAGCCATCACTAATTTAAATCCAAATTACTTAAAACAAAAACGAGAAATAAACCTTAACTAGGCTCTGATACCATTGTGGGAAGGCAAGGGGTGTTGCAGCTACTTCAAGCAACATACACTGATCTCCAAAACTCAAAAAATTCACTTACACGACAGGCACAACTCACTGTAACAGCTCAGTGTAATCTTTAGCACAGTCACAACTGACATTAGTAGCTGACTGTTTCACTCAACACTAACCTACAGGACTGTTGCAGCTGACTAATTCAGCTTTATTTTGATAACCCCTGCATTCATAAACTTAACCAATATTCTTCTTCAACATTTAAACACATTTAATACACAAAATAACTCTAATTGCTACAGAAAAAAGTAACTTCACACAAATGAGTTTTCAAACTCAAAATGACAGAGTACACAAGATTGATTTCAACTTTGTTCATTCACTTCGTATTACTTGTTGAATCACAATTACAATGGAAATATGTATAGTGTTTCAGCCTAATGGATCATTAAATGTTAATTGGCCCTTAGTAACAAAATCTGATCTACAAAACTAAATGCTCACAGGCTATTACAGACTCACAGAATAGAAAAGAACAGAAATGATTTGGCATGTGATTGTTGGCCTAAGACTTGTAAAGACAAAATGTATTAATGGTAATGGTTTTTCATGGTTTAATAATATGATTTCAGTTGGTGAATGCCTCTTCAAATAATTAAGTGATTCAGGCGGTGTGGCGGTGGCAACACTTCAAGAATTTTGGGGTTACAAATCTGGGCGGTGCTGCCTCTTCAAAATTCCGGCGGACATCTGTGCAAGCGACGGTGGAGTAAATAAACGTTGTTTCTGACACTGCACAGCACAGGAAAGTAGAAAATGTATTCGAGTCAGTGCAAATATATGCTATCCAAATCACTATAAAATAATTACATGATAGATCGTAGTACAACTAATAGCTTTATTCATACTTGTTGGTTTTCTTGACAGACGTTGTTCCACCAGGAGGCTCCCTGTCCATCCAAACTCCCCTGCCATTAATGGTTAGACCATTCACGTTATAGAATTGCAACCAGTAGAACCATTGTCGGTTGGTGCAATGAGTTCCCCAATTACCTACGGTAAGACATGTTCCATGAATCTTACTGAAGGAAATAAATAAATCACCTACTCTTGAAACTATCTTGGAATGAATATTTGCACCTTACTTGCACAATAATATTAACATTCTTACATGGTCCTGTAAAGGAAACTGGACCAACCATTCATTTTCCTTTGGGTATGTACACAGTCAATGATCGAGTAGGAGAACAGGCTGCATTCCACGCACCAATAAAAGCCTGAAAATAACAAAAAAAACAAACAATTTTTTTTGTGATAATCTGTGTCTGTAAATTTATTTGTTTAAGTTTAACTCTATCTCACCTTGCTGTTGTTTGTGATGCCATCCGCTTTTGCACCATACTACTGAACATTATATATGAGACCCTATTGAACTCACCCATGTAAACATAAAAGAGCCTGTGAAAATCACAGCCTCCTGGCCAAGAAAACGTTTCATCTTTTTCAAAACTGCAATAGATTGCATCTACACTCCCGCAGTCACAATTCCCTAATCCTGCTAATACTTAGAAAAACCAAGGAGAAAAAAAAGCAGAGCACAAAGGCTCTCACAGACAAGAGGAGATACACACTCAACTCAATTCTAGTAATGATTAAAACTTGCCTATATAGGAAAAGTATTAACTAAGCTAGATCCTACAAACATGGATCAGATCCTAAAACATAAGAGTTGTTCAAACAAACAAACTACATATAGAAAACATCAACGAATACATTGGCTGCATTATATCTAACACCCTCCCTTAATGCAGAAATGGATTCTTGACCACTCCAAGTTTTTGTCTGAAATCTTCAAAGGTTGCAAGGAGAGCTGCTAACCATGATGTCCCCCGCTATGTGTATATAAAGAATGCTAAAATGCCGTCCCAAGGGATTGCTGAGTCCGACATCTGCTTCCACTTAAACGTTTGGCAACACTACAGGTTTAGCAACACCATTTTAATGATGTGAGTTTATGATACTGATACTTTTTATGAAATAGAAATGATAGTATGAGCATCAAACTATGGTATATGGACACATTATTCATGTCAAAGATTATACAGTACTTTTGGTTTTTTGCAAATTTGGGTTAGCCTTCCCAATTTCCATTTAAGTGATCCCATATGGCCATCAAGATTCATTCTCCAATACCAATATCTATATATAGTTGTCAAGATTCCATCTCCAATACCTATATATATGTGGGGGCTGTCATCTCCAATACCAATAAATTTTCACCACATTTTTGAAAATTAAATAAACATCATGAGATGCAGATTTTATAATTAACAGTAAAACTGGTAAATATCAATCAAATTTAAGCCCTGGTTGGAGAATCCAGTGATATGTGAGCACAACAAGAGGAGAGATATTTTCGCCAGTTGGTATGCAGTTAAGTTGCATAGAAGATACGTGTACTAAATTCCATTCATGCTAGTATTGTTTCTTATTGAAACCCTAATCAGAATCGACTCTCGTTATATGTATGCTTCCTAGAAAGACCAGTTATCCTGCATTATCCTCCCACAAGCAAAGCCTCTATACTAATCTTAGAGCTGCTGTTTACAACTTCATGTTCATGATCTAATTGGAAAGCATGCAGAATATAATTCGATTTGTTACAGCGATGATTTTACACACACTTCTAGTCGACTGCTAACTTTAGGTTGTTCATCACTTATGTCTTTCAGTTTGCCACAGAGAAACTATATTAAAAACCTATTCTAGGTAAGAGTTACGTGGGTGCATTGTTGACAGAACAAATTATGGTAGTGAAGGAATTGAGGTAGAAGTTCCGAGACAATTCAATGCCTTTAGAAAGAGCAGAGGACAACATTGGTGGATGCCATCTCTTCCCAAGGTTTCAGACAAATTTGGCACGAAGAAACTATATTAAAAACCTAATCTAGGTAAGAGTTGACAAAGCAGATAATGGTAATGAAGGAATCAAAGTAGAGACAATTCAATGCTTTTCAAAGGAGCGGAGGAAAACATTGGTGCACGCTATCTTCTCTCAAGATTTCACACCATTTTTCTTACCTAAGTCCCATATTTACATGCTATTCCTTTTTTATTTCAATCAAATTGATTCTGTCCATGCGTGTGAACAGAATATGTTATTAGTTGCGAATGTACATGGGTGGTGAAAAGTACAGGCACATAGCGTTCCTCCTCCTTGTGTATCTAGTGTATCCACTTCGTTGTGAGTCACTTTAAGATGAAAAATTGCCCCGTCTGGTACATGTCCACATCGTTTTACATAGGTTCTCAATCTACAACCTCCAAATTTGACTTAATACAACCTCCAAATTTGACTTAATACAAACTTGAAATGATACTTATGTTATCCTATTGGCCTATATTCTCTAATGCATTGCCTTTCATCACAATTCTTGTACACCATTGTCAATTGAATGCTATCTTTTGTGAGGGACAAGCGATTTGGAGTTTTAGAGATTTGATTAATGCCATTTAATTGTTGTCCATACGCATGTATAGAAGATAAGTGTTGGGTAACATTGCCACTTACTATTGCCAAAGTATATTACTCATTGTTAATAACAGAGTATTATATCCATGTATTGTTGTAGTAGTTTTGATGATAAGTGGTCATTAGATTAAATTGCCACCAAACCATATTTGGTGGTTGGTATTTGGATACTACAATTCAGAAGCAAGAACATATTCATATCCTCATTGCCTTGTCTTCAATTGAAAGAAACTATTGAAAAAGCATGATTATGGATGAGAATCTCCAATTTGATGTTTAGCTTTAACAACTGCCTTGTCCAAAACAAACTAAGCTGGCACACCCAACCCAATAAGGCATTAGGTATAAATTTATAAAACATACAATAAAATATTTCTTCACATAGCATTAGTACTAATCTAAATATAGCATCTTTGAATATGTCGGTAGGGGCAGCTTTCGATTCTTAACTGCAGCTATGAATACCTGAAACAAAGAAACTTCAAATTATTTTGGCGATGCAGAGCTAACTAAGTTCGTACATCGATACAAAATGAATAACATTAAGGCTAACCTTGAACTGTTGAACATATTATAATCTCTTTGCGTTGAGCGTTTAGAGGTTTTTTAAAAAGCATCTTTTATTAAATATAGAAAAGATGTTCCAGGGAGAAATCCCAAAATACATTCAAACCAGAAAACTGTAATACTGTCTAGAAAGGAGACAAATCCAATTCGACACACGTAAATTTTTTTAACTTTCACATCTAATTAGTCAGCATTGCAAGCTGCGGTCGATTAGCACTGGATCACCACTAGCCCATGATCAGAAGCACAAAAATAAAGAGAAAAAAGCTGCAGCAACAAAACGCCAACCGAGAAACTTGCAAGGGGCACTCACTTAACAAAATCCCATATCACCTTCAGCGACGAGAGCTCCATCACAGAATTCCTTGAACAAGATTCTACCATTTATAGAACCCAACGCTTGCTTGGAGAGGTCGTCGGCCTCTGCATTATGACACTGCCCGATATGAGTGAAAACCGGATTCTTAGATCTCTCTATTAGCTTCCTAACCCTCTCTGCCTAGTGCTTAAGAGAGAGTGGACGCAGCAGATATTTACCAGTAGCCCAATCAATGATACAAAGGGAGTCACCAAAAATAACAGTAAGGAATATATTCCAAACCTTAGCAAGGAAAACAACTCCACCCAAGTATTGGGGCCAAGGCCAATATTCATACAAATATGGAAATAGTGGGCATTAGATAGCTTGATGACCATACCCGCTCCAGACACCTCCAGCTGAGATGGGCCGTGGAAAAAACCAACATGGAATGTAATTAAGTACGCAGAAAAGGGAGGGGCCCTAGTTTAGAGGTCTTCTATACAATTAGTATCAGTGTGAGGAGATTAATCTAATTAAGTTGAATTAATCTATCAAGGGAAAAGAGGAACACGATAAATGTTTTCTTTTCTTTTGCTCAGGACATGGGCTAGATTTAGCAAATGCTTTGTTTTAAATTTTCTTCCATTTTTTATAAAACACTTTACTTCACAAAATAAATGCACGGATATGAGTTACTTCCCACAATACTTTATTTTGCATGAATATGACTTTGTATAGAGTGCTTCATACAAATTACTTTTGCACACTCTTTTAACTTTTATAAAGATTAAGCAGTTAACTTTGTATACCTATCTAACTGCGCACAACTCAATCTTTAAACAAACTTTGTATAAAGATATTTCATGCTAAAACATAAGAACCGAAATATATGTCAAAGGTTACTACCGGTTAAACTAGCGCATTTACCACCGTGAAACACTTGAGAATCTTGATTTCTTTTACTGCGCGTAAATGTAAACAATATTCACATAGGTCAATATGAAGTAGATGCGCCGCATGCATAAACCAACATTCTTGATAATGAATACATAAAACTTAAGAACTTATATATTGCTATAGTAAAATAGACTAACTTTGCCACACATACAGAGAGATGAGTTTTACTTCGATCTTTCACAATTACACAGAGCTTGGGCTCTTGAAACATTTCACGGGATTTACTTCTCCTCTTTTTCACTTATCTCTATCTCTACATCTCTATCTAATATTCTGCCAGAGATTATCATTTATAGAAAAAACTCAGGTTTAGCTTCACCTGGAAGTTACACGGTTGCTTGCTGCAATTAATTTCTACCTAAGAAAATCTGATCTTGTGGAATACAAATGCGGCTACTTAAATACTAACTTGCCGTGAGCCGAATTGGCTGCAAACTGATTGACAGTTTGACATTGCATACCGACAAAATGACCGACTTACTTCTGACAGAGCCAACGCATATCAGATATGCAACTGATTCACTCCCTGACATTGCAGACTCACAAAATGACCGACTTACTTCTGACAGAGCCGACGCATATCAGATACGCTATCAGCTCATTAATTATGATATTTCCAACACTCCCCCTTAATTATGAACGAATGGGGATCTTTAAATAAAATTAAAATATTACAAAATATTTCAAAGCTGAAACATGCTTTGTTCATGACATAGTTCACTGTGTAGAACTTGTCAGTCCCAAACAACTTCGTAGAAATTGGAATGGGTCCTTTGCCAATGGTTTTGTAAATATGTCTTCTACCTGATCTTCAAACCTACAAAATTCTAAATAGATTTCCTTGTTATTTATCAATTCTCTAATGAAGTGATACCTTGTGTCGATGTGCTTGGTTCTCTTGTGAAACACATGATTCTTTGATAGTGCAATTGTTGAATTGTTGTCGTAGTAAATGATTGTGGGTTCTTGTTGGTTCTGCGACAAATCATTTAACATCCTCTGCATCCAAACTGCTTGATATGCACTGCTTGTATCTGCAACATACTCTGCTTCTATTGAAGAAAGAGTTACTATGGGATATTTCTTTGAAACCCATGATACAACACCTGTTCCTACATGAAATGTATTCCGAGATGTGTTTTTTCTGTCATCTATGCTTCCTCCATTATCATTGTCAGTGTATCTAATGAGTTTGAAATTTTCTGAAGTTGAATACAAAATACCAAAATCTTTTGTTCCACTTACATACCTCAGAATTCTTTTACCTGCTTGCCAATGAGATTCTTTTGGTGACTCCATGAATCTTGAGATTAAACTGACTCCATACAGGATATCTGGCCTTGTTGCTGTAAGATTCATAAGGCTGCCAACGAGCCTTTTAAATAGCGTAGGATCTACATTGGATCCATCATCATTCTTGCGCAATTTCAAACTTGTTATCACTGGTGTTGGAACTGTCTTGCAATTTACCATCTTGAATCTGTTCAAGACATCACTTGCATACTTCGACTATGATATAAATGTACCATTTTTATTCTGCTTGACTTCAATGCCCAGAATATACTTCATAAGCCCTAAATTAGTCATTTTAAATTCACTTTCCATGACTGTTCTGAATTCTTCTATGCCAAAATCATGAGTAAATATTAAATCATCTACATACAGGCAAGCAATTAGCTTATTACCTTGCTTGTTGATTTTTGTATATAGTGTTGGCTCACATTCACTTCTGTGAAATCCATTCTGAATGAGGTATGAGTCAATGCAACTATTCCAAGCTCTAGGAGCTTGCTTCAAACCATATAGTGCATTTTTCATTACGTACACTTTTGTGTCCTTGTCCTAGAACTTCATAGCCTTGTGACTGCTCCACATATACTTCTTCCTCCAAATAACCATTTAAAAATGCAGACTTAACCTCCATTTGGTAGACAAGCCATGTCTTATGTGTTGCGATGGCCAAAACTATTCTGACAATGTCCATTCGTGCTACAGGTGCAAAGGTTTCGTTGAAATATATGCCATGTTGCTGAGTGAACCCCCTTGCTACCAATATTTCCTTGTGCTTCTGCACATTCCATCAGCATCTTGCTTGGTCTTATAAATCCATTTCATGCTTATCACATTCGTGTCCTTAGGAACATCAACTAATTCCGATGTTTGATTTTTCTCAATGCGTTATATTTCTTCATCCATCTCTTGTGTTGAAACTTTCTCTTCAACAACTTCTTCAAATGTTAGAGGATCATTAACTTGAGAAAATAATGCAAAACATGAAAATGAATCGAGTGTACCAGCATCATATATCTCACATAGACCTCTTGTCTTTGACGGAGTTGCTGGTTTCAAACTACTTGAGATGCGTGCACTACTTGATGGAGTTTGCTACACACTTGGTGTGCTTGTCAGAGTAGTTTGAGCTGTGTCTTGTGTCGGAGTCGCTTGTGCTGGAGCATGCTGCATAATCCTTGGAGTAGATGGAGCTGCACAGTTCTGATTTACCTGGGGTGTCTCAACCACATCTTCTGCGTTGTCATCATGTGCAACATGTGACACGATTTTGAAATTATTTTCTACTGTTCCATTCCATGCTTCATTTTTAACAAACTGAAAATATCGAGTGATAATAACTTTTCTTGCAACAGGATCATACAACTTGTATGCTTTTGTGTCTTCAGAATATCCAATAAAGATGTATTTCTATCCTTGATTGTTAATATTCTTCTAAGCTCATCTCGAACATGTGCGTATGCTACACAACCAAAAACTTTTAAATGCGAAATACTATGTTTCATACCTATCCATGCTTCCTATAGAACCTTGTTCTTCACACTCTTTGTTAGACATCGATTTATGATGTAAACGACAGTTTCCACTGCTTCAGCCTAGTATTCGTTTGACAAATGCGCAGTTGCCAACATACTACGCGCCATCACCATAATGGTTCTGTTCTTCCTTTCTGCGATACCATTCTGCTGCGGTGTATACCACACAATGAATTTCTTCTGTATGCCATGATTTTTGCAAAAGTTTAAGAAATCACTTAAAACATACTCACCACCTCTGTCTCTTCTCAAAACTTTGATGATGTGTCCACTTTGCTTCTCCACAAGTGCCTTGAACTGCTGAAAACATCCAAATGCATCATATTTGTGTTTTAGAAAATGGAACCATGTTTTTCTTGTGAAATCATCAATAAATGTGAGAAGATAAGTGCATCCTCCCATGGACGGTGTTTGCATCGGTCCACAAAAGAGTGCACAATTTCAAGTGGTGCGCGAGCTCTATATGACTTTCCAATCGGAAAAGTCTCTCTGTAATGCTTTCCAAAGATACATCCTTCACAAATTCTCTCTGGCTTTTCAATCAATGGTAATCCTTTCACCATGTCCTTCATGTGGAGTAGCTTTAGCCCGCCAAATTTCAAATGTCCAAATCTGAAGTGCAATTACCCAGGATTCATCCTTCATTTCTATTTGAAACGCAACTTGCATTGCACTGTCTTTTTCTTCCTCTGCGTAATGAATTTATGCTTCCTTGCTTTCTACTTTGAGCGCAGATCCAAAATTTTCATTCTGTCTTTCATGAACAACTTGAGTTGTTTTTCCTCTTATGATGGGTCTTATCCTCAAAGGAAACAATTAGTTGCTTGTCATTTTCATTTCGGCTATCAACTGATTGCTTGGATATCTATCTTTGATCAGACAACGCTTTCCTAACATATGAATTCTATAACCTTTTTCCGTCGGTTGTCCAGTACTCATCAAATTATGCTTCAAACCTTGAACATAATAAACATCAGACATATATTTCTGCTCCCCCTGTTTGGTTAGAATATCAACAATACCCTTACCCAAAACAATGACTTGAAAATTATTTCCAAGTGTGACATCAGTTTGAACTTATTTATCTAGACTAGAAAATAGATTTAAATAACCAGTCATGTGATTGCTACAGCTTGAGTCTAAATACCATATGTCATTTGGACTTTCTTGGACAACATTGCATTCAAGCAGAGATGCGCATGCTAAGAACAATGTGCTATTCGAAGTGTTGTTGTTGCTTGATTCTGCTTCCCCTTTCTTTCCTTGGTCATACTGCTTCTTCCTACATTCATATGCGAAGTGTCCAAATCTATTATAGTAATGACATTGAATATTTTGATTTGTCATACCTTTGTCCACTTGGCTGACTAGGGCTCTGATTCTGACCTCTACCAGTGACATGCGCAGGGCTGCTACTGCGAACTCCTCTAAACGAACTTCATCCTCTGCCTCTAGAGTTTGATCTTCCTCTGCGTCTTCCATGACTTATGGATGACTGTGTTATGAATGCACCTTCCAGCGATGTATTTGAACTACTGATTCTATGTTCATGATTGAGTAATGAGGCTTGCAATTCATCAATGGTAAAAGTGGATAGATCTTTGTTTTCCTCTAGGGTCACATCTAAAGATTCAAATTTCTTTGGAAGAACTCTAAGAACTTTTTCAACAACTCTTTGATCACCTAGAGTTTCTCCATGAGACTTTATTTGATTAACCAGACCAATAACATGAGTATAGAATGAGTCTACTGACTCTGTATTTTTCATTGACAGAGATTCAAAATCTCTTCTAAGAATTTGAAGTTTGGCATTCTTTACCTTGTTCAAACCTTGATATGCAGTTTCCAGTCTGTCCCACGCTTCCTTGGCTGACTGTGTTGCTGCTACTCTTGGGGGTATTGATTCATGTGTTGCTTGATGTATGTGGAACAATGCTTTTCCGTCTTTCTTCCTCTGTTCCCTTAAGACATCCTTCTCAGCTTTTGTGAAATTGTTGTATGTTGTTGCATTTGCTCGTTCTGCATAGCCATTCTGGACTATTTCCCATATATCTTGACCTCTAAACAAAGCCTTCATTGTTAGAGACCAATATTAATAATTTTTATCGAAAAATATTGGGGTTTGCAAATTACCTGAAGTGGAAGCCATTCTTAATCACTTTTCCCTTATGTAAATACAAATTCTACTTTTCATAAACCAAACTCTGATACCAAATCAAGGGAAAAGAGGCACTACGCAGTTAAAAAGAATTAACTACACAGATGATAAATGTTTTCTTTTCTTTTGCTAAGGACATGTGCTAGACCTAGCAAATACTTTGTTTTAAATTTTCTTCCACTTTTTATAAAACACTTTACTTCAAAAAATAAATACATGGATATGAGTTGCGAAATTCACTTTTTACCGTGCGCAGCTTAACTGCGCTTTTCTACTGCACAAAGATTAACTGCGCGATTCCATTTTCTACTGCGCAGTTGAACTTTGCACAAATGCACAAATCTTAACTTCGCGCAATACTTTACTTTGCATGAAATTGAATTTGTATGGAGTGCGCACTTCATACAAATTACTTTTGGACACTCTTTTAAATTTTACAAAGATTAACTGCATCGTTAACTTTGTATACCTATCTAACTATGCACAACCCAATATTTAAACAAACTTTGTATAAAGATATTTCATGCTAAAACATAAGAACCGAAACATATGTCAAAGGTTACTGCACGTTAAACTAAGGAATTTACCACTGTGAAATACTTGAGAATCTTGATTTCTTTTACTACGCATAAATGTAAACAATCATTCACATAGGTCAATATGAAATAGATGCGTGGCATGCATAAACCAACATTCTTGAGAATGAATACATAAAACTTAAGAACTTATATATTGCTGCAGTAAAACATAGTAACTTTGCCGCACTTACAGAGAGATGAGTTTTACTTCAATCTTTCACAATTACACAGAGCTTGGGATTTTGAAACATTTCATGGGATTTACTTCTCCTCTTCTTCATGTATCTCTATCTGTACATCTCTATCTAATCTTCTGCGGGAGATATTCATTTATACAAAAAACTTAGGTTTAGCTACACGTAGAAGTTACAGGGTTGCAATAAACACTGCAATTAATTTCTACCTAAGAAAATCTGATCTTGCGGAATACAAATGCGGCTACTTAAATACTACCTTGCTGTGAGCCAGATTGGTTGCAAACCGATTGACTCTCTGACATTGCAGACTGAAAAAATGAACGACTTACTTCTGATAGAGCCAACGCATATCAGATACACTATCAGCTCATTAATTATGATATTTCCAACAATCTACAAGTTTATGTTATCAAGTTTTACAAATCATTCCCCACTATCAAAAGAACATATGAAATTATGAAATCTTTATAAAATTACAACAATTAGTTAGAACTTCATTCTATAGTTTAGTCCTAGGAGATTGTAATGTCGGTAGCACTTACGTATCAATTCATCTTTCAAAAAATTTAAGAAGGTATGTTCAAACCTTTCGCAAGTTTTTCGCCATTGAATTTGTGTTAGGTTTGACAAAAGGTGAAGCTAGAGTCATGAGTATACTCATGACAAATGGTTCTGCGAATGTGAAGGAGATAATGTCAAAAATCTGGTAAGGAATGAGTCTTATATAAAACCCCCAACTAGCATCAACGAGAACAAAGTAACCATATAATTCTTGATTATGTTGGAAGAATCCACTAGAGAATAATGCATCAAAGCACTGGAGTACATAACAAGATTGTTAACCATTGAAATAAATGACATATTATGATACATAGCATCTACCTTTGCATATATATTAGTATTCAAAAAGAGTATGATTCACAACGCTGAATGAACTAATTAAATACTAGTAAGGATACCGAATACAAATGTAGCTACCCTAATTCTATCATGCTAATTATTGGATAGAGTAGCAGGTCTACCCCTCCAGTCAACATACATCTCTGACCATCTTTCTGCATACTCCACCTGCAAACCTATAGATAAATTGAAAGAAAGAAAAGTAACCTATTACCATTACTCAAGGGAAAAGCACAGCGCAACGTCGCACAGTCAATTTAAAATTAACTGTGTAGTAAACAAATATTTTCTTTCACTACGGACTTTGACGGAAACCCCAACTTACCGAAAGACTTTTACTTTGCCAAGCATTTACTTCGCGAATATTACCTTGGTGGAAGTTTACTTCACACAAATTTAATTGCACCAAATTTAATTCAAACCAATGGGATATGCGATATGCTTAACCTTATGCGATATGCAATATTGCTTAACCTTGCGAAAAGCAATACTTTGCGGACTTCTTGACATGAGGATATCTTTTAATTCACGTAACTTCATAACTTTGCGACGGACTTGTTGACATCGAAAAACCTATTCTTAAGCAAATAGTTTAATAAAAAAATTCTTGCTAAGACATAAGAATGAAAGAATGAATATTATGCCTAAGTTACTCCGCGTTAAACTAAAAAATTTCACCATCGTGAAATACTTGGAATTCTTGATTTCCTTTACTGACAGTAAATGTAAACAACATTTACACAGATGAATATGAAGAAGATGTGCAACATGTAATGACAACCATTCTTGAGAATGAACACAAAATAACTATTGATTTATATATTACCGCAGTAAAACAAGTAACATTGCCGCACTACAAAGAGATGGTAAATACTTCAATCTTTCACCATTTTACGTAGAGCTTGGGCTCCTCATAAATTTCACAATGAACGTCTTCTTATTCTTTCACTCCTACATCTCTATCTAATTTTCTGAGATTGATTTATATTTATACATAAAATTGGGATCGCTTCGCCTAAAAACTATTGAACTTCATTAAAGACTGTAATAAATTTCTTCCTAAGAATTTCAACTTGCAGAATACAAATGCGACTGAATAAATATTATGAAGAGTGCACGAAGCCCTTTGACATAATGTATGACATATCTGCGATACAGGGGACTAACAAAACATCTGATGGGGTGACTGACACAGCTGACGTGAACTAGATGCGCATTCAACTTGTAATTACATTTCTCCAACACTCCCCCTTAAATATGAGCGGATGGGGATATTTAAACAAAAATAGATTTTACAAAATGATTCAGAGCTGAAACATGCTCTGTGCATGACGAAGTTCACTATGATACCTTGTGTCGATGTGCTTGGTTTTTTGTGGTACACATGATTCTTTGACAGTGCGATAGCTGAATTGTTGTTGCAGTAAAAGAATGTGGATTCTTGCTGGTTCTGCGACAGATCACTTAACATCCTCCTCATCCAAACGGCTTGACATGCAGTGCTTGTAGCTGCGACATACTCTACTTCTGCTGAAGAAAGAGTTACGATCAATTGCTTCTTTGAATCCCATGATACAACACCTATTCCTACATGAAATGTATTGCCAGATGTGCTTTTTCTGTCAGCTATGTTTCCTCCATTGTCGCTCTCTGTGTACCCAATGAGTTTGAAATTTTCTGTAGTTGAATACAAAATACCGAAGTCTTTTGTTCCATTTACATATCTTAGAATTCTTTTTCCTACTTGCCAATTAGATTCTTTTGGTGAATCCATGAAGCTTGAGATTAAACTGACTCCATACATGATGTCTAGCCTTATCGTTGTATGATACATAAGGCTACCAACAAGCCTCTTAAACAGCATATGATCTACATTGGATCCATCATCATCCTTGCTCAATTTCAAACCTGTTATCACTAGTGTTGGAGATGTCTTACAATTTAGCATCTTAAATCTATTCAATACATCACTTGCATACTTCAACTGAGATATACTATTTCCCATTTTCAGTCTGTTGGACTTCAATGCCCAGAAAGTGCTTCATATGCCCCAAGTTAGTCATTTCAAATTTACTTTCCATGACTGTTCTAAATTCTTCTATGCCAAAATCACCAGTAAATATTAAATTATATACATACAAGCATACAATTAGCTTATTACATTGCTTGTTGATTTTTGTGTACAATGTTGGCTCACATTCACTTCTGTGAAATCCATTCTAAATGAGGTATGAGTCAATGCGACTGTACCAAGCTCTAGGAGCTTTCTTCAAACCATAGAGTGCCTTTTTCCGTCTATATACTATAAGTCCTTGTCCTGGAACTTCATATCCTTGTGGATGCTCAACATATACTTCTTCCTCCAAATAACCATTTAAAAATGAAGATTTAACCTCCATTTCGTAAACAGACCATTTCTTTTGTGTTGCGATGGCCATAACTGTTCTGACAGTGTCCATTCGCACTACAGGTGCACAAGTTTCATTGAATTTTATGTTAGTTTGCTGTGTAAATCCTCTTGCTACCAATCTTTCCTTGTGCTTCTGCACATTTCCATCAGCATCTCGTTTGGTCTTATAAATCCATTTGACGCTTATCACATCCTTGTCAATAGGAACATCGACTAATTTCCATGTTTGTTTTTTCTCAATGCATTCTATTTCTTCATCCATAGCTTGTGCCAAGACTTTATCTTCTACAGCTTCTTCAAATGTTAGCGGATCATTAACTTGACAAAATAATGCAAAAACAGAAAATGAATTTGGTGTACCAGTCTCATATATCTCACGCAGACTTCTTGTCTTTGTAGGAGTTGCTGGTGTCGAACTCTGCGAACTGCTTGATGGATTTTGTTGCGCTCTTGGTGTGCTTGTCGGAGTAGCTTGAGCTACGACTCATGTTGGAGTACCTTGTCCTGAAACACATCGCGCTGTCATGGGAGTAAACGGAGTTGCAACATTCTAATTTACATGCGGTCTCTCAACCACATCTTCTGCGATGTAATCATGTTCAATATGTGGGAGGATTTTAACATTCTTCTCTACGGCTCCATCCCATGCTTCATTTTCTATAGACTGAACATCTAGACCGATGATAACTTTTCTTGCGACAAGATCTTACAACTTGTATGCTTTTGTGTCTTCAGAATAACCAATAAAAATGCATTTCTGTCCTTTATTGTCTAATTTCCTTCTTAACTCATCTGGAACATGTGCGTATACTACACAACCAAAAACTTTTAAATGTGAAACACTATGTTTCATATCTGTCCATGCTTCCCACGAAACTTTGTTATTCACGCTCTTTATCGAACATCGATTAGAGATGTATACAGCCATTGTGACTACCTTAGCCTAGTATTCATTCGACAGATGCGCAGTTACCAACATAATGCACGCCATCTCCATAATGGTTCTTTCTTTCCTCTCTACGATACCATTCTGCTACGGTGTGTACCGCACAGTGAACTGCCTATGTATGGCGTGATTTTTACAAAAGTTTAAGAAATCATTTGAAGCATACTCACCACCTCTATCTGTTCTTAATATCTTGATGATGTAACCACTTTGTTTCTCCATGACTACTTTGAACTGCTGAAAATAACCAAATGCATCAGATTTATGTTTTAGAAAATAGAACTATTATTTTCTTGTGAAATCATCAATAAATGTGAGAACATAAGTGCATCCTCCCATGGACAGTGTTTTCATCGGTCCACAAATATCAGAGTGCACATTTTCAAGTGGTGTGCAAGCTCTGTATGAATTTCCGACTGGAAAAGTCTGTCTGTGCTATTTTCCAAAAATAAAGCCTTCAAAAATTCTCTTTGGATTTTCAATCAATGGAAATCCTTTCACCATGTCCTTCATGTGCAGTAGCTTCAACCCACCAAAATTTGGATTTCCAAATCTGAAATGCCATAACTAGGATTCATCCTTTATTTCTGTCTAAAACGTAGCTTGCATTGCGCTTCCTTTTTCTTCCTTGTTGTGGTGAATGACTGCTTCTTTGCTTTCTGCTTTGAACATAGTTCCAAAATTTTCATTCTAACTTGTATGAACAACTTGAGTTGTTTTTCCTTTCATAATTGGTGTTATCCTCAAAGGAAACAAGCGATCGCTTGTCATCTGCACTTCGGCTATCAACTAATTGCTTGGATATATGTCTTTGATCAGACAACGCTTTCCTATCATATGGATTCTGTAACCTTTTTCTATCAGTTGTCTAGTGCTCATCAAATTATGCTTCAAACCTTGAACATAATAAACATCACGCATAAATTTATGCTCCCCTTGTTTGGTTAGAATATCAATAGTACCCTTACTCAAAACAGTGACTTGAAAATTATTTCCAAGTGTTAAATCAGTTTGGACTGATTTATCTAGACTATAAAATAGATTTAAATTACCAGTCATATGATTGCTACAGCCTGAGTCTAAATACCATATGTCATTTGGACTTTCTTGGATTGTATTGCACTCAAGTGGTGATGCACATGCTAAGAACAGTGAGTTGTTGGTAGCGCTCTTGTTGCTTGTCTGCGATTGACTTTGCTTTCCTTGGTCATATTGCTTCTTCCTTCATTCATATGCGAAGTGTCCATACCTCTTACAGTAATGACATTGAATTTTTGATTTATCGTACCTTTGTCTACTTGGATGACTAGGGATCTGATCCTGACCTCTACCAGCGACATGTGCAGGGCTGCTGCTGCGACTGCCTCTGAAAGAACTTAGACCTTTGCCTCTAGAGTTGGATCTTCCTCTGCCTCTTCTGCAACTTATGGATGACTGTACTGCGACTGTACCTTCCAATGATGTATCTGAACCGTTGATTCTATGTTCATGATTGAGTAATGAGGCTTGCAACTCATCAATAGTACATGTCGACAGGTCTTTGTTTTCCTCCAGGGTCACAACTAAAGATTCAAATTTCTTTGGAAAAACTCTAAGAAATTTTTCAACAACCCTTTGGTCAGCTAGAGTTTCTCCATGAGACTTTATTTGATTAACCAGACAAACAACGTGAGTGTAGAATGATTTTACTGACTCTGTATTTTTCATCGATAGAGATTCAGAATCTCTTCTAAGAATTTGTAGTTTCATAGTATTTACCTTGTTTAAACCTTGATAGGATGTTTCCAGCATGTCCCACACTTCCTTAGCTGACTACGCTGTTGATACTCTTGGCAGTATGGATTCATGTGTCGCTTGATGTATGTGGAACAATGCCTTTCCGTCTTTCTTCCTCTGTTCCTTCAGAACATCTTTCTCAGCTTGTGTGAGATTGTTATATGCTGCTAGATTTACTAGTTCTGCATAGCCATGCTAGGCTATTTACCATACATCTTGACCTCTGAACAAAGCTTTCATACTTAGCAACCAATATTCATAATTTTTACCGAAAAATATTGGAGTTTGCAAATTACCAGAAGTGGAAGCCATTTTTAATCACTTTTCCCTTTTTGTAAATAGAATTCTTGCCGTAAACCAAGCTCTGATACCAGATCAAGGGAAAAGCACACCCCAATGTCGCACAGTCAATTTAAAATTAACTGTGCAATAAGCAAATGTTTTCTTTCGCTGTGGACTTTGACAGAAACCCCAACTTAGCAAAAGACTTTTACCTCTCCAAGCATTTACTTCGCGAATATTACCTTCGTGGAACTTTACTTTGCACAAATTTAATTGCACCAAATTTAATTTGCACCAATGCGATATGCGATATTACTTAACCTTGCAAAAAACAATACTTTGCGGACTTCTTGACATGAAGATATCTATTACTTCGCGTAACTTCGTAACTTTGTGGCAGACTTGTTGACATCGACAAACCTATTCTTAAGCAAATATTTTAATAAAAAATTTCTTGCTAAAACATAAGAATGGAAGAATGAAGATTATGCTAAAGTTACTCCGCATTAAACTAAAAACTTTCACCACCCTGACATACTTGGAATTCTTGATTTATTTTACTGACAGTAAATGTAAACAACATTTATGCATATGAATATGAAGAAGATGTGCAACATGTAATGACAACCATTCTTGAGAATGAACACAAAATAACTATTGACTTATATATTACCGCAGTAAAACAAGTACCATTGCCACACTACAGAGAGATGGTAAATACTTCAATCTTTCACAATTTTACGCAGAGCTTGGGCTCCTCATACATTTCACGATGAATTTCTTGTTATTATTTCACTCCTACATCTCTATCTAATCTTCTGAGATTGATTTATATTTATATATAAACTTGGGATCGCTTTGCCTCAAAACTATTGAACTTCATTAAAGACTGTAATAAATTTCTACATAAGAATTTCAACTTTTGGAATACAAACGCGACTGAATAAAGACTATGAAGCGTGCAAAAATCCTTCTGATAGACTGTGTGATATATCTGCAATACAAGGGACTGGAAAAAAGTCTGACGGGGTTACTGACAAAGCCAGCGCAAACTAAATGCACATTCAACTCGTAATTACATTTCTCCAACAGTTATGGTAGCTTCAATCAAGAATGAATGATATGATGTGCGACCTTTTCCCCTTTATCAAGTTTGTTCCACTTGCTTTTGACTTGGAGATTGATGTTGGTTGTCTTCCTTTTCACTAGGATTTAACATTCACTCTAAGGGATTTAATATCCATTATCAAGTGAGAGTTCCAGTTTTATCCAATGGAATTATTACTGCAAGAAAATGATCTGTAAAATCCACTCACATATATGGACCAATAGAGCCAAAAAATGGCTTGGACACATTAGAATGACCATTTGATTCTTGAAATGATTATGAATTAGTGCCGTAGATTTAATGTAGCATATAAATAAGTGGTGAAAATAGTTCTCATGGAAATCATCATTCTGGATATTGATCGAGTTCATTGGTGTATAGAAGTACCCACATAATTTTTCTTGACATTGATCGAGTTCCTTTGTGTACAACGCTACACTAAAAGCAACATGGCATAAGATTGACAACAATATGAATCATAATCAAATAAAGGAGTGATGATGCTGCATTCTTTTTTAAGATGTAAATATATTCCAGTTTGATTTTTCAAAAATTAAATACATTTATTTCTAGGATAATTTATTAATAGTTTTAAATTTCAATTATAGTTGTGTTCTAATTTTATTATTAATTTAATTGCATATGTGTTTATATATTTACGCTCATAGGTGTTTATATATTAGAATTTGTGGTGGATTACCATCTAATCTTTTCTTAGATTGAAGGAAGATGAGACAAGTGTACTTTCATTGATATTAAGGGTGTGGTTCAAAATTCTAAACAAACAATTATAAAAAAATAAATAGTTGATGCATGAATAACTAGTAGGTCATGCATGGACAATAGGTAGTGACAAACTAATCATTTAACTAAAGAAGGTAATAGGCATCCTAGGCATATACAACACGTAATTAGAACTAAGCATGGAGAACAAGTAACAAATAACTTGTTTATGGCATTTAACTTGTGAACTATGGGTGTTCACTAGACACAAATTGAGTTGCAGTGCTAGTAGAATTTGGGGTGGAATACCATCTATGATTTTCCTAGATTTGAGGATGATGGGACAAGTGTACTCTCGATTTTATGGGCATCCTTCAAAATTCAAAATAAAAAATTATTAAAAATATATATAAAAAATAATTGGTAGTTGATGCATGGGTAATAGGTAGTCCATGCATGGGTAACAGGTAACTAAAGAAGGTAACATGTAGTTGAGGCATAGACATCATGTGATTACAACTAAGCATGGAAAACAAGTAAGAGATAACTTGTTAATGGCACTTAATGCATGACATTTAGATGTTGACTAGCGACAAGTGACTTTGCTAGTAATATTAATATTCATAAAGAAATTATTATCATCATGAACGAATGAAATTATTATTATCATAATTCTAATTTAATGTTTTAAACTTAATGTAATATTTATAAATAATGAGATTTTTTTATTTACAAATTTCATCACCTATGATAATTTACAAAGTTTAAGTGATTAGAAAATTTACATGGTATATATCTTTAATAAAATTTAATTAAAATGGAATCAATTATGATGATGATAATAACTTGACTTCATAATATCTTAATTTTCTCTTATCCTCTAATTCTTTATGGAACCACATCTTTATGCCAACCTTGCTTAAGTTGTAGGTTGTTTTACAAGGAGGAAAGGATAGTGTGTATTGCCTTTAATTTTGAGATTATATGTTATAAAGAGATTTTGTATTTTCTCTATCCTTCTCCATGATTGTCTTAAGGTTTTGTATCTCAAAGAGGAGTTTGTTCCTATCCAAAATCCAAAGGCCTATCGATTTACAATTTTTTTCAAGTCCATGATAAGTTTTCCAACCTCCATTAATAATTTTTTCAATGCTCTAGTTCCATCTAATCTTATGATGAACATCAATTCCAAGATATTTGTATGAAGTCACTTTCTCCGAGTTGTTTTTGTCATACATGAAATTATCATAACTAATATTTTGGGATTTGATTATCATAAAATTTGTTTTCATGGGGTTAATACTCATACCCATACTAGAGTAAAAATACTTAAGAATTTTTAATCGCTTTTCAATATCAAGCAATATGTCAAATGATTTTATATTTAAGTCAACAAAGTAACACATAAAATTGGTTTTACTAATCAGACATTGCTAAGAAATTATCCTTAACAGTAACAAAGTGGTACACAATTGAATGATAACACCAATATCTTATGTAGCCCTTAGCTCTTTTTTTGAGGATTTGTAAACAAATGTTGATATTCTTTACGAGAATAATTCCATATAATTTGGCTAAAATAGGGATAATCATAATGGTCCTATAATTAGATGGATTTTATTTTATCTCCACTTTTAAAAATAGGAAGACTAACACTTTTTGTCCATGATTTGGGGAAACCCAACTGCTAAATTGAAGAGCTTATGGATGTGAGGGATGAGGATAGGAACACCAATTTTTAATATTATGCTTTGCATTCTTTGATGTGTTTATCCTTCCTTTTCACAAGTCACTTAACCCCAAAATCTATTTCTTCTGAAGAGAACTTATTCCTCTATATAAATGTTTGAATGTTTTCCATGACATGAGGGTATTCATAAATATTTTTAAGGTAGGAATTCCAGTCCCTCAATGGAATTATATTATTTTCTTTAATTCTCGAATTTAGAAATTTCCTTGAGAATTTATTAGGTTCTACCTTAGAGATATTTTCTTCCTTTCTATTTATATGGCGCCTTTTTAGAGGACTTTGCACCTATAGATATTGTATATTTTTAAGAACCCATTATAAGTATTCTTAATGGATATTGTAGCATGCTTGTGCACTCTTTATCACACCAAGGGTTGATCGTCCTATTCTCTTTTTTACATGACATGAGAATACATAAACTACAACCATCATTTTTTAAGAAGAAAAATATTTCTCCTCGCTTCTCTCTCCATTTCCCACCCACTCTTTGCATATTACATGGTTATTTCTACCAAAATAATGATTGGGAAGATATATTACATGGTTTATAAATTTTCTTGATTGGTGGTCAATTCAATTCATGAGATTTTGCAAATCTATCCATTGTGAAAATCTAGGAAATTTTGTTTTGTAAATCTAGAGTTATCTCCCAAATAACATACATTCTAAAAACTATGTTTTTGTTTTAGCTAATTATGCTTATTCTGCACAAAGCTCATGTCTTGGATTTTCTAGACTTATCCTCACTACTCCATAAATCACGTTCAAAGATCATTGTTCATTTCCACATAACATTTCTTTTTTTATTTCCTCAAATCCAAATCAAAACCTATACAATTTGAAAGAGATTTAATTAAACAAAATAAGAAACATTTCAAATCTTATGAAACAAATCCAAATCAGTGCAAATCCATTTGAAAATATAATCATAATGATGCAGGAGCATCGGGACCTAGGCAGATCAGTCGAGGTTGACTGACCGAAGGGAGCCGACTAGTGGGCGTGTCGATGACAACTGGTGCAGAGAGCAAGTTGACTTGTCGAAGTCAACAAGTCGAGCAGAAACAGTCAAGGTGTAGCCGACTGAAGGAACAACAAATGTTGCGAGAGGTCGAGAATTGACAGGAAATGGTCAACAGACGACAAGTGACGTAAGATGTCGAGTAGTCGACAAGAGTTCGAACTACGACACAATAGGGTTTGGCGAAGACAAGTGTAATTCATGAAAGAGTGAACCGACAGGAAAGTCATGATGAGACTGACTGCTGTAGCAGGGTCGGAAGGACAAAAAGTCAAGGGACTATACCTAGTAGCCGTTCGGGGTTGCTGAGGAAGTTATTACAGTTATTGCGAGTTGGTGAAGGGCATGACAGGGGACATCATGGATAGAGGCTATGCAGCACGGCTAGAAGATGACAGTGCAGGTTCACAGGAGTCAGCAGGATCAGCGAACAGAGGGGGATGCGTGTCTCGGGATTGCCATAGTCTTGGGAATAACAACCACAGAGTAGAAGAGAAAGAGAAGGTCTTCAATCTAGGGGACAGAGGGAGGTAGGCAGCAGAGACGAGAGAGTTGTGAAGAGTCACACTTGCCAAAGTCCAGAGTTGAGATCGAACCATAGCTCAAAGTTTAGTGGTGAACCAGGAGAGGGTAAGGTCGACACACAGGGGAACACACCACAGTTACTTCTAAGTTGTAACAGCTGAGGACGATTGTAGTTAGTTATTTGTTTACAGTTATTTGCATTGTAACCGATTTATGAGAAGTAATATAAGCCACTTCTGGTGTCTTGTTCTACACCTTGTTTGTGTAAGCATTATGGTTTGTGTTGTGTGTATTGTTAAGCAAGAAAGTATCCCGTAGGGTGACCTGTGTCAGTTTGGTATCAGATCCCGGAAGCAAGTTCGGTTGGAGAAGATGACTATACCAACCTGACTTGTGTCAGTTTGGTATCAGAGCCCAGAAGTGAGTCCGGTTGGAGACTATACCAACCTCACTTGCGTTAGTTTGGTATTAGAGCCCGGAAGCGAGTCCAGTTGAAGAAGATGACTATGCAAACCTTACTTGCGTCAGTTGGTATCAGGACCCGAACGTGTGAGAGTTTTCAGCGAAGGTTGAAAATGGATCATAAAGGCATTAATGTCTGAGGACGAAGATCGCGTGGCATAACAGCCGTCACAGTGGATCATGAGATGTTAGACGAATGCATCCGAATGATGCAGACTTTGACAAATGAAGTCACAATGATCAAAGAAAACCAGAGGCATGGTTGCATTCCTGAAGCACTAGACCACAGCGACGAGGAAGTCGAGGAAGTGGAAGCTTGGGAAGCCACAGCAGAAGAACCAAAGGAAAAACTCATCAAGCTTCTGATAGAAATGAGAGGTCGGGCAAATATAGATGTGTGTACGTACTTGGGAAGCCTGGACCCAGAAGACTTGATCGACTGGTTCAGAGAGATGGAGAAATAATTTGACATAGAGCAGATCAAGGATCCTAAGCGGGTTAAGACTGCATGTCTAAGGTTGAAGGGTCATGCCTCGTTGTGGTGGGACAATGTACAGGATGATAGACTCAAGAAACGCAAGGAGAAAATCAAGTCTTGGGACAAAATGATTGCCAAGTTGAAGGGGAAGTTCTTTCCAAATGACTATGTGGTTTCCTTGTTCCGAAAGCTACAAAACTTTCAACAGAAGGAAATGACTGTGAAAGAGTACATGAACGAGTTCTACCAATTGTCAATTCAGTCAAGACAAACTGATGAAGGAGAAGAAGTTGTCGCCAGGTATGTAAATAGCTTGAAATACACTATTTAGGATGAGCTCAGCATGTCGAGATTCAAAGCAGTCGGAGAAGCCTATCAGTTAGCTCTGAAGGCGGAGGAGAAACTATCGAGGAAGTCCGCAGTGACTAGAGGTAGGATGATTGGTCGGAGTGGAAAGACCGTCTCCGTGAAGGGTCAAGGTAGCGGCTATAGGAAAGAAGGTGTTGAAAATAGTCGACACACAGAAGGGACATCGATGAAATAAAAAGCGCAAGAGAACCGACGCAATGGTCATGAGCACCATGGTCGAGGCGGTAATAGTCAAAGTGGTCCATCCGATAAAAAGGGAGCTAACAGACTAGCCATAATCTGTTTCAAATGTCAAGGAATGGGACACAAGGCATATGAGTGCCCAGAAAACCTACATACTGCAGAGGAGTCGAAACCCAGACGTTGAAAGGATGAGAAAGTCGATGAGAGGGAAGAATCCGCATCAGATAGAAGTGGAGGTGAGAAAAGGAAGAATTGGAATCTGATAGTTCAGAGAGCCTTGATCCAGGAAGATCAATGTGATCCAATGGAACCATCACAATGGCGTTGCAAGACCATAGTTGATGGTGGAAGTATAGGAAATCTTGTGTCGACAGAAGTCATCGATAAAATCGGGTTGAAATGTCAAGAACACCCACACCCTTATAAGATCTCATGGTTACAGAAAGGACACCGTGTTAAGGTGACCAAACAATGCCTGATCAACTTCAAGGTTGAAGGATTGGAGGCTAGCGTACTGTGTGATGTAGTACCCATGGATGCATGCCATCTATTGTTAGGAATACCATGGCAATATGATCGTAAGATGATCTATGACGGTCGAGCTAACATAGTCACCGTGTGGTAGAATGGCGTGAAAAGGACTCTTAAGCCGAGGCGAGAAGAGCCAGCCCATGGTAGGGATGGTGAGAGCAATCTGTGGGAAAAGCGAGTGTTGATGAGCACTGCCAAAGAATTCCTTGCAGAGGAAGAAAAATAGTCGGGATGTTTTGGAATCATTCCAAAAGGACCATATGTCGAAGGAACGGCCGACAGGGAGAATATTTCGGTCAAAATCAAGGAGTTGCTCGATGAATTTAGGGACATAATGTCTGATGAGAAATCGATGGGATTTTCGCCGACAAGGAGTATATCCCATCAGATCGACTTGATTCCAAGGTCGAGTCTGCCAAACAAAGCACCATATAGGATGAGTCCAGCAGAGGGACAGGAGCTCAACCGGCAGGTCCAAGAGTTTTTGGACAGGGGATTGATCCGAGAAAGTTTGAGCCCATGTGTAGTACCAGCAATAGTGACACCAAATAAGGGCAGAGAATGGATAATGTGTACCAATTCCAGAGCCATCAACATGATCACGATCAAGTATCGATTTCCATTGCCAAGGATGGATGACTTGATGGATTGCCTAAGTGGAGTGACATACTCCACAAAATTAGACCTAAAGAGTGGGTATCACCAAATTAGGGTTAGAGAAGGAGATGAATGGAAGACAACATTCAAAGCAAGAGAAGAGTTATATGAGTGGTTAGTCATGTCGTTCAGATTGACTAATGCACCCAGTACATTCATGAGACTGATGAATGAAGTGCTGAAACCATTCTTAGGAAAGTTTGTAGTAGCTATCTAGATGACATTCTGATTTTCAGTCGGACCAAGTCAGAACATTTGAAGCACATTCGACAAGTAGTATAGAAATTGTAGGAAGAGAAGTTGATGGTTAACCTGCAAAAGTGTTTCTTCATGAAGAAGGAATTGGTGTACTTAGGATTTGTAATTTTAGGTAAAGGGTTGGAGATGGACCCCGAGAAGGTGAAGGCAATAGTAGATTGGCTGGAACCGACAAGTGCGAATGCAGTGAGAAGTTTCCATGGACTTGCTAGTTTCTACCAGAAGTTCATTTGGGGATTTAGTCAGATTTGTACACCATTGACAAAATGCATGAGGACGGGCAAGTTCAAGTGGATCGATAAGGCCCGAGAAGCTTTCGACAAATTGAAGGAAAAGGTCACTGAGAGCCTAGTATTGGCGCTCCCAGACTTTGACAAAGTTTTCCAGGTCGATTGTGATGTGAGTGGAACAACAATTGGAGCAGTGTTGAGCTAGGAAGGTTTACCAATTGCATTCTTCAGTGAAAAAATGAATGGATCAAAGCGAAAATATTCAGTCTATGATCAAGAATTTTATGCTATCATGCAAGCATTGAAGAAATGGAGACATTATTTGTTGCGTCAAGAATTTGTGTTATACACGGATCACCAAGCACTGAGGTATCTAAATACTCAGTCGAAGTTGGATTAGAGACACATGAAGTGGATGGAGCTGCTCCAGAGATATACATTCGTGTTGCGACATAGATCAGGCAAGTTGAACAAAGTTGCCGATGAGTTGAGTAGGAGAGTTGCGCTATTGGGCACGACAATTGTTCAGGCAGCAGGGATAGAGTCGATAAAGATAGAGTATGAGACCGATGAAGATTTTGCGAAAGCATGGAAGGCTTGTCGTGAACCTTGGAGCATCGACAAAACTCTGTATTTGAGTTATTTCATTTAAGGAGTCTATCTTTTCAGGGGAAGTCAGTTGTGTGTTCCCAGAGGATCAGTGAGAGAGAACCTAATCCAAGAGTTTCATAATGGTGGGTTAGCAGGACACTTTGGGATCGACAAGACCAAAGCACTGGTTGACGAGAAGTATTTCTGGCCAAGGATGTTGACAGATGTCGGAAGATGGGTTCGACAATGTCAAATTTTCCAGTTGGCAAAAGGAAGGAGTCAGAACATGGGGCTGTATACACCATTACCGGTACTAGAGAACCCATGGGAGCATCTTAGCATGGATTTTGTGTTAGGATTACCAAGGACTCAACAGGGAAGTGACTCAATATTTGTTGTAGTCGACAAATTCTCGAAGATGGCACATTTCATACCATGTATGAAAACAAGTGATGCCACAGGGATCGCTGTGCTATTCTTTAAGGAAATAGTCAGGCTGCATGGGTTTCCAAAGAGTATCACGTCAGATTGGGATACAAAATTCATGGGGCATTTCTAGAGGACCCTATGGAAGAAACTTGACACGAAGTTAGAGTTTAGCTCGGCACATCATCCGCAGACGGACGGACAAACCGAGGTTGTAAACAGAAGTTTGGGAAACCTTCTAAGATGTTTAGTAGTCGACAGACCCAAGCAGTGGGAAAATGTGTTGGCACAGGCATGTTTGCATATAAAAATTCTGTGAATCGATCGACAGGATTGAACCCATTCCAGATTGTTCAAGAGAGGAGTCCACATGTTGTGGTAGATTTGGTCGAATTACCAACAGAAACCAGGAAGAGCGCGGATGCAGAATCATTTGCAGAGCATATGCATGAAGTTGATGAAAAGGTGCGAAAGCACATCGAAAAAAGTAATGCTGCCTACAAGTTGAGAGCCAACTGGAGAAAGAGGCTACTGTCATTCCAAGAAGGGGACTTAGTCTATGCCTATTTGCAGAAGGAGCGATTTCGGACAGGAATGTACAACAAGTTGAAGTTGAATAAGATAGGGCCATGCAGAATTCTGAAGAAGATTTCGGACAATGCATATGTGTTGGAATTGTCAGAAGACTTGAACATTTCAGCAACGTTCAACATCTCAGACCTGTACAAATTTGAAGAAGGGTCAAGCAGTAGAAAGGAGGAAGGAAGTATCGACTGGACAAAACAGATTACAGACCGACATAAAGAAGGGATCACAGAAGTAATCGAAGAACACGAAGTAGGGCATACCTGTAGATCGCGCATGAAGGAATACTTGGTGAGATGGACAAATGATGAGTTGCAGGAAGCAACATGGATTTTTGACGAGGCATTCAGGAGACTGACAGAGCAGTCGAATTTGTTTCCACCTGGGGAGTCTGATGCAGGAGCATTGGGACCTAGGAAGATCATTCGAGGTTGATCGACCAAAGGGAGCCGACCAGCGGGAGTGCCGATGACCACTAGTGCAGAGAGCAGGTTGACTTGTTGAAGTCAACAAGTCAAGCAGAAATAGTTGGGGTTCGGCCGACTGAAGGAACAGTAGATGTCACAAGAGGTCGAGAATCGACAGGAAATGGTTGACAGACGACGGGTGATGTAATATTTTGGGTATTCGACAAGAGGTTGAACTACGACATGACAGGGTTTGGCGAAGCCAATTGTAATTGGGAAAAGAGTGAACCGACCAGAAGGTCATGATGAGATTGACTGCTGTAGCAGGGTTGGAAGGACAGAAAGTCAAGGGACTGTACCTAGTAGTCGTTCGGGGTTGCTGAGGAAGTTATTACAGTTATTACGAGTTGGTGAAGGACATGAGAGGGGACGTCATGGACAGAGGCTGTGCAGCATGGCTAGAAGCTGACAGTGCAGGTTCGCAGGATTTGGCAGGATCAGCAAACAGAGGGGGACGCGTGTCTCGGGATTGCCATAGTCTTGGGAACAACAACCGCGGAGTAGAAGAGAAAGAGAAGGTCTTCAGTCTAGGGGACAGAGGTAGCCAGGGAGCAGAACCGAGAGATTTGTGAAGAGTCACACCGGCCAAAGTCCAAAGAGTTGAAATCGAACCATAGCTCATAGTTCCGTGGCGAACCTGGAGAGGGTGAGGTCGACACACAGGGAGAACACACCACCGTTACTTCTAAGTTGTAACGGCTAAGGACGATTGTAGTTAGTTATTTGTTTACAGTTATTTGCATTGTAACCGATTTCTGAGAAGTAATATAAGCCACTTCTGGCATCTTGTTCTACACCTTGTTTGTGTAAGCATTGTGGTTTGTGTCGTGTGTATTGTTAAGCAAGAAATTATCTCGTAGGGTGACTTGCGTCACATAATTACTTGAGTTCTTCTTTGAACAATTTTTTTATCCAACATGCAATGAACAAAATAAACTTCATGGATTTATATTGAATTTTCCACACATATTAGTTTTTATGAAAAAATAAGAAGACATACAGAATGAAGCCTACATTAATGATTTTATAATAAATCCAAATAAATAGATTTCCATTATAAACATTTTCTAAAACTTACAATGCAAAACAAACTAAAATTACATTTCCTAAAACTTACAATTCTAAACAAACTAAAAATTAGAATAAATGTATAGGAAATGAATTATTCCAATATTATCCAAAAATTAATAAATCCAAATAAATAGAATTCCAATATAAACATTTCCTAAAACATGCAATGCAAAACAAACTAAAAATTAGAATATCTTGTATTGTTTTAATTATATTACTCCTTTTTTGCAAAATAATACATAATAAACACTTTATAATTTACAAAAAGGAAGTCATAAATATTCCATTTTTTGAATATCAATTCAAATAAATGTATAGGAAATGAATTAATCCAATAATATCCAAAAATTAATAAATTCAAATAAATAGATTTCCAATATAACCATTTCCTAAATCTTGCAATGCAAAACAAACTAAAAATTAGAATATCTTGTATTGTTTTAATTATATTACTCCCTTTTTGCAAAATAATACATAATAAACACATTTTAATTTACAAAAAGGAAGTCATAGATATTCTGTATTTTGAATATCAATTCAAGATTTTTTTTTTAAATAAAAGTTCGTTTATGATCAAAAAAATATTTATGTTCTACATTTGTAGATATTAAATTTTAATCTTAATAATTTAATGAAACTTAGAAAATCACATTGAAATTAAGAAATTAAAATTTTAAAAGGATGTGAAAACATTGATCTCATAGAATTGAATTATGTGAGCTTATTATAAATATTTGATAAAAAATAATTTCAAACACATAATTTAATTTAATGAGAACCAAAGCATGGCCACAAATGTTTTAAGAAAATGATTTCAATAACCTCAAATTAAATATCAAAAATATTAAGCAAAGCCAAGAAAACACAATAATTATTTACAAAATATTAGGACTTCTAGACATGGAAAAGAAGAAATAAGATTCAATCATATCTTTAAATCAAGCTCAAATATCAGATTAATGCAAAATCTAGAATTGTGAAAGGAAAAAGAAAATACATTGTCAAAATCCCATAAATCAATGAAGCTAATCATCAATCATCATCTCAAGAGAAAATATACTAGATCCTAAAAAGTTAACTTTGAAAGGATGGACCTAAAATAGGAGCTGAAAACATGTGAGGAAGTGTTTTGGGCCATAAATATCGAGATGTGATAATGTCGATCCAGTCAAATGAATAATTGAAACTCCAATTTGACGTCATATACTATAATGTCTCTCAAAATACACCCTAAAACAAATTATTTTAGGGTATCAGTGAGTGTGGACATTAATCACTGAAAATTCATTTGATGATCCCTTCATATTTATTTAAATTAATCTTCAGCACTAAGAGTTTGTTTGGCATTTTTCATGTTTACATCTAAAAGGTTTTCTATTTGCTCTTCATGCTAAGGATTTCTTAAAATAGTTTTCCCTTTAGAAATTTAGGGCAAAGATATTTTTGCATTTGTATCTAATTATTCAATCTCAAGAATATAATCCTACCTTTATTTTAGATACATTATGTAAATAGACTCCCACAGTATTTTCGAATACCTATATGATTATACATTTCAAGGATATAATCTTTTCACTTCAAATATCATACCTCTACCATTATTATGATCCTAATTATTTACATCACAATAGCCACACTTGGAATCTAAAATAGCAATTTTGCACTAATACAATGGTAACCTAAAATTCATCAAAATTCTTTAATTAGTATATCATTAATTTCAACCATCTCAATTTAACATCCTGATGACAATTTATAAGTCAATGTCTTTTACCACAAAATTCTATACTTAATTTATAGGAGTTGCAAACCATTTGAAATCTCCGATGATTTTATAGAAGTCTTATTTATATGTATCTTCCAATGAAATGAAACCACTAATCCATACTCAACAATTTGGGTTGCAAGTTTATTTATGTCCATATATAAATTTCTCACTATTGATTCATTTTATTCATTACTTTCTTGACCTTAAACTATGTCTAAATCATTCTCTAGTTCTTTTGTTTTATATATTTGATAGAATACCCCTTTGTAGATAGAGTACAATATATATATATATATATATATATATATATATATATATATATATATATATATATATATTAAGTTCAAATGGATTTTGTCTGATTTACTTAGTATAAGAATAATTGTAATATATATATATATATATATATATATATATATATATAAACCTTGTGTAAAGTTAAACTACATTTTATTATCAATATCACTCTAACATCATACTATTACCGTAATCCAATCGAGGTAAGAACTGTTAAGCCATTTATCTATTAACCATAACCAACTTGATATATATAACTTAAATCCTTTTCAATCTATATATATACGTATTTTTCAGAATAAAAAATCATTTAAATATATCTTTATCTACCTATAGTAGATCCCATTTTCTTTATATTCATTGTCACTTGGTGCAAAGTCCAATTTCTAAATTATAAACAACTTTAATGAAATGGACAGGAGCGATTCATTCTCACTTGGTGCAAACTTTCCCTCCATTATAAAGGTTTCTTCCTTTAGGGATATGATCATTATTTCCTTGCACCATAGACACAATAAATCATTTTTAACATTTCTTTCCATTATAAGTACATTATTATGACAATACAATGTAGCACTTCAAGATACATACTATGTGTACTCTACTATACTATGTTATCTTAAATATTTTTGACATAGCATTTGGTATTAGAGCATATGATACATGGCTTGGATCCTTCAAAACAACTCATCTCATCGTCTTTGTAATCATTTTTTTATGATAGTTTTTAATATAGTTCTAGTTCAGTATAATTTAAATATACATCATGTGGAATATAAGGATTTTGATTAGTAAAAAAAAAGTCTCAAATAGGTGTTCTAGGAAAAACTATTATTTACAAATACATAGAGATCTAAATAAATTATAACCTATTTCACTAGATAATAGATGGACCATAGAATTTCAAATTAAAATTTCAAAAGTTAATCCAAAAAATTAAACATGCGAAAATGTGTACAAGTTCATTCTCTTAAAAGGGCAAAATTAAACAATTTTTTGAATTGTTGCCATACATTTATCTAGGTTTATCATAATTTACTCAAACCTATGGCCTAGTATAGGAGACATAATTATACTACAAAAATTAAACTCAATCTTATAAGGGGGGGATTTCAGGTGGAAGGTCAAGTAGCAAGATAGTCTCCAAATCAAGGTTTTAAAATGTATGCTAACTTAGATTTAACATAACCTTAGATTGGGAGTTCCAATTTAGGTGATTCAAAAGCTTATGGAAAGAGAAAAGACATGAGAATTTAACGGAAATAGAATAATAGTTATTTTTTATCATTATTTTTAAGATAGTGGGATGGTACTTCAAAGAGTTTTAGTTAAACCTCAATTAAGAATCAATGGAAATACATATATTTAAAGGAGTGGAAAACGGAGTTGATCATAAGTAATGGTGAAGGATTGTGAATAAAAAAGTTGAAAAAAATTACATAGAAAGTATTTATTTTGATGTTGAATCTCTTAAGTGGTGGAGTATTCATGGTATAAATACTCAAGCATGTGACACATGGTAAATATTTGAAGAACTCTTCTCAAAAAGATGGATGAAGGAGTAAAAAATGAAAGAGGAAAATAAAACTCAAGAAGAATTGAAAGAAGAAAAAGATTAACTCAAGAAGAAATGTGACAAGTTGTCCAATATATGATACATCAATCGTGCACTCATTAAGGAGTTTCATAAATTGAACCTTGAAAGTAATAGGAAAGGAAAGTGGGAAAATGATGAGTCAATGGCAGAATTCAAAAAGAAGGATGAAGAAATATGTATATTTCTAAACCATACTAAAAACCTAATGGATGACTTCAAGATATTAAAAGAACAAAAAAAGCATGGTCAAAATGAAAACGAAAAAAGTATCTTGGATGAAGGACTACCAATAATCTCGAAGAGGAAATTATCTGCAAGAAGCTTTAAGAAGCATTAAATAATGAGGATGTAAAATAAGAAATGAAATCTAGAATCGAATAATGATATAATACTTTTATGGATGGCATCACATTGCATCTACAAAATAAGAATGAATACAATATCAAAGAAGCTCACCGTAAAATGAAACAACAAAAGAACTTGAGTACCAGCTTGAGGATGTACATGTCTAATATGATGGTATTATATCAACGACTAGAGTAATCAAATACCAAGCATAAAGAATAGAGGATGTCATTGTATTTGAAAATAATATTGATTATAGGAATGTTAAAAATAAAAGGAAACCATCAAAGGTGAAACCAAATTGATACCCTCATTACCAAGAAAATTTCAACAAAAAAAATTCTACATCGACACTACTAGAAGATGGAATAACCAACAATATTCATGGAGTAGTGCATCACAAAATCATTATTTGACAATATATATCATTAGTGAGAAGTAACTTCAACAAATCAAATAAGTCACAATAAATACAAATGGAATGAGAGGAAAGAAAATTATGCAACATTTACCTGTCGAGGGTTGAGATCAAGAATAATGAAATTTGGATGGTTGGATCATCATCAAGGGAAACAATAAAGTAGGAACATAATGAAATCCAATTACTTGGTTTCAAATTTTTTTAAGGGTGTTATGCCATGAACCAAGGGGGTCACATATGGGGTTAAATGTATATGATATGACCCCAAGGGGGTCATATATGGGATTAAATGTATTTGTAATTAAGTAAATTTAAATGTAAAAGTTATTAGTTTAAGAAAGGGCCTACATCTACAATGAGTGAATAGGTATATAGAGATGTCATGTAGTCATTGTTAATGAGAATGAGAAATTGGATATAGGAATGTACCAAGGTATTTGTAGGAGGTTCTCCTATTCTTTAAGGAGTTATTGGAGAACTCATGTACTTATTCATTTTGGATTTTTCTTTCACATTTAAATTTGTTGTACTTACATAACACTCTTATGAGCTCCATAGTGAAACAGGGCATTGGAAAATTCCTAAAATGCAATGGGTCAAAATAATTTTCCATATTTGTGACACTAAGATGGTTCAAGATGAAAATGTATTTCTCTTAGGATATCTGGTGTACACCCACATTAGGTTGCAATTTCAAAATATATATTACAATAACGATCTTCCTATCCTTCCTGAGATCCAAGGGTGAATACTGGGAGAGTGCATAAGGTAAATGCACCATACATGGAAGTAGAGATAACACGCGGGGAAAGACAAGTGTAAATGCATGACAAGTACATGATTGTATCTACAATGGGAAAGGTAGTTATGAAGCAAGGTGGGAGCAAGGTGGGTGACATGACCTTTGTCTGAACAATTAATGGGGGGTTAGATCGAGGGAGGATGAAGGCTTGGGAGATGAGTACAGAAGTTCATTATGAGGATATGGAAAGCCGTCCATTTGTGGTGATTTGGAGAGGGGTATGTTATCATTTGGTAGATGCTTTGCATGATGAGGTGCATGTTTGCAAAGGTGATGGAAAGCAGCAATAGTCAGAAGAAGATACTTATGTCAAAATTATTCCTATAAGAGGTGGAAAGGATATCATGCAGTCAAGTGGTCCTTCTGCAAGAGCGATTGGTTTGGGAAAGCATACGTCTAATAGAGAAAAACTCTGCACTGTGTAGGCAGTGTGGATTTTTCAATTCACCATCCCTCGAGTATTGCATGAAGAAATTGGAAAATAAGAGAAGGATCTCTAGGTCGAATTGGAGGAAACCAATCTAATGGAGGATTTTTATGCTTTGGAACCATGGATCACTGACCAAGGAAATTCATGTGAGCGACAGTCTCGGTATGATAGGATTGTGTCCTTATTCTAGGTAATCAAAGGCATGCTTGGGAGGATTGTTCTAGAAAAGGAAGATAAGCACAAAGGAGATGAAATTTATGTGCAATGTAGGAAGGAGCACCATGCAAACTCACGATTAATGCACAAGAAGCTTGATGTTATTTCCTTCCACCAGAGTGTTTCATTCCTATCTAGAGACCCAGGAGGGAGTAATATGGAAGCACCCAACATGTAGAAGGGGTGGTCATAGCCATCCGAGCCGTCGAAGCAGAGTGGAAGAAGACAGGTTCCTTAGTTACTCTTGAAAGTCTTGTTTTTTATATGAGTTTAGGGTGCCTTCAGTGGGTCATTTTTCATAATAATCTCCTATAGATTTGGTTAAGAGCATGGTTAGTGATTCGTTAATACAGTTTTGTGGAAATAACCTAATTTGGGGAAGTTGTGATGATCTTTGTTCGGATAACTAGTTAGATGTGTAGTAAGGAATCAAGGACAGATATCAATTGTAAAAGAAACAAATGCTGTATTTTCCCTATGGGGATGGGCAAATTTTGGACGTGTAAACAACCTTTCGTATAGTATGAAAGTCAATGAGAATCAGATAGCTAGTAGTTCAGTTTGAATTGATGGATAGTAGATGTAACCTTTATGTTTATTATTAATATATAATTTCTTACTTACAAAACAAAATGACCTTCCTAGCCTTTTAATTCATGAAAACTATGATAATATGGGAATGCTTATTATAAAGTTTTTCAAACATGTAAAAAACATTATAAATTAAATCTAGTGATTCCTTACCTTTTTTAAGTTTTGATATACCAAACTTGGTTTCAGTAGATGTTAATAACCATCATCATCATCATATTTAATTAATGCAATGTATTTTGTGTAATCATTAATATTCACAATCCCAAAAGGATTGGAACTATTGGTGAGGATGAAGAACTTTACGGCAATGGATAAGGTTTAATTCCACCCATATGATCTCACATATCTAACCCAAAAATGCTTTCGGATGTTTTAATTTGTAAAATTTTTGATAGAGTGGAGGCCGAGTATAAAATTATTAAATTAATATAATATGTTTTAATGGTTTGAAATACCTTCTTAGTCTTAGGAGAGGACTAGGGAGATAGTAAAAATAATCACTATTAGTGATTGATTGGATAATGGAATTTTAATTCCATAAGTTGTGTTTTCTTTCCTCGATCCTACAAGTACTTTTTTTCATTTTATTTATAAGTTAGAAAATAAAGGAAATAAGGTGTACTACCATGTTGGAAAGTTTGATTTCCAAAATATTGTTAGTGACCAGTGATGAAAGCAGCTTAAACCAATCAACAAAGGAGTAGCCTAAACCAATGAGGAGATATTTAAAGGAAGAGAATCATAAACCATAACAATCTTAAAATAATTTGATACTACAAGATAGATAATGCAAAATCCAACATATTAGAGTTGGCATTTAGAGGAAGCATTCACCCTTTAACAAACTAGATGGAACTTGATAGAATTACGTTAAACTCTTTCGCATTTTTCCATGAATATGGAACTTCATTATTTCCATATCTCAAATTCACATTGAATTCAAGATGAGCAACATTTATTTTCAATTTTTCCTACGTCCCTTAATAATAAAAGTATTTTTTTCGGAATTTCACAACTTAACTACTTTTCAAACATAGAAATGAAATTCTACTTTTTTTAAATGTCTCTATCATATTTTTTCAAGCAGAACAGAAGAAAAAAAAAACAAACACTTGTTATTCATTGCAAATAAAAGTTACATCTTTCAAAATACTTGTAGTTTGAGTGACATACAAACTAAATACTCCCAAACAACAAGGTCAAATAGACACAATCTAAGATATAAAAAAGAGTATTGCATACAACAAATTCAACAGGAAGACTCTATAACTCTAGATATATCTGCATATCTGTCAAAAGAATAAAGTATAGACTGATAAACGTACTAAAAAAAATACATCTCGAGAAAAGAAAAAGACCCTTTTTCAATGGATATGCCATCAACAAACTCCTCATATAAGACGCTTGCATCAAAAAATCCCACAACATCTTTAGAAATCTTATCATCCTCACCATTAAATTCTCTGTATATGTGAGTGAGGGATAAAAAGGAAAAAGATTGTCTCCAGTCGAAAATCCAGTTTTTCCAGGAGGACAAGTGAAGAGATGCCAAATCATGAATACCATTTTCCTAGCCAATTATGACTTTTGAATCACCTGTAATTTGTAATCTTTGCAATCCATGCTTGTTTGCTTACCAAAGAGTTAACACCAAAACTGACCCCCAAGGCTGAAAGAGGGTAATCTTGGGTAACTACTAATCAATCTTTGGTTTATGTTTCTGATAAAACATAAACAGAGAGGGCTCTCTCTACGATCTCGTGAAAAAGACTGGAATAATCAAGATTGTCAATAATGAAGAAGGAACACCAACATTCATAGCTAAGATATTCAATTACAACAATTATTCAGAAGATCATATTTTTGTTTAGGGATGGAAATGATTCAAGAAATATTTGGTTGAAAACGCATGAATTTCATTTGGGCGATGGAGTCACCTTTAACAAATTCTGAAAGAAATATTTACAAAGACTCTGCAAACTCATTCACAAGGGCGAGGTAGCAAGTAGCTAATAGTCAAAGAGATTTAATTTGTGGAATAGAAGAGAAAAGAAACAGTCCATCAATGTAAGGAATCTAAGGAGGATGAATCCTAGAACAACTTTAGCAGAACATATTTGGTGAAATACTTGGATTAAGCTAAGCAAAGCATAATCTCTATGAATTCTACTTAACTATTACCCTGATCCAAGCATGAAGGAAATAACACAAAATGGAATAACAAAGAGAGAAAACACATTTGCACATGGGAAAAGAAAAATACAGACTACCAAACCAATTACACAAGAATCCTTGTCAAAAAGTCTTACAAAATGATCATCAAAACACAAATAGCTTTATCATAATATTTCCTACCCTTGTGCCTTCGATTACAAATGTATATATAGACACCTTCGAGCTCTAGGCTCGGCTCCTTCAAAACAGAAAATAGTTACAGCCATATGCCATCTCATCAAACCACAACTGTTTTCCAAAAAAAAATAGGTAGAGCCGTCCTAACTACTTTTTACATTGCTGGCATTATTACCGAATGAAATTAACATCATAGTAAAGTAAACATAGTAAGCATAAAAGTTCCAGCTGGCTATCCATTTAGCCGCCTCAAAAATATTACAAATTACTTTATAAAATAGGAATGTCTTAGAAGTCTTTTGCTCATAACATCAACCCTTTGAAAATAACAGAACAAATAACCACTAATAAAGAGTCTAAAGTGAATGTTTCATTCTCCCGTACTTCTCCACGTAACCCCACTGGTCAGCTGTGATGCTCTCATGCGACACCATCTCTTTCACCAATACTTTTAGCTCCACATTTTCGTCATTTGACAATATGAAATCTCCTTCGCTCAAACTTCTCAGCCGGTTCAGGATCTCGAAATCAGGTCCAAGCTTTTCTAGCAGTATTTTTCCCGTGAGGATCTGGCTCAACATCTGGAATTTTTCATCATCCATCTTTGTGATACAGAACAAGTTTTTGTAATCATTATGTAGGATGAGTTTTGATGTATATGTAACTTCGGAATGTATTTCATCTATGTATTTTATATATCTTTATTGTACCCTTATAAGAGATGTGTTATTCCTCTATAAGGAAGTGTTGTCATGTGTATTGACAAGTGTCGCAAGTGTGTGGCGAAGTGTTATTAGACCACCATGTGTGGGGTTGGCCCTAAAATATATATTATATATGGTTTATATACCTAGCTAGAAAAGTCGGCCCCATAAGGTCACTGGGCAAACAGACTACTATAAATAGAGATCGGGAGATCTCTATTTGGATCACTCGGAAACTCATATTTCTCTCACTCAGAAAGTGGCGAACTAGTGAGGAGGAGGATCATCTGCTACTAGGAGACTATCTCAATGTATTTTGGTTGTACTTTGGTTGAGCCATTGCTCTCTCTATCTCTGAGGAAGTTGTGGGATTTTTCACCTTAGAGTTTTCCCCACAGAAACTCTGTGTCTCTTGTCTCTCATGCTTTTGATTCTTGTGATGCTTGACATGCTTGATATGATTGTTATGCATTGATATACTGTACATGTTATTCTCTCAGTAAATATCCTAGAGTATTGTGAAATAATGCTCAAAATTTAACATGGTATCAGAGCTAACCTGAGAAGAAGACATTGTGCAATGACGAAAACTAGGGTTTCTTATTTATTGGGTTTCTCTCCACATATTTTGGAAAAGTAGTATAGTAGATTGACTCTACGCATCAAGGAGAATCTATCTGTCCAATTAGAATTCAATTCTGAGCATTTTCAGATTTGGCCCTAAAAATTAGGGTTTCCACAAAAATAGGAATTTCTGGAGTCTGAAGACATAGCTGGAAGCTCCTTGCAAAAATCGAATTTTAGAGCTTTTGATCGAGATTTTTGGCTGGGTAGATCTCTAGGAAACTCAAACCCTAATTCAGGGCTCTCCTTAGTGAATCCGGGAAGACAGAAAGGCAGTTTTGAAGGGTGTGGCTTTACAAATCTCAAATTCTGAATACACCAGGTTGATTAGCTCATCAAGATGCATCTTTCTATCCTTTCAGAAAGTTGAAATTCACATTTTGAATTTTTAGTGTTTTTTCGACAAACCCTAATCCCGGACGAGATCCAGTTTTTAGCAATTCAAGTGGTAAGACCTAAATCTTTTCTATTTCCATTTGAAGTACTCTTTAAGATGTCTCACCACACTAAGCTTGAGGATAAGCTTGAAGGGGTTGATAACTTCCGAGCTTGGAAGTATAGGATTGGGTTAATCCTGGAAGAGAATGAGTTGGACTCATACATAAAAGAAGACATCCCTATCCCAGAGGATGAAGAGGCTAAGCTATTGCATAAGAAGAACTTGGTCAAGGGAAAGAGAATCATTGCTGATTCCATCAAAGACCATCTCATACCCCATGTGTCTTCTCTAAAGATGCCCAAGGCTATGTTTGACTCTTTGACCAAGCTATTTGAAGGGAAGAACATAAATCAGAAGATGACCCTACGGAATCAATTGAAAGGGGTCAAGATTTTGGATGGAGAAACCATTCAATATTACTTCTCCAAGGTCTCTCAGATCAAGGAGAAACTTGAAGCTATGGATGAAGTAGTGGATAATGGTGAAGTTGTTATGACCACTCTGAATGGCCTTCCTAGGTCATGGGACTCCTTTATTCAAGGAATCTGTGCAAGAAAGAAATTGATCTCTTTCAGTAAACTGTGGGAGGAATGCTCTCAAGAAGAATCTAGGATTGTAGCTCGTGAAGAAAATATGGGAGGTGAAGATCAAGCTCTCGTAGCCCACACCAAAAGAAGCAAGCCCAAGAAGGAGCATGCTCACCACAAGAGATCCTATCACCACCAACAAAAGAATAAGAAGGATATAAGATGTTTCACATGCAATGATAAGGGTCGCTTTGCTTCAGAATGTCCCAAGAACAAAAGGGATAACATCAACTCCAGCAAGAAGAAGAAGGGCAACAAAACAAAGTTCCATGCTCATGCTACCGAAGATTATGAACCTCCAAAGAAGAAGGCTAGGGCAGAAAGTGATGAAAGTGATGATGACTCATTAAGTGAAGAAGAGTATGTTCTAATCTCTGCTCTCATAGGTACTATCTCCCATGGTTGTAATGATTGGTTAATTGACAGTGGGGCTTCCAAACACATGACTGGGTTTAAGGAATCTTGTGTAAACCTATCTGAACATGAATCACCCCATAAGGTGAAACTTGGGGATGATTATCAATACCCAATCAAAGGAAGTGGTGAAGCCTCCTACAACCTAGATTCTGGAAAATCTTTGAAGATGAAAGAAGTCCCTTATGTACATGGGCTCAAGAAGAACTTACTCTCCATCTCTGCATTGGATGCAAAAGGTATGAGGGTTGCATTTGTGGATGGCCAAGTCCTAATGTGGCCAAAGGGAAAGTCCATAGATGATGCAGTTGTGATTGGAGAGCAAGAGGGAGGATTGTACAAATTGAAGCGACAACCTGAACATGCCATGTTGACATAAAGATAAAGATTCATCCATAGTGATGGATCACATAGAGGTATGTATAATTTGTTTTTGCAAAAGTTAACTAATGAGTTATGCAGGTCATTGAAGAGAACAAGAACACATTGCTAGACATAACTAGGAAATATGGTGACTAGGTATGTGTTTCTTATATCATAGGATCTATTATATAAGTATGCATGACATGATTGATGATGTTTATTCATGAATTCATAGGTTTGAATAATCATGGGTATATGCATATTACATGTCTTAGCTTATTTAATGTTATGACTAACTAGGAGAGTCATAGGTTTGAGTAATCACAGGTTTAGACATGTTATGACTAACCATAAGAGTCCTATATAACCCTTGAATGCTAATGCTTATTATTTCTGTTTGAAATGATCATGACTATACATGCTTGAGATTATTGTCTTTTGATAATATTAAGATTATAGTAATGAATGTTTGATTATGTATGAGACCTCGAGGATAACACAATGATGATACTAACGAGCATGCATAGGGATTGAGAATGAATATATGTTCAAGAATAGGTAATCCAGGAAGCAAAGATCAAGAGGGAGTACACTCCAGTGGTTTCTGCAAGGATGCAGATATTCAGAGGGAGTTGACCATCTCTCTACATTCCACAGCAGAGAGGTGTAGAAGAAGCTACTTCAGATTAGGACTCTAGCAGTTCCTGCAAGGAAGCAAAGACTCAGAGGGAGTCCACCCAACAACCAAACAAAAGATAAGCATTTTAATTATCATTTCTTGCATATTTGTTTGTTTAAATAAAATTGTCCAATGATGTATATGCTCATATTCCTAGACTTCGGATATGTATTGTGCATATTAGAATGATTGCATTAATGAACAGTGTTAACTCTTAACAATGTTCTGGTAGAGACTGGAAGGCATCTAGAAAGTTGTGGAACATGGATAAATGTTGTATTGAAGCATTGGCTAATACAATTGCATGACTGTATGCCATATTTCTTTATGTGTAATAATTTGTCTGAAAATTATGAGATGTTTCTAATCATGCAATTTAACTTGTTTTGTAGGAAAGACCGTATACCTTCACCTACAAAAGAAGGACTACAACATTTGTTCAAGCAACAAAATTATCTATTGAAGATATTGAAGTTCCCAGGATATGGGAAGAATGCCATGATCCGTCGATCATGAAGAATGATGTTTGGGATGTAGTCCCAAGACCTGAAGGGAAGTTTTGTTATGACTTCCATATGGATCTATCAGATCAAGCATACTGGAGATGATAGCATAGAGAAATATAAAAAGTGATGAAATAGAAGATACACTAGATGGATTTCAAGACAACTTCCTTGAATGGTGTAGTTGAAGAAGAAGTGTATGTGGAGTAGCCACTTTGTTCTAAGACACATGACAGGAAATCATATATGTGCAGAACTTGGTAGGATAGACAACTTTCTATCCAATTTGGGCTTTACCAAGAATAAAGCGGATTCCAACCTTTACTACAAGGTTGAGGAAAGGAATCCTGTGATTCTACACCTATATGTGGATGACTTATTTGTAATAGGAGATGACAGATTGATTGCAGATACTAAGAGGAAGCTTGCTGCTGAGTTCGATATGAAAGATTTGGGAATGATGCATTATTTCCTAGGTATGGAGGTGTGGCAGAGTGCAGATGGGATCTTCCTTGGTCAAGAGAAGTACACAGTAGATATCCTGAAGAGATTCGGGATGATGGATTGCAAGGCCATGGCCACACCTATGGCATCGAATCTGAAGCTTCTATGTGATGCTTCATCTGAGCCGGTTGATGTCTCTATGTATCGTCAGATGATTGGGTCCTGTATGTACCTGATGAACACGAGACCATATATTTGCTTTGCGGTGAACACATTTAGCCAGTTCCTGACGGATCCGAGGAGTGTTCACCTGGTTGTTGTAAAGCATGTTCTGAGGTACCTGAAGGGTACAGTGGATTATGGGCTCAAGTATGAAGCAAATCAAAAGTTTAACCTACAGGGTTATGTTGATTCAGATTGGGCTGGCAGTGCTACAGATAGGAAGAGCACATCTGGGTGCTGCTTCAGTATGGGATCGGGTGTGATCTCTTGGTTCAACAAGAAGCAGTCCTACGTAGCACTGAGTATAGCGAAAGCAGAGTATGTTGCAACCTGTTCAGCTAGTTGTGAGGCAGTATGGCTTCAGAAGCTACTGTCTGAGATATTTGATCTCCCGTTGGATGCTACTAGTATCTTTTGTGATAACCAGAGTTGTGTGAAGCTGTCCGAGAAACCAGTGTTTCATGACAGGTCAAAACACATAGAGATCAAATATCACTATATCAGGGATATGGTGCAGAGAGGAGCTATGAAGCTCCTGTACATTGCGATGGATGAGTAGATTGCAGATGTGCTGATGAAGCCACTAGCCAGGGTGAAGTTCGAGTACTTCAGGGAGAGGCTTGGTGTTCTTCGGATTGATGACACTTCGAGGAAGAAGTGATGGACACATTTGCAGAAGTCATTCCAAGCATGTTGGAAGGAGGATCCTTCACATGGTTGTGGATGTAAGCGCTGGATGATGAGCATCAAGACGATGCTCCAGTTACTGCTCTGTATATGCATCAGGAGGATGCTGGATATGATCAAGTAGATCATGTATGTTGATATGTATCAGGTATGATCAAGTGGAAAATGTTTTTGTATTTGCATCAGGTGGATAGATTGTATGATCAGGTGGATCATGTATGTTGATATGTATTAGGTATGATCAGGTGGATCATGTTTTTGTATTTGTATCAAGTGGATACATTGTATGATCAAGTGGATCATGTATGATGATATCTATCAAGTAGATACTTGGTATGCATCAGGTAGATGCATTATATGATCAGGATGATCATGGATGACAAGCTTCAGGATGTTGCTCCAGATGTCATGCAGCAGGATGTTGCAGTGATGATGATCAGGATGATCATGTATACATCAGGATGATGTATGGTGAGTATCAGGATGATACTCTATGGTCGTGGATCAGGTTGTGTAGATAAGCATATAATAGTGCCCTGGGAGGTTTGCAGATTCTCTTGCTAGGTTTTGCCGTTGGCATATAATAGCTCCCTGGGAGATCTGGCAAATGCTCTTTCAAGGTTTCGCTTTGGGAGGACATATAATAGCACCCTGGGAGATCTGCAGATAGTCTTGCAAGGTTTTGCCACTGGCATATAATAGCTCCCTAGGATATCTAGCAGATTCTCTTTGGAGGTTTTGTCCTATGGCATATAATAGCGCCCTGGGAGATCCAATAGGTTGAGCTGTGTGCTCGTAATAATTCCTGGGATGCTCTTGCAAGGTTTTTCCATGACCACATGTAATATTGCCCTCAGAGATCTGATAGGTTGGGATGTGTTCTCGTAATAAGTCTTGGGATGCTCTTGCAAGGTTTTGTGGTGACCACATATAATAGTGCCTTGGGAGATCCGATAGGTCGAGATGTGTGCTCGTAATCAGTCCTGGGATTCTCTTTCAAGGTTTTGTGGTAGGGTCACATGTAATAGCTCACTGGGAGATCTGATAGGTTGGGTTGTGTGCCCATAATAAGTCCTGGGATGCTCTTGCAAGGTTTTGTGACGCACATAATAAGTCCTGAGGATTCCACAGTATGGCCAGTGATGATGAAGACCTGCAGATGGTGGGCCTACATCCATTATGAAAAAGGACTCGCTCGGTAGAGCTTCCTATGACGAGTAGAGTCAAAGATTGGCTGATATAGTAGCAGTAGTGACGATGATGATGACAATGCATCGATGATGATGATCCCGAGAAGAAGACTTGTCTAGCAGAACTGTGTCGAGAAATACCTTCCTAGTTAAGAGGGAGTGTTGATGTATATGTCACTTCGGAATGTATTTCATCTATGTATTCTATATATCTTTATTGTACCCTTATAAGAGATGTGTTATTCCTCTATAAGGAAGTGTCATCATGTGTATTGACAAGTGTCACAAGTGTGTGGCGAAGGGTTAGTAGACCACCATGTGTGGGGTCAGCCCTGAAATATATATTTTATATGGTTGATATACCTAGCTAGACAAGTCAGCCCCATAAGGTCACTGGGAAAACAGACTACTATAAATAGATATCGAGATATCTCTATTTGGATCACTCGAAAACTCATATTTCTCTCACTCAGAAAGTGGTGCACTAGTGAGGAGGAGGATCATCTGCTACTAGGAGACTATCTTAGTGTATTTTGGTTGTACTTTGGTTGAGCCATTGCTCTCTCTATCTCTGAGGAAGTTGTGGGGTTTTTCACCTTAGGGTTTTCCCCACGGAAACTCTATGTCTCTTGTCTCTCATGCTTTTGATTCTTGTGATGCTTGACATGCTTGATATGATTGTTATGCATTGATATACTGAACATGTTATTCTCTCAGTAAAGATCCTAGAGTATTGTGAATTAATGCTCAAAATTTAACTATGAGTTCATTGCTTTCGTTCCAAAGAGAAGGTAACCCTTTCTGGAATATTTTCTCAAACCTTTTCTTTATCTCTACAATCTGCTCGTTCATTGATGCACATCGGTCCTCCGGCTCTTCTATGAGGGAAAACTTACTTAGCATCCTCCGTGCCCATGCGATAGCAACCACCCTATTCTTTATACCCAGAGTGTTCAATTGTTCTTCGGACTGAGGTTTCAAGAAGTCTATAGCATCTCGAGCTATTTCCTTAGGTTTGAGTTGCAAGTTACTCCTGGTCAATGCACAACTCTTCAAAGCTTTCTTTATCACTCTCTCTCGAGTGTTCAAGGAGATTAAGTATGGTCTAAGATTTGTAGCGATCTCTATAATCTCGTCCCAGATTAGATCTCTGCTCGTCTGCATAGGGATATTCCTGGTTACTTGGGAGACAAATCGGTGATTTGTTACAATCAACCCTTTATTCTCTTTCTGCATTTTTTTCACTTCTTCTTCCATATGCATGTTCTGCTCTTCTAGCTTTGAAGTCCTTTCCTTCATTTCTTTGATCTCTACTTCCTTGAGACTAACCTGAGACATAGCCCGCGAGAGGCTATCAATATCATTTTTCTCCTGATTTTCCTGGGTAGGTCGCGTGCTCAAAATGGGCAAGTTGTCTTTCAAGTCTTCTATCTATTGGTCCAAACTTAACTTCTCCTTTTCCCCGTCTGCCTTTTTCTCAGTCAACTTTAGCAATTCAGCCTGGATTTCACTGAGTTCTTTGACTAAAGCTTTTTTCTCCTATTCCAACTTAGTCACTTCAGGAGTTTGGATCAACTGGGTATTTCAGACTTTGGCTTTCTTTTGTAATGTTTGGATCAGGTTTTCTTTTTCTGTCAACAATTTCTTAGTAGCTTTACTGCTACCATCACTAGCAACCAACTCTAATTGTATCTTCCTGATTTGTTGTTGGTGTGCTTTGTTCTCCTGTCTTTCTTGTCTCAATTGAGTGTCCATTTTACTGATTATTTCTCCAAACTTATCCACTTTTAGCTTCACCTATATGTAATCCTCATAAATAACGTCCCCTAGTTGCTTATGCATCTAGACCTTATCGGGAGCCGATATTTTTGTTAAATCATACATTACCTTGGTCAGTTTACTCGAGGTAGCCACTGCCATATTTAGAGTACCTGCTTTCACATTTTGGCTGGCTACAAGGGAGACACCTGATTTCGACAAATTTCGAGCCTTTTGTAACAGGTCATATATTTGTTGAGCCGAGGCCTGCTTGTCCTGTGCATATTTCTCAAACATCTTCTCTCTTGAAGAGAACTTACTTGTATCCCCACTTTCCTGAGCTTCTTGGAAATTGTACTCCACTACCTGCACACCGGGAATTGGATTTTTCTCTTCTCTATTATCTTCAGATTCCATTGAAGTAGTCACGATGGCTTGTGTTGGGGCCAATTCCTAGTCGCCAACCCTATATCTCTTTCCTCTTTCTTCATCATGCTATTCTAAGATTTCGTGCAAATTCCTCTTCTCTCCCACTTCGGTAGTCTTAGGCACTTCCTCCACTTCTATAGCTTCCTTTAGCAAAGTGAGCTCCTCGCCTTGCAAGCCGGGGGTCGTTTCTGCTTCTAGTTTGTACTACAACAAGTTCCTTTTGGCCGATAACCCTTCTATCTCTTTATGCTCGAAACCGCTATGGTTATTCAGCTTCCTTCTGTCAGAGATTATATGATAAGGATTGTAGCTTGCTGCCACATCTTTTTCAAACTCAAATTCTTCCATCAACTTATGCACTTCTGCAATACCCTCCTTGCTATTTACAATGAACGGGCCAATCAGCCAAGGAAATTTCAAATCTGTTCCTTTCCTGAATTTTGCAAAAAGGTTCTCTTCCAAGATTAATGTTTGTCTGATAAATTCCAAAGAGAAAATTCTGGATGTCAAAAAGGCTAGTAGCACGTAAGGTTCGTGTGTAAACCCATACAGCCAGATGACTGTGGAGTCTCTAGATAAAAACCAATCTGCTACTGCTACTTCCCTTTTTAACTACAACAAGGTTTTCATTTCAGGCAATACTCTTGGCATCCCTTCTTCAAAAAATAATTTGTACAACACAAATAACATAGAATTCATGTAATTGAACATGGTTTCTTCTAGGTGACCGGCATAAACTTCTGGTAGGAAATGTAACTCATTGTGGTTACTATCCATAATCAACTTCATCAGATGGGCCTGAAAACGGAAACATCTAGTGTTCGGGAAAGCCACCAATTGGGCATTAATGCTTTCTGCTATAAAACCTTCGAACCTGAGACCTGGGACTGACTCATAATTGACCAGGGGTGGGCCGACGCTTATTCTATACAGCAAGCTTAGTTTCACTTCCATCACCCCCCTATCACTATCAAGACCAAAGAACTGTGCAAGTAATGACAGAACCAATTGGGTATTGGTATTAAATAGGATAACATCTACTGGGTAAGGGGTTTCTTCAATTTCCAGGTCCGATTTTAGGCAAGTGATCAAAAAGGCTTGCTGACTCTCAGGAGGACTCTTACGACAGAAGGTTACCAGTGCTATTTCGAAGAACTCTTCAGACTCGGGTGGGAGAAAACCAGGGACTTCAAACGACCGATGCACCACCGAAGGTTCTATAGAACAGACAATTCTACTCTGCTAGTTATTCATGATAACTCTCTGAGAAACGGCATGATCTGGTCTGGACAAAACAAAATGAAAGACAACTGAAAACCCTATGTACATTTGTACCTTCATTCTACAGGCCTTTCAGCCATCTTTTTATCTCAGTCGTGGGCTGTTGGGTAACTGTGTCAAAAATACTACCATCCCTATCTTCCAGGGAATTCCTAACTCTACTTGTGCTCGTGGCGGAACCTTCTTCCATGATTTCTATTGAATTATCTACTTTACTGACAAGTCTCAGTTGGAAGGGCCTACCTGTTGCCAGCAAATATTCTAGGATGTTCCTGTCAAAAGCTTGGTCGCCCTCGTCGTCTCCCACCCGTTGAGAAACTTCCAGACCTTCACAGTTTTCTAAATAAACAAATGCCTACCACAACCACTGAGGGTTTTATATATAAATATTCTTCACTTCACCCTTGGTCTTATCTGCCACTTGTTCGACGATCCCAGCCACTGATTCTCAACGGGTGATTTTCGGCCGTCGGATCTAAACCATTATTTAACCTCTTGATGTGACATTTTATGCTTTCCCTCCGTCAAATCTCAGGTAGGACCCACTCTATGTCATTCCATTGTTACCACGTGTCCACGGAGTATCATCGATGTTTCCCCGGAGCAGTTTTAGATACCACTTCCCTTCCCCGAGATCATCTGTGGTGTTTCCACCTGTCCGATGGTTTTATCCATTGCGAACGCCTTCTTAGGTATCCATTGTGCTACTTCTCGACAAGATCAATCTTGGACCGTAGATCTTATCCCACTTTGCATCTACAGTAGAGATGAGCGACATTTTTAATGTTCCACCTTTTCTTGACAAGGGGGCCCACTATCCGTTCTTTCGTGCATCTTCCTTCATCTCAACACCATCAATCTAGGCCACCTATTCTCTGCACCATGGATCGCTTTATGCCTCTACCACCCTGGTATCTTGTGCCCTTGTGGTGGTTTTTTTTACCGCGGTTTATCCCCATGACGATCCCTCTAGCTGCCATCTGTCTGGCGGTACCACCCATCGCTACCACCTTGTTGGTTATCCATCAGGAAGCTTCTCAACAAGATGGATCTTGGACCGTGGATCTGGCTCTACTTTGCATCCATGGTGGTTCTCTTGCCGAGACTTAACCCTCATATTACTTTAGGCTGTCGGACTTAGGATTTTGGGGTCATTCATTCGATTAGAAGGCTGTTTCCCCTACTTCTTTGTGAATTTCTCATGGGGTATTCCCTCTTATCCCTCTTTATATTAATTTTTCCCTATCCTGACCTTCAACCATGGAGGAAGACCGGGGCTTCCAAACCTTTATCAGGTACGTTTCTCTGACCCTAATCCTTTCACACTTGATAATTATGAGGTGTAAAAATCAGGTGTTAACACAAAGGATACCCCAACAACTCATCAACTCTGCTTTGTTGTTTGATCTAGGTCCAACTACAATTTTTATCTTACACTCATAACCATTTTTTATATGTAAATAAATGCCACCCCCGCCAAACCATTTTTGTAAGCACCATAAAAGTATCATATCGAAAGATTTGCATCAAAAATAGGACTAATGGCAATCTTACTATTTGGAATAGCAATAGGATTACAATACACATAGAAATGATTGATGGCTTGACTGCAAACCTGCGAAAAATGAGTGCTAATAACTTTGAAAATCATCCTATTCCTGCTTTTCCGGATTTCCCACATTATAAATATATGGATCTCCTTATACCATGCATTTATCTTCAGCGAATTTTGGAATCTCTTATGCTGACTATTTGTTTTCCAAGAATTATTTAGACTTAAAGCTTGATTTCCAATCACTCAAACATTTGAACCATAAGAGCAGCTAACAAACAAATGCTTTACAGATTATGTATTAGATTTACAGAGTAAACACAAGCCACGCCTGATCAAACCTTTTTTTTTAAATTGTCCCACATAAGCACACAATTTTCCAAACATAACCAAAGAAAATAGATGATTTTTACTGGAATCTTCCATTTCCATATCTTTGAGGCATACCACTTGTGAGCGGAAATAACATTTTCAGTTAATATAAAATCATAAGCCTTCATTGCTTTGAGGGAACCATCAGACCTGGACCAATCCCAAACTAAAGCATCCTTCTTGTTTGTAATTTTGATGCCAACTGAATAAAGGTTTAGCACAAAGTTATCCCATTCCTTGCCAAGAATACCACATAAGCCCAAATATGTGGAATACTAGTATATAAAAAGTGCATTTGTATTCATCAATGTAAAGTTCCACCCAATATTTGAACTATCTCATGATTCTTGTCAAATGTTAAAAATTAATGGTAACTTGTGAAATGGATCAAGATGATTAGTAAAATGCATGACTACAATACACAATTATAATCACCACAAAGTAGTTGGTGTAATAATTAATACCATTGCTAGGATCCTCTTCTTGCACCTTCATCCCCATTTTTGTATCATTATATTCTTGTTGGCATTTATTTCATTTCATTTTATTTATTTTCTCCTTTTGAACCCATAATTGTAGGTATCGTGTTAATAAAACATACTTTTATCTAGCTAATGTATTTAATTAGTTTTTATTCTCTTTTATTAGTCTGTTCGTCATATCTCCAAACTAGTATATTAAAAGTGCATTTATATTCATGCAAACTTCCACCCAATATTAAGAACTATCTCATGATTCTTGTCAAATGTTAAAAATCAATGGTAACTTGTGAAATGGATCAAGATGATTAGTAAAATGCATGATTACACTACACATTTATAATGACCACAAAGTAGTTGGTGTAATAATTAATACCATCGCTAGGATCCTTTTCTTTCACTTTCATCCCCATTTTTGTATCATCTATTCTCTTTGGCATTTATTTCATTTCATTTTATTTATTTTGGCCTTTTGAACCCATAATTGTAGGGTATAGTGTTAATAAAACATCCTTTTATCAAACTAATTTATTTAATTAGTTTTTATTTTCCTTTATTAGTCCGTTCATCATATCTCCAAACTAGTATGTAAAAAGTGCACTTGCAATCATGCAAAGTTCGACCCAATATTTGAACTGTCTCATGATTCTTGCCAAATGTTAAACATTAATGGTAACTTGTGAAATGGATCAAGATGATTAGTAAAATGCATGAATACACTACACATTTATAATCACCACAAAGTAGTTGGTGTAATAATCAATACTGGGCCACAAAGAAGCTAGCCTTCTTTGCAACCCATAGTGGACATTAGTAATAATAAACTTAGTTAAGTGTGTTAATTGTATTAGAGCATATTTATGTAAATAAGCCAGGTCCTTTGCTTATAAAAAGAACCTGTGTAATATCCCGAATTTTTGGACTAACTATTGTTGTTGTTATATTGGGCCACGGCCCCAGCACCTATGTTTTATTTGGAGTATTTGGCATGAGCCCCAACACCTATGATTATTCTTTTATATATATTGACATTTCAGGCATGGACCCTGACTGACTTCTTTATTTGAGTGTATACTGGGCAAAAAGGACCCGATATTGTAATGATGTTACTTAGCTTTGATATGGGTACAAACCCTAATATACTGAGATGATCTTTTGTTACTTACTGTGCAGAGCTATGATTTTACATGATTAGACTTATGAGTGTGTTGAGCATGGACTCAGAAACACACATATAACCTACGTAATGGGCATAAGCCTCGATGTAACTAGAAGAATGTTTATGTAGTAGGAGTAAGCCCTGAGGTACATTGAGTGTTGGGCCTAAGCCCTGGAGCACTCCAAGATTGATAAACGAATACCGGATCCGAGGTAACTTAAATATTCTAGATGTTCCTCACAACCACATTCTAGCACTAGTGTTGAGCATAGGCTATGGAATTGCACTAGCATAACCCCCATGTGAGAGTGTTGAGTTAAAAGGCTTTGAAGAGCACTCGGGGTTACTGTAGCGCAAAAGTGTTGAGTCGGAAGGACTCTGAATAGCACTTTTACTTTCATCACACTTATTTTATTTGATTAAATAATTCATCTTTTATCTTCGTCAAGTACTGCGGGAACTTCTGTGTTAAACGAGGGAATATGACATGCAAAGAGAGGGAGACTAGAGGTACATAACCAATCCCACCGAGACCATCCAAAGAATTGTACCTTGTCCTTAAAAGTCAAAAGAAGTATCATGTGAAGTTACATAATCTAATAAAAGATAATTACCAGCAGTCTTTTATGACTAACATGCCTAAAAGCCTCAAGGCTTATGTTATTATTGAAAGCTTTAATAATAATGTATCATTTTCTAATTGTGAAATATATTTATTATAGATGGATTATGTATTATTTAAATATTATTAATGAGGTGTTAATAGTTAAAGTAAAACATTATTGTTATTATTGTTAATATAATTATTATTGATAGATGAAATCAAAATCACTTATAGTTAAACAGTTGGAAAAGTCCTAGTTCAGAAGGACTAGATATTTAATTAAATAATATATTTTAAATATTAATTATCTAATTTAAAGAAACTAATTATTCAACATTCTTGATTAAAAGACTTCCCTACTTAAAGAGGGTAGATCCCAAGTTTGGGGATCATCTATCTTTCCATTATCATTCTCTGATGGTAACTCAAGGAAAAACTTCTCCTCCAAGAAACTGAACCAGCAGTAACCCTAAGTCATCTATTGTAATATCTTGAATTTTGGACTAACTATTTTGTTGTTATATTGGGCCATGGCCCCAACACTTATGTTTAGTTTGAGTATTGGTCATGAACCCCTAGCACCTATGATTCATTCTTTTATATATATGTATATCGACATATCGGGCATGGACCCTGACTGACTTCTTTATTTGAGTATATGTAATGTCCCTAAAGTAGCAAAAATTTAAAATTTTTCCTTTCTTGCAATAGCCACTATTTAAAGAAGAAGAAGAATTTCACAAGTTAATTCTAATACTAGTAAAAAGCATACATACTTGCTCGAAATATAAAAAGTCTAAGACCTTAAGTAACATGGTCTCTCTAGTGTTTAAACTTTTAGTCCTACGGAAGCAATGTGAAATCAAATGATGATATGTTTTGATTACAGTTTACAGATGCTAGCGTAACGGTAATAGCAACTATTTCATACTATTTTAAGAAATTATGCGATTATATTTATGAATGTCTAAATGATACCTTCAAGTGATTGAACCCTGGTCAATGAAAGGTTGAGTCCATTATGGGACATTGGTAACAATCAAGGAGGAAGAAGTACCCCGGCAGGGTTGCCGAGAGGTAAGGGTACTCTTGGGGGTTCTGGACGGACTTACCATTTTTGCTAACATAATACTTGCATGTTTGTATTTGCAGATGTTTACCCTGTGACAACTATACCCTAGAGGATTTATCCACACTCTACCAAACATTAATTTTACAAGGTAAAGGTTAATCATGAAAGTCGTGCCCTAAGTGGGTAGACTATAATATAATTACTATAGCACTAAAAGAATTGTTTATAGGGTAAAATCCTAAGGTAAGGAGATTTTGGAATAATGTTTGTACACCAAGAAAGTCGTGGTTGTTCCACATGACCTACACTTTAGTTTGCATGCATATATGAGACTTATTAATGTAGGGTTTGGTGAATTCTTAACTACACCATACTGTAAAGTGGATGACAGGCTGGTAATGAGGTTTCGCTGAAATTGGGGTTTTTCCTTTGGTCATGTGCTCTTCATTTTCATTTGTAACCTCGGCTCAGCCCTGTATTGCGTGTTTGGGAGGTAGCTTCGTGCCCTTACCTAGGCTATGCTCATGGTCAGTGGACATGGCGTTTGCTCGTCTGGTGGAGTGAAGAGTACCATACTCTTCTCAGGTATGAAGAATTCTCAACATTGTTTATGAAATACTTTCTCCCTTTGGTAACTCTCTTAGGGTTTTAACCTTGTTTTTCATGTTGGAATGATAGGTAGTGTCAGCGAAGGTTCTCTGCATGGGTTGTTGTGGGTGTTCAGGACTTTGGTTGACATGAGTAATGGTATGTCCAACTACACACCCAAATTGCTCTGCCCTCTTACATCTCTGGTGGAGTACTGTGTGTTTCCTTTTGGTTATGGGAGACTTCATGAGCCCTTTGGCTTACTGGTTCTATTTTCAAGTCTTGAAGGGTCGCCTCTCGCTGGACCATTGAATGTTTTGAGTTTATGGGGTTTGTAATAATGAGACTTAGAGAAGAGGAACTTCTATGTAATCTTTATGGAGGTTTAGAAGGTCATTTTCAATGGTGTCCTTCTGCTTATTGACTATCGTATTCTGGTTTTGAGGCCATTGTTGGCACCTGCGTTGTGGTTCTTCTGGTCTATCATGAAATTGGGATTTACATAGGGGACTCTTTCCTGTATAATGTATGATGTTCGAATGTAAGTTTTGGGTGTGAATAAAGACTACAACGTTTCTATATTATCTCCTATCAATGTAATCTTTTTGTTTAAAGAATGAAAATGTGGCTCGGTCGATTTACATGGTTGTTCAACTTCTTATTTCGATTCTCATTCTATGTGTTCACAATTTTGATGTGGAATGTAGATGAATGCGTCAGGGTTTCATAATGAAACTACTCCGGTGTTCTATCTAGAAATTAAGGAACCCTGTGGTTTTACCCTATGTTTGTGTTGGATTGATAGAAGCAATGGTTGGTTAAGATTTTATTGTGGCGATTTTAAAAGAAGAAAATGATAACGCCCAGGTGGGAATCCAATGTGTATTGTTGTTTGTAATACTTCTGTAGACAGTTGGCCATCATAGATTTGTATGGTTAATGTTGATGCCTCTTGTCCAAATTCTAGTTTATGTAAGAGTATAGACCTGTAGCTTATAACTCTGTGTTGATGCATTTAATTTTTGGCTAGAAATGTTTGTGTGGAGTCGTTGCAAATGCTTTGCAAATGTGTAGATGACATTTCAATGCCTGGTCTAGAGTAATGTTGACTGCAGTAGATAATATAATACTTTTCGTTTTAAAAGAATTTAATAATCTATGGAAGGAAGATAAAAACCCTGTACTAGAATTAAATGAACAGGTAATAAAAAGAAATAGAAAACTACTACTTATAAACAATATTTTGTAGTAATCCTAACTTCAGAAAATAAATATACATTTGGCTAGCAAAGGCTAGCTGGGCTAGACCTACTAGATATGCCACTGGATTCTGGGCAGAATCTTGATTTAATGCTGATACTGGAAACCATACTGAAATACGTATAATTCTGGAAATAATTTGTGTTGAAGGTTTTGTAAGCTTTTGCATACCTGCTTATCCTTGTAGCTTGCTCCTGACTGTAATGACCTGCACACTTAGTCAAATAATTAGTGGAAAACTACTGAACTTTAGCTGACCTGACAAATTGATCTTGGACCATATAACTTTGGGACTGCCACGTTCCTCCCAACCATGATCCTACAACTGTTCCTGGTTCAGTATGAATCCCCCCGAGCTAGTTCTGACATGCAAACTGAGAGATAGAGGCCCTAGATTCGCAACTAGTTTAGATCTGGAAAATTGATGTGGGAATGCTTCACTTCTTGGAGCAGAGAGGTTCTCTTTGATTCCATAAGAGAATTATGAGAATCATGATTGCCAAACTTTGGGGTCTGTCCTCTTTATGTAGGGAAATCTTGAATTAGGACTATTGGAATAATTGGTTTCTTTAAATTAAATAACTTAATTTTCAAAAGAATATTTGTTTAATTATTCACTAGTTCTTTTGGAACCATGACTTTTCAACTTGTTTAACTAGAGTGATTCTGATTTAAGCCTTCTCATAATTGTAATAACAAAGTTTATATTTCAATTAAATAATTAATGCATCGTTGATTTATTAAATAAATGCATAACTATATAAAATAAATATATTTTATAAATAAATAAAACCAACATTATTTTTAAAGTTATTAATAATAACCTTAGCCTTGAGGCTTTTATGCATGTTAACCATAGGAACTACTATTAGTTAATTTGTGCTTTAAGTGGTGATGTTGTCTTTTATATATTTTCACATGATACTTCTTTTTAATATTTTTAAGGATAGGTTCCAATTCTTTGGACGGTCTCGGTAAGCTAGGATAGGCACCTCTAGTCTCTCCCTTTGCATGTCAAATTCCCTCATTTTAACATGGTAGTTCCCACAGTACTTGATGATAATAAGAGTTATTTAATCAATTCAAATAGTTATGATAAGACACATAAGTGCTACTCAGAGTCCTTCCAACTCAACACTTGAGATCTAGTAACCCCGAGTGCTCTTATGAGCCTTTTAACTCAACACTCTCACATGGGCGATACGCTAGTGCAATTCCAGAGCCTCTACTCAACACTAGAGCTAGAATGTGGTTGTGAGGCACATCTAGAATATTTAAGTGACCTCGGATCCGGTATTCATTTTCTTTTAAGCCTGGAGTGCTACAGGGCTTATGCCCAACACTCAACGTACATCGGGGCTTTGGCCCAACACGTAATAAGAGTCATCTAGATACATCAGGGCTTAGGCCCAGTATACAGGTTATTTGTGTGGTTTTGAGTTCACACTCAACACACTATATAATCATCCATATGAATCATGCTCTGCACAGTATAGTGTAAAAAGAAGCAATCTCAGTATGTCATAAATTGTAACCAAATCTCATATTAAAACATAACTTATCCATTGTGGATTTCCTTCCCAGTACAACATCAATCAATGAAACAATCAGGGTACATGCCCAATATATATCAACTCATGAAAACATAGCTCAAAACATGTTAAGGCTTATGCCCAATAATAAATCACATACGCTGGTGCTGTAAGCCCAATATAACATAGAAAATAGTTAGTCTAAAATTCGGGATATTACAGTATATACTGGGCGAGGAGGCCCAAATATTTTAATGGTGTTCTTCTGATTTGATATGGGTACAAACCCTAATATACTGATATGATCTTTTTTTACTTACTGTGCAGAGTTATGACTTTTACATGATTTGACTTATGAGTGTGTTGAGCGTGGACTTAGAAACACACATATAACCTACATATTGGGCATAAGCCCCAATGTACCTAGAAGAATGTTTATTGTACTGGGAGTAAGCCCTGAGGTACATTGAGTGTTGGGAAAAACCCTGGAGCACTCAAAGCTTGATAAACAGATACCAGATCCGAGGAAACGTAAATATTCTAGATGTGATTCACAACAACATCCTAGCACTAGTGTTGAGTAGGGGCTCTGGAATTGTACTATAGTAACTCCCATGTGAGAGTGTTGAGTTAAAAGGATCTGAAGAGCGCTCGGGGTTATTGAGTCTCAAAGTGTTGAGTCAGAAAGACTCTGAAGAGCACTTATATCACACTTATTTATTTTGATTAAATGATTCATCTTTTTATCAATCATCACCTACTGCGGGAACTACCATGTTAAATGAGGGAAACCGACATGCAAAGAGAGAGACTAGAGGTACCTAACCAAGCTTACCAAGAGCATCCAAAGAAGTGGACCGTGTCCCTAAAAGTTAAAGAGAAAAGAAGTGTCATGTGATGACACATAACTAAATAAAAGATAATTACTAGTAGTCTTTTATGACTAACATGTATAAGGGCCTCGAGGCTATTACTATTATTAAAGAGCTTTAATAATAATGGTGTTATTACTTAATTATGGAATATAATTAGTATATCTGACTATGCATTAATTTATATTATAAATGGTATATTAATAGTTAAGTAAAATATAATAATTGTTAGTATCATTATTGTTAGTATAATTATTATTAGTATAATTGTTGTTATTATAATTATTATTAAGAGCATAAATCAAAATGACTTATAGTTAAACAGTTGGAAAAGTCTGAGTTCAAAGGGACTAGATATTTAATTAAATAATACCTTCTAATTATTAATTATCTAATTTAAAGAAACTGATTGTTTCAAAAATCCTAATTGAAAGACTTCCCTACTTAAAGAGGGTAGATCTCAAGTTTGAGGATCATCCATCATTCTTGGTCCTTATCATTCTATTATGGTAATCCAAGAAAAGTATTATGCTCCAAGAAGCTGAAGCAGCCTTACCTAGAAATTCTCAGAATTGAACCAACAGTGGATCTAGGGCCTCTACGTCTCATTTCATATTGGAACCAAGCTCGGGGGGATCCAGATAGAACCAAAATGGTTCAAGGGTCAAGGTTGGGAAGACTATGGTAGCCCCAAAGTCATTGTAACAGGTCATTTGAGTTCAGAGGGATCTAAACTAATTATTGTTTGAGTGTGCAAGTTACTTCCGAAAGGGAGCAAGCTACAAAGTAATCAAGTATGAAATGTGAATCTTCCAATTTAAGTTATAATAGAGGATGATACCCCAGCATCATTTGGCCTTGTTTTTCTTTCATCCTAAATTGTTTAGATATACTCTTTCTGATAAGATTACATTAACCTAGAAGCTAGGATCAGTAGAATGTCTAGCAAGTTCCTATGCTAGACATCCTAGCAAACCCATAACCTAGAAATCTGCTCTTAATATTTAGATACACCTTTCAAAGCAGCATTGGTGAAATTATTTATATATCCTCTCCATTCTGAAATAGCATTTGAAATTACGTCTTCCATACTCTGTGTATAGCTAGGATAAAATTTATGTTTGCATTATTTTTTTTATATGTTTGTCTCCACTAAAGTCCTCTTTCAAATATACAACATCAACATATCACAGATCTAGATAGGAATATGTTTGAAAAATACTAACCCATTTAGGAAAACAAATACAGACTTCAAATTAAACATACCAAGTAGTGAAGGCATGTACAGCTTACTCTTTCTCAATGTTTTCCCATATTCAAACAAGTTAATCATCCACAGAACTTTTCTAAGGGTCAAATATCACCCACAGTCAACTCATCACAAGAGATTAAATGCATCTTCTAGGCATCATGATTTATAAACTTAGTATCAGACATTTCGATTCTTGCAACCTAAACTATGAAAAAGAAACTCAACGATTTGCATTTCAGAAATCAAACAATCCACAAACATTCAAAATCGTTAACATAACATTCCACGGGTCGAGAGATCGAACCCCATCCAAAGCTCTGCTATCTTACTAGATTCCATAATTATAGCGATTGTATAGCAACCCATACCTCTCAAGGTCAATCAAAACAGTAGCTAGGGTTATGACTCTTAATTAAAACACAGAAGGGTTACACCATATTCATCAAACAAACTTTACCTGATATTATATAGAGAAGCGTTATTCACAAATGATGGTATAGGGATCGATTCCTACCACCATCTTATTATACAGGGAAGCGTTATTCACAGACGATGGTACAGGGATCAATTTGCACCAGCATCTCATTACACAGAGAAGCGTTATTAACAAATGATGGTACATGGATCGATTCCCACAACCATCCCATTATACAGAGAAGCGTTATTCACAAACGATGGTACAGGGATCGATTCCCAAAAGCATTTAATTTGAGACCCTTTTTGTCTTTCTACCTACTTCAAATAACCAGAAACATAGCAGTAAAAACCCCAAATCTTAGATCATGACAGTCGTTTTATTTTATCCTCAAGTTTATGTTTCGTGCCATCTAATCAGTCATACTGACAACCAACATCTTTCAAAACACAATAACCTTTGATACAGGAAGCATTCATATGAATTAGAAACGTAGAGATTAGATAGGGTACCAAACCCTTATAAATATTACACAGAAGGACATTCCAGGGCCCATACAAATACATTTCGCAAACAATAGGTCTTTTAATGTAAACCCCATTTCATCTTGGGTATTATTGCCAAATAGCGAGAGTTCAACAAAATTCAAACATAGAGCCAAATAACCAAAACCTCGCACAAAAATCCTCTAGGGTCAGCAAATGACAATAGATACTTCTTCTCAAAATAGTCCAGCAAAATGGCGACTTCGAGGAACTCGAAAATTGTCAAAATGAACCCAAACAAGTTCACAAGTTCCTCATAAGCACACATCAATAGTACCCCCCACACAGAGGCGAAAGGAGGGGCTAGGAATTGGCATATTCTAGACTTACCATTTTTCAAACATCACCACTGTCGAGTCCGGGCCACGCAGAAGAGAAATGCCAACCAACAGCTGCAACCAAACATGCCATACGAGGTCAGAACCATATATCACGATATATATATAAATGAAAATAGCAAGGGTGTAGTATGAAACTGAGAAGAATTAACTTTGATTTTTTCACTCACCATCTCTACTACATATGGTGTGGTGACCATGAGCCACAGCTAAGGTTAGTAACGAAACCCTCAAGGAATCCACAGCAGGCAAAAGAAATGAACCATGAAATTACCTCTTCGTTGGTGTAGAACCCTAGAAGAAACCCCCTGCACAACTGTCAGCGCTGGCCATGTGCCATCGTAGAACTACATTCAATGCTACTACCCACTCCAAATATTTTGACATGACTCAAAAAATATATAGTCTTGGAACCATTCGAAATCCACATGTATTGTAAATACAATCAACCATACATTCACTACTACATATGGGCGGATTGTTCCACGAAAATTTTCCATGTTTTCAACATTCGTGCATTCAAAAAATGATTTTTTAACTTTTTTTTGTTAGGGTGGAAAAATTGCGGCAATATCCACGTTTTTGAAAGTTCGACAAACATTAGTCAATATAGGGACGAAACATTTAGGTTTCAGTTTTCGTGGCAACAGGGACGAATGTCCAGGTAAATGCTACATGTATAGTCTCAAAGATCCATAAAATCCCAAGAAAGAGGGGGTTCCTTCAAGAAATGATAAAGTAATGCTAAGAAGTCTCAAAATAGCCTCCAAAGGCTAGAACTCCAATGCATGCAAAGTCATGCTAAAAAGAGGGCATTATAGCAAGTGGATCCACCAAATACAAACAAACTCCACAAAGTGCTCAATAAGACCCCCAAAAAATCAAATTCCTCTCCATAAATCATGCATAAGAAACCTCCTTAGGTGGGATTTGGCTTCAAATGGGTGAGAATCCTCCACAAAGTAGGATAGAAACCATACAAAGTGGAACGTTCTTCAAATAAAGGCACAAATTAATGGATATAACACCTCTAGGTTAAATGTTATGACAAAAATTCCATGCACTCATGTCTAGGTGATCTATAAAGCTAAATGTGCAATGCTAGGGTTCCCTTGAATGCTATTTACTCCATGCAATGAGACCTCAAAGGGGACGTTCCTCCAAAGGTGGCATATAAAACCTCTCAAAAGTTGAGCAACGTTAATAACCTAGATCCATAAATCACTTCCGATAACTCCTTCTGTTAGGATTAAACCATGGTCTATACCATATTATCCTCAATATGGTAGACACTTGCTATTGGTTATTACTCTCAAACCTATAAAATTATTCTTTTCCTATTGTTTAAAGGTTGCAAAGAGATTGGAGTTAAGGTACTATGTTGTAGGTTGCTAATTGTACACATGGGTGACAAGATCAAGATTCACCCCAAATTTATCTTATTTATGACTATTGTTTATCCTCTTTGTTGTTGTACATTTTTTCTATAAGATCGCTGCCCCTTTGATTCATTGTTCAATTTGTTTCCATGTCTTGGTTGAATCGAACAAGTGTCAATTAATCAAGACACAAAATCAACTTATAAGATTTATGTGTTATCTTTTGGGATATTTCAATTACTAATTATTGGATTTGTATAATGTAAAGAAAAGTATATTTTTTTCTTAATTTTGAATAATGTATAGAATAATTAATGTACTGAATGGGGCCAACGTTGAATTTTTTTCAATGGGTGGTTGTATGGATTGGAGTTTTGCATGGTTATACTAGACACATGTAGTGATGGTATGGGAGGGTTTATAGACTCAATCATGTCTCACACTAACAATTCGACAATAAAGAAATCAACCTATAGAATAGTAATCAACATGTAGTGATGGTATGGGAGGGTTTCTTGCATTTAAACCCTGGATATGCATAATATTCTCATTTCAGGGCATCCCAAATTTATCTCCATTTTCGGCACTTGATATCCAAATTACTGGATCTATCTTTTGTAAACCCTTTATCTATTATCTGGCACATACATGGCGAGAGAGATGGATCACTGTAAATGCGATAGGAAATTTCGGGATTTTGCAGATGTAATAACCTAGTGAGCCAATTCTCAATTTTTGGGATTTTGCTCTGTTATTTTAGGATAGTCAACAGACTTCCATTCTCACATTAAAGAAAATGAATCTACTAATTGAACTCCAAAATGTTTTTATGGTTGGGGCATTCCATAATTCAGCAAGAGGGTTGGGAGTTTGACCCAAATTGGTTGGATGGTGGATTTTTCTCTTATGGGGTCAAACCTTGAAGACCAAGGTTTTAGAGAGAGAATGGAGTTCACCCAAAGCCATTTTCCTTTGCAAATTTGAACAACATTATCTCCCTTTTTATATATGAAGGTAAGCCAATCTCTAGACAAAACCCAATATTATGGAATGTATCATAATACAGGAAACTATACATCACTTATCCATAATTGAAGGTTTTTTTGGGCAATCAACCTATTATAAAACTTACCAACCAGGGAAATTTCTTGAAATGACATAATCTGGGTCATTCAAACATCCTCTTATAGAATGTTTTTCATCTTCTTAGGATTAATTTTAACACATTTCTTAGATTGATTTTGGCGATGTTCACTCTTCTCCCTAGATCTTTGACTTAGCCCTACATCACACTATACTATAATAGATCTTTGACTTAGCCCTACATCTAAACTTATTTTCATAATCTAGATGACCACCTTACAAGCATGAGTAGCTGCCATATACTATGTCGCTACTGACCACAACTTGTTTCTTTCTCATCCAACTCATTGCTCCACCAAATAGTAAAAACACATATGCTCTCGTAAGAAGGTCATGCTTGGTGAGAGGGTTGTGAGACTTGAAATTATTGTTCGGTGTCATTATGTCTAGTTGGAGGTGTCATTATGAATAGTTGGTTATTTTTGTTTTGAAATGCCTAGATGGGATTCTAGTTTCCTACATAGGAAATGTAGGTAGGGGCATGGTCTACAAAGAAAATGGGACCCTGGTTGTCAGTCTTCACAATTTATGTTTGTAAATTTTTTGAAAATATATGAAGACTAACCCTCATTGTCATTAGAAACCACTCAACAATATCATCAAATCACTAGGGAAAGCTTCCAAATTGAACTAGTGATCATAGACAATGCCAACTGCCATAATTTATGGTATGAATGGTCATTACACTCCACTCAACAATATCATCAAATCATTAGGGAAAGCTTCCAAATCGAACTAGAAGGAAGGGAGAGTAGAATATATCCACACCATGTATGATGGGAGGTGGCATTGTCTTATGAGTGTCACATGGCATATCATCAGCATTCTATATGGAATACAATAGTACGAGTTACCCAATAGTATTCCACATGGAAGTGGTTGACCATTCTCCACCTATCATTCTACACCATATGCCTACCATTAATCTCCCCACATTTTGGATTAAAATTTCACTTATGTCAAATTGTGCTAAAATATGAGACTTCAAATCACAATTCACATCCCTATTGTTACCAAAAAATAACATATCATCTACATACAAAGTGATAACAAGGAAATGACCACCATCTTGTTTGTACTACATATTATAGTGATCTAATTTGGACCTAAGAAATCCCAATCCTAACACAAAATAATAAAATTTTTGGTATGGACATAGTAATATATATATATATTATTTAATTAATATATATTATATTTTAATTAATATATATTATAATTTTGTAAACAACAAACAAAACAAAACATAACAAACCAAACAAAATTTAAACATTTCATACCTGTCGACTAGTTAACCTAAGATCCTATAGACTAGGATGATTTATTAACCCAAGTTGGCAGCACATATCATTATTCAAATACATGCACATTTCCAGCTTTCTATTGAATATGTTTTTGAGTACAAGGTGCAATTGTGTGAGCGATCAAGTCTCGAAGATGGTTCATGAAGCAAGTATTTTGAGTATGTTTTTGAGTACAGGGTGCAATTATGAGAGCGATCAGGCCTCAAAGATGGTTCATGAAGCAAGTATTAGATTTGGGGGCTCGTACTTCTCCATATCTCTGAATCATTTCAAGCCCAATAGATCACTGATTATATCAGTGTTGATAGACAAAATGGAGTTCAAGCTTCAAGGAGGGTTTTCAGTATCTTCTCCCCAAAGTTCGCATTCAAGTATTGCTTCTACAGTCACGAATTTAGTCATGGAGATAGACAAGAAATCACGCCCAGGTGGTCATGTGCTCAGGATTGAGCTCCAAAATGTTGAATGGATGAAGAAATTTCCATCTGTTGTTGAAAAGGTGAAAGCAGTTGGCTGGTTTACCATGTTTGAAAAGATGGGAGAGTTTCACATAGGGGTTGCAAAATCATTTTGTGAAAACCTCGAGGGTTCAATGGTGAAAATGAACGGCCTTAAATTCTCATTAATAGAAGAAACCATTGCACAAGTTGTTGGGATTACTCCTGAGGGTGAAAAATGGTATAAGAGGCAATCAATAGATGAAGATTTCAGCCATTTCCTCCTTCCAGCACACCAAGATCCTAATTGGAGCCAAGGCATTCAGAATACTTTCCTAGTCAAGGAATGGCAGGATGTTCTGCAAATTATCCAAAGGTATATAACATGTGAAGGCAGGTTCGACACTGTATAGTGTTATCATATGCATCTGTTACAACATGTTTCAAGTACAAACAAATTAAACTTACCCTATTACTTGCAGAACGGTTTAAGTAAAATGGCATCTAGGGTTAACAATCAGTCTGATACTCCCAATAATGGTATGTTTCACCATGGCCTGATAAAATTGTTAATTACTAAAGAAGTATAAAAGCAGGGTAGAACTTGGTCTCATTTTTTATATTGGTCGGGATTTAAAGTGGTATTTAAGGAAGAGAAGAAGGGAAAAAGATGTAATGTTCCCACCTGCTGACCCAATAAGAGAGGGAAGATGATAACAATCTGTGGGGTTTTCATAAAACTCAGTCCACTCATTTGAATCATATGAATAAAACATTGTGTGCATATGTAAAACAAATCGATTATGCACAGTAGAATTAAACTATCCACGCCCATCACTCTTGCATACAGCATATCAAGAATCATCAAATTAATACAGTGCATAAGTAAATACATAGACAGAAAAACACTTATCTCCATTTTTCAATTGTCTCAAACAACTAGCTATGTCACTGCAACATTCCACCCAACTGTAGGCTCTTCGATGGCATATACTCAGTTCGTCCAAAGGCCACCCCCAAGATGGGCATGATTCTTACCAGGAAAAGGGGACATTCCAGCTCATTCACAACCAATTACTCATTTCATCTTAGCCAATCCAGTCCACAGCTGGGTTTATCAGGCTACATTTGAACTCTAGAGGCTTACAATCAAGTTCAAGCCAAAGCAATGGATTTACCAACAGGTTGGCCATGGGTTTTCCAAAATCGTTTCCAGTCAAAAATGGATTAAGGGATGGGAAAAACAAATCACAGGGGAAAATGAATTCTTCCCTAGCTAATTAGGCATTCAATGGCCCAAAACGACCTTTATGGAACCCCAAGTCAATTCCTCTTCTTCCCCACTGGTAGACAACACAAAAACGTCCTTCTCCTGACTGAGAAAACAAGGATAAACAGAAAAATGTGGCTGCAAAGCACCTAGGTAGCTCTAAACTCGTGAGGGAGGAAGACTGGTTGATGGATAATGGCTTGGGAGAGAAAATCATGGTTCATTTCTTGCCCAAGAAGCAAAACACGATTTCCCATGCAGGGTGGCTTGCCCATGCATTCCCCAAGGCATTAACTACCTCAACTAACTCTTGGGAGAAAATCAATGATTGGGTACAAAAGTCAACATGGGTAGTTGAGGGTTTAATGGGTTCTCTCATTGACACTTGGCTTGACTCTATTGGCTCAAGGGTTTGAATGTTTCCCTCCCAATTCCTTGTAAAATCATGCCCCCATCTCTTTGTTGCATTGCATAGCTAGTTGTGGGTATTTTATTAAAAATGCATATTTACATGATGTTTGAATTTCCAACATGCCTGGCTAGCACGCGAACCATATGCATCAGTAAATCGATGGAAGGGCCTTGGCCTTGAACTCCTCACTATGATTTATAACAATATTACATCATTTACAATTTAATGTCATGGGGTCAAACTGGGGACATTACATTCCCCTCCCCTTGGAATAACACCGTCCTCGGTGTTCCAACGCTTAGGAATAAATACCCACTTTACACATGCCTCAAAATACACAATTGGTGGCAGGTCTGTCCTGCATTCCATCTCTTTACTTTAACCTTTCAAGATCAAGTCCATTGGCTTCCACAAGCTGCTCTTGCTGGCTTGATATTCCAGTTCTGCAAGTGGGCATCGATCCACAGCAATCCCTTCTGTTTGTTTATCTTCCAGCTGATCTACAAGTCTAGAATTTCATGGATTTCATCTTTCTTGTTGTCCTGGCAATTATCTGAGGAAGATTTCCATCCAAAACAAATGGCTCTCGGTCTGCTGCCATGATCAATATGCACAACTGGCCCACACTTTGCTCACTAGCAACACTTGGCTAGTAACGACTACAACAGATGGCTCTCAATGTCTCACCTGTGAGACTTATCATGGCAATCCATGTTAGGACAAGCATAGCACAATATTAAAATTAGTCAATTAATTGCCCAATTGACATGGAACGTCCATGATTTACTCATGAGACTTCCACACGTTTCATGCTTTCCTAACATACAAATAAACTCATTCATGTTCATCCTTTCACAGGAAAATAACTATTTCAGCATTCACCATTTAATTCAAGCAATTAAACATAATCTAATTTCAGCCACGACATGCACTCAACAATCTCTTGTTTCTAAGATGCATCAGTTAAAAGGAAAGAGAAGAGTAAGAGTTTCCCCCTCTTAGTATTGTTCCAATCCGAAGCCACACCATCACTTTGGTTCCATGCTCCTTAGCCTCTTTCACTTCAATGTGAATGCTTGACTTGCCCTTTCTTGGCTATGACACATAATGTCTAAGGTCTGTTTGAGGATTTTCAACCAAGGAACCTTTTCCCATTGTTTCTTACAGAACCTTTGGCTGCTAGGACCTACACATGTCTACTGGCACCATCTTTCGTTACTGCTCATACTGAGCTCTCTTTAGGATGGTCACATGTCCACATGCATCCTCTAGATGCTTTCATAGTCCTTGCTTCCAGCAATACCTACACTCAAATATTGAATCAATTTACATGCTTAGTTTATTTTCATGGGGTTTATCTCCAAATGAGAATTTAAAAAATCATAACTGAATCATATACACATGTATATTCATATTAAATAAGCAAGAAGCTGCAAGATAATCAAATACTTATCTTCCTTGGATGTCTTCACTTTACTCCACAGGATCCTTCTTTGCTCTCCAAGCATTGGATTTCCCGTGGATACAACAATGAATGTTGGGCCAGCATGCAGGTTACTCCACAACCATTCGAATAGGAAATGCTAGGCTAGTACGCTGACTGGTTTTATCAATTGTTTAATGGGTATTGGGCCAGCATACACACTGTATCCCAATATTAAGTAGTGAATGCCCAACCAGTTACTCTCTAGATTTACCAATGGTTTCATAGTGCACAACCAGTTACTCTCTGGATTTATCAAGGATTTCATAGTGCACAACCAATTACTCTCTGGATTTATCAAGGATTTCATAGTGCACAACCAATTACTCTCTGGATTTACCAGCAATTTATAGTCTTTTAGGGTCTTGCCTTCCTGCAATGACCAAGGTTTTCAACAAGGAAAACAATAGTGTATCAGCTTAGTTATTAAAAGATTTATACCTGAAATCTTCATTATTTCAATCAAGACATAAATGAAAATGAATACTTATCGGTATTATGCGTTTCCCCTCTAGTCCACAGGATCCTGCTTCACTTTGCAAGCCTTGGGATTGCCTATGGACTTGGATGTAGTTAATGCTTCACTAGTACACCTTCACGCCGACTGGATTTACCAAGCATTTGGTGTTTCCCAACCAGTCCCATACCTGGTTGGCCCTCTCCATTGCTGAGCCAACACATTCGTCTGGGTCATCGACCAATGGAAGGAAACTGTACCACCTGACCATTATAGGTCAAGGCTCTACTATGGAGCCATAGGCATCTCAGGGTTTTCAAGCAGTCTTCAGTGCCCGCCCTCCCACTACTGACCCAATAGAGATTTTATGCCTTTACCAATGTCACCACACCTTCTTGCACCATAACCTTTCACACACACCTCCACTCTTCATTCATACAAGGATGCCACTCCTTTTCTTGTGCAAATCGGTGGTTCCTTTTAGGAACTTCGTAGGTGACTTTGTTGACTGCAGGTTAACATGGTCCCACTCACACAAGGGTGATACCCCTTCTTATTACATAGCTATTCGGGCCTGCCCATCCCTTCTGGCAATATTTCACGTGAGCATAGAAAGATTGCCAATTCCCATACAGTCCTTTTGCATACCCTTCTTTACTTCACCTCTTAATGTACAGTATCAATTTGCATCTGTGTAGGCTGACAACACAAGAAGGATAAGCAAGCTCATCAGTATTGTCGTTCAAATTCTTAACCACATTTCATAACATTTACTATCAAGTATTGAAACACTAGGAATGCATCCATTCCCTTAGGGTGTAGTCAATATTGAAAACCCTATCATGACCTAGCACCAGAAAAGGTGTGCAACCCCTGTCTGACGTGTGCCATGTAGGCCCTAATCATACTCAAGCAGTCTACAATGATATAAATAAGATAGAGCATGCTCTACATATTAACCCTAATAATTTAGACATGCATGTTCTAGTCTAGGGTCTCAGAATACTCATTCATTTTGCATATGTGTCTCACATGCCTTCTTGGCATAGCTTTACCATCTCACTCTCATGGTTTACCGACATGCGGTTTGGCTGAGACATTGTCACATTTACAATGGCGTTTCACCCGAAACCCATTTCCAAAGGATGGGGTCATTCCCATCTACTTTGGCTTCTGCAGGCCATCACACATGGTCTTCCTGCAATGTGTTATCCTGGCACACTTATCAAATAGCCAAATAGTCAGCAACATTTAACAATAACTTCAAATATGATTGTTCCATAACCAATCAATAACATCAATAATTAAATTCAACATGAATTTACAATTCTATCTCCTACAGAAATTGATTTGCTTAGCAATGAGACTATTCTCATATTGTTTGGCTCTCGTATGTGGCATCACTCTGTCCATTACAGTTTCACCCTTGCTACCATACATGAACAACCACCTACAACATGTCCTCCTGACACAATTCTATATAAGCCAAACAATCATTAGCAATTATAAGCAAATTCTCAAATCTGAAATTTGTAAATTTGTTTCCCTACAGAAATTAGATTGGAAACCATGAGACTATTCTCATAAAATTAAACCAGAAAATTTTCAGATTTGTTTCATGCATAAATTACAACCATGAGAACCTTCTCATAACCTTTGGCTTCTGCACATGGTAGATCTCGGTCTTTACTATGGACTTATCCTCATTTCCATATGAAAGACTTTTTCTACCTGAAAATTGAAACTTTGATCAGCCAAACACGTTGTGAGTATCTATGCACATAATCATTCATTGCCATAACAGTCACTGAAGTGATCTCAGAATTATAACACTCAATAATTCAAACACCTTCAGCTATTAACCTTTGAAATGCAATGAAATATATACATTTCTATATATGCATCATTATCACAAGAAAATTGTAAGACATAGTCACACTATCTAGGCAATTTAAATAGCTGTAAATACTCATTACTTCACATTCCATGCATCTTTGTCCTTCCAACAGAGCGCTCTAGTAGCCCATCACATGTCTACCTTCTTCATGCAGTCTTTCTCCTGCATTCATAGGAGCTCATGAAATGGTCTCAGGATTAGCAATGGTTCACCATTTCATCTATTATCAAATTACATTGAACATATATATATCACAACCATGCATTCTCACAATGCATCTTGACATGTGCACCTACACATGCATGCATATTTACAACATTTACTGAATATTTCAATGCACATCTCTTCAATGCAATCTTGCCTTATTTCACAAATACTATGCATTCAAACATACTATGGCCTAACCATGATTACCACACATAGCATGCACTATCATGACAGGTCCGTAAGTCCTCAATTGCTTTGGTTGTTAAACTCACAACCAATATTCACAAATGGCATGATATGAATTCATATGAATGCATTGAGGTTTCTAAGAAACTATAGGGTGTAAGGCTCCCTGCCTTCACCTACTCGCACCTCACCATACTTGGTGGGTTGGCATTCACATTCAGGCACTCAATGCAAACCTAATCACCATAGTTTAAGCATAGTTGAAGAGACTCACCAAATCCTCTTTCAACATTCATGCAATTAAGCACAGTTAACTCTTACCTGCATGGTTGTTATTAACATCGCTTGATGTTACCTGACCAGTTGGCCTCTTACCAAGGCTACACAGTCCTTTTCCAACCTCATGATCACAAATTTGTTGCACCATCCTTTCTTCACAAGGTTGTTGGTTATATGCAACAACATCATCCTCATCTTTAGCCATGCTTCAGTTTTCTTTGGTCCTACAACCAATGCGAACACAGCTAATTATCAACAAGCACCATAATGACCTTAAGTGGTTTATTGCATATGTAAAACCTCACTATTTTACCAATATGCAGTATCATATACATTTACAAACATTTTCATATGCACTATGCAATGTCAGTTAGTATTCCAACTAGTGCATATTCATCTCATTTATCCAATATCTTGCATTTTCAATCAAGCTTCTATGATCTGGTTCCTACAACATTAGTTGCTATCAATCATAGGCACTACCATTAGTGGGCTATGGCATGTGTAACTTCACTATTTTCTCAATATGCAACATCATGCTCATGCATAGGCAATTCACACGCATTACGCAATGACTCTCTAATCATGCCCACTAATTCATATGCATTATTCTCTTGCATTTCCATCATCCCTATGCCATAATTTCTAGTATATAAAACTTGGGAATATAAATACAATAGAAAGAGAGGAGTTAAGGAATTATCCCTTTCCATTCCCCCTGATAACATGGAGTTCCTCCTCCACATCATAGCTGATCCTTTTTTTGGGATTCCCTACCAAGCACACAAGGATTCATTAGCTATAATCTTCTCACGAATTAGCAATTCAGTATATACATACGTGTATAACATTCATTCTTGATATTTTCCAAATATGCAATTCTTATGCTATAAACAAAAATAGTTTAAGGTGAGGAATTTCCCTTTTATCCTCCATAATGGGTATTACAACCCATTCCTCTTACTGAGATTTCACAACCCCTTCTATGCAATTCTTGCTCTTCATTCCAAGAATACATTTGACACTTACAACAACTGTCTCCGAGGGACGACGGGGTTCAAGGGGGCTTGTTGTAAATCTTTCCATTTCGCACAATCTGGAACACAAGTTCCATGGCATTTCTCAACTTTCGGCACCTGGAAAATGGCTGAAATTCCTTGTTTCGGAGCAACTCAGCAAGTTCTTTCGACCAGTTTCGGGCCAATTCGTCGAGTTCTTCTGGTTGAAGACTTAGTTTTTCCTTCCGATCCATTGCAGACCAACTTGCCAAGTTCTTTCGAAATTTTCTCTTGGACGCCGAAAAATACTTAGAAAAACCATCCGCTGCTTCGGACCATCTTGCTGAGTTCTCCCACTGTGGAGCAACTCGCCGAGTTCTCCCACTGTTTCAAAGAAACTCGCCAAGTTCTTCCGAAATTTCTTCTTTGACGCCGTAAACAATTAGAAATTTTTTCGAACCAACTCATCGAGTCCTTTCACCATTGCGAGGTGACTTGCCGAGTTCTTCTGATCGAACTCAGCTTTTCCTTCTGAAATTTTCCCATCTTTTTCGCCGAACTTAAAATTTCTGGGCGATCTGTTGCGAAGCAACTCACTGATCTCTTCCGCCATTGCAGACGAACTCGTTGAGTTCTTCCACTGTTGCGGCGAAAACTCACAAGTTCCTTCTGATACAAACTTAGACATAATTTTCAAAAAAATACTTAGATCAATTTTTGAAACTTTTTCTCGGGCATCCCGCAACTCTGTCGGTGCAACTCACTAATTTCTTCCACCATTGTGGATGAACTCGCTGAGTTTCTCCATCGTTGTGGACGAACTTTCCGAGTTCCTCCACTGTTGCGGACTAACTTGCCAATTTCCTCCGTCGTTGCAGATGAACTTGCTGAGTTCCTCTGCCGTTTGCAGACAAACTCGCCAATATTCGCAGGCACAGTTTTTGGCAGAAACTCATAGACACTTAGAAAAATTTTGAAAATTTGAAAATTTTGAAATTTTTTCTTAACTATCAGTGCCGAGCAGGAAGCAGACTTACCTTTGCAACTATGATAGGTAGCCCATAAAGGCCGAATGCTGCAACCAGCAGCTCTGATACCAAAATGTAATGTTCCCACCCGCTGACCCAATAAGAGAGGGAAGATGATAACAATCTGTGGGGCTTTTCATAAAACTCAGTCCACTCATTTGAATCATATGAATAAATCATTGTGTGCAGATGTAAAACAAATCGACTATTCACAGCGGAATTAAACTATCCACACCCATTACTCTTGCATACAGCATATCAAGAGTCATCAAATTAATACAGTGCATAAGTAAATACATAGACAGAAAAACACTTATCTCCATTTTTCAACTGTCCCAAACAACTAGCTATATCGCTGCAATGTTCCACCCAACCATAGGCTCTTCGACGACATATACTCAGTCCATCCGAAGGCCACCCCCGAGCTGGGCATGATTCTTACAAGGAAAAGGGGACATTCTAGCTCATTCACAACCAATTACTCATTTCATCTCAGCCAAGCCAGTCCACAGCTGGGTTTATCAGGCTACATTTGAACTCTAGAGGCTTACACTCAATTTCAAGCAAAAGCAATGGATTTATCAACAGGTTGGCCATGGGTTTTCCAAAATCGTTTCTAGTCAAAATTGGATTAAGGGATGGGCAAAAAAAAATCACAGGGGAAAATGAATTCTTCCCCAGCTAATTAGGCATTCAACGGCCCAAAACAACCTCTATGGAACCCCAAGTCAATTCCTCTTCTTCCCCACTGGTAGACAACACAAAAACACCCTTCTCCTAACTAAGAAAACAAGGATAAACAGAAAAACGTGGCTGCAAAGCACCTAGGTAGCTCTAAACTCGTGAGGGAGGAAGACTGGTTGATGGATAATGGCTTGGGAGAGAAAATCATGGTTCATTTCTTGCCCAAGAAGCAAAACACGATTTTCTGTGCAGGGTGGTTTGCCCATACTCGAATTTGGATAGCCATATGTCTCATTCCCCAAGGCATTAACTACTACAACCAACTCTTGGGAGAAAATCAATGATTGGGTACAAAAGTCAACATGGGTAGTTGAGGGTTTGATGGGTTCTCTCATTGACACTTGGCTTGCCTATATTGTCTCAAGGGTTTGAATGTTTCCCTCCCAATTCCTTGTAAAATCATGCCCCCATCTCTTTGTTGCATTGCATAGCTAGTTGTGGATATTTTATTAAAAATGCATATTTACATGATGTTTGAATTTCCAACATGCCTAGCTAGCACGCGAACCATATGCCTCAGTAAATCGATGGCGGGGCCTTGGCCTTGAACTCCTCACCATGATTTATAACAATATTACATCATTTACAATTTAATGCCATGGGGTCAAACTGGGGACATTACAAAAGAAAACAAAATCCTTCTAAAAAAGAGGTCATAACAAACCCTCGGAATCCTGATGAAAAAACTTCACGAGAAGTAAAGCAATACCCTATCTCTTCTCATAACAAACCCTAAGAATCCTCATAGTGTTCATCTAAACCGTTCATAGCTTATTTTAGGCCAAGGACAAGACCTGGAAATAAGTTTAGGATGGATATGGAAGCCACATTGAATCTTGAACTCAAAAAAGATAATTTCTTAAGCATACAGGATTCACCAAGTGATGATGAGGAAGACATGGAAGCAAAATTTTTAGAATGAGCTTTAAAACAGATTCTTGAGGGTATTGATCAAAGTCTCAGAAAAATCCCAGATATAACTCCTAAGAATTTTCCCGATGATAACAATGTAAGTATGGAATATAATGGAGTATCAGTGACTTTGAAGGGAAAAGAGAAAGTAATAAATGCAGTCGTTGAATCCTCCAAAGAGAAAGCAAGTTTTAAAAAGCGGAAGAGCAGCCCAAGAATAGGTAGCTGATGAAGATGTAAAAAGCGGAAGAGCGGCCCAAGAACAGAATGTTCATCTCCAGAAAGATAAAGAGGAACTCAAGAGACAACTCAGCCAAATGAATAAAGAGATCATCACATTACAAGCAAAGGCAAAGGCATTAGATGGGTTAGCTATTTTTCCTCATGCAGCCACGAGACTTTGATTAGGTTTCTAAGTTTAATATAGTTTTTACACTTGTCAATATTAGTTAGTCTAAATATTTTAGTTATACATTTTTTCTATATTTAGAAGTCAAAGCCTTGAAAAGTGGATCCTAAAACAAACTTCAAATTTAAACTTTTCTGATATATTGTAAAGCTTTTGGTTTGAAAAGGGAGACACACATGGGAGTCCATCTGCTAGAAGATTGTGTAGTCATTCAATGGTTATCTGATTTTGGTTTAATGTTGATGTGGAGATCTTCAACTATACCTATATTATTGTTATTTGATCAATATGTTTATTTTATTACCTTTTACTGAAAGAGATGAAAATTATGTTATAATATGTTTTACTGTTGCTTTAGCACTATTCAAATATAGTACCATTTTATCTGTGTGCTTAATTGTTGTAGTTTGTGGACTGTGTCAACCTGTTTGAGGTATGTACTTAACTTTTCCTCTCTCTCAAGGTACTTTCACTTTCCCTTGGTGACTATACATAGGCATGATTTTGGCAATGGTGCATGGATACTAGCAACTATGAATTAAGATCCCTGGTATGAATTCAGATCCTTGGTACCGTCTTTGTTTTAGTTTTCAGAGGTTGGCATGAAATTTGTACACCAAATTTCCAAATCGATATAGAAGGATGCTTGACAGTGTTGTGTAGATTGCATGCATGGTGCTTTGGGTAAGAATGTGGAACCTCACTTCATAAAGAAAGGGTCTGGCATTTCACATTTTCACAAATATTTGTGGACTATGTTTTCAAATCCCAGTTTGTCTCTGGTCCAAGAATCTAGGTGGATTCTTGTGAGGTCTTCAACCATGTAAACATTATAAGATGAGAATTGTTGATTGTGACTTTGAGAACCTTTCCCTGGCTAGGGTGCAGAAAAATCCTCCTCATGACTGGACTTGGACTCTCTGTGTGCTGCAATGTTAACATGCAAAAGCCTCAGTTGTTCCATTTATTGTAAAACAAATTGATATTAATCTTTGCTTTTTTTACAAGTTCTTATTTGAGTGATGAAATACTTTTGGCATTAATGGTATTGGTAATTTGGTATCAATTTCTCTTTGAGCAAATTGACAAAATTGTATAAGCAATTTATGACTTTGTTTTGTTTATCTAGTTTTTGGAGTTCTATATAGATTTCAAAATCCATTATGTTTCAAATATGAATCCTTTCAATTAGAAAGACAGGAAATAAATTCTGAAACCTGTAACTAATGTTTTTTAGAGGTTAGAATTCAATGTTTTGGGAGCTCTCACGTATAGCATAATGTTGTAAAATATCTCTGGGAAAGGCAAGCAGTAAGGAAATGAATATTTGGAGATGAATGTGGAATGTGTGAGAAGTTGTGTACTTTTGCTTCTATAACTGTAATTTCTCTGTTGTCAATGGAAATATAACTAGATGGATTTCGCAATAGTATTAGCTTTAGGAAGTATAACAACTGTTGTTGTTATTTCAAGAAAGTGTCCACTATCTATTCATGTTGCTTGGCATGATCAAGTTCATAACTTTGTTATGAAGACGCTAGCCCAGCCCTCCCATATCAACTTGTGGTTTATTGCTTACCATGATCTTAGCTGTCCTATAGGAGGCCCTTGGAGATCCCTATGAAGCAAACTGATCTAAAATGTACTTGGCGATACATTCCATCAATTGAGTGTGATCTATGATCAATCTTGATCCTACAGTTCTATATTCACACCCACTCAACTCCTGCACCTACTTATAGTTACAACTAAAATCCTATGAAGTATCTCATTGCCTATTTGTGACTTGTGATGGATTCTCCTTGAAGAACTACACGAAAATGCAGAACAAGAAAAATAAAAATAAAAGAAAAACATTTGAAATGAGAATGGATTTGATATGTTTTCTCCTTATATGATTTAAGATTGGGGCTTAATATCTTGTCTAGAAAACTAAGTGCAACATGGGATGTTCAAAGTTCAAACGATGCCAACTTTTGTTTTTGATGATAAGAATAGAAATGACAATTCCTAATCCATTTTTTCACTCTTTGATGATTTTTTGGATTGTAGCTTGCATGAGAATGACAATAATTTTGCTTATCTGAAATGCATACATGTATATTGACATGAAGAGGGATGTTATAGGAGAAGGGGCATTGCATTACTGTGATTGCATTGCATACCGTGATATGCAATGATACAGGTGATTGCATTACCGTTTGAATCCCATAAATATCTTGAATAAGGCATATGATGGTCTATTTATGGATACTTTGTATCATACATACCCTTTAACAGTGTCAAATCAGATATATTGCTTGGGCATAGCTTTGGTGTTTCTTGTCTACTTTATATGTGTTTAGAAGATTGTGCAGTCATGCAATGGTTACCTGTGTAAGCAACTTACATCTCGAGGACCAACTTCAGCACAGGGACCACACAGGAGTGCTGAAGTTGATAGAGATCAAAATTATTTTTTAAATTATTTTATTGTTGCTTTACCGCTAATCAGAAATTTTGATGGTAATTGTGAGGAAATTTTGCTTCTATAGACCATATTACTAAATTGAAAGGTAACACAGGTGGCTTTTATTTTCTATAGTACAACGTACTATATTTGTACCCACACTTCAGATCTGATTTTTGGTTTAATGTTGACGTGTAGATCTTCAACGGCACCTCTCTTATTGTTATTTGATCAATAGAGAGAAATGAGGGATATTTTTATTTGTAATCCCACCACCCTTCCTTATAACGTTGTGATGAAATTTCAGGCTATATTGGACGACTGTACATTTGAGAGAGATATGACTCGTTGTACCTTCCCCACCTTGATTGAGATATGATTGGTCTTGTGGTACCTTATCTTTCACTTGTGTTTAATGGGGTCATTTACCCTCCTTGAGTAACTCTTTTAAAACCACCTTGTTGAAGTTTTTCTCTTATAGAGTACTATGGTTGTTTGGCCACATTTGGAGCATACTCTTGGTTCTAAGGGTCATGGGTCCCAAGGCTACCACCTTCAGGCTTGAAGTGTAGCTGACAATGGAAGACACAAGTGTACTTTATTACCACCATGCAAATTTAATTTGACTTTTCAATTCCCATCACCATTTCCTCTCATATGACATCGCCCAACCATTTCTCTTGACACCCACTCTTCATTCATTCTGTATGCATTTCACTATGCAACCATCTCAGATTCTCACTGCATTTTCCCTCAATTAGTTAATCAATTCAGTATGACCCACGCCCGCCATCCAAGGAGTGTTTCCAGCGGTCGTGGATCATACTGAATTGATTAACTAATATTATTGAAAATGTAGTGAGAATCTGAGACGATTGCATAATGAAATGCATACAGAATGAATGAAGAGTGGGTGTCAAGAGAAATGGTTGTGGGACATCGTATCAATGTGATTGTAAGGCACTCTTTGAAGGTGAAGTCCACAATTTTAAGTCTTTTTCCTCATTTTCATTCCTTTTTGTAAGACAATAAGGTGTTAAATTTTCAGAATTTACTTCAATTTGATCTAGGATCTTAACTGAGAGAACAACATGTACAGCATATCTACAGCATATCAATCATGGAGACAATAATGCAAGCACACAAGAGACACAAAGATTTACTTGGGGAAAACCATAAAGGTGAAAAACCCCAATAACTTCCTCAGAGATAGATAGAGCAATGATACAACCAACCAAGAGAGATAGCCATAACCTAGCAGCAGATCATCCTCCTCCATAAGTGCGCCACTCCTCCTTAAGTGCATGTGTGAGAAGTGAGTGAGTAAATAGAGTGCCTTGACTTGACTTACCTTTTTACCTAACTCATGTAGGCTCGAACTTAACCACATAACATAATGCTGACTGGACCGACCCCCAATAGGGTGGTCTAATAACCCTTAGACCCACATGGCCAACCCCCAATAGGGTGGTCTAATAACCCTTTGACCCACATGACTTATACAGGGCCGACCCCAACAAGGTGGTCTAATAACCCATCAAGTATAAGTTACGACACTTACAATATAAATGACGACACTTCCTTATAGAGAAATAATACCATCTCTATAGGAATACAATATACATATACATGTGAAATACATTCCGAAGTTACATATACATCAACACTCCCTCTTAACTAGGAAGGTATTTCTCAGCACAGTTCTTCTAGCACAAGTCATCTTCTCTGGATCATCGTCACTGGATAATCGTCATCGAGTCATCATCATCATCACTGCTGCTGCTATCTCAACCAATCTCTATCTCTACTCGTCATAGGAAGTTCTACAGAGCCAGTCCTTTTTCATACTGGATGTAGGCCCACCACCTGCAGGTCTTCGTCATCACTGGCCATACTGTGGAATCCTCAGGACTTTTACGTGCGTCACAAAACCTCGAAAGAGCATCCCAGGCTGTTACGAGCACACAGCTCTACCTATAGGATCTCCCAGGGCAACGAATTACATGTGACCTCACCACAAAACCTCGCAAGAGCATCCCAGGATGTTACGAGCACACAGCTCTACCTATAGGATCTCCCAGGGCAACGAATTACATGTGGTCATGGCAAAACCTCGCAAGAGCATCCCAGGACTGATTACGGGCACACAGCCCAACCTATCGGATCTCCCAGGGAAACGAATTACATGCCATAGGACAAAACCTCGCAAGAGCATCTGCCAAATATCCCAGGGCGCTATTATATGCCATAGGAAAAACCTCGAAAGACTATCTGCACATCTCCCAAGGCAACGAATTACATGTCCTCCCAGAGCAAAACCTCGAAAGAGCATTTGCCAGATGTCCTAGGGCACCGAATTACATGCCATAGGCAAAACCTCGAAAGACCATCTGCAAATCTCCCAGGGCAGCGAATTACATGCTCATCTGCACAACCTGATCCACGGCCATAGAGTATCAACCTGATACTCACCATACATCATCCTGATGTATCCATGATCATCCTGATCATCATCACTGCAACGTCCTGCTGCATGTCATCTGGAGCAACATCCTGAAGCTCGTCATATATGATCATCCTGATCATTACTGCAACATCCTGCTGCATGTCATCTGGAGCAACATCCTGAAGCTCATCATCTATGATCATCCTGATCATCACTGCAACATCCTGCTGCATGATCCACCCGATCATCAATGCATCTACCTGATGCATACCAAGTATCTACCTGATACATATCATCATACATGATCCTCCTGATCATCAATGTATCCACTTGATACAAATACATGATACATATCATCATACATGATCCTCCTGATCATCAATGCATCTACCTGATGCATACCAAGTATCTACCTAATACATATCATCATACATGATCCTCCTGATCATCAATGTATCCACCTGATACAAATACATGATACATATCATCATACATGATCCTCCTGATCATCAATGCATCTACCTGATGCATACCAAGTATCTACCTGATACATATCATCATACATGATCCTCCTGATCATCAATGTATCCACCTGATACAAATACAAATACATGATACATATCACCATACATGATCCACCTGATCATACAATGTATCCACCTGATACAGATACATGGTCCAAGCATCCAACATGATGCATACATACATACATAAAATGATCCAACTGATCATATCCAGCATCCACATGATGCGTACATACATACATAAAATGATCCAACTGATCATATCCAGCATCCACATGATGCATACATACATACATAAAATGATCCAACTGATCATATCCAGCATTCACATGATGCGTACATACATACATAAAATGATCCAACTGATCATATCCAAGCAGAAACCAGAACATCATCCTGATGCTCATCATCCAGTGCTTACATCCACAGCCATGTGAAGGATCCTCCTTCCAACATGCTTGGAATGGCTTCAACAAATGTGTCCATCACTTCTTCCTCGAAGTATCCTCGATCTGAAGCACGCCAAGCCTCTCTCTGAAGTACTCGAACTTCACCCTGGCTAGTGGCTTCGTCAGCACATCTGCAATCTGCTCGTCCGTCACAACATACAGGAGCTTCACAGCTCCTCTCTGCACCATATCCCTGATATAGTGATATTTGATCTCTATGTGTTTCGACCTGTCATGAAACACTGGGTTCTCGGACAGCTTCACACAACTCTGGTTATCACAGAAGATACCAGTAGCCTCCAACGGGAGATCAAATATCTCAAACAGTAGCTTCCGTAGCCATACTGCCTCACAACTAGCTGAACAGGCTGCAACATACTCTGCCTCAGCTGTACTCAGTGCTACGCAGGACTTCTTCCTGCTAAACCAAGAGATCACACCTGATCCCATACTGAAGCAGCACCCAGATGTGCTCTTCCTATCTGCAGCACTGCCAGCCCAATATGAATCAACATAACCCTATAGGTTAAACTTTTGATTCGCTTCATACTTGAGCCCATAATCCACTGTACCCTTCAGGTACCTCAGAACATGCTTTACAGCAACCAGGTGAACACTCCTCGGATCCGTCAGGAACTGGCTCAATGTGTTCATAGCAAAGCAAATGTCTGGTCTCGTGTTCGTCAGGTACATCAAGACCCAATCATCCGGCGATACATAGAGACATCAATCGGCTCAGATGAAGCATCACATAGAAGCTTCAAATTCAATGCCATAGGTGTGGCCATGGCCTTGCAATCCATCATCCCGAACCTCTTTAGGATCTTGGGACTACATCCCAAACATCATTCTTCATGATCGACGGATCATGGCATTCCATTTCTTCATCCCAGATCTTGGGAACTTCAATATCTTCAATATCTTCAATAGATATCTTTGTTGCTGGAACAAATGTTGTAGTCCTTTTGTAGGTGAAGATATACGGTCTTTCCTACAAAACAGGTTAAATTGCATGATTAGAAACATCTCATAATTTTCAGAACAAATTCTTACACATAAAGAAATATGTCATACAATCATGCAATTATCTTAGCCAATGCTTCAATACAACATTTATCCATATCCCGTAACTTTCTATATGCCTTCCAATCTCAACCAGAACATCGTTAAGAGTGTGCACAACTCCCAACATGTCAGCAAAGAGGTTTCATTCTAGATAAGTAGCAATGGAATGTTGTACAGTGCCATAGGCTACTTACCCATTATATTAGTATACTGTTCATCAATGCAACTATTCTAATATGCACAATACATATCCTCAGTCTAGGAATATGAGCATATACATCTTGAACAATTTTATTTAAACAAACACATATGCTAGAAATGATAATTAAAATACTTATCTTCGTTTGTTCGTTGGGTGGACTTCCTCTGAGTCTTCGCTTTCTTGCAGGAGCTGCTGGAGTCCTAATCTGCAGTAGCTTCTTCTACAACTTTCTGTTGTGGAATGTAGAGAGATGGTCAACTCCCTCTGAATATCTTTCATAAACCACTGGAGTGTACTCCCTCTTGATCTTTGCTTCCTGAATTACCTGTTCTTGAACTCATATTCATCATTGGTCCCTATGCATGCTTATTAGTATCATGATTGTGTTATCCTTGTGAACTCATATAAAATCATACATTCATTAGTATACAATTAAAACACAATAATCTCAAGCATGTATAGTCATGATCATTTCAAACAGAAATAATAAGCATTAGCATTCAAGGTTTATGTAGGATTCTTATGGTTAGTCAAATCATAAGAAACATAACATGTCTAAACCTGTAATTACTCAAACCTATGACTCTTCGGGTTAGTTGAATCATCAATCAAGATAAGAGATATAATATGCATAAAACCTGTGATTATTCAAACCTATACCATCATGATTCTTCTGGTTAGTCATATCATCAATTATGGTAAGAAACATAATATGCATACAACCATGATTATTCAAACCTATGACTTCATGAATAATCATTATCAACAATAGTATAAGATCCTAACACAAGGTAGGATTCTAGCTTGATATAGGAACAACATACCTGGATTAGCATGCTAGCTATTTATGTCTAACATACCCACATAATGTCTTCTGGTTCTCTTCAGTGACTTGTGCTAGTTACCTGCATGTCTCATATGTTAACCATTAGAAAACCAAGTTATACATACCTCGTGAATGGATCTTCTATGAGATCCATGACAATGGATGAATCTTTATCCTCATGTTATCATGACCATATGTTCTTGGACCAGAACATGATTTGTCTTTCTTGGTGTACCTTTCATGTTAGTAGACAACATAAACCTCATACAACACCATAATGCATTAGTACAATCACAAGTGTCAATACCCTAATCAATGAATATTTTCTATTGTGCATTCATAGTTTTATTAAGGTGATACAGCAAACCTAAAATCAAGATTGTACTAACCGTAATAACATGAAGACAAACATACCATAAACTTAATCATGGACAAATATCGAAACATACCTCGATGAGTCATACCTGTCGAGATCGCTTGTAATCTTCTTATGTAAGGCCTTAGCCTCATCTCCCTCTGAAACATGAACTTCTTCACTTATGTAAGTGACCAATCCATCTTCTTCTAGGATTAACCAAATCCACTTGATTTGCAAGAACTGGACCTGGAGCTGGATATGGGTTTGTCAGAGGAACCCCAAAAATTCAAACTTTGAATTTCAAACTTTCGAAAGGATAGAAATATGCGCCTTGATGAGCTGATCAAACTGGTATATTCAGAATTTGAAAACTGCAAAGTTTCACTCCTCAATTTTGCCTTTGAAACTTTCAGATTCACTGGACGTGACCCTGAACTGGGGTTTGATGAAGCCCACTCTTCTTCCCAATCAAAATGTTTGATCCAAAGCTCTAAGCTTCTATTTTTCTGAGGAGCTTCCAGCCGTGGTCATAGATTTCAAAAATTCCCATTTTTACAGAAGCCCTAATTTTCCACTTTTCTGATCAAAGTCCCGAACTAGGGTCTAATCAAGCCCGGCCTTCTGCCCAACCAAAAATTCTGATCTTGGTCTCTAAATTTCTATTTTGATGAGTAGCATCCAGCCGTGGTCTCCGATTACAAAAATTCTAACTTTCTCCAAAGCCCTAAATTCCGGAAGCCATGAATGAAGGTACTCAAAAATAATTATGTTTTGACAGAAATATGTACCTGATTGTTTCTGGTGTAACTCCGAAATTTTTGATCCACAGGGTCTGAAAAAGTTTTCTGAGATATCCTGACCTATTAGCTTTCCATCCTGACAGGTCTGACCTCAATTGGATGTTCTGAGAGAGAGTTATGCCAAATGTCGCAATGTGACCTGTTTTGGGAAAATACAGGAGAGCAAACTTGTACGGTGTGCCACGTGTCACTGTTTGACCTACGGCCTTTGAAAAAGTTTTCTGAGATATCTCATCCTGTTATCTTTCCATCCTGACAGGTCTGACCTCAATTGGATTCTCTGAGAGAGAGTTATGCCAAGTGTCGCAACGTGACATGTTTATGGGATAATACAGGAGAGCAAATTTGTACGGCGTGCCACGTGTCACTGGTTCAACTTCGGCCTCTGAAAAAGTTTTCTGAGATAGTATAGTCTGTTTACTACCTGTCACTTTTCACGAAATTTCATTTGAAGCTTCCTAGCCCAAGTTATGACTTTTTTCCCAAGGTCACCTGATTTTGACTCAGATCTGGAAGAGGCAGAAACCCTATATTGTACAGATCATAAATCACAAAGTACAACGAATTAGAGTTTTTCCTTTGGACACAAGGTACCTGGAGATTTTAGCTTCGTCCTGTAACAATTTCAGATCCGAAAACTTCGCCAAAACGGATTTATAGTGAAAGTGTTACGATGACTGGTTTTTGCTATATCAAGCCCTAGCATCGTAAGTGCAACAAGTGTCATACATGCCATATCATGCCTTCTTTCAGGCTAGCTCTGATACCATGTTAAATTTTCAGAATTTACTTCAATCTGATCTAGGATCTTAACTGAGAGAACAACATGTACAGCATATCTACAGCATATCAATCATGGAGACAATAATGCAAGCACACAAGAGACACAAAGATTTACTTGGGGAAAACCATAAAGGTGAAAAACCCCAATAACTTCCTCAGAGATAGATAGAGCAATGATACAACCAACCAAGAGAGATAGCCATAACCTAGCAGCAGATCCTCCTCCTCCATAAGTGCGCCACTCCTCCTTAAGTGCATGTGTGAGAAGTGAGTGAGTAAATAGAGTGCCTCCCGCACTCTATTTATACTTGACTTGACTTACCTTTTTACCTAACTCATGTAGGCTCGAACTTAACCACATAACATAATGCTGACTGGACCGACCCCCAATAGGGTGGTCTAATAACCCTTAGACCCACATGGCCAACCCCCAATAGGGTGGTCTAATAACCCTTTGACCCACATGACTTATACAGGGCCGACCCCAACAAGGTGGTCTAATAACCCATCAAGTATAAGTTACGACACTTACAATATAAATGACGACACTTCCTTATAGAGAAATAATACCATCTCTATAGGAATACAATATACATATACATGTGAAATACATTCCGAAGTTACATATACATCAACATAAGGAGGGTAGTGGCATCAACATTGAAAATGGTTTCCATTCAAACCTATCAAGTATACTTTTAGGTCAGTAGTATTCTTGCCTTTGAAATATAGGTACAGTTCGGAGAAAAGAATACTGCTGACCTAAAAGTGCACTTGATAGGTTTGGATGGAGCAGATTACCGTGGACATCTATGCTGTCGTATCTATGGCTTAATGTTGACGTGGATATCTTTAAATATACCTCTCTTATTTTTATATGATCAATATGTTTATTGTATTACCTGTTACTGATTGAGTTATTAAATACTTGTTGTACCTTCCCCACCTTGATTGCATTATTATTGGACTTCTGGTACCTTGTCTTTGACTTGTGGTTAATGTGAACATTTACCCTCAATTTTTTTTATACCACTTTGTTGAATTTTTGGTCTTATAGAGTACTTGACTTTGATCACTTGTGATAAGTTGTGGTGTGTTGATAATCACTTCTTTTATGCTAAGACTTGGTTGAAGTTTATAATTTTTGTGACTTTATTTATGTTGAGTTATGTACTGTGCTTGACTGTCATTGACCTAATTAGCTCTAGTCATTTCTCTCTCTCTGGTTTGTACACACCCTCTTGTAGGGTCAGCTGGTTCATAGAGAAGACTGGCTCTCCGAGGCATAAACAGTCTTTTCTGAAAGTAACACTTCTGAGTATATTTTCAAGAATAATTTCACACCGAGGTTGGTATCTTAAACTATATCTTTATTTTTGTTATATGATATATATTTTTATTTTATTACATGTTACTAAATATTAATAGTTCCTCATTTTAGTTTGCTTGTCAGTGTAACTCATTATAACAATTTTGAATATACCAAAGAGCCTGTGTTAAGAACTTATGGGTTGTACATTTGGAGTTCTTGGTTTCAAGAGGTAAGTATTTATAATGACTAATGTATATCCATGGAATACTTTTTTTTCTGGAAATTTGTTTGTATTGTTTTTATTGGCATTTGTGCTGTGGAACTAATGTGAATTGTGTTCACTTTTATTAGCTGATACAGGGAGGGCACATACTACCTTAAAGGTGTTTGATTGTTATGGAATTCTTGTTTTTTATTAAATGTTTTTTTGCACATTGACTTTTTGCTTGCATCATTCAAGAAACATTTATAACCCTGCATTGTAATCACAGCATCTAACTGCATGGAAGTTGGGACACTGTTACTTTATCACATGTGCATGTGCTCTCTATTTTCTACCATTGAATGCAAATGACACAAAAACCTATCTCGATGGTTACAAATATGCATCTGGATATTTGTATACTGGGGTAAATTGTGAGGTGCAACATGTAGTCATGTCCTTCAAGGCACTATTCATGCTATGTACTAATATTCAACATCGTGCTTAATAACTATGTATTTGCTTGTTTTAAACATATAAGCTCGCAACTAAATTAGTGAGGTTTATATCTATAATGATCTAAAAACATCTGAAGGATCACTATTGTCCAAGGTCTCAAACACCACCTTTCACAAGAAATTAGCATTTCTTTAGTTCATTGTGTTGTCAGTTGACCATAAAAATATTATATATATCTTGGAAGGGCAAGGTAGAATCAGTTGATATTCCTCGCTCGATACCCAATTGATTACCTGGTCTTTTCCATTGACAGGAAATTAGGATCATATCCATTTAGGGAATCTTATAGCAGTGAGTCCGCTGAGGGGGGATGCAAGTGATGTGCCCACTGGTAATGAACCTGATCTTTGCTTCCAATTGAGGGGAGATGGTACCTTTGAAGATAGAAGGCTTCCTCTAATTGTATCATGCCTTGGCCTTGAGATAGGAAATTCAATGAAATTGGGAGTCCTTAATTGAGACTAAACCATTTTTGTGGAGAGATTTCATCCAGAATTGATCATAGAATGAGATATAGACACTGTGGGAAAACACATGATGATGTTGATTTGTGTGTGATTGCATATGCAGCTAGAAAATATATAGAAGGTGGCATGAAATCAAATGAAATTATGGGTAACAACAAGTGCAGAGAAGTTTCATGTGTCACATAAGAAGATGACAATAGATTATGGAGAAAAACCCATCTCCATGAAGTGTTGTATGGAGTCAGAAATATTTGCATGGGATATGTAAACATGATTGTGATACATGTAAAATTGTGTAATTTGTCTTTGTTTGAAGTTGTTTGGTCTTAAGTGAATACATCTTCCCATTTGAGTGCATGGTAATTGCATTGTTTGCATGTGGTGCCTATATAGTTCTATGGTATTTTTGGCAAATCCTCTTACATAAAGTGCACTTGATAGTGAAAATTTATGCAACTCATCAAAATTTGCAATTGGGATCTTTATTTGCTTTGGTTTTTATTGGGTTGGTGCATTCATTGGATCAGGTGGCCTCTGACATGGAAGCTAAGTTGGGCTCTTCTATTGTGCCCTACAAAGAGTTGCTTGTTCAAAAATGTAGTTAGTGTTGAGAATTGAAAACCGTAGCATTGCAAACTTCAAATGATAGAATTTGTGCAACAATTGTTTCCTATAGGGGCCTTTGCCTTTAAGTCCTCACTAATATATTACCATAGAGCTGGGAGAAGGGCCCGAGGGACAAGCTAAAGGCATGACTGTTCATCCAGATGTGGGGTTTAGAATGTGACAAGGAGGAGATTCTGGTGGTTACCGAAAGTTGGAGTTTTGATGGCGATCGGATCACCCTTCAAGTTCTATCCACATGTGCTTAAGACCGGGGCTTACAATTCTTCATGTTTATACATTTAGATCAAGTTCTTGAGATATCTATCTAGGACTGTGTTTGTTGTTTACAAGCAAGTTTGATGATAAATGACTCTTAGAAAGTTCTATTAAGAAGTGAATAGAGCTAAGGTATAATTCTTTGTAAGACTGTGCTCATACATTGCAAAAAGTTGTTTAAGCTTTATGATTATTCAAAGGACACAAGGATGTGAAATCTAAGCTTGAAGAAGAACAATTTGCAAAGCATTGAAACATATTGATAGCATATTTGAGAATACAATGCAAGATTATTTGTTTGATGAAGTTTGTTAGAATTGGAAACCCTCATTAAGTAGACTTGCTTACAGATCTGAAAGAAATAATTGAGATGTAAGAGATGGTTCATGAGAAGTGCTTCCAATCTATCTGAAGCAAATCTATGACTATATGGTCGCATTCAATTTTTTTTTTTTGAAACTCCCAGGTATTGTCTCTATATCAACGAACATCAATGTAGGCTATACAAAATGTTTCGATGCAGTTGCTAAACCTACCATGAATGTTTGGGAATGCAACCGTGGATACTGCAACAATAATTTGTGGAACTATAAATGCATCTTCCACTCAGGTGCTGAATCTTCCACGAAAGATTGTGAATGGATTCGTGTATATTGCAATGAATATTTGTGGAAGGTTCAGCACATTAGTGGAAATTTATAGGAGCTATGCGTCGATATAAAGACGACATTTCATGGAAGGATTCATTTTCTGTGGACATGAAAAGTGTTGTGTTGTTGACACGTGGCATCAACGAAACGTGGCCATTGCCATGAAGTGGAAGTTTTGTCCCTATATCCATGGATTTCTTTCCACGAAAAAAAAAAACCCAATCGTTGAAACAAGGACAAAAATTTGTGTCTATTACAATGAAATTTCGTGGCAAATTACACCATACGTAGTAGTGATTGACCCAAAACATTACATAGTGCCATTTAATAAATACAAGGTTTACAAGTGGTGTAGTTTAACAAGTATTACAACCCCAACAAGGCTTTTAAAAGGTGTCAACATTCAAAAGCCCTCACACTTGAGACTTAAACATTTGCTAAAAGGTGGAGTAAGAATTCTCGGTAGATGCCTCATAAGTATACCTGCAAACAAGTACAAATTGAATGCATTAGCGAAACTCGCTAAGTAAGAAGTCTCCAAATTTTTACACCCTACCTCTCGGTAGCTCTGCCGAGGTACATAGCCCTTGAAATACCATGCATCTCATCACGGGTCATCAACCGCTATCATTAGGATTCCATCCCACCTGAATGGTCAATTAGACTTTTATAATTTGCACACAAACTCTTGAAACAATAAGAAAAGGATCTGCATTATTACACGTTAAACCCTTGTTCACTTACGACAGAGTTTCATTTAAATCACTTCCGCAAAGCTGTAGAAGTTACAATCAGCAAACCTTGACACTTATGAAATTAAGACACTTCAAAGAATAGAAAACAAATACCGATACAGTAGGTACTTATCATTACTGAAGATAATTTACTATTCTTCATATCTTTATCATTTTAATCTAGTATCGGAAAAATTTGAAATTTTTTCTATTTTAAGGGACATTACAAGTGGTATCAGATCCCAATTACAAAAATAAGTGACCTATTGAGCTCATTACAAAAATCCGCTGCAGATACACAATAAACATAAACATACATTTACATTTTATTTTGTTTTATGTGAGAATAAACTAACATGATTTTCTGTTCTTTATACTTATCTAACATTTTAGGTACAAACACTGTCTGAACAATGAATGCAGAATAGGGCAGCAGCATTCACGGGAATCTAGACTCACCACCTCAAGAGCAGGAGGTGGTGGTTGAACTAAACTCAGATTGGAGACAGTCTATGCAAAACCTGCAGGCAGAGTCTTGAAGTTTCCAAGATGAAAACATGCAGGAAAGAAGAGAACAACAAGCCATAAATGAGGTACTGCTTCAGACCTTAACAAAGGCTAACCCTCTCAGATAGCCCACACTCTTAGTCAACACCTCCAAAAAGGGAAACAGTCCCACAAAAAGGACTACCAGCCCTAAGGAAGAAGAGCAGGGAGAACACATAGTCCTAAATCAATGGAAAGAGATTGTAAGAGCTCTTCCAACGATAAAAGTTCACCACCTCCTTGCAAGAAAAGGAGGAAAATTGACGACAGTCTGCAAGGGGAATTCAGAAAGATAAAAGCACCAACTTATGATGGAGAGATTAACTCTTGGGAAAAAGATGAGGAGTGCCTGCTAGGGATGAATAAATACTTTAAAGTTCACAACTACTCCTATGAAATGCAAGCCCGACTATCTATATACAACCTGAATGGTAAAGCTTCCAGATGGTGGTGGAACTTGAAACACACCAAAGGACAAGAACTGAGAGACATAACCTGGGATATTTTTAGTAGAATATTCCAGGACAAGTACATGTCTCAAAGATTCTTTGACAAAAAAATAAAATAATTTCATGAATTAAAAATGGGCTCCCTAACTATGGAAGCATTCATAAACCGATTCTTAGACTTGTTGCACTATGTGCCATACATTAAAAACAAGAAGGTCAAAATTCAACAGTTCTTGGGAGGGCTGCCACCAAAATTTAGAGAAAAGATAGAGTTTGACATGCCCAAAACCCTTGATATAACCTTACATAAAGCAAGGTTGTGTTATGAACACGGACAACCAAGGAATGACAACATCAACATAAATAGAGATAGGTTCAGAACCTTCTTAGACAACCGCAAACCGGGTTTTAGGCCTCCACCTTATTGGAAACATAACAATAGTTTTCCTCCCAATAGAGGTTTCAACCGACCCCAAGCACGACCAAGTGCACCCCCACCACCTGTCAATAGGCTAGCATTCAACAAAGGAACCAAAGTTGTCCCACCAACCGTTTCTTGCTGGAAGTGCCAAGGGCCCCACTTCTACAGAGACTACCCCAAAAAAATGGATGGAGTTTTACACAACATCGAAACAGAGACTACCGTAGGAGACATGGCAAAGACACCAAGGATTTATGCTTCTCTCGACGGACGACAGGAAAATCAGCAAGCCACAATGGTGGAAAAAGAGGGTAAGATCTCTAACACTGCCATTTCAATTTTAATAGATCCCATCACTTGCCAAAGTTATCTCTCCCCTAAGTTAGTGGACACTTGTAAGTTGAACCGAGAACCTCACGGGAAACCATGGTTGGTACAACTAGCCACTAGTACCAAATGAAAGGTCTCCGAGTTAGTTAAAACTTGTGAGATAAACTTCAACGAATTTCAAATGAGGTTAGATTTAAACATTCTACCCCTAGGGTCGTATGATGTACTCGTCGGCATGGATTGGTTGGAAGAACACAATGTCCTGCTAGACTGCTTAAACAAATCCTTACTCTACAGGGATGACCAAGGGATTTAGAAGACGATTCAAGGTATCCCTAAGAAAGTATCGGTAAGACAAATCTCCTCCTTACAAGCAAAGAAATGTATCAGAAAGGGTTGCAAACTCTTTGTCGTCAATATCCAAAACATAGAAACTGATAGGGAACAAAAGATCGAAGACTTTCCAGTCCTCGTAGAATTCAAAGATGTATTTCCTGAAGAAATACCAAGATTACTGCCTAAATGAGACTTAGACTTTTCCATAGAACTAACACCCGGGTCACTACCAGCTTCCAAAGCCCCATACCACATGAGCACACCAGAATTGGTGGAGCTCAAAATTCAGTTACAAGGACTAATTGAAAAAGGGTACATCAGACCTAGTGTGTCCCCTTGGGGCACATCGATACTCTTCGTCAAGAAGAAAGACAGCACGATGCGGATGTGCATCGATTACCGCCAACTCAACAAGATGACCATTAAGAACCTCTACCCACTCCCTAAGGTCAACGACTTATTTGAACACGACTTATTTGAACAAGTATGAGGGGAAAATATCTTGAAGATCGACTTACAATCCAGATACCATCAGGTGAGGATCCGTGATGAGGATATCAACAAGACCGCATTTCGAAGCCATTACGAAAACTACGAGTTTGTAGTGATGCGCTTTGGGTTGACGAATGTATTGGCCAACTTTATGTGCATGATGAACAGTATCTTTAGTAAATACCTCAATAAATTCACTCTAGTCTTTATTGACGACATTCTGATCTACTCCAAGAATGAAATAGAACATGAGGAGCACCTCTGAATTGTTTTATGGATACGAAGGGAACACTAGCTTTACGCCAAGTTTAGTAAGTGCGATTTCTACAAACCCCAGATCCAATACTTAGGACATATCATTTCCAAAAAGGGAATAGTCGTCGACCCCGAAAACGTCAAAGCTATCAAAGAATGGACCACACCTACTTGCGTATTCTATATAAGATCATTCTTAGGATTAGCCGGATACTACCGAAAGTTCATTGAGAACTTTTCACGGATTGCATGTCCCATAACCGCCTTGCAAAAAAATACAAGCAAGTTTATCTGGACGGATAAATGCGAAGAGAGCTTTCAAAAGCTGAAACAACTACTGATTAGTGCACCGATTCTTTGTATTGCTGATCCCAATGGGGACTTCGTCATTTGCACGGATGCAAGCAAGGAAGGACTCGGGGAAGTCCTTATGGAAGACAATTTTTCCATATGCTACAAATCGAGGAAACTAAAAGAACATGAGCAGAACTACCCTACTCATGACCTCAAACTAGCCACCATCATCCATGCTCTAAAGATGTGGCAACATTATCTCATGGGAAAGAAATTCCTATTGATGATAGATAACATGACCTTGGAATGCCTTTTCGACCAACTCGACCTAAATGCCAGGCAAGCCAGGTGGTTAGCCTTCCTTAGTGAATACCATTTCGAACTAAATCATATAAAAGGCAAGTAAAACAAGATTGCGGATGCGTTGAGCCATCAAGCACATATGCTTTACAAGGTCACGGTGAGCCGAACCGACTCAGACTTACACGAGAGAATTCAAATGGCATGTAAGAGTGACTGTTATTACACAGAAATCCTCACAAAGATCCAGGAAGACGGACTTTTCCAACAGCAGAAAGAATATAAGATAGATGAAAGGAGACTACTGTGGTCAAAAGACCGACTTTACATCCCAGAGAGTGGAGACATTAGATCAAACATTCTCACCGAGTTTCACCAGAAACCCTATTTAGGACACACCAGATACCAAAAGATGATATCAGTCGTAAAGAAACATTACTTCTGGCCTAAGCTGAAAGCTGACATTGCAATGTTCAGCGTGAAATGTCAAGAGTGTCAATTGGTCAAAGCAGAACACCAACACCCCTTCGGACTACTTCAACCTTTACCCATTCCAAAATGGAAATGGGAGTTAATAAGTATGGACTTCATTACAGGCTTACCCAAGAGTAAGAAACTGAACAACTCCATCTTTGTAGTGGTAGACAAGCTGTCTAAAGAAGCCCACTTTATACCAGTGAAATCTACCTACAAAGTAGTTCACATCGCGGAAATTTTCTGAAAAGACATCTTTTGATTGCATGGGATACCCAAAGCAATCATTTTCGATCAAGACACAAAGTTCACTAGCAACTCTTGGAGATCATTGCTCTCCGGTCTAGAAACACAGTTAGAATTCAGTACCGCATACCACCCCCAGACCGATGGACAAACATAATGAGTAAACTAGATCCTCGAGAACATGTTGAGGATGTATGTCATGAATAACCCCACCAAGTTGGAAGAATATTTGCAACTCGCAGAGTTTGCATACAACAACGGTTACAAAACCTTGGCCAAAATGAGTCCTTTCGAAGTACTCTACACCAGGAAATGTCGGACCCCCGTAACTTGTGATAGTCCATTAGATAGACTTATGTTAGGACCCGACCTATTAAATTTCTTGGAACAGCTAGTCTCCAAGGTACAATTGAACTTAAAAGAAGCACAAGACCGCCAAAAGAGTTATGCAGACAAGAAAAGAAAAGACAAGGACTACCAAGTCGGCAAACATGTGTTTCTAAAAATAAAAGCAAAACGAAGCTCGTTGAGCTTGGGACATTGCGGGAAACTACCCCAAGATTTTGTGGACCTTTTGAAATACTAGCCAAGAAGGGCCCAGTATCTTATGAGATGGCCTTACCAACACATATAACATTTCATAATGTTTTTCATGCTTCACTATTAAAGAAATATGTATACGATACTAAACATGTTATTGATTGGTCCTTATTACAGGTGGAGCCCAAAGGGGAGTTCATGCCAGAACCACTCCACATCCTAGACAAGAAGACGTCCATCTTAGGAGGAGTACCATTAAACAACTGAAAGTGCAATGGAGGCACTTTGGAACATATGAGGCTACTTGGGAGAATGAGGCTACCATGAAAGAGGCATACCCCACCTTTTTTCATGACTTCATTCCTAGTCCCTAGAAACACTGGGACGGTGTTGTTCTAAGCGGGGAGGGATGTAATATCCCGAATTTTGGACTAACTATTTTGTTGTTATATTGGGCCACGGCCGCAACACTTATGTTTAATTTGAGTATTGGGCATGAACCCCTAGCACCTAAGATTCATTCTCTTATATATATGTATATCGACATATCGAGCATGGACCGTGACTGACTTCTTTATTGGAGTCTATACTGGGCGAGGAGGCCCCAATATTTTAATCATGTTCTTCTTATTTGATATGGGTACAAACCCTAATATACTGAGATGATCTTTTGTTACTTGTTGTGCAGAGTTATTACTTTTACATGATTTGACTTATGAGTGTGTTGAGTGTGGACTCAGAAACACACATATAACCTACGTAGTGGGCATAAGCCCTGATGTACCTAGAAGAACGTTTATTGTATTGGGAGTAATCCCTAAGGCACATTGAGTGTTGGGAAGAACCCTGGAGCACTCCAAGCTCGATAAACAAACACCAGATCCGAGGAAACGTAAATATTTTAGATGTGCTTCACAACCACATCCTAGCACTAGTGTTGAGTAGGGGCTCTGGAATTGCACTAGAGTAATGCCCATGTGAGAGTGTTGAGTTAAAAGGCTCTAGAGAGCACTCAGGGTTACTGAGTCTCAAAGTGTTGAGTCAGAAAGACTTTGAAGAACACTTCTATCACAGTTATTTATTTTGATTAAATGATTCATCTTTTTATCCATCATCACCTACTGCGGGAAGTACCATGTTAAATGATGGAATCCGACATGCAAAGAGAGAGACTAGAGGTACCTAACCAAGCTGACTGAGAGCATCCAAAGAGGTGGACCGTGTCCCTAAAAGTTAAACATAAAAGAAGTGTCATGTGATGACACATAACTAAATAAAAGATAATTACCAGTAGTCTTTTAGTACTAACATGTTTAACGGCCTCCAGGCTATTACTATTATTAAAGAGCTTTAATAATAATGGTGTTATTATTTAATTATGGAATATAATTAGTATATCTGACTATGCATTAATTTATATTATAAATGGTGTATTAATAGTTAAGTAAAATATAATTATTGTTAGTATAATTATTGCTAGTATAATTATTATTAGTATAATTGTTGTTATTATAATTATTATTAAGACCATAAATCAAAATGACTTATAGTTAAACAATTGGAAAAGTCCTAGTTCAAAAGGAGTAGATATTTAATTAAATAATACCTTTTAATTATTAATTATCTAATTTAAAGAAACTGATTGTTTCAACAGTCCTAGTTGAAAGACTTCCCTACTTAAAGAGGGAAGATGCCAAGTTTGGGGATTATCCATCATTCTTTGTCCTTATCATTCTATTATGGTAATCCAAGAAAAGTATTATGCTCCAAGAAGTTGAAGCAACCTTACCTAGAAATTCTTAGAACTGAACCAGCAGTGGATCTAGGGACTCTACCTCTCATTGCATGTTAGAACCAAGCTCCGGGGGATTCAGATAGAACCAAAACAGTTCAATGGTCAGGTTGGGAGGAACATGGTATCCCCAAAGTCATTGTAACAGGTCAGCTGAGTTCAGAGGGCTCTACACTAATTATTGTTTAAGTGTGCAGGTTACTTCAGGAAGGGAGCAAGCTACAAAGTAATCAGGTATGAAATGTGAATCTTCCAATTTAAGTTATAATAGAGGATTCTACCCCAACATCATTTGTCCTTGTTTTTCTCTCATCCTAAATTATTTAGATATAGTCTTTTTGAGAGGATTACGTTAACCTAGAATCTAGGATCAGTCGAATGTCTAGCAAGTTCCTGTTCTAGACATCCTAGCAAATCCATAACCTCGAAATCTGCTCTTAATATTTAGATACACCTTTCAGAGCAGCATTAGTAAAATTATTTATATATCCTCTCCATTTTGAAATAGCATTTGAAATTACGTTTCCCATACACTGTGTATAGCTAGGATAAAATTTATGTTCACATTTTTTTTTTAATATTTGTCTCCACTAAAGTCCTCTTTCAAATATACAACATCAACATATCACAGATCTAGCTAGGAATATGTTCGAAAGCTACTAACCCTTTCAGGAAAACAAATACAGACTTCGAATTAAACATACCAAGTAGTAAACAAATGTACAACTTGTTGTTTCTCAAAGTTTTCCCATATTTAAACAAGTTAATCATCCATAGAACTTTTCTAAGGGTCGATTATCACCCACAGTCAACTCATCACAAGAGATTAAACACATCTTCCAGGCATCACGATTTATAAACTTAGTATCAGACATTTCCATTCTTGCAACCTAAACTATGAAAAAAAACTCAACGATTTGCATTTCAGAAATCAAACAATCCACAAAAATTCAAAATCGTTAATATAACATTCCATGGGTCGAGAGATCGAACCCCATCCAAAGCTCTTCTATCTTACTAGACACCATAAGTATAGTGATTGTACAACAACCTAGACCTCTCAAGGGTAAATCAAAACAGTAGCTAGGGTTACGACTCTTAATTAAAACACAGAAGGGTTACACCATATTCATCAAACAAATTTACGCGATATTATACACAAAAGCGTTATTCACAAATGATGGTATAGGGATCGATTCCCACCACCATCTTATTATACAGAGAATTGCTATTCACAAACAATGGTACAGGGATCGATTTCCACCACCATCTCATTATATAGAGAAGCATTATTCACAAACGATGGTATAGGGATCAATTCCCACGACCATCTCATTATATAGAGAAGCGTTATTCACAAACGATTGTACAAGGATTGATTCCCACCACCATTTCATTTGAGACCCTTTTTGTCTTTCTACCTACTTCAAATAACCAGAAACATAGTAGTAAAAACCCCAAATCTTAGATTATGACAGGTGTTTTATTTTAGCCTCAAGTTTACGTTTCGTGCCATCTAAATAGTCAAACTGACAACCAACATCTTTCAAAACAAAATAACCTTTGATATAGACAGCATTCATATGAATTAAAAATGCAGAGATTAGACATGGTACCAAACCCTTATAAATATTACACAGAAGGACATTCCAGGGCCCATACAAATACATTTTGCAAACAATAGGTCTTTAAATGTAAATCCCAATTCATCTTGGGTATTATCGCCAAATAGCGAGAGTTCAACAAAATTCAAACATAGAACCATATAACCAAAACCTCGCACTAAAATCCTCTAGGGTCTACAAATGACAATAGATACATCATTTCACAATAGTCCAGCCAAATGGCAACTTCTAGGAACTCGAAAATTGTCACAATGAACCCAAACAAGTTCACAAGTTCCTCATAAACACACATCAACAGTACCCCCCATATAGAGGCGAAAGGAGGGGCTAAGAATTGGCATATTCTGGACTTACCATTTTTCAAACATCACCACTGCCGAGTCCGGACCACGCAGAAGAGAAACGCCAGCCAAAACCTGCAACCAAACATTGCATACGAAGTCAGAACCATATATCACGATATATATATATAAATGCAAATAGAAAGGGTGTAGTATGAAATTGAGAAGAATTACCTCCGATTGTTTCAATCGCCATCTCTACTCCATATGGTGTGCTGACCATGAGCCATAGCTCAGGTCAGCAATGAAACCCTCAATGCATCCACAGCAGGAAGAATAAATGAACCATGAAATTACCTCTTCGTTGGTGTAGAACCCTATAAGAAACCCCCAACACAATTGGTAGCGTTGGCCATGTGCCATCACAGAACTACATTCAATGCTACTACCCACTACAAATATTTCGACGTGACTAAAAAAATCTATACTCTTGGAACCATTCGAAATCCACATGTATTGTAAATACAATCAACCATACATTAACCCAAAACATTACATAGTGCCATTTAATAAATACAAGGTTAACAAGTGGTGTATATTAACAAGTATTACAACCCCAACAAGGCTTTTAAAAGGTGTCAACATTCAAAATCCCTCACAGTTGAGACTTAAACATTTGCTAGAAAGGTGGAGTAGGCATTCTTGGTAGATGCCTCATAGGTATACTTGCAAACAAGTACAAATTGAATGCATTAGCGAAACTCTCTAAGTAAGTTAGAAGTCTTCAAATTCTTACACCGTACCTCTCGGCAGCTTTGCCGGGGTACGTAGCCCTTGAAAGACCATGCATCTCATCATGGGTCATCAACCGCTATCATTAGGGATCCATCCCGCCTGAATGGTCAATTAGACTTTTATAATTTGCACACAAACTCCTGAAACAAAAAGAAAAGGATTTGCATTATTACACCTTAAACACTTTTTCACTTACATAAATTTTTTATTTAAATCAATTCCACAAAGCTGTAGAAGTTACAATCAGCAAACCTTGACACTTATGAAATTAAGACACTTCAAAGAATAGAAAGCAAATACGGATACAGTAGGTGCGTATCATTACTGAAGAGAATTTACTATTCTTCATATCTTTATTAGTTTAATCTAGTATCGAAACAATTTGAAATTTTTGCTATTTTAAGGGACATTACATCTATCTCTTTTGCATGTTGGAATCTAGCTTGGGGGGATCCCTACAGAACCATGAACGATTGTAGGATCATGGTTGCGAGGAACACGCTAACCCCAAAGTTATCCAGCTATAGGAAATCATCCTAACAGGTTAGCTAGATACAACAGGCTCATCATTAACTATTGTTAAGTGTACAGGATTCTACTGGAAGGAATCAAGTTCCAAGCAGCTAGGTGTAAAATTAGTCACAGCAGATCTAATGAACAAGTAAATCAATCACAACAGATGAACATAGAAAATATGGTGCAAAACTGTGCAAAACATGCAGCAGTGCTCTCTATCCCAGAAAGGGTGAATGAATTACAATACAAACTGTCACAATGACTGAGCAATTCGAATTGCCTAAGGAGGTCATTCGAATTACAGAATGGAGTAGCTTGACTCTAACTAGAAGTCCTCATCAATCAATCGGTGGTGCTCATCAATGCACAACAACCAGTCATCCAGGTGTCAATCTGAGTCTAACTGAGTGTAATAAGTGTAACTGAAGTGTGTAGCACTGATTTAGGATCTGGAGGCTCAGTGGGGGCGCATGGGAGGCTAACTGAAGTCAGAACAAGTCACCTAATCAAACTGGAGGTCCAACGGAAGTGATACAGTCAGTCGGGAGTGAAACTAGCCTCAAATCAGGGAGAATCGGAGCTAACTGAATGTAACTGAAGTGGAACTGTAGTGGTAGGTGAACAAGTGCGCCCTTCTCTGGCAGTAGGTGAGAAGTGGGCGCCTTTCAGCCTAGGAGGGATAAAACTCTATGGTAGGTGGCTCCCGGGTGCTAGAATGAAGTGGATAAGGTACTGGAGGCATCAAACTAGTGACTGGGATGCATGCCAGTGCATGCAGGTGCATGCAAACCCTAGATTCTGCATGCAAACCCTAATTTGCATGCAAGATCCTGAAAAAGATGATGTGGATATCCGAACACCCCCCCTCAAGCTAGACTATGATGTGCCAACAAAAATAATGTGGGGCCCTGGTAACTAAGACCAAAGGTCACCCCAATACAATAATCCAAAAAAATGCTGAAAATAAACTAAGTGAGGAAAGAGGGAAAACCCAGTGGGAAGAAAGCCCCCCCTCAAGCTAAAGGATAATAATGAATCAATCTGTCTCCACCATGATGGAACTCACCCCCAACCGTGAACGGAGGTAAGAGAACTTCTTCTCAGTGAAGCTCTTGGTGAAGATGTCTGCAATTTGCTCATCAGTAGGGCAATATTGCAGAATGATGGTGCGGTCATGCACCAACTGTCGAATGTAATGCATATGAATCTCAATGTGTTTGGTCCTCTGCCGCTGAACTGGATCTGTGGAGATCTTGATAGCACTTTGATTGTCACAAAATAGGACAGTCGAAGTAGTGCCACCAAAACCAAACTCGAAAAGAATACCCTGCAACCAAACTGCCTGAATGCAGGCATTGACTGCCCCTCGATACTCTGCCTCTGCTGAAGAAAGTGCAATGGCTGCTTGCTTTTTGCTGGACCAGCAAATAGCACCATGACCAATCATGAAAACATAACCAGAAGTGGAATTCCGATCAATGATATCACCTGCCCAATCTGAATCAGTAAAACCAATGAAATCTAGCTCAGAATCTGCAGCATAATGTATGCCAAACTGTCTCGTACCTTGCACATACTGCAAGATCCGCTTGGCTGCTCGCCAATGAATCTCATGTGGCTTCTGCATATATCTTGACACGGCACTCACGGCATATGAGATATCAGGCCGTGAGTGTGTCAAATAAAGTAGTGAACCAATCAACTGTCGATACATACTGCAATCTGCAAGCGGTGTGGAATTTCCCTCCTCAAGACTGATTCCTGAGAGGAATGGGAACGGGGCTGCCTTACATTCAGCCATATTAAACTTCAATAACAGGTCGGAAGCATATTTTTGCTAAGATATAGTGATCCCATCAAAATTTTGAGCTATCTCCAAGCCCAAAAAATGACTCAGCAAACCCAAATCGCTCATGTCAAAAGCTAGATTTAAGGCAGATTTTAGCTTGTTTATTGAAGTAAGTGTGCTACCAGTAATAAGCAGATCATCAACATAAAGTACAATAACCAACAAATTACCTTTAACTCGCTGAAGATACACATTCGGATCAGATTTGCATCTTTGGAAATTTTGAGAAAGAAGGAAGGAGTCCATGTTTGCGTACCAAGCTCTTGGGGCCTGTTTTAACCCGTACAAAGATTTCTTCAATCTACAAACCAATGATGGATCTGATGTATAACCCTATGGCTGCTGCATATAGACCTCTTCAGTAAGGTCTCCATGTAAAAATGCACTCTTCACATCCATATGGTGCACTTCCTAGTGCTTGGATGCGGCAATAGCTAAAACAAGGCGGATGGAATCCATCTTTGCAACCGGTGCAAAGGTCTCTGTGTAGTCCACTCCTTGGACTTGGGAAAAACCTTTTGCCACCAACCTTGCCTTATATTTGCTGATAGTGCCATCAGCATAAACTTTAGTACAGTAGACCCATTTACACTTCACTAATTTTCTTCCAGGTGGAAGAGAAACTAGCTCCCATGTGTTGTTCTTTTGAAGAGAACTATACTCTTCGTCCATGGCACTTTTCCATCTCGGATCTCGATGGGATGAATAGTATGATGTAGGATCTGAACCAGCCATCAAATAACAAATCTTAGGAAGAAATGGATCAGCAATAGAAAGAGCCATACCTGCTCTTTGAAAGTCTCCTCTTGTTCGTCTCGGATCAGCAGGATTTCCAAGACTAGAACCAGCAGATTGTAGAGTGTTTTGGGCCCACTTTGGTAACTGAGGAGGATCATAATGGTCGGATTCCGAACCTGATATGTCATGATCATCATATGCTGCTACAATATCAGAAATATCAGAACTCATACCTTCATTATCGCTGCTCGGATCTTCTTCTGGTGAAGGCGGTGAATCGGCAGTCTTTTCCTCGACTAGTTGCAATTCTTGAAGCGGTTCTTCAAACTGCACACTGCGCTCTATGAATATCTTTTTAGATATGATATCCATGATTTTATATGCTTTTGATTCTTCCCCATATCCTATCAATATGCACTCGATACTTTGTGGATCCAAAGCTCGTCTCTTCTCAGAAGGAATTCTAGCCCATGCAGTAGAGCCAAAAACTCTCAAATTTGACACATCCGGTTTGTGACCAAAGAATGCTTCAAAAGGAGTCATACCTTTCACGGATGAATGTGGAACACGGTTCTGTATATATGCAGCAACATTTATTGCTTCAGCCCAAATATTTGCAGCCAAACCTTTTGATTCAATCATGCATGTAGCCATCTCTTTCAGTGACCGGTTTTTCCTTTCCGCTACACCGTTCTGCTGGGGTGTGTAGGGAACTGTATGTTGGATCTTAATTCCGCTTTGGGCACAAAGTTGCAGCAACTAGGACTTGATATATTCCCCACCATTATCAGATCTAAGAGCTTTGATCTTGCTCTCAGTGGTGGTCTCAACAGAAGCCTTAAAATCCTTGAATTTTCCAAGCACTTCTGACTTGTTTTTGAGAAAGAATACCCATGTAAAGCGGGAAAAATCGTCAATAAATGTCAAAACATACCTTGAACCATTTAATGACATATGGGGCAGCGAACCACTGATATCAGAATGGATCAATCCCAAAATAGTAGAGGCTCTGCTAGCCTTGCCGCGGTCGAATCTGTGCTCGGGGTGCTTCCCAATAATGCAACCGGTGCATATTCCCTTCGAGGAACGGAGTTGTGGAAGCCCATCTACCATGGATTTATTTGATAGCAGCAGCAAATACTTATAATTTATATGTCCAAATCTTTCATGCCAAAGCCTACTAACCTCATTACCATGTGTGCGAAGGGCAGTGGGCTTTGCAAGCGGAATAAAGTGCGAAAACTCATAGCATTTTGCAGTGTGGTTTGCCTTTCCAACCGCAACTAGTCTTCCACTTTTGATATCAGAAATTTCAACTGTATTAGGGCTGAATGTGACTTGCTTTGGTTCACCAGTATGTGTCATTTGATACACAGAAAGGAGATTCGAAGCTAAGGAAGGAACATAGAGAACATTCTGAAAGCATCCATGTTCTACATGAATCATACCTTTGCCCTTTGAAGAAATTTTTGAGTCATCTCCCAAATGGATGGGGATGGAGCTGTTTGGATCGAATGAGGAAAAAGAATCAATATTTGCAGCCATATGATTTGATGCACCCGAATCTATCAAGAGAGTAGTGGGCTTCGAAACCGTTGCCATGAGTGCTTGTCCTCTTTCATGATCATCATTCCGATCCTTCTTCCTTGCACCGTCAGGACGGGTTATGTTGTTCTTTTCCAAAAGGAGGGCCATTTGATCTATAGTCTTCTTCATACATGAACTTTCGGGATGAAAGCCACGGTTACAATAAGTACATTTAGATTTTTGGTTACCTTCTTTGCCCTTTTGCTTGGATTTCGAACTGGATGGTGCATCCGTTTGCTTGCCTTTGTCTTTTTGCTTGTGAGGCTCGAATTTGGGCTTCTCCTTCTTTTGCTTTCCTTTACCATTCGAGATCTTGGGTCCTTGAACAAATAGGGCTGAATCTTTGGAGCTTATGGACCCCATTTGAATCAACTTGTCATGCTCTTTTGTAACGGACTCAATGAAGGCATTCAAGGTAGGCATCTTCCAATTCGGGGTAGTTAGCCGACCGGAATTGAAAGTAGACAAATACCGAATAATCTTTCCCAAGCTTGCTTAGAATGGAGAGGATCAACTGTTTATCCTCTTTGATAACACCACTGTTCTTCAATTGCAAGTTCAAGTTCTTGAATTTTGTGAAGAATTCATTGATGGTCTCGAAATTCTCAGGATTAAGGCCAATCAATTCATTCTCTAATTGAAAAGCCCTAAGCTCATCCTGCTTGCCAAATAGTGTTTCAAGTTGCTCCCATATGGCTTTTGGAGTCTTCAATCCGCTGAGATGGAAGTGAAGATCTTTGGAGATGGAGAGACAAAGAAGACCATAAGCTTCATCAAGCTTGTTGTAGTGTTTGGTTCGATCTGACACATTGTTTGGCTCCAATTCAAGACCAAGAGTGACTCGGTAGTAAACTTTTGAACGTAATATGATCTCCATATCATCTTTCCAATCAAAATAATTGAAAGGGGTGAGGATAGGCTTTGAAGAAGAGTATTCCATTGCTAGGAGCGAGTCAACTGATGAAGAGGAAGCTTGCATGCAGACTATAGCGAGTGCAATTGCTGTAGGGAAGCTTGCATGCAAAAGATAGCGAGTGCAATTGAAGGAGACAATAAACCTGCAAATCACATAAAAACAACCACAATAAGGTCGAACAATCCACCCTTTGAGAGTTGCATCACACCTGGGATTGGATTTCAAGCAATGTTGAATGGGTCCAATGTATCAGATCCAGGAATTATGTGGTAACTCAAGCTTCTGGAGTGGTATTGGAATAATTTTCAAGCTTTGCATGCACAGGAGCGAATGCCCTTGAGATATCTCATGCCAAAATTATTGCAATTTTTAGCAATTCAGTCAAATCTTCTTGTACAAACACCCGTAGAAAAGAGATCTTGTCCCTGCAATGGCTCTGATACCATGTAAAATTAGTCACAGCAGATCTAATGAACAAGTAAATCAATCACAACAGATGAACATAGAAAATATGGTGCAAAACTGTGCAAAACATGCAGCAGTGCTCTCTATCCCAGAAAGGGTGAATGAATTACAATACAAACTGTCACAATGACTGAGCAATTCGAATTGCCTAAGGAGGTCATTCGAATTACAGAATGGAGTAGCTTGACTCTAACTAGAAGTCCTCATCAATCAATCGGTGGTGCTCATCAATGCACAACAACCAGTCATCCAGGTGTCAATCTGAGTCTAACTGAGTGTAATAAGTGTAACTGAAGTGTGTAGCACTGATTTAGGATCTGGAGGCTCAGTGGGGGCGCATGGGAGGCTAACTGAAGTCAGAACAAGTCACCTAATCAAACTGGAGGTCCAACGGAAGTGATACAGTCAGTTGGGAGTGAAACTAGCCTCAAATCAGGGAGAATCGAAGCTAACTGAGTGTAACTGAAGTGGAACTGCAGTGGTAGGTGAACAAGTGTGCCCTTCTCTGGCAGTAGGTGAGAAGTGGGCGCCTTTCAGCCTAGGAGGGATAAAACTCTGTGGTAGGTGGCTCCCGGGTGCTAGAATGAAGTGGATAAGGTGCTGGAGGCATCAAACTGGTGACTGGGATGCATGCCAGTGCATGCAAACCCTAGATTCTGCATGCAAACCCTAATTTGCATGCAAGATCTTGAAAAAGATGATGTGGATATCCGAACACTAGGTTTCCACAGGAAGGGGTCGAGTACTCAAGTAGCGAGGTATGGAGTATTTATTGTTTTGAATTTTCCAGTTATAATAAATTGAGGCTTTTAAAGTTAGAATAGATATTGCAGCATTGTTCTCATTTCCAATATTATCAACTTTGAGGTTCTGCCCAGAACCCAGTGGAGGGTCTAGTAGGTCTAGCCAAGCTAGCCTTTGCTAGACAACTTATAATGTCTTCTAGGTTTGGGTTATTATAATTTCTTGTTTATAGGAAAATGTTTTCTATTGAATCGTATTTTGTTTTCGTAGTGCAGGGTTTTTATCTATGCCTATCAGTTCTTTTAAATTATTATCCTGTCTATACTGGAACACACACCAAATAGAAATAAAAACTAGACATCGAAACTTTCAAACTGTGAATTAAAAGTACCCAGTAGTGAAGGCATATTATAGTAATTTTCTCAAAGCTTCTCCATTATCAGTGAATCAGTCAACCACTACCACGAAAGCACCACATAACTTTTCTAAGGGTCGATTCCCAGGTTTTTATTTATGCCTATCCATTCTTTTAAATTATTATCCTGTCTATACTGGAACACACACCAAATAGAAATAAAAACCAGACATCAAAACTTTCAGACTGCGAATTAAAAGTACCCAGTAGTGAAGGCATGTTACAGTAATTTTCTCAAAGATTCTCCATTATGAGTGAGTCAGTCAACCACTACCACGAAAGCACCACAGAACTTTTCTAAGGGTCGATTCCCACAGTCAGCAAAATATCTACTTAGTACAAACAACACTTCTCTTATTAATTTGAAAACGCCGGTCAGGAGAACAATTCTCATCAACAATACATTGAAAGCCCATCTATTTACAAATCACCACAACATAGCAGAAAACACACAGAACTCTGTTATTTGAAACACACAACTAGGCTCTCCCCATCTTTCTTTTAAAAGAAAATGCAGGGATCACTACATAGGTACTTAGCAAACCAAAACGCCAAAGGCAGGGATCGAAACCCTGTAGGTTCACAAGTAAAGACAATATTGGTCAGACGCTTCTAATAACCAAAAATAAACACAACATGCAAATGAATGCTACGACATCATACATTTATAATCGCATATCTTTTAAAATACATCTTAAAGATTTGAAAACCCTGTTGGTCATGATTTCCCATCCATTAATAGGGTCTCATAGTCCAAACATTTAGGGTCATCCCTTGTAGAGAATTTAAACATGGGTTGGGGTATCAACACCTGAAGCAACTCACTAGCCCAGAAATGATCGCTACAAGCTAGTCAACTGACAGAATTACCACAGAAATCAACGAATACCGAGTTTTCTATTTAGCAATACAAATCAACGAGCTATAGGATAGAAACACAAACAACTTATACATCTTTATAAACTTCTCTTATGCCATAGGAAAGAAAAACGCGGAAACAAAGCAAAGATAATATGCATACATTTAGCATGGGGAAAAGAGTCAAACGACTTTTCCATCATAATCATAGACTAACATAGCTTTATTAAAAAGAAAATACAGTGGCCATAGTTTCTTTACACGGCCATTTAAACTCGATAGAAACCGAAAATGCAGAAGTCCTAACCCATTTCCAAACTTCAAAGACGAGCTCCACGAATACATACAGGGGAGAATACTCTTTCAAAAACCAACATTTACATAAGCACGAATACATGGAAGGCATGGAAACCCTTAGTAGATCCTACCATCAAAATATTATTACAACAATGTACCACACACCGGCTCAAGCCAAAGGTGACCTCCCTGGATATTCCAAGTCTGAGTGAGCCAAAGGCGTCACGAATCTCCCCATTGCCAACTTTTCAAACCCTTCTCCAAGTCACCGAGATAGATAAGGTGAGGGGTCGAAAGAACCTAGGTATTACCAGTCAAAATGCTTGGCATAATTCGTATTGCTTCCCCTTCTGGCCATGCAGAGAGTCACCATACCTATTAGTGAGAGAAAACGAAAAAGAAGTTAGGGTCTGGAGCAATTCTTAAAACTAGAAATGAGAGGAGAAGTATTAACAGTAAAAGCATGGACATAGTTTTACCTGTGGTATAACCTCTGCATCGTAGTCGTGATCTCCAAACCTTACCCTGGCCATGAGCGTAGCTCAATCCAGGCACAACCACATCACAAACAGAGCTAGAAACCCTCGCATCCAACAGACCAAGTGAAACCACGACTTGGCAAACTTTGGTGTAACTTTCGCTAAAGGCATTAGTCTAGTTGGCCAAAGCCATGTGATTTTCATGTGTGTTATTAATGCTTTCAACTACCACGTTGGTTCTGCATTGCAATTGATCAAACTATGTAGTATAGTCATGTGGGTGCATTACCCTTAGTTTATTAATACAAAAACAAGGTTCTCAACTCCTTCATGATAGCATAAGGGTGGTTCCACGTTTAGAGTTTTTACATAGGGTAGTTGCCAACCATATGGCCACCAAGGGACACCTGCATAGGAGATAACAATTTAATAGGCATTAGCATAATCTCTAAGTAAGTCCATAGGTTTTCCCCTATTCACACCTTACCTCTCGACGACACCGCCAGAAGTGTTTAATCAAACCCCAAAGATTCAGGGTGTTTCAACTTCCCTCATCAGGTTCATCATGCCTGAGAATTGACATTTGACAATTGACAATTCAAACATACATTTAGATTAAGTAATAAGAATAGTATTATTGCATGGCACAACTTTACACCCACGTGTTCATCCTAATTACTTCCGCACAAAAGCTTGACTGATAAAGTTACCTTGCTAGAAGTTTTCTTAACACATTGAAAAGGCAAATGCAAGTATCAATACTTTTCATATTACTGTAGGGAAATATCATACATGTATAATCTATGTTAGGTGATTTAGGAAGAAGAAGATTTTTTTTTATCTCACTATTTAAGGGACATTACAAGGGGTAGAGAGCCCAGCTATAAAACTAAGTGACCTATTGGGCTCATTACAATCAGAAAACATCAGCTATAGTTACACAGTAAACAGGAAGCTTACATTTGGAAATTTCATTTTGTTTATGTAAAAATGAACTATAAAATTTTCTTTCTGTCCTTTATGCTTATATAACATTTCAGGTATAGGCACTATCTGAAAATGAATGCAGAATAGGGAAGCAGCATACACGGAAATACGGACTCACCACCCCGAGAGCAAGAGCTGGTGGTTGAACTAAAATCAAATTTGATGAAGTCTATGCAAAATCTGAAGGCAGAGTTCCAAAGTTTCCGAGATGAAAACATGCAAGAAAGAAGAGAGCATCAATCCATAAATGAGGCACTGCTTCAGACCTTAACAAAGGAAAAACCTCTTGGATAGCCCACACTCTTAGTCAACACTTTAAAAAAAGGAAACAGTCACACAAAAATAACTGCCAGCCAAAAGGGAGAAGAGCAGGGAGAACACATACCTAAATCAATGGAAGAGGACTGTAAGAGCTCTTCCAACGATAAAGGTTCACCACCTCCTTGCAAGAAAAGGAAGAAAAGTGATGACAGTATGCAATGGGAATTCAAAAAGATAAAGGCCCCAACCTATGATGGAGAGATTAACTCTGGGGAAAAGGTTGAGGAGTGGATGCTAGGGAGGAATAAATACTTAAAAGTTCATAATTACTCCAATGAAATGCAAGCTCGACTAGCCATATACAACCTGAATGGTAAAGCTGCCAGATGGTGGCGGGACTTCAAACACACCAAAGGACAAGAAATGAGAGACATAACCTGTGATATTTTCAGTAGAATATTCCAGGACAAATATATGTCTGAAAGATTCTTTGACAAGAAAATTAAAGAATTTCATGAGTTAAAAATGGGCTCCCTGACTATGGAAGCATTCATAAACCGATCCTTAGACTTGCTACACTATGTGCAATACATTAAGGATGAGAAGGTCAAAATACAGCAATTCTTGGGAGGGTTGCCACCAAACTTTAGAGAAAAGATAGAGTTTGACATGCCCAAAACCCTGGACATAACCTTACATAAAGAAATACTATGTTATGAACACGGACAGCCAAGGAATGACAACCTCAACAGAAACAGAGATAGGTTCAGAACATTCACGGACAACCGCAGACCGGGTTTTATACCTCCACCCTATCGGAATCATAACAACATTTTTCCGCCCAATAGAGGCTTCAACTGACCTCAAGCATGACCAAGTGCACCCCCACCACCTATCAACAGGCCAGCTTTCAACAAAGGGACAAAAGATGTCCCACTGATTGTTTCTTGTTGGAAATGCCAAGGGCCACACTACTATAGAGACTACCCCAACAAAACGGATGGAGTTTTACACAATGTCCAAGCAGAACCTACCATTGGAGGCATGGTAAAGACACCCAGGATTTATGTTGCTCTTGATGGATGGCAGGCAGATCACCAAGCCACCATGGTTGAAATAGAGGGTAAGATCTCTAACACTGCCATTTCAGTTTTAATCGATCTCGGTGCTTGCCAAAGTTATATCTCCCCTAAGTTAGTGGACACTTGTAAGTTGAATCGAGAACCTCATGAGAAATCGTGGCTGGTACAACTAGCCACCGGTACCAAACGAAAGGTCTCCGAGTTAGTTAAGACTTGTGAGACAGACTTAAGCAAGTTTCAAACTAGGTTAGATTTAAACATTCTACCCCTATGGTCGTACGATGTACTCATCAGCATGGATTGGTTAGAAGAACACCATGTCCTACTAGAATGCTTAAACAAATCCTTATTCTGCAAGGATGACCAAGGGAATTAGAAGACAATTCAAGGTATCCCTAAGAAAGTGTCGGTGCGATAGATCATTTCCTTACAAGCAAATAAATGCATCAGGAAAGGTTGTAAACTCTTTGCTGTCAATATCCAAAACATAGAAACTAAGAGGGAATAGAAGATCGAATATTTCCCACTCCTCGTAGATTTTAAAGATGTATTTCCCGAAGAAATACCACGATAACACCCCAAACGAGACTTAGACTTTTCCATCAAGCTAACACCCTGGTCAGTACCAGCTTCTAAAGCCCCGTACCGCATGAGCACACCAGAATTGGTGGAACTAAAGCTTCAGTTACAAGAGTTAATAAATAAAGGATACATTCAACCAAGTGTGTCCCCTTGGGGCGCACTAATACTCTTCATCAAAAAGAAAGACAGAATGATGCGGATGTGCATCGATTATCGCCAACTCAACAAAATGACCTTTAAGAACCGCTACCCACTCCCTAGGATCGACGACTTGTTTGACCAGGTCAGAGGAGCGAAGATCTTCTCAAAGATCGACTTGCGATCTGGATACCATCAGGTGAGGATCCATGATGCAGATATCAACAAGACCGCGTTTCGAACCCATTACAGCCTCTACGATTTTGTAGTGATGCCCTTTGGGTTGACGAATGCACCGGCCAACTTTATGTGCATGATGAACATTATCTTTAGTAAATACCTCGATAAGTTCGTTTTAGTCTTCATTGATGACATCTTGATCTACTCCACGAACAAAGTGGAACATGAGGAACATATTAGAATTGTTCTCTGTATACTACAGGAACACCAGCTTTACGCCAAGTTTAGTAAGTGCGATTTCTACAAACCCCATATTCAATACTTAGGACATATCATTTTCAAGAAGGGAATAGCTGTCGACCCCAAAAAGGTCAAAGCTATCGAAGAATGGGCCACGCCTACTTGCGTATTTGATATAAGATCGTTCTTAGGATTAGCCGGCTACTATCGAAAGTTCATTGAGAAATTTTCATGGATTGCATGTCCCATGACTGCCTTGTAGAAAAAGGCAAACAAGTTTATTTGGACGGATAAGTGCGAAGAAAGCTTTCAAAAGATGAAGCAACTACTGATTAGTGCACCGATTTCGTGTATTGCGGATCCCAATGGGGACTTCATCATTTGCATGGGTGCAAGCAAGGAAGGACTTGGGGGAGTCTTTATGCAAGACAATTTTTCCATATGCTACAAATCGAGGAAACTAAAAGAACATGAGCAAAACTACCCTACTCATGACCTCGAACTAGCCGCCATCATCCACGCTCTGAAGATGTGGTGACATTATCTCATGGGAAAGAAATTCCTATTGATGACTGATAACATGAGCTTGAAGTACCTTCTCAACCAACCCAACCTAAATGCAAGGCAGGCCAAGTGGTTAGCCTTCCTTAGTGAATACCATTTCGAACTTAACCATATAAAAGGAAAGGAAAACAAGATTGCGGATGCCTTGAGCCATCGAGCACATATGCTTTACGAGGTCACAATGAGCCAAACCAACTCAGATTTACACCACACAATTCGAACGGCTTGTAAGAGTGACCGTTACTACATGAAAATTCTTGCAAAGATCCAAGACGATAGATTATTCCAACAATAGAAGGAATACAAGATAGACGAGTCAGGACTACTATGGTCAGAAGAGAGACTTTACGTCCCAGAGAGTAGAGACATTAGATCAAACATTCTCACCGATTTTCACCAGAAACCCTATTCGGGGCACCCCGGATATCAAAAGATGATATCAGCCGTCAAGAAGCATTACTTTTGGCCTAAGTTGAAAGCTGACATCGCCATGTTCATCGCGAAATCTTAGGAGTGCCAACTAGTCAAAGCAGAACACCAACACCCCTCCCGATTACCTCGACCCTTACCCATTCCAGAATGGAAATGGGAAGTGATAAGTATGGACTTCATTACAGGCTTACCCAAGAGTAAGGAACTGAACGAATCCATATTTGTAGTGGTAGACAAGCTGTCTAAAGCAACCCACTTTATACTGTTGAAATCTACCTACAAAGCAGTTCACATTGCAGAAATATTCTTAAAAGAGATCTTTCGATTGCACGGGATACCTAAGGCAATCATTTCCAATCGAGACACAAATTTCACTAGTAACTTCTGGAGAGCATTGTTCTCCGGTTTGGAAACCCAGTTACAATTCACTACTGCATACCATCCCCAGACTGACAGAAAAACAGAATGAGCAAACCAAATCCTCGAGGACATGTTGAGGATGTATGTCACCAACAACCCCACCAAGTAGGAAGATTATTTGCACCTCGCAGAGTTCGCATACAACAATGGTTATCAAACCTTGGCCAAAATGAGTCCTTTCGAGGTACTCTACGACAGGAAATGTCGGACACCCGTGACTCGGGACAGTCCAGTAGACAGACTTATGTTAGGACCTGACCTACTAAAGGACTTGGAACAACTAATCTCCAAGGTACAACTGAACCTAAAAGAAGCACAAGACCTCCAAAAGAGTTATGCCGAAAATAAAAGAAAAGACAAAGACTACCAAGTTGGTGAACATGTGTTTCTAAAAATAAAGGCAAAACAAATCTCATTGAGCTTGGGACGTTGTGGGAAACTAGCCCCAAGATTCTGTGGAACTTCCGAAATACTGACCAAGAAGGGCCTAGTAGATTATGAATTAGCCTTAACAGCTCATATAAAATTTCATAATGTTTTTCATGATTCACTATTAAAGAAATATGTATACGATACTAAACATGTTATCGATTGGTCCTTATTACAGGTGGAGCCTGAAGGGTAGTCCACGCCAGAACCACTCCACATTCGGGACAACAGAGAGGTGGAGCTTAGGAGGAAGACCATCACTCAGCTGAAAGTGCAATGGAGGCACTTTGGGCCAGATGAGGCTACTTGGGAGAATGAGACCACCATGAAAGAGGCATACCTTGCCTTATTTCATGACTTCATTCCTAGTCCCTAGAAACACCGGGACGGTGTTATTTCTAAGCGGGGAGGGATGTAATATCCTGAATTTTTGGACTAACTAATTTTGTTGTTATATTGGGCCACGACCCTAGCACCTATGTTTTATTTGGGGTATTTGGCATGAGCCCTGTCACCTATAATTATTCTTTTATATATATTGACATATCGAGCATGGACCCTAACTGACTTCTTTATTTGAGTGTATACTGGGAAAAAAGGCCCTGATATTGTAATGATGTTACTTAGCTTTGATATGGGTACAAGCCCTAATATACTGAGATGATCTTTTGTTACTTACTGTGCAGAGCTATGATTTTACATGATTAGACTTATGAGTGTGTTGAGCGTGGACTCAGAAACACACATATAACCTACGTATTGGGCATAAGCCCCGATGTACCTACAAGAATGTTTATGTACTAGGAGTAATCCCTGAGGTACATTGAGTGTTGGGCCTAAGCCCTGGAGAACTCCAAGCTTGATAAATGGATACCGGATCCGAGGCAACTTAAAGATTCTAGATGTGCCTCACAACGACATTCTAGCACTAGGGTTGGGCATAGGCTCAGGAATTGCACTAGCATAACGCCCATGTGAGAGTGTTGAGTTAAAAGGCTTTGAAGAGCACTCGAGGTTACTGCAGTGCAAAATTGTTGAGTCGGAAGGACTCTGAATAGCACTTTTACTTTCATCAAACTTATTTTATTTGATTAGATAATTCATCTTTTATCTTGATCAAGTACTGCGGGAACTACCGTGTTAAACGAGGGAATCCGACATGCAAAGAGAGGGAGACTAGAGGTACATAACCAAGCCTATCGAGACCATCCAAAGAATTGGACCTTTTCCTTAAAAGTCAAAAGAAGTATCATGTGAAGCTACATAATCTAATAAAAGATAATTACCAGCAGTCTTTTATGACTAACATGCCTAAAAGCCTTAAGGCTTATGTTATTATTGAAAGCTTTAATAATAATGTATCATTTTCTAATTGTCAAATATATTTATTATAGATGGCTCATGCATTATTTAAATATTATTAATGAGGTGTTACTAGTTAAAGTAAAACATTATCATTATTATTGTTAATATAATTATTATTGAGAGTTGAAATCAAAATCACTTATAGTTAAATAGTTGGAAAAGTCCTAGTTCAAAAGGACTAGATATTTAATTAAATAATATCTTTTAAATATTAATTATTTAATTTAAAGAAACTAATTATTCAACAGTCCTAATTAAAAGACTTCCCTACTTAAAGAGGCATATCCCAAGTTTGGGGATCATCTATCTTTCCATTATCATTCTCTGATGGTAACTGCAGGAAAAACGTTTGCTCCAAGAAACTGAACCAGCAGTAACCCTAAGTCATTTATCTCTTTTGCATGTTGGAATCCAGCTCGGGGGGATCCCTACAGAACCAGGAACGGTTGTAGGATCATGGTTGGGAGGAACATGGTAACCCAAAGTTATCCAGCTACAGGAAATCATCCTAACAGTTTAGCGAGATACAACAGGATCTGCATTAACTGTTGTTGAGTGTACAATTTTCTACTGAAAGGAATCAAGTGCCAAGTAGCTAGGTTTCCACTGGAAGGGGTCGAGTACTCAAGCAACCAGGTATGGAGTATTTATTGTTTTAAATTTTCCAATTATAATAAATTTAGGCTCTTAAAGTTAGAATTGATACTACAACATTGTTCTCATTTCCAATATTATCAACTTCAAGGTTTCGCCCAGAACCTAGTGGAGGGTCTAGCAGGTCTAGCCAAGCTAGCCTTTGCTAGACAATACATAATGTCTTCTAGGTTAGGGTTATTATAATTTCTTGTTTATAGGAAAATGTTTTCTGTTGAATCGTATTTCCTTATTCGTAGTGCAGGTTTTTTATCTATGCCTATCATTTCTTTTAAATTATTATCCTATCTATACTGGAACACAAACCAAATAGAAATAAAAACTAGACATTGAAACTTTCATACTGCAAATTAAAAGTACCCTGTAGTGAAGGCATGTTACTGTAATTTTCTCAAAGCTTCTCCATTATCAACGAATCAGTCAACTGCTACCACGAAAGCACCACAGAACTTTTCTAAGGGTTGATTCCCACAGTCAACAGAATATCTACTTAGTACAAACAACACTTCTCTTATTAATTTGAAAATGATGGTCAGGAGAACGATTCTCATCAACAATACATTGAAAGCCCAACTATTTACAAATCGCCATAACATAACAGAAAACACTCAAAACTCTGTTCTTTGAAACACACAACTAGGGTCTCCCCATCTTTCCTTTAAAAGAAAATACAGGGATCACTACATAGGTGCTTAGCAAACCAAAACGGCAAAGGCAGGGATCGAATCTCTCTAGGTTCACAGGTAAAGACAATACTAGTCAGATGCTTCTCATAACGAAAAATAAACATAACAGGAAAACGAAGGCTATGACATCATACATTTATAATCGGGTATCTTTTAAAATACATCTTAAAGGTTTGAAAACCCTGTTAGTCACGATTTCCCATCCATTGATCAGGTCTCATAGTCCAAACATTTAGGGTCATCCCTTGTAGAGAATTTAAACACGGGTTGGGGTATCAACCCCTAAAGCATCTCACTTAGCCCCGAAATGATCACTACAAGCTAGTCAACTAACAGAATTACCATAGACATCAACGAATACAGAGTTTTCTATTTAGCAATACAAATCGACTAGCTACAGGATAGAAGCACAAACAACTTATACATTTTTATAAACTTCTCTTACGCCATAGGAAAGAAAAACGCAGAAACATAGAAAAGATAATATGCATACATTTAGCATGGGGAAAAGAGTCAAACGACTTTCCATCATAATCATAGACTAACAGAGAATTATTAAAAAGAAAATACAATGGCCATAGTTTCTTTACACGGCCATTTAAACTTGATAGAAACAGCAAACACAGAATTCCTTTCCCCATTTCCAAACTTCAAAGACGAGGTCCACAAATACATACAAGGGAGAATACTCTTTCAAAAACCAACATTTACATAAGCACAAATACATGGAAGGCATGGAAACCCTTAGTAGATCCATCCATCAAAATATTATTACAAGAATGTACCAGACACTAGGTCAAGCCAAAGGCAACCTCCCTGGAGATTCCAAGTCTGAGTGAGCCAAAGGCATTACGAATCTCCCCATTGCGAAATTTTCAAAGCCTTCTCCAAACCATCGAGACAGATAGGGTGAAGGGTTGAAAGAACCCAGGACTTACCAGTCCAAATGCTTGGCACAATTCATATTGATTCCCCTTCTGGCCACGCAGAGAGTCACCATACCTGTCAGTGAGAGAAAACAAAAAGAAGTTAGGGTCTAGAGCAGTTCTTAAAACTAGAAATGAGAGGAGAAGTATTAACAGTAAAAGCATGGACATAGTTTTACCTGTGGGATAACCTCTGCATCGTAGTCGTGATCTCCAAACCTTACCCTAGCCATGAATGTAGCTCAGGCTAGGCGCAACCACATCAAAAACAGAGCTAAAAACCCTCGCAGCCAACAGACCAAGTGAAACCACAACTTCGAAAACTTTGGCGTAACTTTTGATAAAGGCCTTAGTCTAGCTAGCCAAAGCCATGTGATTTCCATGTGTGTTATTATTGCTTTCAATTACCACATTGGGTCTCCATTACAATTGATCAAACTATGTAGTATAGTCGTGTGGGTGCATTACCCTTAGTTTATTAATACAAAAACAAGGTTCTCAACTCCTTCATGTAGCATAAGGGTGGTTCCACTTTTAGACTTTTTACATAGGGTAGATGCCAACCATATGGCCACCAAGGGACATCTGCATAGGAGACAACAATTAAATAGGCGTTAGCATAATCGCTAAATAAGTCCATAGGTTTTCCCCTTTTCACACCTTACCTCTTGGTGACTTCGCAAGAAGTGTTTAATCAAACCCCAAAGATTTAGGGTGTTTCAACTTCCCTCATCACGTTCATCATGCCTAAGAATTGACATTTGACAATTGGCATTTCAAACATACATTTAGATTAAGTAATAAGAATAGTATTATTGCATGGAAAAACTTTACCCCCACGTGTTCATCCTAATTACTTTTGCACAAAAGCTTGACTGATAAAAGTTACCTTGCTAGAAGTTTTCTTAACACATTGAAATGGAAAATGCAAGTATCAATACTTTTCATATTACTGTAGGAAAATCTCATACATATTTAATCTATGTTAGGCGATTTAACAAGAAGAAGAATTTTTTTTTATCTCACTATTTAAGGGACATTACAACCTGCCATCTAATACAAAGATTGGGCTTGTTCTCGGAAGGTAAATCTTGTCTATTTTTACATATTAGGTTTTCTGATTGAAGAGTCTAAATCCTGTGTGCATTCAGCCCCATCTTCACGACTAGCTCGCACTAATTGTGCCCTTCTTTCCATGCAGCATAGTCCAGGCTCATCTTCTGCACATTCCACTCACCTTTGCTGCCATATTCCACCTGCACCTCCTTTCCCAGCCCACGCATTCACTCTCTCAACCCTCATCTATGCTTGGCCTTTCCAACCTACTCCATATTAATCCCACTCAGCCATATTCATGCTTGCACTCTTGGTCCTCTTCGCTATCACTCAATACACATTAACGCAACCCCATATGAAACGATGCCCATCTGAAATGCTTAGCCCATGATCCAAGTTGCCCATCATTAATGCAGCCCCATCTGAAACGCTACCCATCTGAAAACGCTTGGCCCATCTTCACGCTTTCCCATCATCCAAGCTCCCCATCAGCACGCAACTCCCATCTCTTTCTTTGGGCCATCTTCCATGCTCCCCATTATCAACGCAGTCCCATGTTGGCCTTTTCCCTCACACGGCACCCTTCTGCTTGCCTATCCTAGCGGATCCCTCTCTGTCCGTGTGCCTAGTTGTTCCTTGCCCAAACCTCTACCTTGTTCCACCACTGCCCAATGCAACCAGCATTTCCTATGGGGATGACTAGAAATGCTTAGGACTAATATTTCCCATGCTACATGCAACTCTCATCCCTTTTTGGTAGATCAATTGGTATCAGAGCATCTAGATCCCAAGAAGAAGCAACAAAAGAACCAACTACAATAAGGTTTTTAGATTTCTTTTTTTTTCCCTAAGGTTTATGCTTTGCAAGTAGATCTCACACCCTTCTCATGGTTTTCTACAGTCCATGTTGGATTCACAGATCTTCCTACCCATAGGAGCCCAAAGATCTCCACCATAGATAGGAGATTCATAGATCTTCATGCCCATAGATCTCTCCCTCTAAATCCATCTATTGTTCGTTAAGCCTCCAGCCCCAGTTTTTTTTTTCTATGAGATGCCTCCTAGATGAGACCCTTTGGCCACTGACTCAGATTCTAATGCCTCTAATCCAGTCCAGGAACTAGCACCTACTCTCAATGAGCTAATCAGAATGCAACAACAGACCCACCCAGATCCATTCAAGCTAGATACTAGGTTCCAACTCCCTAAGTTCGCGGGACAAACCATTGGAGAAGTGGTGGACTCATGGATCCGCAGCCTTTCTACCTATTTTAGGACTTGCACGGGCCTTACGGAAGAGAGAAAGCTTTAGATTGCAGCATTACAGTTGGAAGGACTTGCTCAAACATGGTGGGACACAGAGCAAGAAAAGGCCACCTTGGTGATAGAAATTGGAGCTTGAGTAGAGTCTTCTTCTTCTCAACCGATCAACACTTGGGCTCGAATGTGCGAAGCTTTGAGAGATCGGTTATACCCACCCAGGTATCTTCAATCCTTATGGATCTGATGGCACCAACTCCGCCAACTTCCTACGCAAGGAGTCCAAGCATATATTGAAAACTTCTCCAAGCTTCAACTTCAACTCCACATTCGAGACCAAGAAGAGGTATTAATCCTTAAATTTAATTCGGGTTTATTATTTCAGTTCCGTAGAGAAGTTGAGTTATTTGAAAATTCTACATTGGATAAAGCTTTTCAAAGAGAATTGGCAGTTGAAAGAGGTAGCTCCTCGGGGCCGTACTCTGCAATCCTGTCCCAACCAAAATCCAACTACCTCACAAAATACCATACCCAATACTGCATCCCTCTTTTCATCCACTCATCCTACCAATCGAATGGAAAATCCATCATGGTGTTCCTTCCACAAGGCTAATTCCCACAACACTTAAGATTGTCGAGTTTTAAATGCTCTCAAAACCACCAAAACTCTCTTTACCAAGATTATGTCATCCCAACCTATAGAGGAAATTGCTGAGGTTCCTCTTGAGAATCCTACTGAAGTAGATCCTTCATTGATCTTAATGACATCCAAAGATTCAAATTTAGCTACCTTACCCCTCTTTACTCATAAATTCAAAATCAAAGATTCTTTGGCCTTGCTCATCATGGATAATGGCATTCAGAAAAATTTGGTTTCCCAAGAGCTAGTCCAGTGTCTCCACCTCCCCATTACTCCTCATCCGAAACCATATCAGCTATGATGGGTCCAAAAGGATGATCCTCGTCTATTGGTTTCTAAGCGTTGCCTCGTAACATTTTCCATCGGACATTTTAGAGACTCTGTGCTATGTGGTGTATCTCCATTAGATTGTGTTGATATACTTCTTCACATCCTTTACCAAGACCAATGCAATGCTAATTATACAGCCAAATCTTGTCAATATAAACTTACCAAGAATGTTCACACTTATATCCTTAACTCAGCCCCACCAAAACCCACAAGAACAAAGGAAAAAATCGCTCATGTCCATCTTAACCAGTGCATTTCTCTTTGTTTGGTCTGACCCATGCAACCAGACAACACCATGCATCCCATCCCAAAATCCATGGTTCCTCTCATACAATAATTTGTTGATGTTTTCGAACCCCCTGCTGGACTTCCCCCTCGTGACACATATACCATCTATTAACCTCATTCTGGGTACTGCTTTACCCAATACACCTTCATACCGCCTTGCCCCACGGGAAACAAATGAAATTGAAAAGCAGTTGACAAAACTAATCAACTCAGGACACATTCAACCATCCTCTTCTCCTTGTGCTTCACCAGCATTTGTTATCCCCAAGAAAGACACCCCAAAAATGCGCCTGGTCACTGATTATCGAGCCCTTAACAAGGATAAGGTGAATAATCGCTACCCCCTACCCCGGATTGAAGAGTTACTCGACACCCTACAAGGTGCTAAATGGTTCACCAAGATGGATTTGATAGCAGGATATCATCAGGTTCGAATGAACCCAGCTGATGTTTGGAAGACAACATTAAAGACCAAGTTTGGTCTCTTTGAGTGGAAGGTCATGCCTTTTGGCCTTACAAATGCTCTAGCCACCTTCATGTGGCTCATTAATGATATTTTCAGGAAGCATTTGGGTCATAGTGTGATTATATATTTAGATGATATTCTGATTTTTAGTAAGTCATGGGAAACACATCTTCAGCATGTTCGGCAAGTTCTTGAAATACTCAGAGACCACAAGTTGCAGGTTAAGAAAAATAAGTCTTATTTTGGCCAGTGCTCAGTTCCATACCTTGGTTTTGTGGTGGACTCAGAAGGTATTCATCCTGATCCTTCACGAATCAAAGCATTCAAAAAATGGCCAACACCTTCTTCGGCCAGCCAGCTAAAAAGCTTCCTAGGTGGCATAAATGTTTATTGTAAGTTTGGTCTACATTTCTCTCAGATTGCTCGTCCGTTACATCAGCTCTCCAAACGCACTTCTACCTTTGTTTGGAATGATGAAGCCACCCGCAACTTTATTCATATCACAGAGGCTCTATGTTCAGTTCCAGTATTGCATTTTCCATACCTCTCTCAACCATTTGAGATTGAGTCAGATGCCTCACAATATGCTATTGGTGCCATGATTAAACAGAGAGGACATCCTATTTCTTACCACTCAGAAACACTTTCGGATGTGAAGAAAAACTATAGCACCTATGAAAAGGAATTTTACAACCTAGTGCAAGCTCTCAAGCAATGGCACCATTATCTATTGGGAAATGAGACTATTCCACATACATACCATCATCCTCTGATTTTCATTAATTCCCAATCAAAGATATAGGAACAAAGGCATCAAAAATGGGAAGCCTATATTCAACAATTCCATGTGGTTATTAAATACAGGAAGGGAACCTCTAACAAGATGGTTGATCTTCTCAGTAGGCCACCCACTCTAGTGTTCCACCTACTTGAGGTTTGTTGTGCTACCTATGATGCATGGAAAGACAAGTATACTCCTCATTGAGACTTTTAAGAAGCATGGGATGCATTACAAGACCCTATAGTCATCAACCAAACTCCTTTTTTGGACTACACCATCCATGATGGATGGCTCTACAAGTTAAATTTTCTATGTGTCCCACAGTGTGATGATCATTTTCTGCTCATTAAAGAAGCTCATGCATCTGCATGTGGAGGCCACTTTGGTACCACTAAGACCATTCAATTCCTCCAACGTCATTTCTATTGGCCTTCTCTTCAACATCAAGTCGAGAGATTCATAAGAGCCTGTGCCTTATGTTCTCAATCCAAACCATCCAATCGAAAGCATGGCCTATATAAACCTCTCCTGCTACCTTCCAGGCCATGGGAATCAGTTTCTATGGGTTTCCTAAGTGGACTACCCACTACCCAATGAAAACATGATGCAATTTGAGTAGTCGTATGTCGTTTTAGAAAAATGGCTCTCTTCCTGGCTTACACAGAGACCACTATGGCCTCTCAAACAACAAAACTATATTTCCAACATGTGTGGCCTCATTTTGGCCTACCAAGCAACATCATTTCAGATCGAGACTCCCGCTTCCCGAGTTCCTTTTGGAAGACACTCTAGGCACTACTTGGATGTCAACTTAAATTCTCCACAGCCTTCCATCCTCAAAAGGACGGCCAAATAGAGGTAGTCAACCGTGTCTTGGTTCATGCTCTCTGTACTAATTTTGGATGTAGAAAACAGTGGGATAATTATTTGCATATTCTCCAACATAGCTACAACAGAGCAACACATTCGGCTACCGATTTTTCACCTTTTGAAGTATGCTTAGGATTCAAGCCAGCTTCTCCGCCGAGCTTCCCCTCACATTGGAAACCCATGGTACAACTCATTAGCAAAAACAACAATACTCAACTCAGAGATTTCTTCTACAAATTGCACATCGCCACATGCAGGTCATGGAGGCTATCAAAGCATCTCAAGCACCCGCAAAGCTCAGACATGACAAACATAGGATAGACATTTCCTTTCAACTGAGAGATCGAGTCTGGTTGCGTTTGGACAAGAAACGATTCAAAGGAAAACATCATAAAATTCATCCACTTTGATATGGCCCCTACACTATTCTGGAAAAGATTGGGGAAAATGCCTATCACTTGAACCTCCCTCCTCAGCTTGGCATCCACAAGGTAATCATAGTCAATCATCTGAAATTATTCGAGCCTTCACTATTGGATGAACCAGTCACAATTACCCATCTTGTGGACAATATTCCAGAATTCTAGCTTCCTTTGTCAAAATATACTATCCTCGACACTAAGACACGTTCTACTCACCACCGGGCTTACACCTCCTACCTTCTGTCATGCAAAGGACAGACTCTAGCTCAAGCAAAATGGATGACATCTGAGATCATGTGAATTCAGTTCCCTCATCTGCTCATGGAAGCCGGGACGCTTCCATATCTAAATAGGGAGGATTTGGGCCACAAAGAAGCTAGCCTTTTTTGCAACCCATAGTGGACATTAGTAATAATAAACTTAGTTAAGTGTGCTAATTGTATTAGAGCATATTTATGTAAATAAGTGAGGTCCTTTGCTTATAAATGGAACCTGCCGTCTAATACAAAGATTGGGCTTGTTCTCCGAAGGTAACTCTTGTCTATTTTTACATATTAGGTTTTCTAATTGAAGAGTCTATATCGTGTGTGCATTCAGCCCCATATTCACGCCCAACTCACATTGATTGTGCCCTTCTTTCCACGCAGCACAGTACAAGCTCATCTTCTACACATTCCACTCACCTTTGCTACCATCTTCCACCTGTGCCTCCTTTCCTAGCCCACGCATTCACTCTCTCAGTCCTCATCTGCGCTTGGCCTTTCCAACCTACTCCATCTTAATCCCACCCAGCCATATTCACGCCTGCACTCTTGGTCCTCTTCGCTGTCACTCAATACACATCAACGCAGCCCCATATGAAACGCTCCCATCTAAAACGCTTGGCCCATCATCCAAGCTTCGCATCATTAATGCAGCCCCATCTAAAATGTTGCCCATCTGAAAACGCTTCGCCCATCATCCAAGCTGCCCATCATTAACACAGTCCCTTATTCTACGCTTATCCCATCTTCACTCTTGCCCATCATCCAAGCTGCCCATCAGCATGCAGCTCCCATCTCTTTGTTTGGGCCATCTTCCACGCTCCCCATTATCAACGCAGCCCCATGTTGGCCTTTTCCTTCACGCAACACCCTTCTGCTTTCCTATCCTAGCGGATCCCTCTCTGTCCATGTGCCCAGCTGTTCCATGCCCAAACCTGTACCTTGTTCCACTAGTTCCCAATGCGCCCAGCGTTGCCTATGGGGATAACTAGAAATTCCCACGACTAATATTTCCCATGCTGCATGCAACTCTCAGCCCTTTTTGGCAGATCAAATACCATTGCTAGGATCCTCTTCTTTCACCTTCATCCCCATTTTTGTATCATGCTATTCTCATGGGCATTTATTTCATTTCATTTGATTTATTTTGGCCTTTTGAACCCATAATTGTAGGTTATTGTGTTAATAAAACATCATTTTATTTAACTAATTTATTTAACTAGTTTTTATTCTCCTTTATTAGTCTCTCATGTAAAAAAATACTACTATTTTCATTCTAAATATTTTACTTTTCAACCTTTTACAGGCATATTTTCGGTCTAGTTTTGTGAACCTAGAATAAATAGACTACTCATTTCATTATTGTCATGCAAGTACATTTAATTTTTCAAAATATAATTTCTATTAATTTCTAGAGCCATTTTTTGAAAACTTAATTGGTCGTATACCACAGAAATGAAGATGGAATAAATTGATAAAAAATTAAAAAATAGTTTCATGACACTCATGCACGGAAACTTCCGAGAAGCCAACTTCCGAGAAGCCAAGGAGGAAAGCCATCTCGGTCTTTTAAATTAATGTGGCAAGGCAATTAAGAAGTGGCATGTCAATTTTATGAAATTTAAAGGTAAGTATTATTTATCTATCTCGATCACTATATATACAAACTATTTTAATGTGTTTTTGTAAAAATGTGCATTACAAAACCATTCATATTGTATTTAAAATTCTATTTTATAATAAACGAAGTGTGTTCTTTGTTTTGATTTTGATATACTTTAAAAACATTAAAGTGACAATGTCAAAGATATTTTACTTTTTCCAAGTAAATGTGAAGAGTTTACATCTCATTAAACATGAATAAAAAAACATTTACACATGTACAAAAAGGACTTCACTAGATATAGTTATCAAATTGGTTATCCATATTTGAGACTCTAGGAATTGACCTCTTGTGCTAACTCACATCCCTTCAAGATCAATATCTATTTACAAAATCTCAATTTACCAAAATGTAGAGACATTGCCACCTTGTGGCTCTTCGTTGTTAGAAAAATGTAATGGAGTTGAGGTTGTTATCATTTTCTAATTTGTATAATTTTTTAATATTTCTAATTTTTTAATGCTAAACCATAAAGAAATTTTCAACTATCTTCAATCAAAGACATACAAAACTAAAAGGTTGATTCTTTATGCTTTCATTTTTTATCCAAATTTTCATTTTAATTTTTTTCAAAGGCATTGACTTTGGTACTTGTATTTTCAGGATTCTATTAATTGTTCTTTGTAAATTTTGGAAATTTTTTTACTTTTTTATTTTATTTGGTGTTTCTTATGTTAATTTATCCTTAAGCCTTTTTCTATTTTTAATTCTATCATCTATCTATATTAGATTAGATTATATTTGATTATAATGTTTTTTTTGAAGAGTTTTCATTCTATTTTTTTTAAGTGGAAAACAATGGCTGGATAGCTATAACAACATTTGATAATAACTTGGAATTTATGAGAAGCATTTAGGTTAAAAGATCCTTGCAAAAATTAACTTTAAAATTGAGCTTCATTGTTTTCATAGCTCAAATTTCTATTACAATACTGCAAAATCCAACATATTAAAATTGGCCGAGAGGAAGCATCGGCCCTTTTACAAACCAACAAAAAAGAAGGGGTTTGACATAACTAAAATCCAACATGTTACAGTACAAGTATTCACCCTTAACAAACCAAAGGGGGTTTGACAGAAGTAATACCAAGTCCTTTGGCATTTTTACAGAGAGACTGAGCTTCATCAATCCCATAGTTCAGACTCACATTATGCAGTTTGATATCTTGGCATGGGAAGCTTGCACTGCAGGCCAAATTAATAGCGTACTTTGTTGCATAGGTTCCAACTATGTTTTTGTATACCACGTTACTAATCTGCACATTCATATCAAACTCCTGCACCGGCCAAGCCAATATTAACAACAAACTATGTTACAAAACTCAAATGCTACGAAACTTCAGTGGTCATATGTCCCAGAACTTAAAAACAAGCTACGAAACTATCCTATGTGAACAAATAATATATCTGAAGCTGTTCAGATAGGTGTAGAATGATGGGCACCTGGGCAGTACAATGTGGGCAATAGTATTGGTCAATGAGGATGGGATTCCCCATGTTATTCATCCATAGGTTCTCAAATGTTAAGCCCTTGGCGATGCCCTTTCCTCCTTGCCATGTTTTGATTCTAACTCCATTTTCAGTGCCATTGAAAGAAACTCCATTTACAGTGACGTTGGTGACTCCATTAAGAAGAGGATATTTCCCAAGTCTCCCCACATTGCATCATAATAATAATAACAACCAAAATCGTCTGTCAGTGCAGTGCATTGAATGCCCATATTCTTAGACCAATTGAAATTTTATAAAACTATTTCACCTGATTCCATGGCCTGGTCCGCAAGTAACTTGTTCAATGGAAAGATTGGAAGTTCCTTTCAAAATACCAATACAATCATCTCCTGCAGTAGTATAGCCAAAGTTAAAGATTTAGGTTTAATAAAATAATTCCCCTTCCTCCAACAATATATATGTAAAATGTTGATGGGAAATATGATCCACCCGTTCCTATGTTGATATTTCAAAGAGTGACATTGGAAGAAGATATGTGAATTCCATTGGTGTTGGGAATGTCGGCTGGAGCACAGATGGTCAATCCCTCTGCCAGGATGTTGTTAGATGCATCAATGGATACATGGAACTGCTTGCTATTTATGGAAGTAATTGTTAGAATAATAATGGATAAATACTTATGTTATTATATTGTTATGTTGTTTGTGCACATGTAGTTCCAGATCCACTATTGTAGGAGTCTGTTGAAGGCTCTCTAAACCTATATATCTGTAACTATTACCTATTAATAATCAAGATATGTTGAGCGTAGTCTCACCTTCAGTCTATAGTCTGTTGTGCATGCTTTGTTGCTCTTTGATTACTTAATTTGGTATCAGAGCCCATTGTGGCCTGTGGTGTGAAGAGTCCATTGTGGCCTGTGGTGAAGAGCCCAGAGTGGTGTAGATTGAGAGCTTGAGTGTCCTGCTGCTGTGAAATCCCATTGTGGCTGGCTGTATGAGAGCCTGATTGCTGTGAGAGCCATTTTTGGTGTTGAGAGCGCTGCCCAGCTGTGTGTGAGAGCTAGTCTCTCTTGTAGGCTGCTATGCATGGAGAATGACCACCGTGAATACTGCCACTGTGAACGCTGCCCCATCTTGTTGAACCCAACATGGAGGAAAAGCTGTAGGAGAAAACCATTGTTGCAAATCGAATGGTGTAAGTGAGATCCATGAAGATCACTGCCCCTTGGACTGAAAATACTGCTGGCTACAGGAGGTTGCGATTTGAGGCCATAGAAGAAGAAGAAATCGGTGTGCATGATAGCTATCATGGGCGTTTGAAGAAATGAATCTGCCATTATTTTTCTGAGAGGAGTTGTTGCCAGAAATCCTGTCAGAAGGTTGGAGAAGCCATCGTTGGCCATGAAGAAGAGGGTCATCACTGCCTGAAGTCTGTGAAGATCACCATTGAGGAAGCTGTGCGTAGAGCTTCCTGCCAGAGCCACCAATCGACTATGTAAAAGAGGAGATCGTTGGATTAACTCTGCCCACCTGGAGACTCATTAGATCGTTGCTCAATTTGATGAGATTGCTGCTAAAACTGAAGGTTGAACACTGAGAGATCACAACTGCCATCAAAATTGCCGATATGAGCTGAAGGTTTCACAAGATTCTCTCTGTGGATACCACGCAAAGGATACTGAAGCACCATTGATCCAGCAAGCCAAAATACATGAGATCTTGCTGGAAAACAAGCTTCCATATTTGCGATCTGGAAAGAAGATCCTCAATATCAATTGTGGAGCAAATTGAAGAAAACCCTGTCTACCTCTGTTAGAGATAAGCGTTGAGGAAAGTGTTTCCTCTGGTCTTTGAGTTTTGTAAAATTCCTTCAAGCCACTGCAAAATATACAACCGCTGAGGGGATTTGACCCTGCAGTGAGGCAGTTGACGTCTGGTGGAAGAACCGTGTGAAGGAGGAGCCTATGCAGAGAAGAATCCACCAATACTGTGTTATGTGTAGTGAAGGAGGCGTACCCTGACACCGTGAGTGAGCCGACCACCAGTACCGCGAGCAGCCTATTACCACAACTACCACGGGCTATCAGTGGGCAGGAGAGCGATACTACCGCGGTGCACGAGCATTCAGAGGCATGGTAACACCACAGTATCGCGTGCGTGCTGACCATTGGGTCGCGATATCACCTATAGCCTATAATTTCTACCCACTTGAAGGAAAATCACCGGTGTTGAATGTGAAGAGGAGCTGCTTTCCTGGATATCACTGTGAAGATGAGCTGAACACTGAAGGGAAGACCACCCATTGAGCCGACGTTGCAAAGGTAATCATTCTATTCAAGATGGACTTCCTCATGAGACTTGCTTTTGAAAGCATTTTTGTAGTTGAAGAAGAAGATGTGGAGATTCCATTGGAGCAAAAGCAGATTATTGGAGATATGGAGAATGTAACTGCCTTGGATGAGATGCCCATTGATATTGTCCCCTCGGTCTCCATTATTACATTCGCTGAGGTGCCAAATTTTCAGAATGCAGAGACTAGTGTACCTACTAATGTCACTGTTGGAATTTCCAGGCTTAATGATCAATCAACCTTTGATGACAAGGTTTGGGATTATGAGTTAGAATGCCTACATGCTAATTCTTGTGTGAATGATTCATCCATCAGAAAAGTGGCCAACACAAGTGACAAGATGCCTCATGGAAGAATTTCAGCTAGTGTTTATTTGCCTATTGTTGTTGTAGACAAATCAATTGAAATGATTAAGAAGATTTCTTTTGACCGATGTTTCCGATGTTTGCTGATCAAACTCGTTGATTCCAATTACAAACAATTATTCTCAATTGAGAATAGTTTTCTATCATGGTTATTTGCACGATTCAGAGAAGGAGCTGCACGATTCAGAGGAGGAGCTACAAATCATGCAAGCATATCGGATGAAAGTCTATTTCTCCATTAAGGGGGAGTGTTAGAATAATAATGGAGAAATACTTATGATAGTATATTGTTATGTTGTTTGTGTACGTGTAGTTCCAGATCCACTATTGTAGGAGTCTCTTGAAGGCTCTCTAAACCTATATATCTGTAACTATTACCTATGAATAATCAAGCTGTGTTGAGCCAGTCTATAGTCTACTGTGCATGCTTTGTTGCTCTGTGATTACTTAATTTTAATGTCTCTCACCACGCTATTCGTAGCGCCCATCAATTGTAAAGACTGCCCATCACCATTTCAGCACAATGTCAAATTCACATTCATTATAACCTGCTTAAGTTATAAACTCCCAAGTATGAAACACTCAAATGCATATATGTTAAAAAAGGTAGAGACAATACCATAGGCCCGCGTTTGCACTGCAGAGCATAGCAAAGAAGACAATGTATTCGAGTCAGTGCAAATATATGCTATCCAAATCACTAAAAAATAATTACACGATAGATCGTAGTACAACTAATAGCTTTATTCATACTTGCTCGTTTTCTTGATAGACATTGTTCCGCCAGGAGGCTCCCTGTCCATCCAAAATCCCCCCGCCATTAACCGTTAGACCATTCATGTTATAGAATTCCAACCAGTAGAATTTATTTCCTCCGATCCATAAACCATTGTCGGTTGGTGCAATGAGTTCCCCAGTTACCTGCCGTAATACATGTTCCGTGAATCTTACTGAAGGAAATAAATAAATCACATGCTCTTGAAACTATCCCGGAATGAATATTAACACCTTACCTCCACAGTAATATTAACATTCTCACATGGTCCTGTAAAGGAAACTGGACCAACCATAAATTTTACTTTTGGTATATACACAGTAGATGACCGAGTAGAAGAACAGGCTGCATTCCATGCACCAATAAAAGCCTGAAAATAACAAAACAAACAAACAAATTTATTTGTGATAATCTGTCTCTACAAATTTATTTGTTTATGTTGAGCTGCTGTTTACGGCTTCACGTTCATGATCTAATTGGAAAGCATGCAGAATATAATTCGATTTGTTACAGTGCTGATTTTACACACACTTCCAGTCGAATGCTAACTTTAGGTTGTTCATCACTTATGTCTTTCAGTTTGCCACGAAGAAACTATATTGAAAACCTATTCCGCGTAAGAGTTACGTGGGTGCATTGTTGACAGAGCATATTATGGTAGTGAAGGAATCGAAGTAGAAGTTATGAGACAATTCAATGCCTTTAGAAAGAGGAGAGGACAACTTTGGTGGACGCCATCTCTTCGCAAGGTTTCAGACAAATTTGGCACGAAGAAACTATATTCAAAACCTAATCCAGGTAAGAGTTGACAAAGCAGATAATGGTAATGAAGGAATCAAAGTAAAGATGATTCAATGCTTTTCAAATGAGTAGAGGAAAACATTGCTGCACGCTATCTCCTCTCAAGATTTCACACCATTTTTCTGACCTAAGTCCCATATTTACATGCTATTGCTTTTTTATTTCAATCAAATTGATTCTCTCCATGCGTGTGGACAAAATATCTTATTAGTTACGTATGTACATGGGTGGTGAAAAGTACAGGAACATAGCGTTCCTCCTCCTTGTGTATCTAGTGTATCCACTTCGTTGTGAGTCACTTTAAGATGAAAAATTGACCCGTCTGGTACATGTCCATATCTTTTTACATAGCTTATCAATCTACAACCTCCAAATTTGACTTAATACAAACTTGAAATGATACTTATGTATCCTATCAGCCTATATGCTCTAATGCATTGCCTTTCATCACAATTCATGTACACCATTGTCAATTGAATGCTATGTTTTGTAAGGGAAAAGCGATTTGGAGTTTTAGAGATTTGATTAATGCCATTTAATTGTTGTCTATACGCATGTATAGAAACTAAGTGTTGGGTAACGTTGCCACTTATTATTGCCAAAGTATATTACTCATTGTTAATACCATAGTATTGTATCCGTGTATTGTTGTAGTAGTTTTGATGATAAGTGGTTGTTAGATTAAATTGCCACCAAACCATATTTGGTGGTTGGTATTTAGATACTACAATTCATAAGCAAGAACATATTCATATCCTCCTTGCATTGTCTTCAATTGTGATGCAGGAGCATAGGGGCCTAGGCAGATCAGTCGAAGTTGATCGACATAAGGGACCCGACCAGCGAGAGTGTCGATGACCCTGACCCCTAGTGCGGGAAGCAAGTTGACTTGTCGAAGTCAACAAGTCGAGCAGTAGCAGGAGCATTCGGTATGCGACCGACCGATGCAGCGCACAACGGATGTTGTGATGGGTCGAGAGTCGACAGGTTATGGTCAACAAATGACAGGTGAAAGAGAGACGTCGGGTAGTCGACAAGTGGTCGAACTATGACCTGAGAGGTTTGGCGGAGCCAAGTGTGGAGGAAGGGGAGGACTAGCTAACCGCAGAAGTCAAGAGATTGAGCCGACAGAAAGGTTGAGATGTGATCGACTACTATAGCAGGGTCGGAAGAGTAGAAAGTCGAGAGGACTGTACCGCATAGCCGTTCGGGTTGCTGACAAAGTTATTACAGTTATTGTAGGTAGGTGAAGGACATGACAAATGTCGTCACGGATAGAGGCTGTGTAGCACAGCTTGGAGCTGACACTTGTAGGTTTGCACGATTCGGAAAGATCGACGAACAAGAAGATGCATGTCTCGGGAATAGCAGCAGCAGGGTAGAAGATGGAGGAGAGGAATTAGTTTACGGATCTTTGGTCTTTGGTCAGTAATATCAGGGAGCAGAGGAAAACGTTGTGAAGAGTCACATAGCCTGATAATAGGGAGAGTTGAGATCGAGCCATAGCTCAGAGTTTCGCAATGAACTAGGAGAGGGTGAGGTCGACACACTGAGAGAGCAGACCACAGTTACTTCTAAATTGTAACGCCTGAGGCCCACTATAGTTAGTTATTTATTTTCAATTATTCTGCATTGTAACCGATTTCAGATAAGTAATATAAGCCACTTCTGGAATCCTATTTTACACCTTCTTCATGTAAGCATTGTCATATGTGTCATGTGTATAATTAAGCAAGAACCTTATTCCAGTAAGGCGACTTGTGTCAGTTGGTATCAGAGCCTGGAAGTGAGTCTAGTTGAGAAGACGACTATACCAACCTAACTTGCGTCAATTGGTATCAGAGCGGAAGAATCCTTAAAGTGTGAGGGACGTCAGTGATATTGAGCCTGTAAGTGTGTCAAACAATTCTAGCTGAGGTTGGGTAGAATTGTGCACGACTTGTTTAATTTCGGTTGCGATTGGATGCATGGGAGTTTCAGCAGAGGTTGAAAATGGCTCACAGAGGCGTTAATGTCCGAGGAGAAAGAGTACGTGGCGTAGTAGCCGACACGGTGGATCGTGAGATGTTCGACGATTGTGTCAAAACAATGCAAACTTTGACAAATAAAGTCGCAGCGATCAAAGAAAGCCAGGGGCGTGATTGTATTCCTAAGGCGTTAGACCACAGAAACGAGGAAGTCGAAGAGGTGAGAGCCTGGGAAGAAGTTGCTGAAGAACTAGAAGAAAAGCTGATCAAACTTCTGACGGATATGAGAGGTCGAGCGAAGATAGACTTGCGTATGTACTCGAGAAGCCTCGACCTAGAAAATTTGATCGAATGGTTCAGAGAAATGGAGAAATACTTCGACATAGAGCAAATCGAGGACTCTAAACGAATTAAGACTGCATGTATGAGGTTGAAAGGTCATGCCTCGTTGTGGTGGCACAACGTATAGGATGACAGAGTCAAGAAATGCCAGGATAAAATCAAGTCCCGGGATAGAATGGTCGCCAAGTTGAAGGGAATGTTCTTGTCGAACGACTACGTGATTTCCTTGTTCAGAAAGTTGCAGAACTTTCGGTAGAAAGATATAACTGTGAAGGATTACATGGAGGAGTTCTACTGATTGTCGATTCGGTCGGGACAAACCGATGAGGGGGAAGAAGCTGTCGCTAGATATGTGAACGGATTAAAATATAATATTCAGGATGAACTGAGCATGTCAAGATTCAGATCCATCGGCGAATCCTACCAGTTAGCTCTAAAGGAAGAAGAGAAACTGTCGAGGAAATCCGCAGTGACCAAGGGAAGGATGATTGGTTAGAGAAAAAAAAATGTCTCCGTGAAAGGCCAAAGTAGCGGGTACAGGAAAGAAAATGTTGAAGATAGCCGAAATGCGTAAGGGACATCGACAAGAGAGAAAGCACAAGAAAACCGACGTGATGATCGTGAGAACCGCAGTCGAGGAGCATATAGTCGAAGTGGTCCATCCGACTGGAAGGGAGATTACAGACCAGCCATAATCTGTGACAAGTGTCAAGGAGCAGAACACAAGTCATATGAGTTCCCAGAGAACCTACATGCTGTAGAAGAGTTGAAACCCTGACATCGAAAAGATGAACAAATCGACGAGAGGGAAGAGTCGGCATCCGACAATAGCGGAGGTGAGAAGAGGAAGAACCGAAATCTAAAGGTTCAGAGAGCCTTGATCCAAGAAGATCAACGCGACCTGATGGAGCCAGCACAATGGAAGGTGATCTTTCGAATGAAGGTGTGGATCAGTGAATGGCGTTGCAAAATCATAGTTGATGGTGGGAGCATGGAGAATCTTGTGTCGACATAAGTCATCGACAAGATCGGATTGAAGTGTCAAGAACACCCACACCCCTACAAGATCTCATGGTTGTAGAGGGGACAACATGTCAAGGTGACAAGACAGTTCCTGATCAACTTCCGAGTTGAAGGATTTGAAGACAGTGTACTGTGCGATGTAGTCCCAATGGATGCATGCCATCTTTTGTTAGGGAGACCATGGAAATACGATCGGAAAATGATCTATGATGGTTGATCCAACACAGTCACGGTGTGGAAGAATGGCATGAAAAGGACTCTTAAACCAAGGTTGGAGGAGCAAGCCGACAACAAGCACGGCAAGATAAACCTTTAGGAAAAGCAAGTGTTGATGAGCACCACGAAAGAATTCCTCGCGGCAGAGGACAGATAGTCGGGGTGTTTTGCGATCATTCCAAAAGGACCATGTGTCGAGGGAATGGCTAGGGAGGAGGATATTCTTGTCGAAATTGAGGAGTTGCTCGAAGAATTTCCTAACATAATGGCTGATGAGAAACCGATGGGATTGCCGCCAACAAGGAGCATATCCCATCAGATCGACTTGATTCCAGGGTCGAGTCTACCAAACAAAGCAGCATATAGGATGAGTCCGATAAAGGGACATGAACTTAAGTGACAGGTCCAAGAGTTGTTGGACAAAGGGTTAATCAGAGAAAGTCTAGTCCGTGCGCAGTACTAGCAGTATTGACGCCAAAGAAGGGTGTAGAATGGAGAATGTGTACATATTCTTGAGGCATCAACAAGATCACGATCAAGTATCAGTTTTCATTGCCGAGAATAGATGACTTGATAGATTGCCTTAGTGAAACGACATACTTCACAAAGATAGACCTAAAGAGTTGTTATCACCAGATTCGGGTTAGAGAAGGAGATGAATGGAAGACAACATTCAAAACAAAAGAAGGGTTGTAGAAGTGGTTAGTCATGCCATTTGGGTTGACTAATGCACCCAGCACATTCATGAGATTGATGAATGAGGTGTTGAAACCATTCTTGGGAAAGTTTGTCATAGTCTATTTAGACGACATTCTGATTTTCAGTCGAACCGAGGCAGAACACTTGGAGCACATTCGACAAGTAATGCAAAGATTGCAGGAGGAGAAGCTGATGGTGAACCTGCAAAAGTGCTTCTTCATGAAGAAGGAGTTGGTGTACTTGGGGTTTGTAATCTCTAGTAAAGGGTTGGTGATGGAGCCAGAGAAGGTGAAGGCAATAGTGGCTTGGCTGGAATCGATAAGTACGACTGGAGTAAGGAGTTTCCATGGACTTGCCAGTTTCTACAGGAAGTTCATTCGGGGATTCAGTCGGATTTGTGCACCATTGATAGAATGCATGAGAAAGGTCGAGTTCAAGTGGATGGATACGCCCTAGAGAGCTTTCGACGAGTTGAAGGAAAAGGTCACTGAGAGCTCAATATTGGAACTCCAAGACTTTGACAAAGTTTTCCAGGTCGATTGTCATGCAAGTGGAATGGGAATTGGAGCAGTATTAAGTCAGGAAGGCCAACCAATTGCATTCTTTAGTGAAAAGATGAATGGAGAGAAAATGAAGTATTCGGTCTATGACCAGGAATTTTATGCTATCGTCCAAGCATTGAAGAAGTGGAGGCATTATCTGTTTCCCAAGGAGTTTGTGTTGTACATAGATCACCAAGCACTGAGGTATCTAAACACATAGGAAAAATTAGATCAGCAGAACATGAAATGGGTGGAACTACTTCAGAGGTATACATTCATGTTGCAGCATAGGTCAGGAAAGTCAAATAAAGTTGCCGATGCATTGAGCAGGAGAGTTGCACTACTGAACACAACGACAGTTCAGGAAATGAGGATAGAGTCGATAAAGACAGAGTATGAGACTGACGAGGATTTTGCGAAAGCATGGAAGGCTGGTCGTGATCCTCGGAGTGTCGACAGGACTCCATACTTGAGTTATTTCATTCAGGAATACTATCTATTTAGAGGAAGTTAGTTGTGTATTCCCAGAGGATCAGTAAGAGAGAACCTAATCCAAGAATTGCATAATGACAAATTAGCGAGACATTCTGGCATCGACAAGACTAAATCACTGGTCGAAGAGAAGTATTTTTCACCAGGGATGATGACTGATGTCGGAAAGTGGGTTCGACAATGTCGAGTTTGCCAGTTGGCAAAAGGGAGGAGTCAAAACACGGGGTTGTATACAACAATACTAGTACCAAGTACCCCCTAGGAGCATCTTAGTATGGATTTTGTGTTAGGATTGCGGAAGACACAACAGGGAAGCGACTCAATATTTGTTGTAGTCGATAGGTTTTCAAAGATGACACACTTCATTCTGTGTAAGAAGACAAGTGATGCCACAGGGATTGTTGTACTTTTCTTCAAAGAGATAGTCAGATTACATGGGTTGCCAAAGAGTATCACGCCTGATCGGGATACCAAGTTTATGGGGCATTTCTGGAGAACTCTATGAAAGAAACTGAACCCGAAGTTGTAGTTTAGCTTGGCGCACCATCCGGAGACAAACAGACAAACCGAGGTGGTAAACAAAAGTTTGGGAAACCTTCTGAGATGTCTAGTAACCGACAGACCCAAGTAGTGGGAAAATGTGTTGACATAGGTGGAGTTTGCATATAACAATTCTATGAATCGGTCAATGGGGTTGAGTCCATTCCATATTGTTTAAGGGAGAAGCCCATACGGAGTGGTTGATTTGGTCAAGTTACCAACATAAATCACAAAAAGTACGGATGTAGAATCATTCGCAGAACATATGCATGAAGTTCATGAAAATGTGCAAAAGCGCATAGAAAAGAGTAACGCGGCATACAAGTTGAGGGCCGACGGGAAGAAGAGGCTATAGTCGTTTAGAGAAGGGGACTTAGTCTATGCATACTTGTAGAATGAGATATTTCCGACAGGTACCTACAACAAGATGAAGCTGAAGAAGATTTCGGACAACGCTTATGTGTTGGAACTGCTGGATGACTTGAACATTTCAACAATGTTCAATGTCTCATATCTATACAAATTTGAAGAAGGGTCAAGCAGTGGAAGCGAAGAAGTGATAAGCATCGACTCAACAGAGCAGATTCTAGATCGACACAAACAAGAGGTCGCAGAAGTAATTGAGGAATGCGAGGTTGGGAAAATACGTAGCTTGCGGAAGAAGGAATACTTTCTGCAATGGAAGGATGATGAGTTGCAGGAGGCGACATGGATTTCTGAAGAGGAGTTCAAGAGACTGACAGAGCAGTCGAATTATTTTTCACCTGGGGAGTCTGATGCAGGAGCATCGGGGCCTAGGTAGATTAGTCGAAGTTGATTAACATAAGGGAGCCGACCAGCGGGAGTACTGATGACCCCTGGTGCGGGAAGCAGGTTTACTTGTAGAAGTCAACAAGTCGAGCAGGAGCAGTCGGTATGCGACGGACCAAGGCAGCGCACAACGGATGTTGTGATGGGTCGATAGTCAACAAGTTATGGTCGACAGACGACAGGAGAAAGCAAGATGCCAGGTAGTCAACAAGTGGTCGAACTAAGACCTGACAGCTTTGGCGGAGAAAAGCGTGGAGGAAGGGGAGGACTAGCTAAAGGAAGAAGTCAAGAGATTGAGCCGACAGAAAGGTCGAGATATGATTGACTACTCTAGCAGGGTCGGAAGAGCAGAAGGTCGAGAGGACTATACCTAGTAGCCATTTGGGGTTGCTGAGGAAGTTATTACAGTTATTGCAGGTAGGTGAAGGACATGACAAATGTCGTCACGAACAGAGGCTGTGCAGCACGGCTCGGAGCTGACAGTTGTAGGTCTGCAGGATTCGGAAGGATCGACGGAAAGGAGGATGCATGACTCGGGAACAGGGAACAACAGCAGCAGGGTAGAAGACGGAGGAGAGGAATTAGTTCAGGGATCTTTGATTTTTGGCCAGCAATATCAGGGAGAGGGAGCAGAGAAAAAATTTGTGAAGAGTCACATAGCCTAATAACAAGGAGAGTTGAGATCGAGCCATAGCTCAAAGTTCCGCATTGAACCAGGAGAGGGTGCGGTCAACACACTGAGAGAGCACACCATAGTTACTTCTAAATTGTAATGGTTGAGGCCAACTATAGTTAGTTATTTACTTTAAGTTATTCCGCATTGTAACCAATTTCAGAGAAGTAATATAAGCCACTTCTCGCATCCTGTTTTACACTTTGTTCGTGTAAGCATTGTGGTATGTGTTGTGTGTATAGTTAAGCAAGAACCTTATTCCATTAAGGAGACTTGCATCAAATTAAAATAAACTATCGAAAAAGCATGATTATGGATGAGAATCTCCAATTTGATGTTTAGCTTTAACATCTGCCTTGTCCAAAACAACCCAATAAAGCATTAGGTATAAATTTATAAAAAATACAATAAAATATTTCTTCACGTAGCATTAGGACTAATCTCAACATAGCATATTTGAATCTGTAGGTAGAGGCAGCTTTCGATTCTTAATTGCATCTATGAGTACCTAAAACAAATAAACTTCAAATTATTTTGGCGACGCAGTAGCGAACTGAGTTCATACATAGATACAAAAAGAATAACATTAAGGCTAACCTTGAACTCTTGAACATATTATAATCTTTTTGCGTTGAGCATTTAGAGGTCTTCTATTCAATTAGTATGAGTATGAGGAGATTAATCTAATTAAGTTGAATTAATCTACTTATCTTATCAAGTTTTACAAATCATTCCCCACTATCAAAAGATCATATGAAATTATGGAATCTTTATAAAATTACTACAATACGTTAGAACTTCATTCTATAGTTTAGTCCTAGGAGATTGTAATGTCTGTAGCACTTACGTATCAATTTCATCTTTCAAAAAATTTAAGAAGCTAGGTTCAAACCTTTCGCAAGTTTTTCGCCGTTGAATCTGTGCTAGGTTTGACAAAAGGCGAAGCTAGAGTCATGAGTATAATCATGACAAATGGTTCTGTGGATGCGAAGGAGATATTGTCGAAAATCTGGTAAGGAATGAGTCTTATATAAAACCCCCTACCATAGTCAACGAGAACAAAGTAACCATATAATTCTTGATTATGTTGGAAGACTCCGCTAGAGAATAATGCATCAAAGCACTGAAGTACGTAACGAGATTGTTAACCATTCAAAGAAATGACATATTCTGATACATAGCATCTACCCTTGCATATATATTAGTATTCAGAAAGACTATGATTCACAACACTGAATGAACTAATTAAAGACTAGTAAGGATACCGAATACGAATGTAGCTTCGCTAATTCTATCATGCTAATTATTGGATAGTCTAGCAGGTCTACCCCTCCAGTCAACATATGTCTAGATAAATTGAAAGACAAAAAAGTAACCTATTACCATTACGGTAACTTCAATCAAGAATGAATGATATGAGGTGCGACCTTTTCCCCTTTATCAAGTTTATCAAGTTTGGTCGTCTTCCTTTTCACCGGGATTTAACATCCACTCTCTGGGATTTAATATCCATTATCAAGTGAGAGGTCCAGTTTTATCCAATGGAATTATTACTGCAAGAATATGATCTATAAAATCCACTCACATATATGGACCAACAGAGCCAAAAAATGGCTTGGCCACATTAGAATGACGATTCGATTCTTGAAATGATTCCGAATTAGTGCCGGAGATTTAATGTAGCATATAAATAAGTGGTGAAAATAGTTCTCATGGAAATCATCATTCTGGATATTGATCCAGTTATTGGTGTATAGAAGTACCCACATAATTTTTCTTGACATTGATCGAGTTCCTTTGTGTACAGCGCTACACAAAAAGCAACATGGCATATGATGGCATATTAATATTGATAAAGAAATTATTATGCTCATAAATGAACGAAATTATAATTATCATAATTCTAATCTAAAGTTATAAAATTAATGTAATATTTATAAATAATGAGATTTTTTTATTTACAAATTTCATCACCTATGATAATTTACAAAGTTTAAGTGATTAGAAAATTTACATGGTATATATCTTTAATAAAATTTAATTAAAATGGCATCAATTATGATGATGATAATTACTTGACTTCATAATATCTTAATTTTCTCTTATAGTCTAATTCTTTATGGCACCACATATTTATGCCAACCCCGCTTAAGTTGTAGGTTGTTTTATGAGGAGGAAAGGATAGTGTGTATTTCCTTTAATTTTGAAATTATATGTTATAAAGATATTTTGTATTTTCTCTATCCTTCTCCATGATTGTCTTAAGGTTTTGAATCTCAAAGAGGAGTTTCTTCCTATCCAAAATCCAAAGGCCTATCGATTTACAATTGTTTTCAAGCCCATGATAAGTTTTCCAACCTCTATTGATAATTTTTTCAATGCTCTAGTTCCATCTAATCTGATGATGAAGATCAATTCCAAGATATTTGTATGAAGTCAGTTTCTCCGAGTTGCTCTTGTCATACATGAAATTATCATAACTAATATTTTGGGATTTGATTATCATAAACTTTGTTTTGTGTAATATCCTGAATTTTGGACTCACTATTTTCTCATGTTATATTGGGCCACGGCCGGAGCACATATGATTTATTTTGATTATTGGGCATAAGCCCCAGTGCACATGATTTAATGTTTATAGACTCACATATTGGCCATGGACCATCACTCATTTCATTATTTGATTATAGAGTGGGCACTGAATCCCTAATGTTGTGATTCATGTTGCTTATCATATGATGCTGGTACAAAACCCTAATATACATAGACGATCTTTTGATTACATACTAGGTAGTGATGTGATTGACATGATTGATTTATATGGTGTGTTTAGCGTGGAATCGGGAATACACGGATGACCTACGTACTAGGAAAAATCCCGGATGTACCTAGAGGAAATATTATGTACTCGGAGTAAGCCCCGATGTACCTTGATTGTTCGGCATAAGCCCTGGAGCACTCCAAGCTTCATAAATGAATACCGGATACGAGGTCACTTAAAAATTCTAGATGTTTCTCACAACCGCATTCTAGCACTAGTGTTGAGCGAGAGGCTCTGGAATTGCACTAGTGTAATGCCCATGTTAGAGTGTTGAGTTAAAGGCTCTGAAAAGCACTCGAGGTTACTAGATCTCAAAAGTGTTGAGTCGAGAAGACTCTGAATAGCACTTCTATTTTTCATCACGATTATTCAAATTGTTTAAATGAATCTTCTTCTATCTATCATCAATTACTATGGGAACTATCATGTTAAACGAGGGAATCCAACATGCAAGAGAGAGACTAGAGGTGCCTATCCAAGCTTACCAAAAGACTGTCCAAAGAACTTGACCTTGCCCTTAATGATTAAAATAAGTATCATGAGAAGTTACATAATTAAATAAAAGATAAGAAACTAAATAATTATTCAAACTACCATAATTGAAGACTCTCCTACATAAAGAAGGGAGATCCCAAGAATGGGGATCATATTTTTTTTATTATCATTCTCTTATGGTAATCATAGAGAATTTTTCTCCTCCAAGAACTGAAGGAGTCCCACATAAATTCCCAGATCTGAACTAGCACTGAACCTAGGGCCTCTATCTTTTATTGAATGTTGTAATCAGCTCAAGGGGATCGAGTTAGAACCATGAACAGTTTAAGGGTCATGGTTGGGAGGAACATGGTAGCCCCAAATTTATCCAGCTAAAGAATCATTTCAAGAGGTTAGAGCTAAAAGGTTGTTGTACTAATTATTATTTGAGTGTGTAGGCTTCTACAAGAGTAGGTCAAACTCCAAGACAACCAAGTATGAATTTTTTTTTTCCTTGGAGACAACCAAGTATGAATTATTAAACCCACCATTTCAATTTATGTTGGAAGCTAGGCATTTAAATTAGGCTTATTATTAGAGTACAGTTTTCCCCTAACATTTACAACATTTAATTCTCTTTTAGAGCAAGGGCCTTTGGGCATAAGATCTCGGGTTTGTTTTTTTGTATTATAGGCATAGAACCCTGTACCCAGAATTTTATTAACTCAGAAATTGTTTAGGAACCAGCAGATGGTCTAGCAGGTCTATCCAAGCTAGCATGTGCTAGACAACCAAGCACATCAAAAACCTAGGTTCCTTCCCTTTTAAACTGAGTTCTGGTTTTATCAAGTAGAATGTATTTTAAATTACATTTCTTTTAAATTCTGGAACTGTACATTGAAATTCGTATTAAATTCATTGTCTAGCTAGGATCATGTATGTATCTTCTCTATTCGACCATTTCATTCTACTTCTTCCGAGTCAGTACAGTCAATACATTTAAATGTTTTTATCATAGTATTAAATTATATAATCCTTGACATTTCCAACCCTTCTTTAAAGCACCAAAATGCAGACCCAAATGCATGGATTGACAATGGAAATTTGGTCTCAACATTTTCCTTTCAATCCCCACACCAACATTTATATGACTTGTCCCTTAACAATCCACGCAGTAAGTTTTGAAAAAAAAAACCAGGTCTCATTATCAAACCCCACGGCCACCCTCCTTATTTTAAGAATCTAAATTGCAAACTTAGATCTGGACGAGGGACCTTCTACAAGTTAACGGAGATCACAAACCCTAACCTAGAGCTTTACATTATCAATTTTATATCTAAGCTTACAACTTAGCAACCCTTAGCTGTAGCATTCTTTTGTCTAGGTACCAAATCCAACGAAGGCCATCATTGCGTTACGACTACAGTATGAATACTAAGAGTCAAAGGTGCAGGTCTAAGAACCAATCCCATAGCCAATGCTAAATTTTTAGTATGAAAAACGGGGTAGGTTATCTAGATGACTTATGAAACAAGTCTACTATCTCTCCAAGGGTTACGACTATCAGCTGAATATTCATCTTATTAAACTGAAAACATGGGAGTTGAATACATCCAATCTACCAATAGAACTTTCGACAGACGAACATAGCCACCACAGAAAAAGCAGAGATCACTTAACATTTCCATTCGTACTTAAAACCATTAGAAATATCGACACATAGTTTATCCATCCATACTGATTCTTTAGAAAATGAAAGGGATATGTCTTTTCTGGGAACAGTAAATGCCCAACGTTTCACATATAAACACCAAACACAACTACGCTACAAGCATTGCATACAAACGTTACAATCAAGTTCTCCATACAGTAGTCACTCTCAGCAAAGGCTGAGCCATAATAGAAATCTAAGACGAGAACATAAACTGGCAGCACATCAAATATAAACTCAAAAGTCTAATTAAGTCCAAACCCCCATATGAGTTCCATAGGAAGAAGCGCAGAGGACAGACAAGCATACAATCCATATATAAAGAAACGCAGAGGTCTAACTTTCTACCTATCATTCACACATGCTCAAGGTTCAAAGGAAAATGCACTATAGAAACCAAGTTTACAAAATAAGCATTATTCACAATGGCCAAATGGCCAAAACTTATACATTAAAATCCAAAACCCTCCATGGTTGTGTTTTCATTAAATAAAATAGACATAGCCATTAATCGGTCTTTCCAAATGTAGGTACAGTGAACTGAAGGCATCACAAGCCTACCACACAAAACAGTGTAGCAATAGCTTCCCCACAGCCACGATAGGAAGGGTGATAATGGGTATCAAAACCTTCACTTACTATGCTATGCAAATCCAAGGAAGTTGCCACCAGTAGCAACCCACACCAAGCTCTCCAAGACTCCCACATGCGAAAAGGGACACATTGAAACAAACTTGAATCAAAACTGAGACGAGTATTTAAACACAAAAATCACTAAAGAGCAGTTTCAACAGAGAAGAAGTTAAAACATTACCTCATAAATGATTGAAACGGGGTAGCATGTACAGTCATTGTCTGAAAATGAATGTAGAACAGGGCAGCAGCATACATGGAAATATAAACTCTCCACCGGGAGAGCAAGAAGTTGTGGTGGAAGTAAACTTAGATTTAATGGAATCTATGCAGAATCTATAGGTGGAATTCCAAAGTTTCAGAGATGATAACATGCAGGAAAGAAGAGAGCAACAAGCTATAATTGAAGCTTTACTTCAAATCTTGACCCGAGCAAAGCCCCACGGACAACCCGCACTCTCATCCAACACCTTTAAAAAGGGAAACTGTCACACAAAGAAAAATGCCAGTCCTAAGAGAGAGGAATAGGGAGAACACCTTCCTGAATCAATGGAAGATGATTATAAGAGCTCTTCCAATGATGACCGCTCACCACTTACTTGCAAGAAAAGGAGGAAGAGTGACGACAATTTGCAAGAAGAATTTAGAAAGATAAGAGCCCCAACTTATGACGGAGAGATCAACTTTGGGGAGAAGGCTGAAGAATGGCTGCTAGGAATGAACAAGTATTTCAAAGTTCATAATTATTCCAGCGAAATGAAAGCCTGACCAACCATCTACAACCTGAATGGTAAAGCAGCCACATGGTGGCGGGACTTGAAACACACCAAGGGACAGGAATTAAGAGACATAACTTGGGATGCTTTCAGCAAAATATTTCCATACAAATACATGTCTGAAATATTCTTCGACAAGAAGTTCAAAGAATTCCATGAAATAAAAATGGGCTCCCTGACAATGGAAGCTTTCATCAACAGATTTTTAGATCTGTTGCATTATGTCCCTTACATAAAGGATGAAAAAGTCAAGATATAGCAGTTCTTGGGAGGTCTACCACCAAAATTTAGAGAGAAGATAGAGTTTGAAATGCCCAAAACATTAGATGTGACCTTACATAAGGAAATATTGTGTTATGAGCACGGGCAGCCAAGGAATGACAACATCAATAGAAATAGAGATAGGTTCAGGACCTTCTCGGACAACCACAAATTGGGTTTTAGACCTCCACCTTACCGAAAGAAAAACAATAGTTTTCCACCCAATAGAAGCTTCAACCGACCTCAAGCACGACCAAATGCACCCCCACCACCTGTCAACAGGCCAACTTTCAACAAAGGGACAAAAGCTATCCCAACAACCGTTTCTTGTTGGAAATGACAAGGGCGCCACTACTACAAAAACTGCCCCAACAAAATGGATGGAGCTATGCACAACGTCCAAGCAGACCCTACAGTAGACATCGCAAAAACACCCAGGATTTATGCCTCTCTTTACAGTCGATAGGAAGATCACCAGGTCACCATGGTTGAAATTGAGGGTAAGATCTCAAACACAATCATTTTAGTTTTAATAGATCCCGGTGCATGCTGAAGTTATATCTCCCCTAAGATAGCGCACACTTGTAAGTTAAAACGAGAGCACCACGAGAAACTGTGGCTGGTACAACTAGCCACCGGTACCAAATGAAAGGTCTCCGAGTTAGTTAAAACTTGTGAGATAGATTTGAACGGGTTCCCAACTAGGTTAGAATTAAAAATTCTACCCCTAGGATCGTACGATGTACTTATCGGCATGGATTGGTTAGAAGAACACCATGCCCTACTTGACTGCTTAAACAAGTCCTTACTCTGCAGGGATGACCAAGGGAATCAGAAGACGATTCAAGGTATCCCTAAGAAAGTGTCTGTAAGACAAATCTCCACCTTACAAGCAAAGAAATGTATTAGAAAGGACTGTAAACTATTTGCCGTCAATATCCAAAAAATAGAAACTGATAGGGAACAGAAGATCGAAGACTTCCCAGTCCTCGTGGAGTTCAAAGATGTATTTCCTCAGGAAATACTGGGATTCCCACCCAAATGAGACTTAGACTTTTCCATTGAACTAACACCCTAGTCAGTACTAGCTTCCAAATCTCCTTACCACATGAGCACACCAGAATTGGTGGAGCTCAAAATTCAATTACAAGAACTAATCAAGAAAGGGTACATCCGACTAAGTGTGTCCCCTTGGGGAGCACCGATACTCTTTGTCAAAAAGAAAGATGGAACGATGTGGATGTGCATCGACTACCATCAACTCAATAAAATGACCATTAAGAACCGTTACCCACTCCCTAGAATCGATGACGTGTTTGACCAAGTCGGACGAGTGAAGATATTCTCAAAGATTGACTTACGATCCAGATACCATCAGGTGAGAATCCGTGATGAGGATATCAACAAAACCACATTTCGGACCTATTACGGCCACAACGATTTCGTAGTGATGCCCCTTGGGTTGACGAACGCACTGGCCAACTTTATGTGTATGATGAACAACATCTTTAGTAAATACCTTGATAAGTTTGTTCTAGTCTTTATTGACGACATTTTGATCTACTCCAAGAACGAAGTAGAACATGAGGAACACCTCCGAATTGTTTTACGAATACTAAGGGAACACCAACTATATGCCAAGTTTAGTGCGTGCAAGTTCTACAAGCTCCAGATTCAATACTTAGGACATATCATTTCCAAAAAGGGAATAGTAGTCAACCCTGAAAAGGTCAAAGCTATCGAAGAATGGCCCACACCTAAGTGCGTATTCGATATAAGATCATTTTTAGGTTTAGCCGGCTACTACTGAAATTTCATTGAGAACTTCTCACAGATTGCGTGCCCCATGACTGCCTTATAGAAGAAGGCAAACAAGTTCATTTGTACAGTTAAGTGCGAAGAAAGATTTCAGAAGCTGAAGCAGCTATTGATTAGTGCACCTATTCTACGGATTGCGGATCCCAATGGGGACTTCATTTTTTGCACGGATGCAAGCAAGGAACGACTTGGGGATTACTTATGCAAGACAATTTTTCCATATACTATGAATTGAGGAAAATAAAATAACATGAGCAAAACTACCCTAGGCACGATCTCGATCTAGCCACCATCATCCACACATTAAAGATGTAGCGACACTACCTCATGGGAAAGAAATTCCTACTAATGAAAGACAACATGAGTTTGAAGTATCTTTTCGACCAACCCGACCTAAATGCTAGGTAGGCCAGGTGGTTAGCCTTCCTTAGCGAGTACCATTTCAAACTAAAACACATAAAAGGCAAAGAAAACAAGATTGTCAACGCCTGGAGCCGACGAGCACATATGATTTATGAGGTCACAGTAAGCCAAACTGACTCAGACTTGCACCACAGAATTCAAACAAGTAAAAGTGACCGTTACTACACTGAAGTCGTTGTGAAGATATAGGAAGACACATTATTCCAACAACAAAAGGAATATAATATAGACGAGTCGGGACTACTATGGTTGAAAGAGAGACTTTAAGTCCCAGAGAGTGGAGACATTAGATCAAACATCCTCATAGAATTTCACCAGAAACCCTATTCGGGACACCCCGCATATCAAAAGATGATATCGGCAGTAAAAAAACATTACTTTTGGCCTATGTTGAAATCCGGCATTGCCATGTTCATCACGAAATGTCAGGAGTTCCAACTGGTCAAAGCAGAGCACCAACACCCCTCTGATTTACTTCAACCTTTACCCATTCCATAATGGAAGTGGGAGGTAATAAGCATGGACTTCATTACAAGATTACCCAAGAGTAAGAGACATAATGATTCCATCTTTGTAGTGGTAGACAAGCTGTCTAAAGCAGCCCATTTCATACCAGTGAAGTCTACCTACAAAGTAGTCCACATCACGTACATCTTCTTGAAGGAGATCTTTCGATTGCACGAGATACCCAAGGCAATCATTTTCGATCGAGACATGAATTTCACTTGTAACTTCTGGAGAGCGTTGTTCTCTAGGTTGGATACACAACTACATTTCAGTACCATGTACCACCCCAAACCGACGAACAAATGGAACGAGTAAACCAAATTCTTGAGGACATGCCGAGAATGTACGTCGTGAACAACCCAGTAAGTGGGAAGACTATTTGTACCTCACAGAGTTTGCATACAACAACGGTTATCAAACCTCAACCAAAATGATCCCTTTCGAGGTGCTCTACGGTAAGAAATGTCAGACACCCATGACTTGGGACAGTCTGGTAGACAGACTCATGTTAGAACCTGACCTACTAAAGGACTTGGAACAACTAGTCTCCAAGGTACAACTAAAATTGAAAGAAGCACAAGACCGCCAAAAGAGTTATGCAGACAAGAAAAGAAAATACAAAGACTACCAAGTCAGTGCACATGTGTTTCTAAAGATAAAGGAAAAACGAAGCTCTTTGAACTTAGGACGTTGTGGGAAACTAGCCCCCATATTTTGTGGACCTTTTGAAATACTGGCCAAGAAGGGCCCATTGGCGTTTGAGTTAGCCTTACCAGCTCATATAAAATTTCATAATTTTTTTCATGCATCGTTATTAAAGAAATATCTATACGATGCTAAGCATATAATTGATTGGTCCTTGTTATAGGTGGAGCCCGAAGGGGAGTTCATGCCGAAACCACTCCACATCCTGGATAAAAGAGAAGTACAACTTAGGAGGAGGACCATCACTCAGCTGAAAGTGCAATGGAGGCTACTTGGGAAAATGAAGCAACCATGAAAGAGGCATACCACACCTTGTTTCATGACTTCATTTCTAGGCCCTAGAAACACTGGGACAATGTTGTTTCTAACAGGGGAGGGATGTAATATCCTGAATTTTGGACTAACTATTTTCTGATGTTATATTGGGCCACGGCCTCGACACATATGATTTATTTTGATTATTGGGCATAAACCCTAGTGCACATGATTTATTTTTTATAGACTGACATATTGGGTATGGACCCTCACTGATTTCATTATTTGATTATAGACTGGGCAAGGAAGCCCTAATGTTGTGATTCATGTTTCGTATCATATGATGTGGGTACAAAAACCTAATATACTGAGACGATCTTTTGATTACATACTGTGCAGTGATGTGATTGACATGATTGTTTTATATGGTGTGTTGAGAGTGGACTCAGGAACACACGGATGACCTATGTACTGGGAAAAATCCCCGATGTACCTAGAGAAAATATTATGTCTTGGGAGTAAGCCCCGATGTACCTTGAGTGTTGGGCATAAGCCCTAGAGCACTCCAAGCCTAGTAAATGAATAGGAGATCCAAGGTCACTTAAATATTCTAGATGTTCCTCACAACTACATTCTAGCACTAGTGTTGAGTGGGAGGCTTTGGAATTGCACTAGCGTAATGCCCATGTGAGAGTGTTGAGTTAAAAGCTCTGAACAACACTCATGGTTACTAGATATCAAAAGTGTTGAGTTGAGAAGACTCTGAATAACACTTCTATTTTTCATCACGATTATTCAAATTGGTTAAATGAATCTTCTTCTATCTATCTGCGGGAACTACCATGTTAAATGAGGGAATTCAACATGCAAGAGAGAGACTAGAGGTGCCTATCCAAGCTTACCAAAAGACCATCCAAAGAATTGGACCTTGCCCTTAAATATTAAAAGAAGTATCATGAGAAGTTACATAATTAAATCAAAGATAATTACCCTAACATAAAGTATGGGTTGACTAGGAAGAGTCTTATATGAACAAAATGCATAGAGATCTCAAGGCTAAATACTATTATTAAGAGCTTTAATAATAGTGATGCTATTATGTATTTAATTATAAAATATATTTATTACATATAGTTTATGCATAGTAGGCTGCCACATTATTAAATATTATTAATAATGTATTAATAGTTAGATTGAAATACAGTTACTATTATTATTATTATTATGAAAAGATTAAGTTAAAATCACTTATAGTTAAAAAACAAATGAAGAGTCCTAGTTCAACAAGAACTAGATATTTAGTAGTAAATATCTTTTATGAATATTAATTATTTGGTTTAAAGAAACTAAATAATTATTCAAACAACCATAATTCAAGACTTCCCTACATAAAGAAGGCAGATCTCAAGAATTGGGATCATCTTTTTGTTATTATCATTCTCTTATTGTAATCAGAGAGAATTGTTTTGCTCCAACAACTGAAGTAGTCTGACATAAATTTCCAGATCTGAACTAGCAGTGAACCTAGGGCCTCTATCTCTTATTGCATGTTGGAACTAGCTCGGTGGGATCTAGTTAGAACCAGGAATGGTTTAAAGGTCATGGTTGGGAGGAACATGGTAGCCCCAAATTTATGCAGTTAAGGAATCATTTCGACAGGTTAGCTAAAGCTAAAAGGTTGCTGTACTAATTTTTGTTTGAGTGTGCAGGCTTCTACAAGAGCAGGTCAAACTCCAAGACAACCAAGTATGAATTATTAAACCCACCATTTCAAGTTATGTTGGCAGCCATGCATTTAAATTAGGCTTATTATTATAGTATTGTTTTTCCCTAACATTTACAGGATTTAATTCTCTTTTAGAGAAAGGGCCTTTGGGCATAGGCTCTCGTTTTTTTTTTTGTATTATAGGCATAGAACCCTATACCCAGAATTTTATTAACTCAGAAATTATTTAGGAACCAGCAGATCATCTAGCAGGTCTAGCCAAGCTAGCCTGTGCTAGACAACCAAGCACATCAAAAACCTAGGATCCTCCCCTTTTAAACTAAGTTCTGGTTTTATCGAGTAGAATGTATTTTAAATTGCATTTCTTTTAAATTTTGGAACTGTACATTGAAATTCGTATTAACTTCATTGTCTAGCTAGTATCATATATGTATCTTCTCTATTAGACCATTTCGTTTTACTTCTGGCCAGTCAATATAGTTAATACATTTAAATGTTTTTATCATAGTATTACATTATATAATCCTTGACATTTCCAACCCTTCTTTAAAGCACCAAAACGTAGACCCAAATGCATGGATTGACAATGGCAATCTGGTCTCAACGTTTTCCTTTCAAACCCCACACCAGCAATTATACGACTTCTCCCTTAACAATCCACGTAGTAAGTTTTGAAAAAAAAAAACAAGTCTCATTATCAAACCTCACAACCACCCTCTTTCTTTTAATAAGCAAAATCACAGACTTAGATTTGGACGAGGGACCTTCTACAAGTTAACGCAGATCAAGAACCCAGACCTGGAGCTTTACATTATCAATTTTATATCTATGCTTACCACTTTGCAACCCCTAGTTGTAGCATTCTTTGGTCTAGGTACCAAATCCAACGAATGCCATCATTGTGTTACCACTACAGTATGAATACTAAGAGTCAAAGGCGCAGGTCTAAGAACCAATCCCACAACCAACACTAAATTTTTAGTATGAAAACTGGGGTAGATTATCTAGATGACTTGTGAAACTAGTCTAGTATCTCTCCAAGGGTTACGGCTATCAGCTAAATATTCATCGTATTAAAACGAAAACATGGGAGTCTGAATACATCCAGTATGCCAATAGAACTTTCAACAGACGGACAAAGCAACCAAAGAAAACGTAGAGATCACTTAACATTTCCCTTCCTACTTAAAACCCTTAGAAAGACCGACACATAGTTTATCCATCCATACTGATTCTTTAGAAAACGAAAGGGATATGTCTTTTATGGAAATAGTAAATGCCCAATGTTTCACATATAAACACCAAACACAACTACGCTACAAGCATTGCATACAAATGTTACAATCGGGTTCTCCATACAGTATGTAATGTCCCAAAAATTGTAAAACAAAAAAAAAAATTCTATGGATGTCTTTCATGATGTAAGAATGGATGATAAACAAAATCTTCAGCACTGTAAATATTCATGTTATTTAAATGCAGCTGTCAAGCTTTATCAAAGAATAAACATATGTTACTGCAGTTTGTGAAAGGAGTGTAAAAGAATTAATGTGAAATCTGAAGATAGTATTTAAAACATGCTTTATTGTTTGTGTCTCTCTCTCTCAATTCAAAATTTTTATCAAATGCAATTATGAATTATGTAACTGGTATCTCAGGTATGATGGACTTTTGATGGGGTCTGATGAGGCCTAAGGTGGGATGCTTGATTTCTTGAGGGAAAGAGACTTTCCTAGCAGAGCTACCGAGAGGTAGGTCGCAAGTAGAGTTGTTGGGATTACTTAGCGCTTGTCGCTAATGCATTTGTACAATGTGTAATTGCAGGTGTAACTGACGAGCAGTTTGGCCGAGTACTTAACTTTCCCAGTCGTCGGCATTTCCATTCGAGGAAATACTTACATGGTTGAAATTTGCATCGTTCAAACCATATCTACCTTTTTAACAAGTTTGTAACTTGGATACAATGTGACTATATGTTCTATCCTATTCAATAAGAAGGGCTTGATAGTATGGCAATACTAGATAATTACATGGCCCTTGGTTGTAAAAATGCAAGGTTTTAAACTATGGCGAAGAGGGTTTTAAAATATAAAGTGATAAGGTTGGTAGTAGAATTTAATGCCCTTTATGTAGATGTGGGCTTGCTTTACAGTTGTATTGAGGGTTTTTGGTTTGGGTCTAAAACCCATGATTTTCCCAAACCTTGGTTCATTTCCCATTGTAGCATGAAGAGTGGAGGGTTTTGTCCTAGTCTCGATTCTGGGTCGATGTGAATGAACTCTACAGGAAAAAGAAGGGTGATGGCGACTGTCAACATATAGGTAAGGACTCTGGTTTGTTACTTTTGTTTATATGAGCTGTCTGGTTGCATTTTCGCCTTTGTAACTAGCTCTAAAAGTAATGGCCTCCTTGGGTTTCGCTATGAGGTTGTAGGTGGCATTTGGCCCTTCTCCCTGCAAGGTCAGGACTTCACGAAATCGATTTGGAATGGTGGTAAGTCCAGCCACTACTCTCTTGAGTCTTTCCTCTCGGTTTGGTACAGATTTCGCTCATGGTTTCTGTTGGAAGTTTGATGGGGACTGGGTTCCCACTTGGGTTCATGTTGTGGGTTGTTTGTCCCTTGGGTCACTACTGGCTATACTGCTGTGAGATGTATCTAAGAATGGATTCGACACTAGAGGGTTTGGTCAACAAATTTAGATGTTGTTTTGAAAAGAATTGTGACTAGCTTTTCTAGATAGAGTATGTAATGGTTGTATTTTAGAATGATAATGTATAATCTATGTTTATTTAAAGTGAGGTTTTATCCCTGCATTTTTCTTTAGGGCATTCGTAGATTGTTGATGCGTCTGACATCTCCTCATGAAAGATGGTTTTGAATCTGTAATAAAAATTCTCCATTGAAAATAGACTTAGATTTGCTTCTTGAATATGGTTGCTATGGTATGTTTGTGATATGGTTTCTCTCTATCTGTGTTGACTGTTATCTCTGTGTGTGTTGAACTAAGATTGGGTAATCCTATTTCTTGGGATCCAATGTTTAAGGGTCTGAAGAATGACCTCTGTTATGGAAATCTATGGTTAAATTTGTGCTTGTGAGTTGAAGTCTGCGTTTTCCAGTTGCTAATGTTTTTCTTTGGTTTATCTAACCAGCGACCAAATATATTTGTGATAGCAGAGACTGAATGTTAGAAACTGGATCTGTGGTTTTACTTTGTGTAGTTTTTGGATTGAGTTGTGATTTCTATTTCCTGTTGGTATATGTACTTGTAGGTGGATCTAATAATAGAACAAGCCTCAGGAAGTCTTGATCCTGTAGTTGTCGTTTTGGATTTGTAATGTGAATACTAACAATGAAGAACACTAATGTTTAACCTATAAGTGATAATTCCTGTAGCTTAGAAATCGAATGGTGAAGAAATTGAAACAGTGATAGTGCATCCATTTAATAAAAAGAAAACCCAATACCTAAAAACAATTACTTCAATAACAACCCAATCCCTCTAGCAAAGTCTAGCTTTAGCTAGGCCTGCTAGGTTCTTTTCTTAGTTCTGGGGAAGAAATTGCATATAATAAAATGGGAAGAATAACAACCTAATTAATTATAACAGAAATATGAGAAGATTTAAATGGTTCATACCTGTAGCCTGAGAGCCTGGTAATTGATCTCCTGCCTGATCTTATCTGCACACTTTAGAAATTTGTTAACAGAAAAACTGGTGGCTAGATCGCCATTGACGAGATGACTTTGCGATTACCGAGTTCCTCCCAGCCATGATCTGATAATCACTTATGATTCTGTACGGATCCCCCTGAGCTGGATTCCAACATGAAAAATGAGGTAGAGTTTCCTATGCCACAGCCTGGTTAGTTCTTGGATAGTTTGGGCCTGCCCACTTCAGTTTCTTGGAGCAGCAAAAACTTCTTTTGATTACCATAGTGGTTAATGATAATGAAAAAGAATCGTTCCCCAAACTTGGGTTCTGCTCCCTTAAGTAGGCGCTCTTGAAATATGACAGTTGTAATAATTAGTTTCTTGAGAATCCATAATTAAAGTTTTTCGAAGATATTATTTTAATAATTACTTAGACCTCTTTTGAACTAGGACTTTTTTGTTAAATTTTGAGCATTAATTCACAATACTCTAGGATCTTTACTGAGAGAATAACATATACAATATATCAATGCATAACAATCATAATAAGCATGACAAGCATCACAAGAACCAAAAGCATGAGAGACAAGAGACACAGAGTTTCCATGGGGAAAACCCTAAGGTGAAAAACCCCACAACTTCCTCAGAGATAGAGAGAGCAATGGCTCAACCAAAGCACAACCAAAATACACTGAGATAGACTCCTAGTAGCAGATGATCGTCCTCCTCACTAGTGTGCCACTTTCTGAGTGAGAGAAGTGTGAGCTTCCGAGTGATGAAAATAGAGATCTCCCAATCTCTATTTATACTAACCTGTTTGCCTAGTAATACTATGAGGCCGACTTGTCTAGCTAGGTACATCCACAATATAATATATATTTCAGGGCTGACCCCACACATGGTCATCTAATAACCCGTCGCCAAGTACACACACTTGCGACACTTGTCAATACACATGATGACACTTCCTTATAGAGGAATAAAACATCTCTTATAAGGGTACAATAAATATATATGAAATACATAGATGAAATACATTCCAAAGTTACATATACATCAACACTCCCTCTTAACTAGGAAGGTATTTCTTGACACAGTTCTGCTAGACAATTCTTCTTCTCGGGATCATCGTCATCATCATCATCATTGCTGTTGCTATCTCAACCAATCTCTGACTCTACTCATCATAGGAAGTTCTACAGAGCCAGTCCTTTTTCATAATGGATGTAGGCCCACCACCTGAAGGTCTTCATCATCACTGGCCATACTATGGAATCATCATGACTTATTACATGAGTCAACAAAACCTCAAAAGAGCATCCAAGGACTGATTACGAGCACACAGCTCAACCTATCGGATCTCCCAGGACCTTCTACATGCTACTGCACAACCTGTCCATGGCCACAAAGTATCACAAAGCACAACCCAGATGCACACACACAACACTTACACTCATCGGCATGGGAGGACCAACCTACCACCATCTGTGAAAGGCTCACAGCACTTACATCAATGAACATGGGAGAACACATCTGCCACCATGTCGGAAAGGCCCTGCACTTACATCAATGCACATGGGAGAACACATCTACCACCATGTCGGAAAGGATCTGCACTTACATCAACCCACATGGGAGAACACATCTACCACCATGTTGGAAAGGCTCTGCACTTACATCAATGCACATGGGAGAACACATCTACCACCATGTCGAAAAGGCTCTGCACTTACATCAATGCACATGGGAGAACACATCTACCACCATGTCGGAAAGGATTTGCACTTACATCAACACACATGGGAGAACACATCTACCACCATGTCGGAAAGGCATTGTGCATCTGTGCCTTCGGGACTCATCACACATAATCCAACTGATTATGTAATGTATCCACCTGATACATATGATCATCCTAATCACCATAACTATACCATCCTGGTACATATCATCTGGAGCAACATCCTAAAGCTCATCATCATGATCATCCTGATCATATAATGCATCTACCTGATGCATACCAAGTATCTACCTAATACATATCATCATACATGATCCACCTGATCATACAGTGTATCCACCTGATACAAATACAAATACATGGTACATATCACCATACATGATCCACCTGATCATAAAATGTATCCACCTGATACATATACAGATACATGGTCCAAGCATCCAACATGATGCATATACAAAATACATACAAATGATCCAACTGATCATATCGAGCATCCAACATGATGCATACATACATATACATATAAATGATCCAACTGATCATATCCAGCATCCAACATGATGCGTACATACATATATAAATGATCCAATTGATCATACAAAGCAGAAACTAGAACATCATCCTGATGCTCATCATCCAGTGCTTACATCCACAGCCATGTGAAGGATCCTCCTTCCAACATGCTTGGAATGGCTTCAACAAATTTGTCCATCATTTCTTCCTCGAAGTGTCCTCGATCTGAAGAACACCAAGCCTCTCCCTAAAGTATTCGAACTTCACTCTGGCTAGTGGCTTCGTTAGTACATCTGCAATCTGCTTGTCCGTCGCAACATACAGGAGCTTCACGGCTCCTCTTTGCACCATATCCCTGATATAGTGATATTTGATCTCTATGTGCTTCGACCTGTCATGAAACACAGGGTTTTTGGACAGCTTCACACAACTCTGGTTATCAAAAAAGATACCAGTAGCATCCAACGGGAGATCAAATAACTCAGACATTAGCTTCTGTAGCCATACTACCTCACAACTAGCTGAACAGGCTGCAGCATAGTCTGCCTTAGCTGTACTCAGTGCTATGCAGGATTGCTTCCTGCTAAACCAAGAGATCACACCTGATCCCATACTAAAGCAACACCCAGATGTGCTCCTCCTATCTGCAGCACTGCCAGCCCAATCTAACTCAACATAAACCTGTAGGTTAAACTTTTGATTCGCTTCATTCTTGAGCCCATAATCCATTGTACCCTTTAGGTACCTCAGAACATGCTTTATAGCAATCAGATGAACACTCCTCGGATCTGTCAGCAACTGACTCAATGTTTTCACAGTAAAGAAAATATCTGCTCTCGTGTTCGCCAGGTACATCAAGGACCCAATCATCTGACGATACATAGAAATATCAACTAGCTCAGATGAAGCATCACATAGAAGCTTCAGGTTTGATGCCATAGGTGTGGCCATGGCCTTGCAATCCATCATCCTGAATCTCTTCAGGATATCTACTGTGTACTTCCCTTGAAAAAGGAAGATCCCACCTACACTCTGCCACACCTCCATACCTAGGAAATAGTGCATCATCCCCAGGTCCTTCATATCGAACTCAGCAGCAAGCTTCCTCTGCAATCAATTTGTCATCTCCTGTTACAAATAAGTCATCCACATACAGGAGCAGAATCATAGGATTCCCTTCCTCAACCTTGTAGAAAAGGTTGGAATCCGCTTTACTCTTGGTAAAGCCCAAATTGGATAGAAAGATGTCTATCCTACCATACCAAGTTCTGCACATATATGATTTCCTATCATGTGTCTCAGAACCAGGTGGTTGCTCTAGATACACTTCTTCTTCAACTACACCATTCTGGTGTATCTTCTATTTCATCACTTTTATATTTCTCTATGCTGCCATGTGCAGCATGCTTGATCTGATAGATCCATATGGAAGTCATAACAAACTTCCCTTCAGGTCTTGGGACTACATCCCAAACATCATTCTTCATGATTGACGGATCATGGCATTCTTCCCATATCCTGGGAACTTCAATATCTTCAATAGATAATTTTGTTACTGAACAAATGTTGTAGTTCTTCTTTTCTAGGTGAAGGTACATAGTCTTTCCTACAAGACAAGTTTAATTACATGATTAGAAACATCTCATAGTTTCATAACAAAATCTTACACATAGGAATATATGTCATACAGTCATGCAATTACTTTAGCCAATGCTTCAATACAACATTTATCCATGTTCCATAACTTTCTAGATGCCTTCCAGTCTCTACCAGAACATTGCTAAGAGTTTGCACTACTCCCAACATGTCAACAAATAGGTTTCATTCTAAATAAGTAGCAATGGAATGTTGTACAGTGCCATAGGCCACTTACCCATCACATGTATATTAGTAGTATACTATTCATCAATGTAATCATTCTAATATGCACAATACATATCCTAAGTCTAGGAACATGAGCATATACATCATTGAACAATTTTATTTAAACAAACAAATATGCAAGAAATGATAATTAAAAAATACTTATCTTTGTTTGTTGTTGGGTGGACTCCCTATGAGTTTTTGCTTCCTTGCAAGAGCTGCTGGAGTCCTAATCTGAAGTAGCTTCTTCTACACCTTTCTGTTGTAGAATGTAGAGAGATGATCAACTCTCTCTGAATATCTGCATCCTTGTAGAAGCCATTGGAGTGTGCTCCCTCTTGATCTTTGCTTCCTGGATTACCTATTCTTGAACTTATATTCATTCTAGATCCCTCCATGTGATCCATGACTATGGATGAATCTTTGTCTTCATGTCACCACAGCAAGTTCAGATTATCCCTTCAATTTGTACAAACCTCCCTCTTGCTCTCCAATCACCACTACATCATCTATGGTCTTTCCCTTTGGCCACATTAGGACTTGGCCATCCACAAATGCAACCCTCATACCTTTTGCATCCAATGCAGAGGTGGAGAGTAAGTTCTTCTTGAGACCAAGTACATAAAGAACTTCTTTCATCTTCAAATATTTTCCAGAATCTAGGTTGTAGGAGTCTTCACCACTTCCTTTGATTGGGTATTGATAATCATCCCCAAGTTTCACCTTATGGGGTGATTCATGTTCAGATAGTTTTACAAAAGATTCCTTAAACCCAGTCATGTGTTTGGAATCCCCACTGTCAATTAACCAATCAACTTCTTCCTTGCACAAATTCCTTGAAGAAAGGAATCTCATGACTTGGGTATGCCATTTAGAGTGGTCATGACAACTTCACCATTCTCCACCATTTCATCTACCACTTCCAGTTGTTCCTTAATTTGGGAGACCCTAGAAAAATAAGATTGAATGGTTTCTCCATTCTGAAACTTTACTCCTTTCAATTGGTTCTGCGGGGTCATCTTTGTTCGGATATCCACATCATCTATTTCGGGATACATCATCTATTTCAGGATCTTGCATGATCTATTTCAGGATATGATCTATTTCAGGATTCTGCATGCACAGGCATGCATCCCAGTCACCAGTTTGATGCCTCCAGCACCTTATCCACCTTCTTCTAGCACCCGGGAGCCACCTACCACAGAGTTTTAGCCCTCCTAAGCTGAAAGGCGCCCACTTCTCACCTACTGCCAGAGAAGGGCGCACTTGTTCACCTACCACTGCAGTTCCACTTCAGTTACATTCAGTTAGCTCCGATTCTCCCTGATTTGAGGCTAGTTTCACTCCCGACTGACTGTATCACTTCCGTTTGACCTCCAGTTTGATTAGGTGACTTGTTCTGACTTCAGTTAGCCTCCCATGCGCCCCCACTGAGCCTCCAGATCCTATATCAGTGCTACACACTTCAGTTACATTTATTACACTCAGTTAGACTCAGTTTGACACCTGGATGGCTGGTTGTTGTGATTGATGAGCACCACCGATGATTGATGAGGACTCCTAGATAGAGTCAAGCTACTCCATTTAGTGATTCGAATGGCCTACTTAGTCAATTCGAATTGCTCATTGACAGATATTGGATTGTATTGTAATTCATTCACCCTTTCTGGGATAGAGAGCACTGCTGCATGTTTTGCACAGTTTTGCACCATATTTTCTATGTTCATCTGTTGTGATTGATTTACTTGTTCATTAGATCTGCTGTGACTAATTTTACATGGTATCAGAGCCATGGTAGGGACAAGATTTCTTTTCTACAGGTGTTCTACATGAAGAGAGAGCGATCTTTGCTCACCAATATATTTCAGCAGCGGCATGCAAAATCTGATGTGCATTCGCTCATGTACATGCAAGGCTGAAAACATAGTGTTTTGTTTGTGTGTGATTTGCAGGTTTCTTACTTCCTCCATGTGCATTCGCTAATGCAAAGATGGAGACTTCTTCTTCACAAAATATTCTTACTCCATTCAACTATGATGAATGGAAACCAAAGATGATTGCATTCTTGAAGAGACAATGTCTTTTTGATATGTGCATTGGTAATACAAGAGTTTTTTATTCCGATGAAGAGGAGAATGATTGGCTCAATGATTGTGACAGAGCTTTTGGAGCAATATGTCTTGCTATGTCTCCTTGTATGCGCTACCTCAATAAGACTGCTGAAAATCCAAGTGATCTATGGGTCCAACTTAACAGAGAATTTGGAAAGCAGGAAGAAGAGGATCATGCTAGCCTTTTGGAGAACAAGCCCAGTGAGATCTCCTTATGTGTTCTTTCCGATCATGTGTTGGCCTCAACAATTGTTCAAGATGAAGAAGAAACTGTAGATTCAAAACTCACTCTCTCAAAGTCTTCTATTTCAAATTCTGAGCAAGATCAACCAGCTCATACTCTAGATTCCGAAGAGGTCCTTGAATCCTCTCTCTCACATGAGTTTGTCGGCATGCAGAATAATGATCTACTTGAAGTTTTGGAGGTAAAATCTGATTTTGGCGGTGAAGCATTCGCCCTCCTTGATTGCATTCCTTCTATAAACTTATGTTCTATCATTTGCAAAGTTTCTCAGAGTTTTAATGAAGATGAAGAGCACTACCATTCGCTTGAGTTCAATTCTCATGCACTTTTTGCTGATTTTGGTTTTGATCTCACCCTTGTTGGTTCAAAGGAGATCTCAAGAAACCATTCATCTATTTTTGGAGCTGATTTAACTTCTATTGATAAGAAGTTCAAGTTTCAAGATCTATTTGATCCGATTGGAGCTAATCCTACCTCACTTGGTTCGAATCACAGGTTCCAGGATCATCCTCATATTTTCAGATTTGTTCTCATCTTTTTCGGTATGAAGAGCAAGTTCTTAAAGTATCCACATTCGCTTGCATCCACTGATGGAGAATTCAAGCACATGTTTTTGGAGCATGATCCATTTACTCCCAAGAGTAAGATACCTCCAGACATATCTACTTGATTTTGGAGCAGTTAAATATTTTGGTGTACTACAGTCTATTTTGAGGGGGGGTATTTTTCCCATGAGGTTTTCCCCATTTCCTCGGTTTATTGACTGTTATTAGTTTTTGGATTATTGTATTGGGGTGACCTTTGGTCTTAGTTACCAGGGCCCCACATTATTTTAGTTGGCACATCATAGTCTAGCTTGAGGGGGGGTGTTCGGATATCCACATCATCTATTTCGGGATACATCATCTATTTCAGGATCTTGCATGATCTATTTCAGGATTCTGCATGCACAGGCATGCATCCCAGTCACCAGTTTGATGCCTCCAGCACCTTATCCACCTTCTTCTAGCACCCGGGAGCCACCTACCACAGAGTTTTATCCCTCCTAAGCTGAAAGGCGCCCACTTCTCACCTACTGCCAGAGAAGGGCGCACTTGTTCACCTACCACTGCAGTTCCACTTCAGTTACATTCAGTTAGCTCCGATTCTCCCTGATTTGAGGCTAGTTTCACTCCCGACTGACTGTATCACTTCCGTTTGACCTCCAGTTTGATTAGGTGACTTGTTCTGACTTCAGTTAGCCTCCCATGCACCCCCACTGAGCCTCCAGATCCTATATCAGTGCTACACACTTCAGTTACATTTATTACACTCAGTTAGACTCAGTTTGACACCTGGATGACTGGTTGTTGTGATTGATGAGCACCACCGATGATTGATGAGGACTCCTAGATAGAGTCAAGCTACTCCATTTAGTGATTCGAACGGCCTACTTAGTCAATTCGAATTGCTCATTGACAGATATTGGATTGTATTGTAATTCATTCACCCTTTCTGGGATAGAGAGCACTGCTGCATGTTTTGCACAGTTTTGCACCATATTTTCTATGTTCATCTGTTGTGATTGATTTACTTGTTCATTAGATCTGCTGTGACTAATTTTACAATCTTCTGATTTATGTTCTTCCCTTCAAATAGCTTGGTCAAAGAGTCAAAGATCTCCTTGGGTGTCTTTAGAGAAGACACATGGGGTATGAGATGGTCTTTGATAGAATCAGCAATGATTCTCTTTGCCTTGACCAAGTTCTTCTTATGCAATACTGTAGCCTCTTCATCCTCTGGGATAGGGATGTCTTCTTTTATATATGGGTCCAACTCATTCTCTTCTAGGATTAACCCATTCCTATACTTCCAAGCTTGGAATTTATCAGCCCCTTCAAGATTATCCTGAAGCTTGGTGTGGTGAGACATATTAAAGAGTACTTCAAATCGAAATAGAAAAGATTTAGGTCTTACAACTTGAAATGCTCAAAACTGGATCTGGTCCCATATTAGGGTTTGTCGAAAAAACCCTAAAAATTCAAAATGTGAATTTCAACTTTCTGAAAGGATAGAAAGATGCACTTTGATGAGTTGATCAGCCTGGTCTATTCAGAATTTGAGATCAGCAAAGCTTTACCCTTTAGATTTTCCTTTTTGTCCTCCTCGGTTCACTATGGAGAGCCCTGAATTAGGGTTTGAGTTTCCCGGATATCTACCCAGCCAAAACACTTGATCCAAAGCTCTAAACTTTGATTTTGGCAAGGAGCTTCCAGCTATGTCTTCAGATTTCATAAATTCCTATTTTTGTGGAAACCCTAATTTTTAGGGCCAAATCTGAAAATGCTCATAATTGAATTCTAATTGGATAGATAGATTCGCCTTGATGAGTAGAGTCAATATACTATACTGCTGTTCCAAAATCCGTGGAGAGAAACCCAATAAACAAGAAACTCAAGTTTCCATCACTGCAAAATGTCTTCTTCTCAGCTTAGCTCTGATACCATGTTAAATTTTGAGCATTAATTCACAATACTCTAGGATATTTACTGAGAGAATAACATATACATTATATCAATGCATAACAATCATAATAATCATGACAAGCATCACAAGAATCAAAAGCATGAGAGACAAGAGACACAGAGTTTCCATGGGGAAAACCCTAAGGTGAAAAACCCCACAACTTCCTCAGAGATAGAGAGAGCAATGGCTCAACCAAAGTACAACCAAAATACACTGAGATAGACTCATAGTAGTAGATGATCCTCTTCCTCACTAGTGTGCCACTTTATGAGTGAGAGAAGTGTGAGTTTCCGAGTGATGAAAATAGAGATCCCCAATCTCTATTTATACTAACCTGTTTGCCCAGTTACACTATGGGGCTGACTTGTCTAGCTAGGTACATCCACAATATAATATATATTTCAGGACTGACCCCACACATGGTGGTCTAATAACCCATCGCCAAGTACACACACTTGCGACACTTGTCAATACACATGACGACACTTCCTTATAGAGGAATAACACATCTCTTATAAGGGTACAATAAATATATATGAAATACATTCCGAAGTTACATATACATCAACATTTTTCACTTCTTTAATTAAGTGAAAGGTGATTTCCCATCTTCCACAATAATTACATAATATTTCTAATAACCATTTATGGTGACAATAAATATAATAATTAATTATAATTTACACTATCTTTTATATCTTATTAATAATATTACTAATGCATAAAACATTAATACATTTCATAGCCAAGTATTGCAACATTAATAATACAGCTCTTTATTAAACAACTAGCCTAGAGGCTTTTATTTAAAATATACATAGGATACTATAGGTAATTATCTTTTATTTAAAAATATGTAACTTTTAGTTTATTAGGGGCAAGTCCAATACTTAGGACGGTCTCGGCAGGCTTGGCTAGGTACCTCTTGTCTCCCTCTTTGCATGTCGGATTCCCTCGTTCAACCCGGTAATTCCCACAATACTTGATAGATAGAAAGATGAATCATTTAGTCAATTAAATACTTATGATGAAGGTGCTCTTCAGAGTCTTCTCGACTCAACACTTGGAAACTTTGTAACCCTGAGTGCTCTTCAGAAACATTTAACTCAACACTTGGAGATTTGTAACCCTGAGTGCTCTTCAGAGCCATTTAACTCAACACTCTCGCATGGGCATTACTCTAGTGTAATTTCAGAGTCTCCGCTCTACACTAGTGCTAGAATGTGGTTCTGAGGCACATCTAGGATCTTTTGTTGCCTCGGATCCAGTAATTGTTTTATCAAGCTTGGAGTGCTCCAAGGTTTCTACCCAACACTCAATGTACATCAGGGCTTACTCCCAGTACATTATATTTCCTCTAGGTACCTTGGGGTTTTGGCCCAATACATAGGTAATTGGTGTGTTTCTGAGTCCACGCTCAACACACTATATAAGTCAATTATGTAATTCACATCACTGCACAGTATGTAAGAAAACAAAGGGTCATTCTAGTATATTAGGGCTTTTTGCTTGCATTGAAACATAATCAGAAAACACATTGGGGATTTCTTGCTTAGCATATCAACAATAAAGTAATCTAGTAAGGATCCATGTCCAACATGTCAGTCTACTATAGAATCAATCATAAGTATCAAGGCTTATGCCCAATCATCAGAATAAATCACATGTATCAAGGCCATGGCCCAATATAACAATATAACAACAGTTAGTTCAAAAATGGGGATCTTACACAGTAGTCACACTTAGCAAAGTCCGAGCCATAATAGAAATCTAAGACGAGAACATAAACTGGCAGTGCATCAAATATAAACGCAGAAGTATAATTAAGTCCAAACTTCCATATGGGTTCCATAGGAATAAACGCAGAGGACAGACAAGCATACAATCCATATATAGAGAAACGCAGAGGTCCATCTTTCTACCTATCATTCACACATGCTCAAGGTTCAAAGGAAAATGCATTACAGAAACCAAGTTTACAAAATAGGAATTATTCACAATGACCGAATGGCCAAAACTTATACATTAAAATCCAAAAACCCTCCAGGGTTGTGTTTTCTTCAAAATAAAATAGACATCCATTAATTGGTCTTTCCAAGTTTGGCGTGTGACACGAAGGGTGAAAATGGGTATCAAAACCCTGACTTACTATGCTATGCAAATCCAAGGAAGTCACCACCAGTAGCAACCCACGTCAAACTCTCCATGACTCCCACCTGCGAAAAGGGACACATTGAAAAAAACTTGAATCGAAACTGAGATGAGTATTTACACACAAAAATCACTAAAGAGCAGTTTCAATAGAGAAGTTAAAACGTTACCTCATAAATGTTCATGGTTGAATCCACCCACGCTGTTCACCATTGAGGAAGAGTGCTCTGACCATGAGCAAAGCTCAGGTCAGGAGCCTCCACATACATACACAACAAAGAAACCCTCTCTACCAAGACTGAAACGATAGGAAGGGCGAAAAGAGGGTGAATTTCGAGGGTTAAACCCCCTCCTCCAGCTATATACCACAACGCTATCAAAAATTAATGACACCAACTACCAACTCCACCCCTCCACTTAGATTTGCATTACAAGTTATTACATCCAAGTCGCATAGTTTAAAACATTGGCTTATGAACTTCTTCCCAACTCTTAAACCCTTGACATAGTCTAAATCCTTTAGAGTTTAATAAAGTCTCAACCACAAGCGTTGGTATTGCATAGTTTAAAGGAGAGTCATCATTTGTAGACCTGCAAACATTCACATTAGAATGCATTAGCGAGATTCTAAGCAAGTCAGGTAGTCCCTTCAATCACCCTTACCTCTCGGCAGCCATGCCGGTGGTATGTGGTACAATATCAAGTCTCCCAAAGAGTTACAACTTTCACCAACCAGTCCATCTTGCCTGGATGAAAACATTTAAACAGTTTACAACTTAATGAGTATCTAAATCTTAAAGGGAGGAACTTAACATTTTGCAAACATGCCTTAGAAGTTCTTCACCTATTTCCTTTCACCACATTGCTTCCGCAGACTCAACATAATTAAAACTAGAGAGACCATATTGTTTTAGGAAACCATAAAACTCTTTTCGATGCAAACAAAGTACCAATGCTTATTCCTAGTGCTGAACTTAATTTATAATACATCATCTTAAATTATCTTTTAATTGCAGTAACGGAAAATTTTTAAATTTTTACTTTTTTGGGACATTACATTTTGATGGTGTTAATACTCATACCCATACTAGAGTAAAAATACTTAAGAATTTTTAATCACTTGTTAAGATCAAGGACTATGTCAAATGATTTTATATTTAAGTCAACAAAGTAACACGGAAAATTGGTTTTACTACTTGGACATTCCTTAGCAATGATCCTTAGCACTAACAAAGTGGTATGCAATTGAATGATAACCCCAATATCTTATGTATCCCTTAGCTCTTTTTTTGTGGCTTTCTAAACAAATGTTGATATTCTTTTCAAGAATAATTCCATATAATTTGGCTAAAATAGGCATAATCGTAATGGTCCTATAATTAGATGGATTTTATTTTATCTCCACTTTTAAAAATAGGAAGACTAAAACTTTTTGTCCATGATTTGGGGAAACCTGACTGCTAAATTGAAGAGCCTATGGATGTGAGGGATCATGATAGGAACACAGATTTTTAATATTATGCTTTGCATTCTTTGATGTGTTTATCCTTCCTTTTCATAAGTCACTTAACCCCAAAATCTATTTGTTCTGAAGAGAACTTATTCCTCTATATCAATGTTTGAATGTTTTCCATGACATGACGGTATTCATAAATATTTTTAAGGTAGGAATTCCAGTCCCTCAATGGAATCATATTATTTTCTTTAATTCTCTAATTTAGAAATTGACTTGAGAATTTATTATGTTCTACCTTAGAGATATTTTCTTCCTTTCTATTTATATAGCGCCTTTTTAGAGGAATTTGCACCTATAGATCTTGTATATTTTTAAGAACCCATAATAAGTATTCTTAATGGATATTGTAGCATGAGTGTGCACTCTTTATCACACCAAGGGTTGATCGTCCTATTCTCTTTTTTACATGACACCAGCATACATAACTTGTTAATGGAATTAGAGAGGGTAGCTATCAAATTATAATAAAGGTATTCAATATTGCTCTTAGTTAATAGTATATTTAAGTCATTATTCAATTTCCCTGAAAAATTATAATTTTTATTTTTATGTTACACAAATTTTTTGTCAACAGCGCAAACCTTGTGACCTTATGTTTCCACAATCCTTGAAGTCATTTTCATGGTGGATGAGCCTTGACTTCCCTGTCTTGTAACTTCACTTATTTTGCAACCTCAACGTGATTTGCTATACAAGCAACCTACCTCAAAACCATTTTGACATAGTGTGTATCCTTGCAACATGCATCACTGGCACAACTTGCCTTCAGAGAAAGCCACATTGACCATGCTAGACACATGTTGCTCCACTCCAATTCGTGTCGAGGTCTGTTCAGGGAAAAAATAGGACTTTGAGAATATTATAGATCAGAATCTCATTGGATAGCCTTTCCTCCCTGTTTCTATGGATCTAGCTCGAGCTCCAAAATTATTTGGATCATATATCATCCCCTTTCCCTAATATTCGCACCCTTCTCTTATCCTTATTGTCCTATAAATGAAACCTTTGGGCATGGGTGTGAGGAAAAGGAATTTATAGCAAGTAAGTGCTCAAGAAATTTTCTGATACCATTAGACTCTTGATTTGCTTCCTTTCAAAACAAGGGTGACATGTTAGGATAGGAGGAATCTATGAAAAGGAGACGACGATACCAAGGCTCATGGTTGTATTTATTTTTGTTATCTTTAATACAATGATTTATTTCGTTCCCATAATTGATTGTTATTGTCATGTATAGAAAATATCCTTGGTTATTTTCTTAGATCATTTATATTGTTTCTATTTCAATCCACCTTTTGTTTGCTTGTATTCGATTTGTCATAGGTTCTCTCGTATGCGGAGTTGGATTGCAACAACTTGAAGATAACAAGGAAAAACTTCACATCATAGGTAAGGTTTCTCTATTTCATTTATTGTGAATATTTAATTGATGTCGCTGAAGGTGTGCATGTATTGTCTCGTTTTGTTATAGTTTCGACTCGTTCGAACTAGGGAGGTTCACTCATGTCCGCACTTGAAAACGAATGCAAAAATATTAAAGTAAATTCAAATTGTATTTAATCTTATCCTACTGGAGCATGAATTAAAAGGTTATTTGATTCAGAAAAGAAAATTTATCATTGACTTAACCAGACAGATCTAAATAAACAGTGATAATATAACAACAACAACATTTTGGAACTAAACAATGATAGATTAGTGTTTCCCTGTTAAATGTTGTCATGCATGAGATTGAAAAATATTTTTAAACAGCCAAATAAGAAAAGCTAACCAAAAAATATGGATGGAAAAAATTCTTATTCAATTAACATAAAACTTGACAAGCAAAGATATATCTTGCTAAACATAATCGAATGATTGAAACAATCTTCGAATGACAATCTCGAGGACACCAAATTTTCTTCAAAATATTGCAGAAATAAAAAGAATTACAACTGCAACCGTCATTTTTTAAGAAGAAAAATATTTCTCCTCGCTTATCTCTCCATTTCCCACCCACTCTTTGCATATTACATGGTTATTTCTACAAAAATAATGGTTGGGAAGATATATTACATGGTTTATAAATTTTCTTGATCGGTGTTCAATTCAACTCATGAGATTTTGCAAATCTGTCCATTATGAAAATCTAGGAAATTTTGTTTTTTAAATCTAGACTTATCTCCCAAATAACATACTTTCTAACAACTATGTTTTTGTTTTAGCTAATTATGCGTATTATGCACAAAGCTCATGTCTTGGATTCTCCAGACTCATCCTCACTACTCCATAAATCATGTTCAAATATCATTGTTCATTTCCACATAAAATTTCTTTTTTGATTTCCTCAAATCCAAATAAAAACTTATACAATTTGAAAGAGAAAATTAAAATAAATAAGCAACATTTCAAATCTAATGAAACAAATCCAAATCAATGTAAATCCATTTGAAAATCTGCTCATAATTATTTGAGTTCTTCTTTGAACAAATTTTTCATCCCACATGCAATGAACAAAATAAATTTCATGGATTTATATTGAATTTTCCATACATATTAGTTTGTATGAAAAAATAAGAAGACATAGAGAATGAAGCCTACATTAATGATTTTATTTTTACATTAATGATTTTATTTTTAACCCGGTAAATCAAATAAATATATAGGAAATGAATTATTCCAATAGTATTCCAAAACTAATAAATCCAAATAAATAGATTTCCAATATAAACATTTCTTAAAACTTGCAATGCAAAACAAACTAAAAATTAGAATAAATGTATAGGAAATGAATTATTCCAAAGTATCAAAAAATTAATAGATCCAAATAAATAGAATTCCAATATAAACATTTCCTAAAACTTGTAATGCAAAACAAACTAAAAATTAGAATATCTTGTATTGTTTTAATTATATTACTTCTTTTTTGCAAAATAATACATAATAAACACTTTTTAATTTACAAAAAGGAAGTCATAGATATTCTATATTTTGAATATCAATTCAAATAAAAATATAGGAAATGAATTATTCCAGTAGTATGTGAAAATTAATAAATTCAAAAAAATAGATTTCCAATATAACCATTTCATAAAACTTACAATGCAAAACAAACTAAAAATTAGAATATCTTGTATTGTTTTAATTATATTACTCCCTTTTTGCAAAATAATACATAATAAACACTTTTTAATTTACAAAATGGAAGTCACTGATATTCTATATTTTGAATATGAATTCAAGAATCTTTTTTTAAAGAAAAGTTCCTTTATGATCAAAACAATATTTATGTTCTACATTTGTAGATATTAAATTTTAATCTTAATAATTTAATGAAACTTAGAAAATCACATTGAAATTAAGAAATTAAAATTTTGAAAGGCGGTGAAAACATTGATCTCATAGAATTGAATTATGTGAGCTTATTATAAACATTTGATAAAAAATCATTTCAAACACATAATTTAATTTAATGAGAACCAAAGAATGGCCAGGGATGTTTTAACAAAATGATTTTAATAACCTCAAATTAAATATAAAAAATATTAAGCAAAGCTAGGAAAACACAATAATTATTTACAAAATATTGGGACTTTTAGACATGCAAAAGAAGAAATAAGATTCAATCATATCTTTAAATCAAGATCAAATATCATATTAATGCAAAATCGTGAAAGGAAAAAGTAAATACATTGTCAAAGTCCCGTAAATCAATGACGCTAATCATCAATCATCATCTCAAGAGAAAATATACTAGATCCTAAAAAGCTAACTTTGAAAGGATGGACCTAAAATAGGAGTTGAAAACATGTGAGGAAGTGTTTTGGGCCATAAATATTAGGATGTGATAATTTCGAGACAGTCAACTGAATAATTGAAACTCCAATTTGATGTCATAGACTGCAATATCTCTCAAAGTACACCCTAAAAAAAATTCTTGTAGGGTATCAATGAGTGTGGACATTAATCACTTAAAATTTGTTTGATGATCCCTTCATATTTATTTAAATTAATCTTCAGCACTAAGAGTTTATTTGGCGTTTTTCATGTTTACATCTAAAGGGTTTTCTATTTTCTCTTCATCCTAAGGCTTTCTTAAAATAGTTTCCCCTTTACAAATTTAGGACAAAGATATTTTTGCATTTGTACCTAATCATTTAATCTCAAGAATATAATCTTAACTTTATTTTACATACATTATATAAATAGACTCTCACGGTTATTTTCAATACCTATATGATTATACATTTCGAGGATATAATATTTTCACTTTAAACATCATACCTCTACCATGATTATGATCCTAACTATTTACATCACAATAGCCACACTTGAAATCTAAAATAGAAATTTTGCACTAATACAATGGTAACCTAAAATTCATCAAATTTATTTAATTAATATATCATTAAATTCAACTATCTCAATTTAACATCCTGGTGACAATTTATAAGTCAATGCCTTTTACCACAAAATTCTATACTTAATTTATAAGAGTTGCAAACCATTTGAAGTCTCCAATAATTTTATAGAAGTCTCATTTATATGTATCTTCCTATGAAATGAAACCACTAATCCGCATTCAACAATTTGGGTAGCAAGTTTATTTATGTCCATACATAAATTTCTCACTATTGATTCATTTTATTCATTACTTTCTTGACCTTAAACTATGTCTAAATCATTCTCTAATTCTTTTGTTTTTTATATTTGATAGAATGCCCCTTTGTAGATAGAATACGAAATATATATATATATATTATAATTAATCTCATACCCAGTAAATCACACAAAATTCATTTAAACTTAATATATAGATATAGATATAGATATAGATATATATATATATATATATATATAAACCTTGTATTAAGTTAAACTACATTCTATTATCAATATCACTCTATCATACTATTACCGTAATCCAACTGAAGTAAGAAATATTAAGCCATTTATCTATAAACCATAACCAACTTGGTATATATATAACTTAAATCATTTACAATCTATATATATACCTATTTTTCACAATAAAAAATCATTTAAATATATCTATATCTACCTATAGCACATCCCATTTTCTTTATATTCATTCTCACTTGGTGCAAAGTCCAATTTCTAAATTATAAACAACTTTAATGAAATGGTCAAAAGCGATTCATTCTCACTTAGTGCAAACTTTCCCTCCATTATAAAGGTTTCATCCTTTAGGGATATGATCACTATTTCCTTGCACCATAGACACAACAAATAATTTTTAACATTTCTTTCCATTATAAGTACATTATTATGACAATACAAAGTAGCACTTCAAGATACATACTATGTGTACTCTACTATACTATGATATCTTAAATATTCTTTACATAGCATTTGGTATTAGAGCATATGATACAAGTCTTGGATCCTTCAAAATAATTCATATGGTCGTCTTTGTAATAATTTTTTTATGATAGTTTTTAATATAGTTCTAGTTCACTATAATTTAAATATACATCATGTGGAATATAAGGCTTTTGACTTGTAAAAAAAACGTCTCTTGAACAGGTGTTCTAGGAAAAACTATTATTTACGAATACTTAGAGATCTAAATAAATTATAACCTATTTAACTGGATAATAGATGGACAATAGAATTTCAAATTAAAATTTCAAAATTTAATCCAAAAAATGAAACATGTGAAAGTCCGTACAAGTTCACTCTCTTAAAAGGGCCAAATTAAACAAGTTTTTGAATTGTTGCCATAAATTTCTCTAGGTTTATCATAATTTACTCAAACCTATGGCATAGTATAGGAGATATATAATTATACTACAAAAATTAGATTCAATCTTATAAGGGGGGAATTTCAGGTGGAAGTTCAAGTAGCAAGATAGTCTCCAAATCAAGGTTTTAAAATGTATGCTAACTTAGATTTAACATAACCTTAGATTGGGATGTCCAATTTAGGTGATTCAAAAGCTTATGGAATGAGAAAACACATGAGAATTTAAGAGAGATATAATAATAGTTATTTTTTATCATGATTTTTAAGATAGTGAGATGGTACTGAAGGGTTTTAGTTATACCTCAATTAAGAATCAATGGAAAGACATATATTTAAAGGAGTGGAAAATGGAGTTGATCATAAGTAACGGTTAAGGATTGTGAATAAAAAACTTGAAAAAATTTACGTAGAAAGTATGTATTTTGATGTTGAATCTCTTAAGTGGTGGAGTATTCATGGTATAAATACTCAAGCATGTGACACATGGTAAATATTTGAAGAACACTTCTGAAAAAGATGGATGAAGGAGTAAAAAATGGAAGAGGCAAATAAAACTCAAGAAGAATTGAAAGAAGAAAAAGATTAACACAAGAATAAATGTGATGAGTTGTCCAATATATGATACCTCAATAACGCACTCATTAAGGAGTTTCATAAATTGAACCTTGAAAGTAATACGAAAGGAAAGTGGGAAAATGATGAGTCAATGGCAGAATTCAAAAAGAAGGATGAAGAAATATGTATATTACTAAACCATACTAAAAACCTAATGGATGACTTCAAGATATTTAAATAAAAAAAGAAGCATTGTCAAAATGAAAACAAAAACAAGGATCTTGGATGAAGGACTGCCAATAATATCGAAGAGGAAATTATCTACAAGAAGCTTTAAGAAGCATTAAATACTAAGGATGTAAAATAAGAAATGAAATCTAGAATCGAATAATGATATAAGAATTTTATGGATGGCATCACATTGCAGCTACAAAATAAGAATGAATACATGAACAAAGAAGGTCACCCTAAAATTAAACAACAGAAGAAGTTCAGCACCAGCTTGAGGATGTACATGTCTAATATGATGGTATTATATCAACGACTAGAGTAATCAAATACCAATAATAAAGAATAGAGGATGTCATTGTATTTGAAACTAATATTTATTATAGGAATGTCAAAAATAAAGGGAAACCATCAAAGGTGAAACCATATCGATACCCTCATTACCAAGAAGATTGAATAACCAACAATATTCATGGAGTAGTGCATCACAAAATCATTATTTGACAATATATATCATTAGAGAGAAGTAACTTCAACAAATCAAATAAGTCACAATAAATACAAATGGAATGAGACGGAAGAAAATTATGCAACAATTACCCGTCGAACAGAGGGGGGCACATATGGGGTTAAATGTATATGTTATGACCCCAAGGGGGTCATATATGGGATTAAATGTATTTGTAATTAAGTAAATTTAGATGGAAAAGTTATTAGTTTAAGAAAGGGCCTACATATACAATGAGTGAATAGGTATATAGAGAGGTCATGTAGTCATTGTTAATGAGAATGAGAAATTGGATATAGGAATGTACCAAGGTATTTGTAGGAGGTTCTCCTATTCTTTAAGGAGTTATTGGATAACTCATGCACTTATTCATTTTGGATTTTTCTTTCACATTTAAATTTTTTGTACTTACATAACACTTTCATGAGCTTCATAGTGAAACAGGGCATTGGACAATTCCTAAAATGCATTGAGTCAAAATAATTTTCCATCATTGTCATACTAAGATGGTTCAAGATGAAAATGTATTTCTCTTAGAATATCCAGTGTACACCCACATTTGGTTGCAATTTCAAAATATATATTACAATAAAGACCTTCGTATCCTTCTTGAGATGCAAGGGTGAATACTAGGAGAGTGCATGAGGTAATTGTGTCATGCATAGAAGTAGAGCTAACACGCGGGGAAAGACAAGCATAAATACGCGACAAGTACATGATTGTATCTACCATGGGAAAGATAGTTATGAAGAAAGGTGGGACAAGGTGGGTGACATGACCTTTGTCTGAACAATTAATGGGGAGTTAGATCGAGGTAGGATGAAGGCTTGGGATATGAGTATAGAAGTTCATTGTGAGGATATGGCAAGTCGTCCAACGATCTAGTTAATCTAGTTAGTTGTCATTTCCATTTATGGTTATTTGGATAGGGGTTCGTTATCATTTGGTGGATGCTTTGCATGATGAGGTGCATGTTTACAAAGGTGATGGAAAGTAGCAACAGTCAGAAGAAGATACTTATGTCACAATTATTCCTATAAGAGGTGGAAAGGATATCATGGAGTCAAGTGGGTCTTCTACGAGAGCAATTGGTTTGGGAAAGCATACGTCTAATAGAGAAAAACTTCACACTGTGTAGACCGTGTGGATTTTTCAATTCACCATCCCTCGAGTAGTGCAGGAAGAAATTGGAAAATAAGAGAAGGAGAGCAATTGGTTTGGGAAAGCATAGGTCTAATAGAGAAAAACTTCACACTGTGTAGACAGTGTGGATTTTTCAATTCACCATCCCTCGAGTAGTGCAGGAAGAAATTGGAAAATAAGAGAAGGATCTCTAGGTCAAACTGGAGGAAACCAATCCGACGGAGGATTTTGATAGGATTTTGTCCCTATTTTAGGTAATTAAAGGCATGCTTGGGCGGATTGTTCTAGAAATGGACGATAAGCATGAAGTAGATGAAATTCATGTGCAATGCAGGAAGGAGCACCATGCAAACTCACGATTAATGCACAAGAAGCTTGATGTTATTTCCTTCCACCAGAGTGTTTCATTCCTGTCCAGAGAACCAGGAGGGAGTACTATGGAAGGACCCAATATGTAGCAGGGGTGGTCACAGCCATCCGAGCCGTCGAAGCAGAGCAGAAGAAACCAGGTTCCTTAGTTCCTCTTGAAAGTCTTGTTTTTTATATGAGTTTTGCTTGCCGTAAGTGGGTCATTTTTCATAACAGTCTCCTATAGATTTGGTTAGAAGCATGGTTAGTGAGTCGTTAATACAATTTTGTGGAAATAACCTAACTTGGGGAAGTTGTGATGATCTTACTTCGGATAAGTAGTTAGATGTGTAGTAAGGAATCAAGGACAGATATCAATTGTAAAAGAAACAAATGCTTTATTTTACCTATGGCGATGGGAAAATTTTGGACGTGTCCACAACCTTTCATATAGTATGAAAGTCAATGAGAATTAGATAGCTAGTAGTTCAGTTTGAATTGATGGATAGTAGATGTAACCTTTATTTTTATTATTAATATATAATTTCTTACTTACAAAACAAAATGACCTTCCTAGCTTTTTAATTCATCAAAACTATGGTAATATGCCAATGCTTATCATAAAGTTTTTTGAACATGTAAATAACATTATAAATTAAAACTAGTGATTCTTTACCTTTTTTAAGTTTTGATATACCAAACTTGGTTTTAGTAGTTGTTAATAACCATCATCATCATCATCTTTAATTAATGTAATGTATTTTGTGTAATCATTAATATTCACACTCCCAAAAGGATTGGAACTATTGAAAAGGATTGGAACTATTGGTGAGGATGAAGAGATTTACGGCAATGGATAAGGTTTAATTGGATATCATCTCACATATCTAACCCAAAAATGCTTTCCGATGTTTTAATTTGTAAAATTTTTGATAGAGTGGAGGCTGAGTATAAAATTATTAAATTAGTATAATATTTTTTAATGGTTTGAAATACCTTGTTAGTCTTAGGAGAGGACTAGGGAGATAGAAAAAATCATCACTATTAGTGATTGATTGGATAATGGAATTTTAATTCCATAAGTTGTGTTTTATTTCCTCGATCCTACAAGTACTTTTTTCATTTTATTTATAAGTTAGAAAATAAAGGAAACAAGGTGTACTACCATGTTGGAAAGTTTGATTTCCAAAATATTGTTAGTGACCAGTTATGAAAGTAGCTTACACCAATCAATAAAGGAGTAGCCTAAGCCAATGAGGAGATATTTAAAGGAAGAGAATCATAAACCATAACAATCTTAAACTAATTTGATACTACAAGATAGATAATGAAAAACCCAACATATTAGAGTTGGCATTTAGAGGAAGCATTCACCCTTTAACAAAGTAGATGGAACTTGATAGAATTATGTTAAAATATTTCACATTTTTCCATGAATATTGAACTTCATTATTTCCATATCTCAAATTCACACTGAATTCAGGATGAGCAACATTTATTTTCAATTTTTCCTACGTCCCTTAATAATATAAGACTATATTTTTGGAATTTCACACCTTAACTACTTTTCAAACATAAAAATGAAATTCACCTTTTTGAAATGTCTTTATCATATTTTTTCAAGCAGAAAAAAAAATTAACTTGTTATTCATTGCAAATAAAAGTTACATCTTTCAAAATACTTGTAGTCTGAGCGACATACAAAATAACTACTCCCAACCAACAAGACCATATAGACACCATCTAAAATATAGAAAAGAGTATTACAAAAAAGAAATTCAACAGGAAGACTCTATAACTCTAGATATATCTGCATATCTGTGAAAAGAATAAAGTATAGACTGATCAACATACTAAAAAAACTACATCTGGAGAAAAGAAAAAAACCCTTTTTTGATGGATATTCCATCAACAAACTCCTCATATAAGACCCTTCCATTAAAAACGCCCACAACATCTTTTGAAATATTATCTTCCTCACCATTAAATTCTCTGTATATGTGAGTGAGGGATAAAAAGGAAAAAGATTGTCTCAAGTCCAAAATCCAGTTTTTCCATGAGGACAAGTGAAGAGATGTCAAATCATGAATACCATTTTCCTAGCCAATTATGACTTTTGAATCACCTGCAATTTGTAAGCTTTGCAATCCATGCCTGTTTGCATACCAAAAGATACCCTAACAAGTTGTCAAATCTGCTTTGTTGTTTGATCTAGGTCCAACTGCAATTTTTATCTTGCACTCATAACCATTTCTTATATGTAAAGAAATGCCACCCCCCCAAACCATTTTTGTAAGCACCATGAAAGTATCATATTGAAATATTTGCATCAAAAATAGGACTAATGACAATCTTACTCTTTGGAATAGCAATAGGATTACAATACACATATAAGTGATTGATGGCTTGACTTCAAACCTATGAAAAATGAGTGCTAATAAATTTGAAAATCATCTTATTCATGCTTTTCCAGATTTCCCACATTATAAATATATGGATCTCCTTATACCATGCATTTATGTTCAGTGAATTTTGGAAGCTCTCATGCTGACTGTTTGTTTTCCAAGAATGATTTAGACTTAAAGCTTGATTTCAAATCACTCAAATATTTGAATGATAAGAGTAGCTAAAAAACAAATTGTTTACAGATTCTGTATCAGATTTACAGAGTAAACACATGCCACACTCGATCAAACCCTTTTTTTTTAAATTGGCCCACGTAAGCACACGATTTTCCAAACATAACCAAAGAAAATAGACGATTTTTACCAGAATCTTCCATTTCCATATCTTTGAGGCATACCACTTGTGAGGGGAAGTAACATTTTTAGTTAATATAAAATCATAAGCCTTCTTTGCTTTGAGGGAACCATCAGAACTAGACCAATCCCAAACTAAAGCGTCATGCTTGTTTGTAATTTTGATGCCAACTGAATAAAGGTTTAGCACAAAGTTATCCCATTCCTTGCCAAGAATAACACATAAGCCCAAATCTGTGGAATACTAGTATATAAAAAGAGCATTTGTATTCATCAATGTAAAGTTCGACCCAATATTTGAACTATCCCATGATTCTTGCCAAATGTTAAAAATTAATGGTAACTTGTGAAATGGATCAACATGATTAGTAAAATGCATGACTATACTACACATTTATAATCACCACAAAGTAGTTGGTGTAATAATTAATACCATTGCTAGGATCCTATTCTTGCACCTTCATCCCCATTTTTGTATCGTTATATTCTCATTGGCATCTATTTCATTTCATTTTATTTATTTTCTCCTTTTGAACCCATGATTGTAGGTATCGTGTTAATAAAACATCCTTTTATCTAACTAATTTATTTAATTAGTTTTTATTCTCTTTTATTAGTCCATTCATCATATCTCCAAACTAGTATATTAAAAATGCATTTATATTCATGCAAACTTCCACCCAATATTAAGAACTATCTCATGATTCTTGTCAAATGTTAAAAATCAATGGTAACTTCTGAAATGGATCACGATGATTAGTAAAATGCATGACTACATTACACATTTATAATGACCACAAAGTAGTTGGTGTAATGATTAATACCATTGCTAGGATCCTTTTCTTTCACTTTCATCCCCATTTTTGTATCATTCTATTCTCTTTGGCATTTATTTCATTTCATTTTATTTATTTTGGCCTTTTGAACCCATAATTGGAGGTTATCGTGTTAATAAAACATCCTTTTATCAAACTAATTTATTTAATTAGTTTTTATTTTCCTTTATTAGTCTGTTCATCATATCTCCAAACTAGTATATAAAAAGTGCACTTGTATTTATGCAAAGTTCAACCCAATATTTGAACTATCTCATGATTCTTGCCAAATGTTAAAAATTAATGGCAACTTGTGAAATGGATCAAGATGATTAGTAAAATGCATGACTACACTACACATTTACAATCACTGCAAAGCAGTTGGTGTAATAATTAATAATGGGCCACAAAAAAGCTAGCCTTCTTTGCAACCCATAGTGGACATTAGTAATAATAAACCTAGTTAAGTGTGTTAATTGTATTAGAGCATATTTATGTAAATAAGCCAGGTCCTTTGCTTATAAAAGGAACCTGTCGTCTAATACAAAGATTGGGCTTGTTCTCCGAAGTTAACTCATGTCTATTTTTACATATTAGGTTTTCTGATTGAAGAGTCTAAATCCTGTGTATATTTAGCCCCATCTTCACACCCAGCTCGCACTGATTGTGCCCTTCTTTCCACGCAACACAGTCCAAGGTCATCTTTTGCACATTCCACTCACCTTTTCTGCCATCTTCCACCTGCGCATCCTTTCCCATCCTCTCTCATCCCTCATCTGCGCTTTGCCTTTCCAACCTGCTCCATCTTAATCGCACTCAACCATATTCAGGCTTGCACTCTTGGTCCTCTTTGCTATCACTCAAAACACATTAACGCAGTCCCATCTGAAATGCTTGGCCCATTATCCAAGCTGCCCATCATTAACACAACCCCATCTGAAACGATTCCCATCTAAAAATGCTTGGGCCATCATTAATGCAACCCCCCATTCTATGCTTGGCCCATCTTCATGCTTGCCCATCATCCAAGCTTCCCATCAGCACGCAACTCCCATCTCTTTATTTGGGCTATATTCCATGCTCCCCATTATCAACGCAGACCCATGTTGGCCTTTTCCCTTACACAACCCCCTTTTGGTTTCCTATCCTAGCATATCCCTCTATGTCCGTGTGCCCAGTTGTTCCATGCCCAAACCTGTACCTTGTTCCACCAGTTCCCAATGCGCCCAGTGTTTCCTATGGGGATGACTATAAATGCATAGGATTAATATTTCCCATGGTGCATGAAACTCTCAGCCCTTTTTGGTAGATCAATTGGTATCAGATCATCTAGATCCCAAGAAGAAGCAACAAAAGAACCAGCTATAGTAAGGTTTTCAGATTTCTTTTTTTTCTCTAAGTTTTATGCTTTGCAAGTAGATCCCGCACCCTTCTCAGGGTTTTCTACAGTCCATGGTTGATTCATAGATCTTCGTTCCCATAGGAGTGTTGGTGTAAATACTGATCTAGAGGTTTTCCAATGTAGACCCAGGTACTTCGCAGTGCAAGACACCAACAAAACCCGTATTCACCAGCCCTTTCGGCAATAGACTACAAGCAGCCTGAGGTCTCACCAGAGGTGAAGCTAAGGGGGTGGTTGCAGAAGTAGGTTTCCACAACCTTGTGAAGCGAGTGTTTAAACGGATCAATGCACAGCGTAGTGACAGACTGCACGCTGCGGTTAATGATTGCACGAAGTCTTCTACTTTGCATCGAGTACTATCTCAAGCAAGGATGCTTGCATGATCAGAGCATCCACAGACTACGCAGTGTGGTTACTTCCAGCTTACGATGACAGGATATCAATAGCTTATCGTGTAGTACTCTTAATGGATCAGTGCATCACTAGACCACGCAACGACTACAATAGTTGATCACTTCTAATCAACCTTACTTCTTTGTCTCTACCCGTCTCAGTAAATACTTAGACAGATTGACGTTTCTTTCTTATATAAATAAATGAAATGTGCAATGTTGCGTGCTCTGATATCGCTATCCAACTTTTACAATTACTATGTGATTATTTAACAGGTTCATGCATCCAAATTCTTAGAGATACTGATCATTAGCATTCATCCATGTATGAGATACCTAACATCTTATTCCATCCCTTCCACGGCGAATACAGATAAAAGTAAACACATATCAAATAACTGTAATTTCAAACATTCATATAGTAAATATTTGAAACAATTGAATAATAGCAACCATACACGGCAGTTGCATAACACAAGATTTAACGTGGTTCACTCCCTCAGATGGGAAGCTATGTCCACAAGAACTGTTGTTTTATTATCTTAGGAAAAGGTACAATAGTTCTTCGTCTGTGCACTCAGCTGCAGACGTTCTTCTTCCTCAAAATTAGGTCTCTGAGCACTCAGTTGCAGAGCCTTTACAATGGATTCTTGCTCAAAGATAATACAATATTCAATAATACCCAAATACAAAAAGTGTAACCCTTTCCCATTAAAAAATTGTTATATATAGATCATGCCTGTAGGTCATGTCTTTACATTATGAACGCAAAACCCTTAGGTTTACAAAACTGTCACAGTTTTCCCAAAACCGGATTACTGGTGTTTGGTAGCAGATCTTCAGTTGTGGCTATCCTTTGTGTAGACACATTGTTATCCGTTCCTTTGTCATGCATAGAAACAACTTGCTTCCTCTAATATGTTCCTTCTTTCACAGTTTTTGACAATTGGTTCAACTAGTAGTTCTCTGTTTGTGTGACCAGTTGTCTATCTCGATCTGCACCTACCCACCGCTTGGTAGTTATCAACGATCTTTGCCAAAAATAGGTCTTTTGTAACCTAACCGAAATAACTACCATCATCCATCCAATGCTCTGCTTAGCTGGATCTCTGTCGATGTGGCATGTCACTGTGCTGTACTCCTCGCAACACAAAATTCGCAGCTCTTCCGACACTACGCTACGCGCAACGTTGCAACATACCAAAACTATGTTGCGCTTAGCCTTGCAGCTTCCAAAAACTGATTTTCACAAAAAGTCTCCATCCATGCTATGCTCAGCTTCGCAGTTCCCAAAAACTTAATGTGCTAAAAAATTTACCCCCTTGGGCTAGGCCCAACAGGCCCCTAACACCTACATGTGGCTCACCCCCGAGCAACCTGCAACTTCGGCATCTTCTAGCTTTTCCTCCTCTGATGGACCAGTTAACACAGCGAAGTCATTGTATTCGACAATCAACTTGTTGACTGCTTCCTTCATCTCCTTTTTCACTTTCCTTACTATGTCGAGCATTTCAGGTGTTATCTCTTGTCCATTCTGCTCTTCAACCTGTTGCTGACTGTCTCACAACTCTTTCAGTTTGTCCTCGATCTCTTGTGAGATGAGGCTGGCTTTCTCCAAGAAGGGCTATGTTTTATCCCCAATTGCAGCCTCTTTCTCTCTTAAATTCTGCACTTCTTTCTTCAGCGTGTTGACGTCCTTTTACTTGTGGAGTTGTTCTCGTGCTAGTAACACTTTAACTTCCTCATCCAAGTTTTTCAATTCTGTTTGCTTAGTTTTTAGGGCATTCTTTGCTTCTAGCCACTCTGGGTCCTCCTGAAGGGTAGTGAATGCCTTAGAAGCCACCTCTAATAAGCTTTCACATTTAGATACTTCCGTGGATATGTTTTTTGCCACGGCTTTTACCTCTTTTTCCCTTATTTATGTCTCGGTCGGTAGTATCTTTTGTTCAATTTGACCTTTTAATGCAGAAATATCAGCTTCGTGGTTGATCTCCATAACGTCTATGTCTTCCTTAAGTTTGTTCACCATCTGGCCCATCTTGATAACATTATCTGCACGCTCTATTTGTACTTCGAATTCTGGTATCTCATCCGCAACCGTGGTTATTGTGGATTCTAGCCTTTTTCGATGATCATGTTCATCTTGAAGCTCGATAGCTCTCTGCGAGCTAGTTTCCTCCAACTCTTTGTAGCTTCTCTACAGTTCTTCTTGGACTTTCATTGCATTAGTGGTTCTGTCATGCATCTCTTCAAAAACTTGCAACTACAAGTAATGTAGGCCTGGCAACGGGATCTTCGCAAGATCGAGTTCCAGGCACTCTACATCCTTTGTATCCAACACTATTTCATCAGGTAGCGAAAACCTTACTTCTAATGGTTGTACATGGACAATGTGGGACCTCATCGGTGCCACCAAAGTCAATTGCGGTGTTTTTCAGTGCGGAGTGCCTCCCAACTTCCCCTCGGACTCTGAGTCTTTCTTTGCTGACAATCTCTGTTGTACCTTTTCAAATTTATCCGTAATCACCTCCAACTTATTAATGTTCTCCTTCAAGGTTTCATGAAGCACCTTTTCCTTCTTCTCCTTCTCACTCATTATGTCTTCCATCGTTTCATTGACGACCTCAGCGATCATTTCATAATTGTCCTCTTTTAGGACTGTATCAATCTTTTCCTTGCTTTGGACTTTTTCCGTTGTCCCTTCGGGTGTAGTGGACTTTTAGGTTCCTTCCTCTTTGTTGCTTCTTCAATAATGGGGCATGGAATTGGATTGTCCTCCCCATCATTGCTTAGGACATCAAATATCTCAACCCGATACTACACAGGCTATTCTTTCATGAGAAGATCAATATCTTCCTCTATCATGTGATAGTGTCCCTCGAACCATTCTATGTTCTTCCTTTGCGCCTTTACTGAGATTTCAATGCAATGCATGTTAGCATAAAAATTTATAGTTTGTAGGTATTTTCTTGTTACCTCTTTTGATATGCGCGGCATGATGGTGATGCCATCGCGCAGTTGATTATAGTAGGTGTGGGACACCTCATTCATTGCATGCTACTTCTGTGGATCTAGGTTCGCTCCTAGGTTTTGATAACGTGGTCCTCTGCCGTCATCTTTATCAATGATCATGCCAACGTAATCCTTTGGTTCCTTCCAACCAACGAACACCATTAAGACTATCATCCATGTGAAGTGTAAATAAGTTCCACTTACCTGTACTTCAAGCTGCTCATTTAGGAATTCATTCAGTAGGTATTGACACCAGTTATATTTCTCTCATTCTGCCGCACTTTCACCTAGCAATACAGCGCCCGCAGTTACATCCAATAGTCTACATTTCCTTAGAATTTTACCAGCTAATAGTTGTGTGACAAACTTTGTTGCATTCTCCTTTATATCATCAGACTTAAAACCTCTCTTTCCCTTCATGGTAGGTGTAGTCTATTTCATTAATGCGGCTGCTTCTTTATCCTTACTTTTTCCCTGGAAAAATTTCTTTGGATCTGCGCCTCTCTTGCTCAAACCTGTCATGCGATGGATCAAATCAATGTTTAGGTCGACGTTACGGTCAAGCCACAGGTATCCTTGGTACATGCGTGCCATTAAGGTTCACACCAAAACATTAAATTCTGGTGACGTATCAAAATGCGGGAGTCGTAATAAATTTAACAGTCCCGACTCTGCAACTCCAGATAACCAGCTTTCTGCAACTAAGTTTTGGTTTCCTTTTACATCTTTCTTCCAGCACATATACCTGTCTGGATGGAACTATTGAAACCTTGTTTCATTGTCCTCCTTCTGTATTTGTAGTAGGTCATAGTCTTCCCATTTGCATTCTTTTTGTTTTCGAGGAGATTATCGGCCAACTGCACATGTTTTGAGATCGGTGACAATGGAATATCATATTTTGTATTCTTTGGTAGCTTGAATGTTGGCGCACCTGTTCCCTTGGTGAGATATAGTCAGGCGTGAACTTGAGCGGAATTTCCTTAGTGGTTTGCAGACCCTTCGGTAGTACCAATCTTATCTTTGGTAACTTTACCTTCTACACCAGTTCTTTTCCTTTGGGCTCCATGGATACAGCGTGCCTCCGTGATCTTCGGGATGCTTCGGGATTATCTTTGAAAATATTCTTTACGGGGGTTCTCATTAACCCTTCAATACCTCCGTATTGAAATACCTTCACAGCCTCCAAGAGTGTGAGTTCTTGCTCTACCGAGGACCTTTTAGACATTCACGTGATGCTTTCTCAATAGGGTAGCTTCTAGCTTGTAGAATAACTCAGAAAATAATGTCCACAAGAAATTCTAAGTGTTTGGTAACGCCCGCGAGATAGAGTACAGCGGTATTTATAGTCGTAGCTAGCCTCCCTCCGCTCCTCTTAACGGTTAGATAAGCATTGAATGGTGTAACCGTTAACCAAATCTATCAAAGATATCGGTCCTTTCCATCATTAACCTGTTCAGAACGGTTATATGTGCTTTAAATGCCGAAGCGGTCGATAGGAAAGTACTGTATAACGGTTATATTTTCGACCGACGCTGTAATGGCTATTTTTCTGGAGCATTGCGTCAAACTGTGCAACAGGTGAACGTAGGTCCTGCACAGTTACTTCGCAGTATCTCATTTCTTTTGTCTGCATGGCAGCCTTTTGAGCGTCACAACAACGTGGTTCTTCTTCCTTTTTTTCACACGCGCAGCTTCAGCAGTGTTGCGCAGTACATAGACCTTTTCTAATAAATTACATGTACATGTTAGATTTTGAGCATTAATACAACATACTCTAGGATCTTTATTGAGAGAATAACATGTACAGCATATCAATCATATCAAGCATGTATCAAGCATATCAAGCAATCACATAAGACAATGGACAAATAGAGTTTCACTGGGGAAAACCATAAAGGTGAAAAACCCCACAACTTCCTTAGAGATAGAAAGAGCAATGACACAACCAAAGTACAACCAAAGTGAAAGATATAGTCTTCTCCTAGCAGCTGATCCTCCTCCTCACATGTGCGCCACTTTCCGAGTGATAGAAGAGTGAGTAGTGAGATCGTCAAATAGAGATCTCCCGATGTCTATTTATACTTGTCCTGTCCTGCCCAATAAACTAGTGGGGACGACTTGTCTAACTTAGCCTAATAACCCATGGTTACATTGATTTGGGCCAACCCCTTACTAAGTGGTCTAATAACCCATCAGCAAGTTACAACACTTGCGACACTTGTCAATGCAGATGACGACACTTCCTTATAGAGGAATAATACATCTCTATAGGAGTACCATAAAATACATAGATGAAATACATTCCGAAGTTACATATACATCAACACTCCGTCTTAACTAGGAAGGTATTTCTCGACACAGATCTGCTAGCACAAGTCTTCTTCTCTGGATCATTGTCATTGGATCGTCATCATCGAATAATCATCATCATCACAACTACTATAATCCCAATCAATCTCTCATCTACTTGTCATAGGAAGTTCTATAGAGCCAGTCCTTTTTCATACTGGATGTAGGCCCACCACCTGTAGGTCTTCATCATCACTAGCCATACTATGGAGTCCTCAGGATTGATTACATACGTTAACCCAAAACCTTGAAAGAGCATCCCAGGACTAATTACGAGCATACTGCTCAACCTATCGGATCTCCCGGGATCTTTTACATGTGACTACACAACCTGTCCATGTCCACGGAGTATCATCCTGATACTCATGATCATACTAATCATGTCATCTCAGTGAGCAAGCCATTAAGTAGGTACACCTCAAAACAAATTACACTGCCTCTGCAAAACCTGCAATATCTCCCAGGACTGATTACGCTACCTCTGCAAAACCTGCAAGAGCATCTCAGGACTGATCATATGACTCTGCAAAACTTGTGTACCATACTATCACATCATCGTCTTCAGATCATCATCATCGTCCACGGAGCACAACCCAGATGCACACACACAACAATTACACTCACCAGCATGGGAGGACCAACCTACTACCATCTGTGAAAGGCTCACAGCACTTACATCAATGACCATGGGAGGACAAACCTACCACCATGTCGGAACGGCTCAGCAATTACATCAATGACCATGGGAGGATGAACCTACCACAATGTCAGAAAAATCTCGACAATTACATCAACGACCATGGGAGGACGAACCTACCACCATGTCAGAAAATCCTACTCGGCCCTTACAACTCATCATGGGAGGGAGAACCTACCACCATGTGAGAATGGCCCAGCCCTTACATCTGCACCATAGGAGGACAAACCTACCACTATGTGAGAATGGCCCAGCCCTTACATCTACACCATAGGAGGATGAACCTACCACTATGTGAGAATGGCCCAGCCCTTACATCTACACCATAGGAGGACAAAACTACCACTATGTGAGAATGGCTCATGTGCATCCGTGTCTCTGTACTCATCACTTCCTCTTGGAAGGTATCTCGATCTGAAGTACACCAACTTTCCCTCTGAAGTACTCAAACTTCACTCTGGCAAGCGGCTTGGTCAACACGTCAACTATCTGCTCATCCATCGCAACATATAGGAGCTTTCTTTAGTTTGCACACATGTGACTCTCAGTCATGTTTATGAAACCCGAGTGGCTTCTCCACATACACTTCTTCTTAAACTACACCATTCAAGAAAGCTATCTTGACATCCATCTGGTGTACCTTCCATTTCATCACTGCATCCAGAGCAAGTACTGATCTAATGGAAGTGTATCTGGCCAGAGGAGAAAAAGTCTCTTCATAATCAATCCCTTCTTTTTGGGAGAAGCCACGAGCTACCAACTTTGCCTTATATTTTTCTATGCTTCCATCTGCAGCATGCTTGATCTTATAGACCCACTTGGAAGTCACCACAGACTTCCCATATGGTCTTGGGACCACATCCCAAACATCATTCTTCATGATTGACTGGTACTCCTCGATCATGGAATTCTTCCATTACTTCATCCCGTATCCTGGGAACTTCAATATCTTCAATAGATAGCTTTGTTGTTGGAGTAAATGTTGTAGTCCTTCTTTTGTAGGTACTCGTATATGATCTTTCCTACAAAAACAAGTTAAATTGCATGATTAGAAACATCTCATAGTTTTCAGAACAAATTCTTACACATAAAGAAATATGTCATACAATCATGCAGTTAATTTAGCCAATGCTTCAATACAACATTTATCCATATCCCGTAACCTTCTAGATACCTGCCAATCTCTACCAGAACATTGTTAAGAGTCTGCACAACTCCCAACATGTCAGCAAAGAGGTATCGTTCTAGATAAGTAGCAATGGAATGTTGTACAGTGCCATAGGCCATGTACCCATTACATGCATATTAGTAGTATACTGTTCATTAATGCAATTATTCTAATATTAATAATACACAACCTAAGTCTAGGAACATAAGTATATACATCATTGAACAATATTATCTAAATAATCAGATATACAAGAAATGACAATTCAAATACTTATCTTTGTTTGTTTGTTGGGTGGACTCCCTCTGCATCTTTGCTTCCTTGCAGGAGCTGCTGGAGTCCTATTCTGAAGTAGCTTCTTCTACTTCTTTCTGTTGTGAATTGTAAGGAGTGTTAAACTCCCTCTTAATCCCTGAATAACTGTATAGCTTCTTGAAGTCTACTGAAGTGAATTCTCCGCCATTGCCAGATCTAAAGGTCTTGATCTTCTTTTCAGTGTGGTTTTCTATCAAGGCTTTGAATTCCTTGAATTTCTTGAATACTTCATCTTTGTTCTTCAAGAAATAAATCCAAGTCTTCCTAGATAAATCATCAATGAAAGAACCATAGTATACATACCCACTCAGAGAACTGGATAACATCGGACTACATATATCGGAGTGGATATTTCATTTTTCCTTGCTTGTAAATGCCTTCTTTGTGTTCTTTCCTTTTGCAAATCCTTTGCAAACATCTTCATACTTTGACTGGATTTCAGGAAGACCCTCTACTACTTTGCTTGCTATTGGAGGTGCTATATAGTGCACATGAGCAAGACTTCTATGCAAAATTTCACTTGGCTCCATGGATTCATGTACCATGGCATGTTCTAGTTGGCCCTTCAATTTGTATAATCCTCCTTCTTGCTCTCCAATCACAATTGCATCATCTATAGTATTACATTTTGGCCGCATTAGGACTTGGCCATCTGCAAATGCAACCCTCATGCCTTTTGCATCCAATGTAGATATGGAGAGTAGATTCTTCTTGAGACCTGGAACATATAGTACATCTTTCATCTTCATAGACTTTCCAGAGTCTAGTTTATAGGAGGCTTCACCACTCCCTTTTATTGGATACTGGTAGTCATCCCCAAGTTTCACCTTGTGGAGTGATTCATGTTCAAATCGGTTCATAAAGGATTCCTTGAATCCTGTCATGTGTTTAGAAGCCCCACTATCTATAAGCCAATCATCACTTCCATGAGTAATGGTTCCAATGAGAGCAGAAATCAAAACATATTCTTCATCACTTGAAGAATCTTCACTATCTTCTCTAGCCTTCTTCTTGGGATGTTCATCATCCTCTACAGCGTGAGCATGATGTCTTCTTTTGAAGTTCTTCTTGTGAGAACCATCTTTCTTATTTATGGGACAATCTCTGGAATAGTGTCCCTTCTCATCACATGTATAGCAACGGACATAGGACATGTTCCTTCGAGGTTTGGGAATACCTCTCTGATTCTGATGGTGATGTCTTTCTTTCTTGCCATGATGGTGAGCCTTCTTCTCACCATGTCTTTTGGAGTTTGCTTGGAGATCTTGGTCTTCATTCCCCATCTTCTCTTCTCGAGCTACAATGCCAGCTTCTTCCTGTGAGCATTCTTCCCACAGTCTACTAAAAGTGATAAGTTTCTTCCTAGCACAAATCCCTTGGATGAAGGAATCCCATGACCTAGGAAGGCCATTAAGAGTGGTCATAACCACTTCTCCATTTTCTATATCTTCTCCCACAGCTTGAAGATGTTCTTTTATCTAGGAGACCCTTGAGAAATAATACTACATGGTCTCCGCATTATAGATCTTGACATTCTTCAATTGATTCCTCAGGGTCATCTTCCGATTTATGTTCTTCCCTTCAAATAGCTTGGTGAGGGAATCAAACATCTCCTTTGGTGTCTTTAGGGAAGACACATGGGGTATGAGTAGATATTTGATAGAATCAACAATGATCCTCTTTGCCTTGGCCAAGTTCTTCTTGTGAAGAGCCTTATCCTCTTCTTCTTCTGGGACAGGGGCCACTTCATTTATATAAATGTCCAACTCATTTCCTTCTAGGATTAACCCAATCCTATACTTCCATGCTCGGAAGTTATCAGCCCCTTCAATATTATCCTCAAGCTTGATGTGGTGAGACATCTTAAAGAGTACTTCAAATGGAAATAGAAAAGTTTTAGGTCTTGCCACTTTTCTTGCTGAAAACTGGATCTCGTCCAGGATTAGGGTTTGTCAGAGAAAACCTAAAAATTCAAAATGTAAATTTCAAACTTCTAAAAGGATATAAAGATGCGCCTTCATGAGCTGGTCAGCCTAGTATACTCAGAAATTGAAAACTGTAAAGTTTCACCCTTCAGAAATGCTTTTCAATCTCCCATATTCACTAGGGAGGACCCTGAATTAGGGTTTGAGTTTCCCAAAGTTTTACCCAACCAAAAATCTCAATACAAATCTCTAAAATTCAATTTTCCAAGGAGCTTCTAGCTATGTCTTCAGATTTCAGAAATTCCTATTTTTGTGGAAACCCTAATTTTTAGGGCCAAAATTGAATGTGCTCATAATTGAATTTTGATTGGACAGAAAGATTCTCCTTGATGAGTAGAGTCAATCTACCTTACTGCTTTTCCAAAATATGTGGAGAGAAACCCAATAAACAAGAAACCCTAGTTTCTGCCACTCCACAATGTCTTCTTCTCATGGAAGCTCTGATACCATGTTATTTTTTGAGCATTAATTCAACATACTCTAGGATCTTTACTAAGAGAATAACATGTACAACATATCAATGATATCAAGCATGTATCAAGCATATCAAGCAATCACATAAGACAATGGACACACAAAGTTTCACTAGGGAAAACCATAAAGGTGAAAAACCCCACAACTTCCTCAGAGATAGAAAGAGAAATGATACAACCAAAGTACAAGAGATAGTCTTCTCCAGTCTTCTCCTAGCAATCGATCCTCCTCCTCACATGTGAGCCACTTTCTGAGTGATAGAAGACTGATTAGTCAGATCATCAAATAGAGATCTCCCAATCTCTATTTATACTTCTCCTGTCCTGCCCAGTAAACTAGTGGGGCCAACTTGTCTAACTTATCCTAATAACCCATGGTTACATTTATTCGGGCCGACCCCTTACTAGGTTTTCTAAAAACCCATCAGCAAGTTACAACACTTGCAACACTTGTCAATACAAATGACGACACTTCCGTATAGAGGAATAATACATATCTATAGGAGTACAATAAAATACATAGATGAAATACATTCTGAAGTTACATATACATCAACAGTACAGACCCGAGTTCAAGTCCCAGCAACGGAACCGTTTGTTGGTGTAAATACTGATCTAGAGGTTTTCCAATGTAGACCCAGGTACTTCACGGTGCAAGATACCAACAAAACCCCTATTCACCGGCCCTTTCGGCAATAGACTACAAGTAGCCTGAGCTCTCACCCAAGGCGAAGCTAAGGGGGTGGTTGCAGAAGTAGGTCTCCACAACCTTGTGATGTGAGTGTTTAAACTGATCAATGCACAGCGCAGTGACAGACTGCACGCTGCGGTTAATGATTGCATGAAGTCTTCTACTTCGCGTCGAGTACTGTAGCAAGCAAGGATGCTTGCACGATCAACGCATCGACAGACTACACAGTGGGGTTACTTCCAGCTTACGACGACAGGCTATCAATGGCTTATCGCGCAGTACTCTTAATGGGTCAGCGCATCACCAAACCACGCAACAAATACAATACTTGATCACTTCTAATCAAATTTACTTCTTTTTCTCTACCCATCTCAATCAATACTTAGACAGATTGACATTTCTTTCTTATATAAATAAATGAAATGCACAATGTTGTGTGCTCTGATATTGCTATCCAACTTTTACAATTACTCTGTGATTATTTAACATGGTTCACTCACCAGGATGGGAAGCTACATCCACAAGAACTGTTGTTTTATTATCTTAGGAAAGGGTGCAACAGTTCTTCGTTTGTGCACTCAACTGCAGATGTTCTTCTTCCTCAAAATTAGGTCTCTGCGCACTCAGCTACAAAGCCTTTACAATGGCTTCTTGCTCAAAGATAATACAATATTCAATAATACCCAAATACAAAAAGTGTAATCCTTTCCCATACAAAAATTTCTTATATATAGATCATGCATGTAGGTCATGTCTTTACATTATGAAGGCAAAACCCTTAGGTTTACAAAACTGTTACGGTTTTCCCAAAACTGGACTACTAGTGTCTAGTAGCGGATCTTTAGTTGTGGCTATCCTCTGTGTAGACACATTGCTATCCACTCCCCTGTCATGCATGCCAGCAACTTGCTTCCACCAATCTGTTCCTTCTTTCACGGCTTTTGACAATTGGTTCAACTAGTAGTTCTCTATTTGTGTGACCAGTTGTCTATCTAGATCTGCACCTACCCACCGCTTGGTAGTTATTGATGATCTTTTCCAAAAATAGGTCTTCTGTGACCCAAATGAAATAACTTTTTTCATCCATCTAACGCTATGTGTAGCTGGATCTCCATCAATGTGGCACGTCGCGGCACTGTACTCCTTGCAGCACAGACTTCACAGCTCTTCCGACACTGCGCTGCGCGCAACGTCACAGCATACCAAAACTATGCTGCGCTTAGCCTCGCAACTTCCAAAAATTGATTTTCACAAAAAGTCTCCATCCATGCTGCGCTCAGCTTCGCAGTTCCCAAAAAGTTAATGTGCTAAAAAATTGATCCCCTTGGGCTAGGCCCAACAAGGAGCCAATAAATCTCCACCATAGAGAGGAGATTCACAGATCTTCATGTCGACAGATCTCTCCCTCTAACTCCATCTATTGTTCCTTAAGCCACCAGCCCCAGATTTTTTTTTCTATGAGATGCCTCCTAGACAAGATCCTTTGGCCACCGACTCAGATTCTAATGCCTCTAATCTAGTCGAGGACCTAGCATATGCTCTCAATGAGCTAATGGAATGCAACAATAGACCCACCCAGATCCAATCAGGCTATATATCAGGTTCCAACTCCCTAAGTTTGTGGGACAAACTAATGGAGAAGCAGTGGACTCATGGATCCGCAGCCTTTCCACCTATTTCAAGACTTGCACAGGCCTTATTAAAGAGAGAAAGCTTCATATTGCAGCATTATAGTTGGAAGGACTTGCTCAAACATGGTGGGACATAGAGCAAGAAAAGGCCACCTTGGTGATAGAAATTGGAGCTTCAGCAGAGTCTTCCTCTTCTCAACCGATCAACACTTGGGCTTGCATGTGTGAAGCTTGACAGATCATTTTTACCCACCCGGGTATCTTCAATCCTTATGGATCCGATGGCACCAACTCCGCCAACTTCCTATGCAAGGAATCCAAGCATATATCGAAAACTTCAACAAGCTTCGACTTCAACTCCACATTCCAGACCCAGAAGAGGTATTAATCCTTAAATTTAATTCGGGTTTATTATTTCAGTTCCGTAGAGAAGTTGAGTTATTTGAAAATTCTACATTGGATAAAGATTTTCAAACATCATTGGTAGTGGAAAGAAAGGTAGCTCCTCGGGGCCATACACTTCAATCCCGTCCCAACCAGAATCCAACTACCTCACAAAATACCATACCCAATACTACATTCCTCTTTGCATCTACTCGTCCTACCAATTGAATGGCCAATCCACCGCGGTGTTCCTTCTACAAGGCTAATTCCCACAACACTTCAGATTGTTGAGTTTTAAATTCTCTCAAAACCACCAAAACTCTCTTTACTGACATTATGTCATCCCAACCTATAGACGACATTGCGGGGGTTCCTCTTGAGAATCCTACTGAAGTAGACCCTTCATTGATCTTAATGACATTTGAAGATTCCAATTTAGCTACCTTACCCCTCTTTACTCATAGCTTCCAAATCAAAGATTCTTTGGCCTTGCTCGTCATGGATAATGGGAGTAAAAAAAAATTGGTTTCCCAAGAGCTAGTCCAGCATCTCCACCTCCCCACTACTCCTCATCCAAAACCATATCAGCTAGGATGGTTCTGAAAGGATGGTCCCCATCTATTGGTTTCTTAGCATTGCCTCGTAACATTTTCCATCAGACATTTTAGAGACTCTGTGCTATGTGATGTATCTCCATTAGATTGTGTTGATCTACTTCTTGGCATCCCTTACCAAGACCAACGCAATTCTATTTATACAGCCAAATCTTGTCAATATAAACTTACCAAGAATGGTCACACTTATATCCTTACCTCATCCCCACCCAAACGCACGCCAACAAAGGAAAAGCTCCCTCATGTCCATCTTAACCAGTGCGTTTCTATTTGTTTGGTCTGACCCATGCAACCAGACAACACCACGCATCCCATCCCAAAATCCATGGCTCCTCTCATACAAGAATTTACTAATGTTTTCCAACCCCCTATTGGACTTCCCCCTCGCGATACATAGACCATTCTATTAACCTCATTCTGGGTGTTGCTTTACCCAATACACCTTCATAGCACTTTGCCCCATGGGAAATAGAGGAAATTGAAAAGTAGTTGACAGAACTAATCAACTCTGGACACATTCAACCATCCTCTTCTCCTTGTGCTTCCCTAGCATTTGTTATCCCCAAGAAAGACACCCCAGCAATGTTCTTGGTCATTGATTATCGATCCCCTAACAAGGCCACGGTGAAGAACCGCTACCTCGTAACTCAGATTGAAGAGTTACCTGAAACCCTACAAGGTGCTAAATGGTTCACCAAGCTGGATTTGACAGCAGGATATCATCAGGTTCGAATGAACCTAGCTGATGTTTGGAAGACAACATTCAAGACCATGTTTGGTCTCTTTGAGTGGAAGGTCATGCCTTTTAGCCTCACAAATGCTCCAACCACCTTCATGCATCTCATTAATGATATTTTCAGTAAGCATTTGGGTCGTACTATGATTATATATTTAGATGATATTCTGATTTTTAGTAAGTCATGGGAAACACATCTTCAGCATGTTCGACAAGTTCTTGAAATACTCAGAGACCACAAGTTGCAGGTTAAGGAAAAGAAGTCTTATTTTGGCTAGCGCTCAGTTCCATACCTGGGTTTTGTGTTGGACTCAGAAGGTATTCATCCTGATCCTTCACGCATCAAAGCATTAAAACAATGGCCAACGCCTTCTTTGGCCAGCCAACTAAAAATATTCCTAGGTAGCATAAATTTTTATCATAAGTTTGTTCTACATTTCTCTCAGATTACTCGTCCTTTACATCAGCTCCCCTGTCATGTCCCTTAAAAATTTAAAAAATTTTAAAAAATTTCGATACTAGCTTAAACTGATAAGAGATATGATGAATACTAAGACAAGTACTTATTGTACCAAAATTTAATTCTCACTCTTTGAAATGTCTTAGCTTCAAGTATCATGGTTTGCTGATTATATGGTTCCATAGGTTTGCGGAAGTATTTCTAAAATGGTTTAGAAGTATAACCGTCATATGTGTGCCAATTTGTGAATGCTATAAAATGAATCTTCTTCTTACGGCTGTAAAGGTTTGAATGCATATGTATTAAAGTTTCACTGGTAATTCAGGTGACTTGGATCCTCTATTGGTGGCGATTGATGCTCATGATGAGATACTTGGTCTTTTGAAATGGCAAGGTACCCTGACAGGGATACCGAGAGGTAGGGGTAAGAATTGGAGACTCCGAACTTACTTATCATTATTGCTAATGCATCTACTTGTTTTGGTTTTGCAGGTGTACTTATGAGGAATCTATCAAGAATGCCTATTCCACCCTTCTAGCCACTATTTTAAGTCTCAAGTGAGATAGCTTTGAAGCTGATACTTTTATTCTAGTCTCATTGGGGTTTGCGATACTTGTGAAACATCACTACTTGTTTGACCTTGTAATTATTTAATAGCACTATGAAGAGTTTGGGATCATTGTAATGTTTAAATGTGATCTATAATGTTGTGAAATCGAATGGTCCTAATACTATAGAGTATTGGGTCACTCTCGAATTACTGGTAGTTGGTAGTAGCATTATATGTTTCTCTGCAAATGTACATGGCCATGCTACCAGCTGTGATGGGGTTTTACCCTAGGGTTCTACACCAACGAAGAACATTTTCATGGTTCGCTTCTCTTGTCTGCTGTGGATGCATTGAGGATTTCTCTGCTGACCTGAATTGTGGCTCATGGTCAGCATACCATACGGAAATAGTGATGGCGACTGCAAATGTTTGAAGTTAATTCCTCTCAGGTTTAAGTTCTACATTCCTACTCTTGCATGTTAGATGTTTAGTGATATAAAATTCAGAGTCCTGACTTGTATGTCGTGATTGGAATACAGGTGTTGACTGCCGTTTTCTCTTCTACATGGTCAGTTCACCACAGGGGCGATATTGGACAATGGTAAGTCCAGAATCTAACAACTCTTAGCTCCTCCTTTCGCCTCTGTGGGGATTATGGTTGATGAATGTTTACCGGGATCTGATGAACTTATTTGAGTTCATTGCGACAAGTTTCAAATCCCTGGAAGTCGAATTTTTGGCTGGACTGTGGTGTGAATGTATCTATTTTTGTTTTTGCAGACCCTAGAGGATATTAGTGTGGGGTTTGGCTATACGTCTATGTGTTTAAACTTGGTTGAACTCTCGTTATTTTTCAATAATGCCCAAGGATGAACTGGGGTTTATAATACAGATTTATGTATTCAAAATGCATTTGTATGGGTCCTGATATGCCATGCTGTGTAATATTTATGAGGGTTTGATACCCTATCCAAAACTCTGCATTTTTAAATCATGTGGATATGGGGTTCTTGTATAGTCGTAACACTATCTGCGTTTTCTAATTGGTAATGAACTTGTATTTAACGTTATGAAGGGGATGTATATATTTCTACATTTTTAAGTTATCGTTGCTCCACTCTGTGGCCTTCTTGGTTGATGTATTTGTGTTTTAAAATGTAAAAGAGTAGAGCCGTGCTTGTTTGAAAAGAATGATTGAATGGAGGGAATATGTAACCCTATAGTTGTTTTATCTAAAAGTGTGAGAAGCCCTGGATTCTTACTTCTACGTTTTCTGGTTATGGAAGTAGGTAGAAGGGCAGAAAGATCTTTAAAGAAAATAGTGAGAATCGATCCCTGTATCAATTGTTTATTAATTTCCCTATAGTATCGTGTATCGTTTGTTGTAGAATGAGATGGGATTGGGAATCGATCCCTGTACGATCCTTTGTGAATTTCTCTATAAAATGTCGTGTAGAGTTTGTCTGATGAACATGGTACTGTCCTTTTGTATTTTAAATAGAAATCGTGACCCTAGCTATTGTTTTGATTGACCCTTGAGAAGGTAATGGATTACTATAAAAATTGTTTATTCTTGTGGCGTCTTGCAAGATGGCAGAGCCTCGGATGGGGTTCGATCTCCTGACCCGTGGAAATGGTGTGTTAGCGATTTAAATGTTGTGGATCGTTTGATTTCTAAAATGCAGAACATTGAGTTTCTTTCTTTTTATAGTTTAGGTTGATAAATCATGATTCCTGGAAGGTATGTTTAAATCCTTTGATGAGTTGACTGTATTGTTTGTTGTACGTGCCTTCGTTATCTGATGTTTAGAATTTGATGTCTGTAATCGTTGTCCTAAAAGGGTTAGTAGTTTCGAACTAGATTTGTGATATAATGATGTTTGTAAATTTAAGAGAAGACTTTAGTAGGGCAAGAAAATAATGCGAACATAATTCTTATTCCAGCTATACACAGTTTATGGGAAAACATAAAGAAAATCATTCATTGTTCCAGAATATATATATATATATATATATATATATATATATATATATACAATTTTAAAGCATACTACTCTGAATGAAACGATCTAGGTATATCTAAACAGATCTCTAGATTATGAGTTTGCTAGGATGTCTAGCACATGAACCTGCTAGACATTCTATGGTCCCTAGCTTCTAAGTTACGTAATCCTAGCCTACAAACAATGCTCTTTGTTTGTTCCTATCATCATGTTGGTATTTAAACGATTATAGGATGAAAGGAAAACAATGCCAAAGATGTTGGGGTAGCACCCTATATTACTTATCTAAGCTCTATTATAACTTAATTTGAGAAGTTCACAAATCATACTGCTGATGCCTCGGGGGTGCAGGGTGAGTGCAAAGTGCCGGAATGGGTTCGAAGGCACACAACAGGGGATGAAAACCCATCCAAAGGCTTCGAAAGACCCTGCACAAGGGCAATTCTATCCTCGATATGTTTGGTGTGGTAATCACCAATGGATATTTGGCCTCCACTGACACTCTATGAGTAAAAGTTTTGATCTTAAAAGATTAGTTTTCCTATCAAGGAAAACAAAGTATGAAAGCTGGTTAACAAACCTAACTTAACCTAACTAAGGAAAGAACCTACTCTGAGTTAGATCTAACCTAAAAGGAAAAGCTGATATCGTGCAGGTCAGAATTGAAGTGTGATGAACAAGTAGTAAGTTAATTGAACAGAAATGTCTTTGGGTTCTTCACTTGTTAATTTAAAGCATTATCAGTTAATGAAAATTAAGTGAGAATTCTTCAAAGTGTTTAAGCCTATTCAAATATCTGATCTGTAATCATTGTGTTAATTGAAAAATTAACATTTGATTATACATGTTTGTTTGCATTGAATCATTTGCAAAAATATAAAAGTGAAAACGTTCAATTAACGAAATTCAATAGAACAATTTTGAGCATAATTCAGACATACAGAGAAATCAATATGAGAGATCTTAAGCATTAATGAATGTCTTGCAAAATATTAAACACAATAACCGATGACAAATTTGAAACATTAATTCAACAATTCCCAAAGAAATTTGAAGAACGATAGAAGGTGGATTAAAAAGATAACTTTCCTTTATAGAGAACTCTTGTACAAAAATTACAATGACTCTGATAAACAGAGTATCTTCAGTCCAAACTCCTGCTGAATTGCAATTCCAAAATTCCCAACCCTTTACTAAGGGAAACATTTCTCCTTATATACTAAATTCACATAAGAGTTCCAAACAGAGAAATTCTATAAAATAGGGATTACAAAATCGGATCTAAACATCGATCCAAGAAACCTTGCTATTTTTAAGCTTAAAATATTTTCCGCCACCTTTCACAAAAGAAAGACTTGTTCTTTAATCAGATAAGGTCTCGTGGCACCATAAAAATTCAATCACAAATGGATCACTATCATCGACAGGTGGTGTGGCGTGCAAAGCATCTGCTGTAGGAAATTTAGGGTCGAGGAACCCATTGTCAAAAACAAAGAAATCCATTAGAGGATTTACTTCAGGAAGAAACGATGGGATATCAGATTCTTGATTTATTATAAAATCTTGTATGACATCATCATCAAGATCAGCTGGTTCTTTCCGAACTTTGTTCTTTTACTCCATGGTGTTTTGCATGTAGGCAGACAACGTTTCAAATTCCTCTTCACTGCTACCACTGCTAAGATCAGGAACATCTGCATCAATTGGTGGTGACAACATTTCTTGATATAACAAGGGGTGGAGCTCTTTATCATCAGCATGGACATCAAAAGATTCACCACCTACATGGATATTACTCATTCTAAATAAGTCTTAGATAAAAGGATGTAAAAATAAATGTCGCACAGAGTATTTCCTCTTTCAGAAGGAAATGGACAGTCTAGAGTTTTTACATTAATTTCTATTTTAAGGACAACAAGCCAGGTGATGTCAATTGAGAGGGCCAATTTGCAATGATTAAACTTATCCAGGCAATCCATTATAATTACTTCAATTGTGATGAAAAGAGTCGAGATATGTGCCAGTTGGATCAAAGCTTGTGCGAAGTACGAGTTCAATTACTATTCGCATGATTTTTAATTACCTTTACGATCACAACATTACAAAAAATCTCCCATCAATAATTATGACTGGTGATTAATAACGGAGATGAAGGTTATCGTGACAAAGTTGATGTACAAAAAGGTCTCGATTAGGAGTTTCAGTACACGGGCTATCAATTCTTCGCACGTAACAAATCCGATCATTAAGAGGTGGAACAAAAATGAAAAGATGTCAAAGGTTGAGTCCAGACATGGCAAACTTAAGGCAGAGAGATGGCATCCATCCAATCATGAAGTAACTGATAGACTTGTCTTAGTGTCTACTATCATGAATTACACAGAAAAATGATAATTTGGCAGAACCAGCTTTCAAAAGAGAAAATGGAGAAGCCTAACTTAACTGACTACCCACAATCAACATGATCGTGAAACTACAACAGACGGATGACTGAGATTAACCGGAGCAGGATTCAGAATTGGGTTCAAAAAATTTCATAAAGTTCTTATTCAAAGATTCCGCAAGCCGAAACCCGAAAGTATGGATTTGCGGGTTGCAGGATGCAAAAAAAAAAATGGAAGTAAAAAAAAAGATCCCGAAATCCGAAAACTGACTATGCGGGTGGCGGGCTTCGGAAACATTAAACTGTGAAGCAACATAACCATCCCGAAATTATGGGTTGCGGGTTTCGAGACCACACACCGAATAAACAAAAAAAACACAATCCCGAAAGCCGAATGCCACCATTGCGGGATTCGGGTTTCGGGGTAATTATTTCTCAGTCTTATTAAAGAAGGATTCCATAACCTGTAGCTGTTGGGTTGCGGGTTTCGGAATTACCAAAACCAAAACTTAAAAAAAAAACAACAGTCCCGCAGCCCGCGCCTATCAAGTTGCGGTTTATGGGTTCTCTAAATTTTGGGTTTCGGGATGATGATTCCAGACAACAAAATACTCAAAATTTTGGCTTTTTAAAGACTGAAACACTTAGGTAGAATTAATCAAACCCTTACAAACAAGCAGACCAAAAGCATGGGTGGAGGATTTTAGAGATAAAATCAAAATCAAATATTTACAAGATGACTCACCCAAATACCTTTGCGTTTAACTAGAAATGGGGTTCCCTTGCTTAAGTGAAGCATGGGATCTATTGTGCCCACAACAAATGGCGACTAGCTGGGAAGAACCAGTTATCTTTGTAATGAAAACCATCTAAAAACAACATGTCAATCAACCGATTTCTTGTAACTCAATTCAAAGAAGATACTCAAAAGATAACAGCCAACAAACAATGAACATGAAAATGGATAGATCTCAACAATGACCATTTTAAAGATAACACTCATCCGATAAGGAGATTTAGAGGGTAATACCAAATCTTTACAATGATGTAATCATTGAAAACCAGCTTGCATTGAACCTGGGCATAGTCTTAGAAATGCTCATGGATATCCAAATTATAGATCACCTTGGTTTATTAACTGCATGTATATTCAGTGATCCTCTTTGAGCTATATACACTTCTTCATCTTTTCTTTTGTCTTTTTTTTTTTTAATATTTTGTCATAGAACCTTGTTGATATGAGACCACTGTACTGACTTGGTGATCAGATAAAACAACGCCATTCACAGGCCTGATCCAGAAACTGGTCAAGCTAGCTCGATGACGAGACTCCTTGTCTTCTGGCTGTAAGACCAAAAGAAATTATCATGGCTTGGTAACCATATTGTGATAACTCCAGTCCAAGATCAGACCCATGATCATAGCAGGGTTGGCTTGTGATAAGACCCCCCTGTTCTTGTATACAAAAAAAATCCCATAATGAAAGACAAAGCAATTTATTTTGGCATAGGCTACAAGGCATTATCATGGCTTGGTGACCATATAGTGATAATGTTACTCACCAGTTCTTTGCGGATCATGAATGGACCGACCTATAATAGGATCTTCCACCTTCCAGTAGAACTAAAAGTCATATTCCAAGTGTGGTGGCTTGATGTGAAGATGTCATTCCACTTTAAACACTAATGAACCTAATGGGATGGCTTGATAACAAGACCACCCACCTTGTAACTTATAATTTTAAACAAAATTCATATTCAAAGTGATTGTAAAAGAAACCATGAGCAATCAGAACTGGTCAGGTTATTATTATATGCCATTCAACCATGAAACACTAGATAGAGAAATGATGACCATCCTACATACCTCAATTACACAAATAAATCATTGTGAAAGATAATGATCAAAGTGAAAAGTATCCAAAGGCACTACACTTATTTGGCTGTTTATTCTTCACAGCAAATTCTAATCAAAAGCCAGAAAGTAATATTGATAACAATGTTGAAACTTCAGAAGCAATTGTTTCTATGAAAAGTGATTATAAGCCATTACCACAAGTGTGAAGCCTTATTAATGAAAACCAAAACAAAACAAGAAAACCAATCAAAATGTCAATGCAACAAAACAAATGATTGAAAAACAAACCACACCTATGTACAAGTGCACCAGATTGTTCAATCAAAATACTTTTTGAGAAGAGACACATTCACTGGGAAGGTGTCTACAACTCCCTCTAGTGTCTGTAATCGAACAGTACTAGAACCCACCTTAGATTCGGTTGGTCGACACAAATACTTTATTGAAGAGAATTAAAAGGGCAATCTAATTATTAAAGACTTTATCAAAACTAATATGTTCTATACCTACTCCTACACTATTCTAAAATAAACAAAAATTAAGTATACTCGAATATCTAATGGAGCCAATCAAGTAACCTAAAACCTGCAAGATAAAACATATGATGAATCAACAATGAAAATTTTGAAACTGGAGGTCCAAAAATAGGAAAAAATGAACTAAGTCTCTTATTTACAAAGAAATGGAAATGACATGGGAAATTGCTCAAAAATGATTGTTCCAACCATAAATAAATTGAATCACAAAAGGTATGCTGGATATTATTGAGATCATGATCCAAAATATTTTCATCAAAATTGAGAGTGGAGAATATTTCCTTTAGCAATATATCATCGTTATTGTATTGAAAGGAAATATGGGAATTTGAATTTTGTGAATAGTCAACTTCATTTTTCAGATATTCGTTCTTGCCAAGTGTATCAGATTTATTTAATTTCAAAGTATTTGATCGAAGTAACTTTTCATTTGAAATTTTATTCATAGAGAAAGCATATTTGGAACAAATATTCTGAAATTCAATCTCAATTTCAGCCAACTCATCCTCTAAAGACATATGGTTCTCATTTCGTTCATAACAATCAGAATGGAAGGACGAAGAAGAAAGATTTTCAGATTTTGTAAAATGAGTAGAATCATTATGTTCTTCAGAATCTGAAGTACAATCAGTATCTTCAAAAATTTCTATTCGAACATCCATCTTTTGATTAAATGAAGAAGAATGAATATCACTTATAAAAGGACTTTTAAAATTATTAGAAATGCATGAAAAATCCTCTTCATAATTCTTGAAATCTTCATTTTTATTGATAGTTGTATCATTATGATCAAATTGAGAAAAAGGAAAATGTTCAAAATTTATTTGAACAAATTGTTCATTACATAGATCAGAAATATTAGGATTAAGATTTTCTTTAACAGTTTCAGATCGAGATTCCAAACAATGAAGGTAAGATGCAAAACATTCATCGTAATCACATATATTTGAAAGAGAATAATGACTATTAGAATTTGCATCTAATTTCCTTTTGGTATCTAAGGAAGATTGAAAATTGGATGCAAAACAATTTCATTTCAAATCATGTAGAGTATTTTGAATATCCTTTTCCTTCATTATGGACATAACTTCATTGTACATGTCATTCATTTGAGAATTAAATTGAGCAATTTGTTAATCATTTGATCCTTCATTAACAGATTCAACATCATATGAAAGGAAAGGATGAAAAATATCTGGAGGATACCCCTTCAAGTCTTTCTCAAGAACTTGAGCCTCTTTACATGCTTCATTGAAATCTATTATCCCTTGTCGCAAGATAAACATTGCTATAATCTTGGGAAGAGATCTAACATACCAAAAACAAGTGAGTTGTGCTGCAGGTCTATGTTCTTCGCGTAAGCTATGATACACTTGTCGAAAACGTGTGTTGAAATCCCGAATTGATTTTCCATCAAGCACTTGCATTTGAATCAGATTTTGATGAATTTCAGCCACATCATAATCTTCAAAATAATTTGTAAAAACATTCTTAAATTCTAACCAATTAGAAATTGAATTCAACAGTACAAAATAAAATCAAAGAGAAGCCTTACCTTCGAAGGTAAATGGGAATAATCTGCAAGCAACATCTTCATGTATGATATTAAATAAACGCAAAATAGATTCATACCTTTTGATATGCTCGGTGACAGAGACATTACCTTCTCCATCGATCTTTGGCAAGATCTTAACTGCCTTTTTAGGGAGTTCATGTAAAGGCCTTGGTAGGCTCAATGTGGTATTAGACTCCCATGCAGGGATTTGGGAAAGAGCCATGAAATCACAATAACTGTAAGTTAGCTCTTATTGTGGGCAATGTGTCAATTCATTCCCTCCTTCTAGCGCCATTTTTTGATGCCTCAGGGGTGCAGGGTGAGTGCAAAGTGCTAGAATGGGTTCCAAGGAACACAATAAGGGATGAAAACCCAGCCAAAGGCTTCGAAAAACCCTGCGCAAGGGCAATTCTATCCTTGAGCTATTTGGTGTCGTAATCACCCACAGATATTTGGCCTCCACTAGCACTCTATGAGTAAAAGTTTTGTTCTTAAAAGATCAATTTTCCTATCAAGGAAAACAAAGTATGAAAGATCGTTAACAAACCTAACTTAACATAACTAAGGAAAGAACCCACTCTAAGTCAGATCTAACCTAAAAGGAAAAGTTTATATCGTGCAGATCAAAATTGAAGCATGATGAACAAGTATTAAGTTCCTTGAACAGAAATGTCTTCGAGTTCTTCGCTTGTTAATTTAAAGCATTATGAGTTAATGAAAATTAAGTGACAATTCTTCAAAGTGTTTAAGCCTGTTCAAATATCTGATCTGTAATCATTGTGTTAATTGAAAAATTAACATTTGATTATACATGTTTGTTTGCATCGAATCATTTGCAGAAATATAAAAGTGAAAACGTTCAATTAAAGAAATTCAATAGAACAATTTTGAGCATAATTCAAACATACAGAGAAATCAATATCAGAGATCTTATGCATTAATGAATATCCTACAAAATATTAAACACAATAACCGATGACAAATTTGAAACATTAATTCAGCAATTCCCAAAGAAATTTGAAGAACGATAGAAGGTGGATTAAAAAGAAAACTTTCTTGAATAGAGAAGTCTTGTACAAAAATTACAATGACTCCGATAAACCGAGTATCTTCAGTCCAAACTCCTGCTGAATTGCAATTCCAAAATTCCCAACCCTTTACTAAGGGAAACATTCCTCCTTATATACTAAATTTACATAAGAGTTCCAAAAGGAGAAATTCTATAAAATAGGGATTACAAAATCGGATCTAACCATCGATCCAAGAAACCTTACTATTTTTAAGCTTAAAAGATTTTCCGCCACCTTTCACAAAAGAAAGACTTGTTCCTTAATCAGATAAGGTCTCATGGCACCATAAAAATTCAATCACAAATGGATCACTATCTTCGACAGGTGGTGTGGCTTGTAATGCATTTGTTGTAGGACATTCAGGGTCGAGGAACCCACTGTCAAAAAATAGAGAAATCCATTAGAGGATTTATTTCAGGAAGAAATGGAAGGATATCAGATTCTTGATTTATTGTAAAATCTTGTATGACATCGTCATCAAGATCAGCTGGTTCTTCCAGAACTTTCTTCTTTTGCTCCATAGAGTTTTGCATGTAGGCAGACAACATTTCAAAGTCCTCTTCAGAAAGAAATGGATAGTCTGGATTTTTTACGTTAATTTCTATTTTAAGGACAACAAGCCGGGTGATCTCAATTGAGAGGGCCAATTTGCAATGATTAAACATATCCAGGCAATCCATTATAATTACTTCAATTGTGATGAAAAGAGCCTAGGTATGTGCCAGTCGGATCAAAGCTTGTGCGAAGTACGAGTTCAATTACTACTCGCATGATTTTGAATTACCTTTATGATCACATCGTTACAAACAATCTCCCATCAATAATTATGACTTGTGATTAATAACGGAGATGAAGGTTATGGTGACAAATTTGATGTACAAAAAGGTCTCGACTAGGAGTTTCAGTACACGGGCCATCGATTCTTCGCACGTAACAAATCCGATTATTAAGAGGTGGAACAAAAACGACAAGATGTCAAAGGTTGACTCCAGACATGGCAAAATTAAGGCGGAGAGATGGCATCCATCCAATCATGAAGTAATTGATAGACTTGTATTAGTGTCTGCTATCATGAATTACATAGAAAAATGATAATTTGGCAGAACAAGCTTTCAAAAGAGAAAATGGAGAAGCCTGAATTAACTGACTACCCACAATCAACATGATCGTGAAACTACAACAGACGGACGACTGAGATTAACCGGAGCAGGATTCAGAATCGGGTTCAAAAATTTTCATAAAGTTCTTATTCAAAGATTCCACAAGCCGAAACCTGAAAGTATGGATTTGCGGGTTGTGGGATGCAAAAAAAAAATGGAAGTAAAAAAAAGGATCTCGAAAGCCGAAAACCGACTATGCGGATGGCGGGCTTCGAAAACATTAAACTGTGAAGCAACATAACCATCCCAAAAGCCGCATCCCGAAATTACAGGTTGCAGGTTTCGGGACCACACACCGAATAAACAAAAAAAAACACAATCCTGAAAGCTGAATGCCGCCATTGCGGGATTCGGGTTTTGGGATAATTATTTCTCAGTCTTATTAAAGAAGGATTCTGCAACTCACAGCCATCGAGTTGTGGGTTTCAAAATTACCAAAACCAAAACTTAATAAAAAACAAGAGTCCCGCAACCCACACCTGTCGGGTTGCGGGTTTTGGGTTCTCTAAATTTCGGGTTTCGAGATGATGATTCTAGTCAACAAAATACTCAAAATTTTGGCTTTTTAAAGACTGACACACTTAGGTAGAATTAATTAAACCCTTACAAACAAGCAGACCAAAATCATCGGTGGAGGATTTTAGAGATAAAATCAAAATCAAATATTTACAAGATGACTCACCCAAATACCTTTGCGTTTAACTAGAAATGGGGTTCCCTTGCTTAAGTGAAGCATGGGATCTGTTGTACCCACAACACATACCTGATTACTTTGTGGCCTGCTCCCTTCCTGAAGTAGCCCACACATTCAAACAATAATTAGTGTAAAGCCCTCTAAGCTCAGCTGACCTATTATGATGACTTTGGGGCTACCACGTTCCTCCCAACCTTGACCCTTGAACCGTTCTGGTTCTATCTGGATCCCCCCAAGCTTGGTTCCAACATGCAATGAGAGGTAGAGGCCCTAGATCCACTTCTGGTTCAGTTCTGAGAATTTTTAGGTAAGGCTACTTCAGCTTCTTGGAGCATAATAGCTTTCTTAGACTACCATAAGAGAATGATAATAACCAAGAATGATAGGTGATCCCCAAAACTTGGGATCTTCCCTCTGTAAGTAGGGAAGTCTTGAATTAGGACTGTTGAAGTAATTAGTTTCTTTAAATTCAATAATTAATAATTAAAAGATATTGTTTAATTAAATATCTAGTCCTCTTGAGCTAGGACTTTTCCAACAGTTTGACCATAAGTCATTTTGATTTATGCCCTTGATAATAACAATAATTATACTAATAATTATTATTATATTAAATATATTGCACTTAATTATTAATACATCATTTATAATATTCAAATAATGCATAAATCATATATACTAATTATATTCCATAATTAAATAATAACACCATTATTATTTAAAGCTCCTAATAAGAATAATAAGAATAAGAATAAGAATAAGAATAAGAATAATAACTTGGAGGCCTTTAAATAGGTTAGTCATAAAAGACTACTTGTAATTATCTTTTATTTAGTTATGTGTCATCACATGACACTCTTTTCTGTTTTACTTTTAGGGACGCGGTCCACTTTTTTTGTATGGTCTTGGTCAGCTTGATTAGGTACCTCTAGTCTCTCTCTTTGCATGTCGGATTCCCTCGTTTAACATGGTAGCTCACGCAGTAGGTGATGATGGATAAAAAGATGAATCATTTAGTCAATTAAATAAATGTGATAAAAGTGCTCTTCAGAGTCTTTCCGACTCAACACTTTGAACTTCGTAGCCCCGAGTGCTCTTCAGAGCCTTTTAACTCAATAGTCTCACATGGGCATTACTCTAGTGCAATTCCAGAGTCCCTACTCAACACTAGTGCTAGAATGTGCTTGTGAGGTACATCTAGAATATTTAAGTTGCCTCGGATCCGGTATTGGTTTATCAAGCTTGGAGTGCTCGAGGGCTTATGCCCAACACTCAATGTACATCAGGGCTTACTCCCAATACATCATATTTCCTCTAGGTACATCGGAGCTTTTGCCCAGTACATAGGTAATCTGTGTGTTTCTGAGTCCACGCTCAACACACCATATAAGTCAATTATGTTATTCACATCACTGCACAGTATGTAAGAAAAGGTCATCTCAGTATATTAGGGTTTTGTACCCACATTATATGGTAAAAACATAAATCAGAACATTGGGGCTTCCTTGCCCATTATATAATCAAATAATGAAATTCAGTCAAGGTCCATGCCCAATATGTTCGTTTACAAAAGAATAAATCATATGTGATGGGGCCGTGACCCAATATAACATCATAAAATAGTCAATCCAAAATTTGGGATATTACATCTCCAATCGCACTTCTACCTTCATTTGGAATGGCGAAGCCACCTGCAACTTTGTTCATCTTAAAGAGGCTCTATGTTCAGCTCCAGTATTGCATTTTCCAGACCTCTCTCAACCATTTGAGATTGAGTTAGATGCCTCGCAATATGCTATTGGTGTCATTCTTAAACAGGGAGGACATCCTATTGCTTATGACTCAAAAACACTTTCAAGTGCTAGGAAAAACTATAGCACCTATGACAAGGAATTTTATTGCCTAGTGCAAGCTCTCAAGCTATGGCACCATTATCTATTGGGAATGGAGACTATTCTACATTCAGATCATCATCCTCTGATTTTCATTAATTCCCAATCAATGATACAGGAACAAAGGAATCTCAAATGGGCAGCCTATATTCAACAATTCCATCTGGTTATTAAATACAAGAAGGGCATCTCTAACAAGATGGTTGGTCTTCTCAGTAGGACACCAACTCTAGTGCTCCACCTACTCGAGGTTCGTTGTGCTACCTATGATGCCTGGAAATATTAGTATACTAATGACCGGGACTTTCAAGAAGCATGGGCTGCATTACAGGACCCGACAGTCATCAACCAAACTCCTTTTTTGGACTACACCATCCGTGATGGATGGCTCTACAAGTTAAATTTGCTATGTGTCCCACAGTGTGCTGATCGTTTTCTACTCATTAAAGAAGCTCATGCATCTGCATGTGGAGGACACTTTGGTACCACTAAGACCATTCAACACCTCCAATGCCATTTCTATTGGCCTTCTCTTCAACCTCAAGTTGAGAGATTCGTAAGAGCCTATGCCTTATGTTCTCAATCCAAATTGTCAAATCGAAAGAATGGCCTTTATATACCTCTCCCGCTACCTTCCAGGCCATGGGAGTCAGCTTCTATGGATTTCCTAAGTGGATTACCCACTACCCAATGAAAACATGATGCAATTTGGGTAGTCCTATGTCGTTTTAGCAAAATGGCCCTCTTCCTAGCTTGCACAAAGACCACTACAGCCTCTCTAACATCAGAACTGTATTTCCAACATGTGTGGCCTCATTTTGGCCTACCAAGCAACATCATTTCAGATCGAGACTCCTGCTTCTTAATTTCCTTTTGGAAGACATTCTGGGAACTATTTGGATGTCAACTTAAATTCTCCACAACCTTCCATCCTCAAACGGATGACCAAACAGAGGTAGTCAGCCGCGTCTTGGTTCATGCTCTCCATACTAATTTTGGACGTACAAAATAGTGGGTTAATTATTTGCATATTCTCCAACATAGCTACAACAGAGCAACACATTCAGATACTGGTTTTTCTCCTTTTGAAGTATGCTTAGGATTCCAACCAGCTTCTCCTATGGAGCTTCCCCTCACATTGGACACCCATTGTACAGCTCATCAGCAAAAAGAACAATACTCAGCTCAAATATTTCTTCAGCAAATTGCACAGCGCAACACTCAGGTCACAAAGGCCCTCAAACAAACATAGGACAGACATTTCCATTCAACCAGTAGACTGTGTTTGGTTGTATTTGGACAAGAAACACTTCAAAGGACAACATCATAAACTTCATCTACTTCGATATGGCCCCTACACTATTCTGGAAAAGATTGGGGAAAATGCTTATCTCTTGGACCTCCCTCCTTAGCTTGGCATCCACAATGTAATCAATGTCAATCATCTAAAATTATTCAAGCCTTCACTATTGGATGAACCGGTCACAATTACCCATTCTGTGCACAATACTCGAGACTTTCAGCTTCCTTTGTCGAAAGATACTATCCTCGACACTAAGACACATTCTACTCGCCACCGGGCTTACACCTCCTACCTCCTGGAAGGACAGACTCGAGCTCAAGCAAAATGGATGACATCTGAGATCATGCGAATTCAGTTCCCTCATCTCCTCATGGAAGCCGGGACGCTTCGAGATCTAAACAAGGAGGAATTGGGCCATAAAGAAGCTAGCCTTCTTTGCAACCCATAGTGTACATTAGCAATAATAAACATAGTTAAGTGTGTTAATTGTATTAGAGCATATTTATGTAAATAAGCCAGGTCCTTTGCTTATAAAAGGAACCTGCCGTCTAACACAAAGATGGGGCTTCTTCTCTGAAGGTAACTCTTGTCTATTTTTACATATTAGGTTTTCTGATTGAAGGATCTAAATCCTGTGTGCGTTCATCCCCATCTTCATGCCCAGCTCGCACTGATTGTGCCCTTCTTTCCATGCAGCATAGTCCAGGCCCATCTTTTGCACATTCCACTCACCTTTGCTGCCATCTTCCACCTGCGCCTCCTTTCCCATCCCACGCATTCACTCTCTCAACCCTCATTTGTGCTTGTCCTTTCCAACCTGCTCCATCTTAATCCCACTCATTCATATTCACACCTGCACTCTTGGTCCTCTTCGCTATCACTAAATACACATTAACGCAACCCCATATGAAACGCTTCCCATCTGAAACACTTGGCCCATCATCCAAGTTTCCCATCATTAGCACAGCCCCATCTCAAATGCTTCCCATCTGAAAACACTTGGCCCATCATCCAAGATGCCCATCATTAACGCAACCCCCCATTCTACGCTTGGCCCATCTTCATGCTTTCCCATCACCCAAGATTCCCATCAGCACGCAGCTCCCATCTCTTAGTTTGGTCCATCTTCCATGCTCCCCATTATCAACGTAGCCCAATGTTGGCCTTTTCCCTCACGCAACACCTTTCTGCTTCCCTATCTTAGCGGATCCCTCTCTGTCCGTGTGCCGAGTTGTTCCATGCCCAAACCTGTACCTTGTTCCACCAGTCTCCAATGTGCCCAGCGTTGCCTATGGGGATGACTAGAAATGCCCAGGACTAATATTTCTCATGCTGCATGCAACTCTCAAACCTTTTTGGGAGATCAAATACCATTGCCAGGATCCTCTTCTTTCACCTTCATCCCCATTTTTGTATCATGCTATTCTCATGGGCATTTATTTCATTTCATTTTATTTATTTTGGCCTTTTGAACCCATAATTGTAGGTTGTCGTGTTAATAAAACATCATTTTATATAACTAATTTATCTAATTAGTTTTTATTCTCCTTTATTGGTTTCTGATGTAGAAAAATACTACTATTTTCGTTCAAAATATTCTACGTTTTCAACCTTTTACGAGATATTTTCTGTCTAGTTTTGTTAGCGTAGAATAAATAGACTACTCATTTCATTATTGTCATGCAAGTACATTTAATTTTTCAAAATGTAATTTCTTTTAATTTATAGAGCCATTTTTTCAAAACTTGATTGGTTCCATACCACCGAAATGAAGATTGAAAAAATAAAAAATAGTTTCATGACACTCATGCATGGAAACTTCCAGAAGCCGAGGAAAGATGGACACAGTTTCAATCTTTTTGTTGATTTCCTTCCATCTCGATCTTTTAAATTAATGTGGCAAGGCAATTAAGAAGTGACATGTCAATTTTATGAGATTTAAAGGTAAGTATTATTTATCTATCTCGATCACTATATATACAAACTATTTTAATGTGTTTTTTGTAAAAATGGGCATTACAAAACCATTCATATTGTATTTAAAATTCTATTTTATAATAAACAAAGTGTGTTCTTTGTTTTGATTTTGATATACTTTAAAAACATTAAAGTGACAATGTCAAAGATATTTTACTTTTTCCAAGTAAATGTGAAGAGTTTACATCTGATTAAACATTAATAAAAAAACAAATACACATGTACAAAAAGGACTTTACTAGATATAGTTATCAAAATAGTGTAACTCATGCAATGCTCTCACTCTCACTCCACTTATGACATGGAACAATAAAATTCGCTATCCATATTTGAGACTCTAGGAATTGACCTCTTGTGCTAACTCACATCCCTTCAAGATCAATATCTATTTACAAAATCTCAATTTACCAAAATGTAGAGACATTGCCACCTTGTGTCTCTTGGTTGTTATAAAAATGTAATGGAGTTGAGGTCGTTATCATTTTCTAATTTGTATAATTTTTTAATATTTCCAATTTTTTAATGTTAAATGATAAAGAAATTTTCAATTATCTTCGATCAAAGACATACAAAACTAAAAGGTTGATTCTTTATGCTTCCATTTTTTATCCAAATTTTCATTTTAATTTTTTTCAAAGGCATTGACTTTGGTACTTGTATTTTTAGGATTCTATTAATTGTTCTTTGTAAATTTTGAACATTTTTCTACTTTCTTATTTTATTTGGTGTTTCTTATGTTAATTTATCCTCATGTCTTTTTCTATTTTTAATTCTATCATCTATCTATATTATATTATATTATATTTTTAATTCTATCATCTATCTATATTAGATTATATTATATTTTTAATTTTTAAAATGGAGAGTATTATTAATATAATGTTTTATTGAAGAGTTTTCATTCTATTTTTTTAAATGGAAAACAATGGCTAGCTAGGTTTAACAACATTTGATAATGAATTGGAATTTATGAGAAGCATTTAGGTTAATCAAACCCAATTGCAAAAATTAACTTTAAATTTGAGTTTCATTGTTTTGGTAGCTCAAATTTCTATTACAATAATGCAAAATCCAACATATTAAAGTTGGCCCAGAGGAAGCATTGGCCCTTTTACAAACCAAAGGAAAAGAAGGGGTTTGACATAACTAAAATGCAACATGTTAGAGTAGAAGTATTCACCCTTAACAAACCAAAGAGGGTTTGACAAAAGTAATACCAAGTCCTTTGGAATTTTTAGTGAGAGATTGAGCTTCATGATTCCCATAGCTGAGACTCACATTATGTAGTTTGATATCTTGGCATGGGAAGCTTGCACTGTAGGCCAAATTAATAGCCTCCTTTGTTGCGGAGGTTCTAACTATGTTTTTGTATACCACGTTACTAATCTGGAGGTTCTAACTATGTTTTTGTATACCACGTTACTAATCTGCACATTCATATCAGACTCCTACACCGGCCAAGCCAATATTAACAACAAACTAAGTTACAAAACTCAAATGCTATGAAACTTCAGTGGTCATATGTCCCAGAACTTAAAAACAAGCTACGAAACTATCCTATGTGAAGAAATAATATATCTGAAGCTGTACAGATAGGTGTAGAATGATGAGCACCTGGGCAGTACAATGTGGGCAATGGTATTGGCCAATGAGGATGGGATTCCCCACATTATTCATCCATAGGGTCTCAAATGTTAAGCCCTTGGCGAAGCCCTTTCCTCCTTGCCATGTTTTGATTCTAACTCCATTTTCAATGCCATTGAAAGAAACTCCATTTATAGTGACGTTGGTGACTCCATTAAGAACAGGATATTTCCCAAGGATCCCCACACTACATCATAATAATAATAATAATAATAATAACCAAAATTGTCTGTTAGTGCAGTGCATTGAATGCCCATATTCTTAGACAAATTGAAATTTTATCAAACTATTTCAACTGATTCCATGGCCTAGTCCGCAAGTAACCTGTTCAATGGCAAGATTGGAAGTTCCTTCCAAAATACCAATACAATCATCTCCTGCAGTAGTACACCCAAATGTTGGAAATATCTAATTAAATGAGCTGATCACGCAGTTACTGTGCCAGCTCTGTCAATCACCCTGTCAGTAAAGATTGTGTCAGTGCACAGTGCATAGTGTCAGTATGTCAGTTAGTTCATAGCCAATACAGCGCATGTTATGTTTTCATAAATGAAACCGCGTTAATAATTCACAAGTCAAGAAACCTTAGGATAGAATTTATTACAGTGTTTAATGCAGTCCTGTAGCTTCCATAAGAAGTGTTCCTAAGTCAGTTGACAGAAAAATCTATAAATAGAAGCTCATAGTTAAAACTCTTAGTGAGGTGGAAGAGAAAAAGATGTGAAGAGCCCAAGCTCTGTAAATGTAAAAGTCCGCAGTGAAACTCACTTCCATGAATTGAGGAGCTGCGTAGTTTACTTTGGTAAATATATAAGTTTATGTTTTAAGTTTCATTCTTAAGAATATTTTACTTTGCAAGTCGCACATCATCTCCATTGTTACTTGTGTGAATGTTCTTTACATTTACCCGCAGTAAAAGGAATCAAGATTTTCAAATAGTTCACCGCAATGAATGTTCTAAATTTAACAAGGAGTAACTCCATGTTAGATGATTTTAGTTAAAGAAATTTATTTCATGATAAAGTTTCGAATATTGGTTAAGTATTCCGCGAAGTGTTTGTGAAGTCCACGAAGTGAAGTATTGCAAATAAGTTAACTTCGCATCACTCTAAAGTTCACCGCGCAGTGAAAAGTCAAAATCGCGCAGTTACTTGCTGCGATGTGAATGCTGCGCAGTTACTTGCCGCGAGGTGAATGCTGCGAAGTAAAAGTTAGTTGTCGCACAGTTAAAACTGTGAATTTAATTCTTAGTGAGGAAAGTTTTCCACGAAGATAAAATTGAAATTCTCTATTGTATGGTCTGCGAAGTCCAAAGAAAAGGAAAGAAGGTATCCATCTACTGCGTAGTTAAATATTCTTTACTGTGCGGTGTTCCTTTTCCTTTCATCTGGTATCAGAGCCTGGTTTACGGAAAGAAGTAATTCAATTCATAACGGAAAAGTGGTTAAGGATGGCTTCCACTTCGGGTAATTTGCAAACCCCAATATTTACTGGTAAAAATTATGAATATTAGTCTCTAATTATGAAGGCTTTGTTTAGAGGTCAAGATGTATGGGACATAGTCCAGATTGGTTATGTAGAACTAGCAGATGCAGCAGCATACAACAATCTCACACAAGCTCAGAAGGATGTTCTGAGGGAACAAAGGAAGAAAAATGGAAAGGCGTTGTTCCACATACATCAAGTGACACATGAATCCATACTCCCAAGAGTAGCAGTAGCGCAGTCAGCAAAGGAAGCGTGGGACACGCTGGAAACAACATATCAAGGTTTCAACAAGGTAAGGACTACCAAACTTCAAATTCTTAGAAGAGAGTTTGAATCTCTATCAATGAAAAATACAGAGTTAGTAGACTCATTCTATACTCGTGTAATTGGTCTAGTGAATCAAATAAAGTCTCATGGAGAAACACTAATTGACCAAAGAGTTGTTGAAAAAGTTCTTAGAGTTCTTCCAAAGAAATTTGAATCATTAGTTGTGACCCTAGAGGAAAACAAAGATCTATCCATATTTACTGTTGATGGGTTGCAATCCTTATTACTTAATCATGAACATAGAATCAGCGGTTCAGACACATCGCTGGAAGCTACGTTCGCAACACAGGCATCCATAAGTTGCGGTAGAGAAAAATGAAGATCAAACTCTAGAGGCAGAGGACAAAGTTCATTTAGAGGAGGTCGCAGCAGTAGTCCTGCACATGTCGCGAGAAGAGGTCAGGATCATACCCCCAATCAGACAAGTAGACAAAGGTATGATAAATCAAAGATTCAGTGTCATTACTGTAAGAGGTATGGACACTTCGCATATGAATGCAGGAAGAAGCACAATCAAGCAGCAACAGCAGTGCAAACAGTTCACTCTTATTGGCATGCGCATCATCGCTGGAATGCAATGTCATCCAAAAAAGTCCAAATGACATATGGTATTTAGACTCGGGCTGTAGCAATCATATGACTTGTAATTTAAGTTTATTTTCTAGCCTAGATAAAACAGTTCAAACTGATGTAACACTTGGAAAATATCCAAGTCACTATCAAGTACACTTGAAATGTTCAGGTTCCTTGGCTATCTTATTTACCTGGTTGTGTATCTTTGGACAACAGTTTGGGATGTTGTTCTAACTGTGAATAGTCATTACCTTAGTAGATTCATGTAGGTATGGCTACTTTGAGGTCTGCAGGTCAGGTCGTAGCAGGTCTTATTCTATTAAAAAGGACTGGAGACTCAAGCTATTCTTAGCTTTGTGAGACATGGGGAAATAGCTAGTTGCACCACAAAGCAAAGCTATATTGGGTAAGGGTACTGTTGATATTCTAACAAAATAGGGGGAGCATAAATTTATGCCTGATGTGTATTGTGTTCAAGGTTTGAAGCATAATCTGATGAGCATTGGTCAGAGGATGGAAAAAGGTTATAGAGTTCATATGATAGGTAAGCGTTGTGTGATCAAGGACATATATCCGAACAATCAGTTAATAGCTGAAGTGCAGATGACAAGCAATCGCTTGTTTCCTTTGAGGATAACTCCAATCATCAAAGGTAAAAATACTCATGTTGCTCATGAAAGTCAGAAAGGAAATTTTGAAACTGCATTCAAGACCGAAAGCAAAGGAGCAGAAGTTCGCAGCGACGAGGAAGAAAAAGGCAGCGCAATGCAAGTTGCGTTTCAAACAGAAATGAAGGATGAATCATGGTTATGGCATTCCAGATTTGGACATCTGAACTTTAGTGGGATGAAGCTACTGCACATGAAGGATATGGTGAAAGGATTTCCACTAATTGAAAAGCCAAAGAGAATTTGTGAAGGCTGTATCTTTGGAAAGCAGCATAGAGAGACTTTTCTATTCGGTTAGTCATACAGAGCTCGCACACCTCTTGAAATTGTGCACTCCAATATTTGTGGACTGATGCAAACACCATCCATGGGAGGATGCACTTATCTTCTCACCTTTATTGACGATTTCACAAGAAAAACATGGTTTTATTTTCTAAAGCATAAATCTGATGCATTTGATTGTTTTCAGCAATTAAAGGCACTTGTGGAGAAGCAAAGTGGTTACAGCATAAAGATATTGAGAACAGACAGATGTGGTGAGTATGTCTCAAATGATTTATTAAATTTTTGCAAGAATCATGGCATACAGAAGCAATTCACTGTGCTGTATACACCGCAGCAAAATGGTATTGTGGAGAGGAAAAATAGAACCATCATGGAGATGGCGCGCAGTATGTTGGCACCGATGCATCTGTCAAATGAATACTGGGCTGAAGCAGTAGCAACTACTGTCTACATCATGAATCGATGTCCAACAAAGAGCATGAAGAACAAAGTTCCACAGGAAGCATGGACAGATATGAAACATAGTGTTTCGCATTTAAATTTTGTTGGTTTATGTAGCATATGCACATGTTCCAAATGAGCTGAGAAGAAAATTAGAGAATAAAGGACAGAAATGCATCTTTATTGGATATTCTGAAGACACAAAACCATACAAGTTGTATAATCGTGTCGCAAGAAAAGTTATTATCAGCCACGATGTTCAGTTTGTGGAAAATGAAGCATGGGATGGAACTGTTGAGAAGAATGTGAAAATCATGTCACATGTTGAACATGATGACATCGCAGAAGACATGGTTGAGACTCTGCATATGAATCAGAACTTCACAGCACCTCCTACTCCAAGGACTGCGCAGCATGGTTCAGCACAAGCAACTCCAACACAAGTTGCAGCAACCCCAACAAGCACTCGAAGTGCGTAGCAAACTCCATCAAGCAGTTCGCGTAGTTCGACACTAGCAACTCTGCCAAGGACAAGAAGCCTGCGTGAGATATATGAGACTAGTACACCTAATTCATTCTCTTGTTTTGCATTATTTTCTCAATTTAATGATCCTCTAACATATGAAGAAGCAGTTGAAGATGAAGTCTGGGCACAAGCCATGAATGAAGAAATAGAATGCATAGAGAAGAATGAGACATGGGAACTAGTTGATGTTCCTGAAGACAAGGATGTGATAAGTGTGAAATGGATTTATAAGACCAAACAAGATGCTGAAGGAAATGTGCAGAAGCACAAGGTGAGATTGGTAGCAAGAGGGTTCACTCAACAACCTGGCATAGACCTGAATGAAACTTTTGCACCTGTAGCTCGCATGGACACTATCAGAACAATTTTGGCCATTGCAGCACAAAAGAAATGGCATGTTTATCAAATGGATGTTAAGTTTGCGTTTTTAAATGGATATTTAGAAGAAGAAGTATATGTGGAGTAGCCACAAGGCTATGAAATTCCATGACAAGGACACAGAGTATACAAACTAAAGAAGGCGCTCTATGGTTTGAAGCAAGCTCCTAGAGCTTGGTACAGTCACATTGACTCATATCTCATTCAGAATGGATTTCACAGAAGTGAATGTGAGCCAACATTGTACACAAAAATCAACCAGCAAGGTAATAAGCTAATTGTGTGCCTGTATGTGGATGATTTAATATTTACTGGTGATTTTGGCATAGAATAATTTAGAACAGTCATGGAAAGTGAATTTGAAATGACTAATTTGGGGATTATGAAGTACTTTCTGGGCATTGAAGTTCAACAGTCTGAAAATGGGATATTTATATCTCAGTCAAAGTATGGAAGTGATGTATTGAATAGGTTTAAGATGTTAAATAGCAAAACAACTCCAACACCAGTAATAACAGGTTTGAAATTAAGCAAGGATGATGGATCCAATGTAGATCCTACATTGTTTAAAAGGCTCGTTGGAAGCCTTATGTATCTTACAGCAACAAGGCCAGACATCATGTATGGAGTCAGTTTAATCTCAAGATTCATGGAGACACCAAAAGAACTGCATTGGCAAGTAGGTAAAAGAATTTTGAGGTATGTAAGTGAAACAAGAGACTTTGGCATTCTGTATTCCACCTCAGAAAATTTCAAACTCATAGGATACACTGACAGTGACAATGGAGGCATCTTAGATGACAGAAAAAACACATCTGGGAATACATTTCATGTAGGAACAGTTGTTGTATCATGGGCGTCAAAGAAACAACCCATAGTAACTCTTTATTCAGCAGAAGCAGAGTATGTTGTAGCTACAAGCACTGCATGTCAAGCAGTTTGGATGCGAAGGATGTTAAGTGATCTATCGCAGCATCAACAAGAACCCACAATCATTTACTGCGACAACAATTCTGCTATCGCACTGTCAAATAATCATATGTTTCACAAAAGAACCAAGCACATCAACACAAGGTATCACTTCATCAGAGAATTGATAAACAACAAGGAAATCTGTTTAGAATTTTGCACGTCTGAAGATCAAGTTGTAGACATATTTACAAAACCATTGGCAAAAGACCCATTCCAATTTCTGCGAAGTTGTTTGGGAATGGCAAGTTCTATGCAGTGAACTATGTCATAAATAGAGCATGTTTTAGCTCTGAAATATTTTGTAATATTTTAAATTTTGTTTGATGATCCCCATCCGCTCATAATTAAGGGGGAGTGTTGGAAATATCTAATTAAATGAGTTGATCGTGCAGTTACTATGCCGGCTCTCTCAATCACCCTGTCAGTAAAGATTGTGTCAGCGCGCAGTGTCAGTATGTCAGCTAGTTCGCAGCCAATTCGGCGCATGTTATGTTTTCATAAATGAAACCGCGTTAATAGTTCGCAAGTCAAGAAACCTTAGGATAGAATTTATTACAGTGTTTAATGCAGTCTTGTAGCTTTCATAACAAGCATTCCTAAGTCGGTTGAAGAAAACCCTATAAATAGAAGCTCATAGTTAAAACTCTTAGTGAGGTGGAAGAGAAAAAGATGTGAAGATCCCAAGCTCTCTAAATGTAAAAGTCCGCAGTGAAACTCACTTCCATGAATTGAGGAGCTACGGAGTTTACCTTGGTAAATATATAAGTTTCTGTTTTATGTTTCATTCTTAAGAATGTTGTATTTTGCAAGTAGCACATCATCTCAAGTTTTACTTGTGTGAATGTTATTTACATTTACCCGCAGTAAAAAGAAATCAAGATTTTCAAATAGTTCACCGAATTTAACAAGGAGTAACTTCGCGTTAGATGATTTTAGTTAAAGAAATTTATTTCATGATAAAGTTTCGAATATTGGTTAATTCATAGTTCCGCTAAGATAAAATTGAAATTCTGTGTTGTATGGTCTGCGAAGTCCGAAGAAAAGAAAAGAAGGTATCCATCTACTCCGCAGTTTAATCTTCTTTACTGCGGGATGTTCATTCTCCCTTCACCAAAGTTAAAGATTTAGGTTTAATAAAATAATTCCCCTTCCTCCAACAATATATATGTAAAATGTTGACGGGAAATATGATCCACCTGTTCCTATGTTGATATTTCGAAGAGTGACATTGGAAGAAGATATGTGAATTCCATTGGTGTTGGGACTGTCCGCTGGAGCACGGATAGTCAATCGCTCTGCCAGGACGTTGTTAGATGCATCAATGGATACATGGAACTGCTTGTTGTTTATGGAAGTAATCTCTCTCACCACGCTATTGGTAGCGCCCATCAATTGTAAAGACTGCCCATCACCATTTCAGCACAATGTCAAATTCACATTCATTATAACCTGCTTAAGTTATAAACTCCCAAGTATGAAACACTCAAATGCATATGTTAAAAAAGGTAGAGACAATACAGTACAGCAAAGCAGACAATGTATTCGAGTCAGTGCAAATATATGCTATCCAAATCACTAAAAAATAATTACACAATAGATCGTAGTACAACTAATAGCTGTATTCGTAGTTGCTGGTTTTCTTGACCGTTGTTCCACAAGGAGGCTCCCTGTCCATCCAACCCCCCCCCCCGCCATTAACCGTTAGACCATTCACGTTATAGAATTGGAACCAGCAGAATTTACTTCCTCCGATCCATAAACCATTGTCGGTTGGTGCAATGAGTTCCCCAGTTACCTACCGTAAGACATGTTCCATGAATCTTACTAGACATGTTCCATGAATCTTACTGAAGGAAATAAATAAATCACATGCTCTTGAAACTATACCGGAATGAATATTAGCACCTTACCTGCACAATAATATTAACATTCTTACATGGTCCTGTAAAGGAAACTGGACCAACCATAAATTTTCCTTTTGGTATATATTACAAAGTAATGATCGAGTAGAAGAACAAGCTGCATTCCACGCACCAATAAAAGCCTGAAAATAACAAAACAAACAAACAAATTTATTTGTGATAATCTGTCTCTACAATTTTATTTGTTTAAGTTTAACTCTATCTCACCTTGCTAGTCTCTGTGATGCCATCCGCTTTCGCACCATACTGCTGAACATTATATATGAGACTGGAATCTCCTATTGAACTCACGCATGTAAAGGTAAAAGAGCCTGTGAAAATCACGACCAGGAGGATGGGAAAACGTTTCATCTTTTTCAAAACTGCAATAGATTGCATCTACACTCCAGCAGTCACAATTCCCTAATCCTGCTAATACTTAGAAACCAAGGAGGGAAAACAGCAGAGCCATCCCACAGCCATCCCACAGACAGGAGGAGATACACACTCAACTCAATTGTATTAATGATTAAAACTTACATACATAGGAAAAGTATTAACTAAGCTAGATCCTACAAACATGGATCAGATCCTACAACATAGGACCTGTTCAAACAAACAAACTACACATAGAAAACATCAACTAATACATTGGCTGCATTATATCTAACAGCCTCCCTTAATGCAGAAATGGATTCTTGACAACTCCAAGTTTCTCTCTGAAATCTTCAAAGGTTGTAAGGAGAGCTGCTAACCATCATGTCGCCCGCTGTGTCTATATAAAGAATGCTAAAATGTCGTCCCAAGGGATTGCTGAGTCCAACATCTCTGCTTCCACTTAAACGTTTGGCAACACTACAGGTTTAGCGACACCATTTTAATGATGTGAATTTATGATACTGATACATTTTATGAAATAGAAATGATAGTATGAGCATCAAACTGTGGTATCTGGACACATTATTCATGTCAAAGATTAGGCAGTACTATTGGTTTTTTGCAAATTTGGGTTAGCCTTCCCAATTTCCATTTAAGTGATGCTATATGGCCATCAAGATTCAATGTCCAATACCAATATCTATATATAGTTGTCAAGATTCCATCTCCGATACCTATATATATGTGGGGGTTGTCATCTCCAATACCAATAAATTTTCACCACGTTTTTGAAAATTAAATAAACATCATGAGATGCAGATTTTATAATTAACAGTAAAACTGGTAAATATCAGACAAATTTAAGCCCTGGTTGGAGAATCCAATAATATGTGAGCACAGCAAGAGGAGAGACATTTTCGCCAGTTGGTATGCAGTTAAGTTGCATAGAAGATACGTGTACTAAATTCCATTCATGATAGTATTGTTTCTTATTGATACCCTAATCAGAATCGACTCTCGTTATATGTATGCTTCCCAGAAATACCAGTTATCCTGCATTATCCTCCCACAAGCAAAGCTTCTATACTAATCTTAGATCTGCTGTTTACAGCTTCATGTTCATGATCTAATTGGAAAGCATGCAGAATATAATTCAATTTGTTACAGCACTGATTTTACACACACTTCCAGTCGACTGCTAACTTTAGGTTGTTCATCACTTATGTCTTTCAGTTTGCCACGGAGAAACTATATTAAAAACCTATTCTGGGTTAGAGTTACGTGGGTGCATTGTTGATAGAGCATATTATGGTAGTGAAGGAATCGAAGTAGAAGTTCCGAGACAATTCAATGCCTTTAGAAAGAGCAGAGGACAACTTTCATGGACGCCATCTCTTCGCAAGGTTTCAGACAAATTTGGCACGAAGAAACTATATTAAAAACCTAATCCAGGTAAGAGTTGACAAGGCAGATAATGGTAATGAAGGAATCAAAGTAGAGACGATTCAATGCTTTTCAAACGAGCGGAGGAAAACATTGGTGCACGCTATCTCCTCTCAAGATTTCACACCATTTTTCTGACCTAAGTCCCATATTTACATGCTGTTGCTTTTTTATTTCAATCAAATTGATTTTGTGTATGCGTGTGGACAGAATATGTTATTAGTTGCGTATGGACATGGGTGGTGAAAAGTACAGGCACATAGCGTTCCTCCTCGTGTATCTAGTGTATCCACTTCGTTGTGAGTCACTGTAAGATGAAAAATTGCCCCGTCTGGTACATGTCCACCTCTTTTTACATAGGTTCTCAATCTACAACATCCAAATTTGACTTAATACAAATTTGAAATGATACTTATGTTATCCTATTAGCCTATATGCTCTAATGCATTGCCTTTCATCACAATTCCTGTACACCATTGTCAATTGAATGCTATATTTTGTGAGGGAAAAGCGATTTGGAGTTTTAGAGATTTGATTAATGCCATTTAATTGTTGTCTATACGCATGTATAAAAGCTAAGTGTTGGGTAACATTGCCACTTATTATTGTCAAAATATATTATTCATTGTTATTGTTGTAGTAGTTTTGATGATAAGTGGTTGTTAAATTAAATTGCCACCAAACCATTTTTGGTGGTTGGTATTTGGATACTACAATTCAGAAGCAAGAAAATATTCATATCCTCATTGCCTTGTCTTCAATTGAAAGAAATTATTGAAAAAGCATGATTATGGATGAGAATCTCCAATTTGATGTTTAGCTTTAACAACTGCCTTGTCCAAAACAAACTGAGCCGACACACCCAACCCAATAAGCCATTAGGTATAAATTTATAAAAAATAAAATAAAATATTTCTTCACGTAGCCTTAGTACTAATCTAAACATAGTATCTTTGAATCTGTCAGTAGAGGTAGCTTTCTATTCTTAATTGCAGCTATGAATACCTGAAACAAAGAAACTTCAAATTATTTTGGCGACGCAATAGCGAACTGAGTTCGTACATAGATACAAAAAGAATAACATTAAGGCTAACCTTGAACTGTTGAACATATTGTAATCTTTTTGCGTTGAGAGTTTAGAGGCCTTCTATACAATTAGTATGAGTATGAGGAGATTAATCTAATTAAGTTGAATTAATCTACTTATCAAGTTCGCCCATAGGCGCTTCAATGAGCTTTTGTGTGTATATGGAGGGCGATCGCAGCTTTTCAATCAAATTAAGGATGGAAGGCTAAGATGGGAAATCTAGGTATATTCTTCGTCGAGTACATGTATCCAACCACACAGATTTGCAGTTTACTGAGAGGTTACCCAAAGGTTTTATGGGATTAGCACTAATCAACCGTTTCTTTTGTTTAATCGAAAGGTTGAGCCTGGGAGAACGAAAGGTTGCAGAGACTGCCACGCGGGTTAAATGAATCATTGGGAAAACGATCCACCGCTCCAAGATGATCAATTATCGAATCCTATCTTTATACCTACAAGTACTAATGATCTGATTACCCAGCGCAGTCTCATCCTCAGCTCCTATTTTGTATTTCGACATATAGTGTAAATTTCTTCTGAATACTTTCTCCTCACTACACATTCGTTCTTTTTATCATTTCCATGTTTATCATATTATCAGTTTAAAACAAATTGTCAATCATTATTGTGGACTTATTGTAGGGATGATTTCACAGTATTTGCAAATGTCTGTTTCGAGAAATTTGCCGATCCAGTGAAGAATTGGATGACTTTCAATGAACCTAACTTTTTTTCAATTGACATTTTCGCCCCTCAAAGATGTTCCTATCCGTTGGGCAACAGTAGCGCTGGGAATTCATCGGTGGAACCATATATTGTTGGCGACAATGTTTTGCTAACACACGCAGCAGTTGTTGAACTCTATCGAGAGAGATCCCAGGTTTATTTCTGTAACTATATGCCAGAATTTGATGATATTGAAGAAATTTATTAGAAAAATATCAAAACGTCGTTCCTGATGTAGGCACAGCAAGGTGGATCTATTGGTTTGACAATAGTTTCTCGATGGCTTGATCCCCTAACAAACGAATCTGTAGAATTACTGGTTGTATTTGGAATGCAGGTTCGTAGATCCACTTGTTTTGGGGGATTATCCTGCTTCCATGAAGGAGAGGGTTGGCCCTCATTCAACACGGAGCAGTCTGAAAAATTAAAGGGCTCTTTTGATCTAATTGGCATAGAGAATCCATAATTATTTAAAAACCAAAGTTATTCGTCCTCTCCCAGTAATTTGTATTAGGGTAGGGTTTGAGCCAAACATGTGAAGGGTTCTTGCAGAGAGGAGACCATGCAACAACTGCATAGATTTCTTTCTGCTATTCTTTGTATTGTTCATCTACTAAGTGATGTTATATGTCAAATAATCGTCGAGTTGATGAAAAAATTAAAAAAGGAAATGACATTAAAAGCTTACCAAATTTGATGAAGTAAATAGATTGACGGCTCTTAATACATTCACAACATCCACATGCTCAGGAGATAGGAGAATCAGTGGTTGTGGAATACAAACCACCATCACATGCGTCATTTTTTGATACATGTGCGTGTGGGAAAGACGGTATTGGAAACCATCCAAAGGCCATGCGGAACCACCTTTTGCATGTACGAAAAAGCCATTTCCAAAAGATGTTTATTAGGTTAAAACTCATATTTTGTTCGAGGAAATGTAAAGAAAAGTTGATCATATTTTGGTTGCTGTATCATATTATCAAGATTTTCTAAATGAAAAATATGTCGACATTTGCACCAAGTTTGGGACATGAGAAAACACTGAAACTTATTTGCAGCAAGAAATGATTGATTCAAAAGGGATGGGGCCACTCACGATATTAAAAACTCATTATATTGTTTCTAAAGTTTTTGTTTCAAACCATCTTCCATGACCGTGGGTGGTAGATTTAATGCAACAATCTTTGAATAAGAAGGGGCGAGGGTTTTCTTTTTGCTAAAGTTTCTGTTTTGATCAATATTCGATCAATGGGGAAGTCCAGAACTTCCATTGATCCTCCATCATTTCCACTTGTTGTTTCCATTGTTCATAAGTTTCTCGCCAACCCTTTTTCAAGATTGTGAAGAGTGCTGTAAACAGGGTATGTATGGTGCCTTACTATCTCTTCAACCCATGTTTGTGTTTAGCAATCAATCTTTGTAAAATTAGGATTGTTAAACTCTAAAGTTGTATTATGACACTATTGAAGAATCACAAATGTAAAAGATGTCATGGTGGGGATGACTTCGGCATGGATCAGCCTGTTGTAATATCCCAACTTTTTCACTAACTATGTTATGATGTTATATCGGGTCACGACCCCAGTATATGTGATTTATTATGTTTGACATATCATTAGTTTGTTTTGTTTGATTCCTTCATGAGTTGATATATGGGGCATGGACCCTGATTTGTTTCATTATTGATATATGTAGGGCAGGAAAGCTCGAATGAATAAACTATGTTGTATTAGGTGAATTGATTACAAAATATGATATACTGAGATTTTTTCTTTGTGTTACATTATACTGTGCAGAACATGATTTACGTGGTTGATTATTTAGTGTGTGAGCGTGAACTCAGAAACACTCGAATGACCTATATACTGGGCTTAAGCCCCGATGTATTTTAGAGGATTCCATTTCGTACTGGGCCTAAGCCCCAATGTACGTTGAGTGTTGGGCATGATCCCTGGAGCACTCCAAGCTTGAAAGAAATGATTACCGGATCCGAGAACATTTAATTATCCTAAATGTGCCTCACATACACATTCTAGCCCTAGTGTTGAGCACAGTCTTTGGAATTGCGCTAACGTAATGCCCATGTGAGAGTATTGAGTTGAAAGGCTCTGAAGAGCACTCGGGGTTACTACTTCTCAAGTGTTAAGTCAAAGAGGACTCTGAATAGCACTTGTGTGTCTTATCAGAACTATTTGACTTGATCAAATAAATCTTATTATCATCATCTACTACAGGAACTACCATGTTAAAATGAGGGAATCTGACATGCAAAGGGAGAGACTAGAGGTGCCTTTACTAGCTTACCGAAACCGTCCACAGAAGTGGACCCTTTCCTTGAAAAGAACTAAAAGAAGCATCTGGTGAAGCAAACACTTAAAACCACCAGTCGTATTAATATTTAAGAGCTTCAAATATATATATTGGTTATATATATATATATATATATATATATATATATATATATTCTATTATAAATGTTTACACTTTATAAGATATATATGTATATCTATGCAAAAATGGGCTGCCACTTAATAAATATTAATTATTAATATTTAGATGGTATTATAAATTGTATATTATTATTATTATGAAAATATCTAAGAGATTAAATAAACACTTTAATCAAACAGGTTGAGAAGTCCTAGTTCCTAATAAACGAGCAGTTAAAGTAAACAAGTATTATTTTATAAATTAATTGTTTAAAGAAACCAGTAAAATTCCAATAGTCCTAATTTAAAGATTTGTCCTACTTAAGGAGGACAAACCCCAAAGATTGGGGGATCTTTTTCTTTTAGTATTATTGTGCCAAGAAGAACTCCCTGCTCCAAAAGTGAACTCTTTTCATAATTTTCCCAGATCTGAACCAGTTAATCTAAGGTCTCCATTTCTCGGTTTGCATGTCAGAACTAGCTCGGGGGGATTCATACTGAACCAGGAATGGTTGTAGAATCATGGTTGGGAGGAACGTTGTAGTCCCAAAGTCATCCAATCCAAGATCAAGGTCAGCTAAAAGTTAGTAGTTTCCCTAACTAGTTGGCTGAGTGTGCATTTTAATATCAGCAAGAACAAGTACCAGGATCCTACAGAGAATCGACAGGTATGATTAATTATGAAACCCTCCTATGTTTTATATTCCTATTATAAATGCAATGTTAAAAATTAGCAAAGTTCTTATTATCATTTTTTAAATAAATTTCGTTGAGTAGTTCTTATTATCAGTTTGTAAATCATTTTTCTTTAGTATCGAATGGCATTCCCAGCAGGACTAACCAGCTAGTCCTTGCTAGTTATTATATTGCTTAGATGGTTAGAATAGACAAATCGTGATCTGAACTCATAATAATATTCATAACCTTTTATTTCATCTATGATAATATTCATTTTCACTTATCTAAAACCCTTGAAACCCTTGTTTTAATTCCACAATAAAATCGCCTAGCTACATAAATCAAACCTTAACAAAATTCATTGAACAACATGTCCAACATTTGATTTCACCATAATACAAACCACACTAAGAGAAAAATGTAGACACCATTGTTTAAAACCAATTTATAGATTTATAGATTTCATTTCTCTACCCGACCCAACTTTGTTTTCTTCTTAAACTTTAAATCAAACCAAATACATCAAGTATGACAGAGATCGCATTTTAGATCATTTCATTTCTTTTGACGAGTTAAACTACGATAGCCATCTACAGGAAACCCTAAATTCCATTTCGAATCAACAAGAAGACACAGAATTTAATTCATTTACTTCCAGGGTCAGAATCCCATAAAACATCAATGCAGAGATCAATCGTAAATAGAATTTAAAACCAAGCATCATCTGTATGACCCCCATCAAGATGCCATGGAAAGATAGGACCAGGGTCAATTCCCATGACCTCCCCAAGGAGCCAAATCGTATATGCGTTTTCTACAGAAAATAATTCTACTTATGAAAACCAAAAACGTTAAGTATAGCCTTGACACACTTACCAGGCAAGCAATCATTCTATCCACACAACCGGCAAGCAAACAAGACATTTTTTATTTACAATCTACCCACATTATAGTAACAGAGGCGCAGAAAACTTCGTTGATGCCTTACATATACCCACAAGAAATACATTGTTCACACATAGCAATATTCAAAACAATTACCAATGCCATTGAAATCAACATACGAACCATAGCCATATTACAAGCAAGGGTGCCAACGACCCTTTGTAATACCTACATTATCTGTGCAGTAGATACAAACAAATTCAGGAAAACCAGGATACTAGAACTCCTATAAGTTTCAGCTTGAACATTTAAATACATACAGGAATAATATCCAGCGAAAGAACATTTTGTTGGTTGATCAGATTTTGCAGAACCCAGTAGTAAGTGAAACCCAACCACTATTTAGTTTCTTATATCACAATCCTAGTACTCATGTAGCCAGCTAAATTACATTGAAATCCCCTTTTCTGTCAAGTTTAGCCAAGTAGGTGACTATTTCAGACCTCTCTGAAGCAAATCATTAAGCCAGTGGCTTATCGGAGCCTCACTCCAAAAATACCAGGCCAAACCCATACACACAACACCAAGGCCGCAAGAGATAGGGCATGAAGGGATAAGCCAGACTTACCAGTACCCTAGCCATTCCCATGACTTCATAAACTATCGTAGCTCCCATACCATAGTGTGTATCATCTGTCACAAAGAGATACATAGTATAAATCAGTCCCAATATGCTTTCTCAACTCGAAATAAATCGAAATAGCAATGGCTGAACAGGGTTTAAGTTATTACCTGAAAGAAGTGTGGCCACCTTGCACCTAGAACGATAGCAATAGCCACTAAGTGTGCAGACCACGAGGAGGGCTCGGGTCAGCACCCACCAGCATCACTCAACAACGAAAATGGAGACTCAGGACTGAGAACGATTCGAAAACAAAGAACAATGACATAAAACCCCCAAATCGATACACAAAACCCTCATGCCAGACTATTATCCACCTTCAATAAATTGCATTAAAGATCGCACCAATCTCTATCTAAGTGGAGTTCAAATAAATCGTGTTTCCCTATAGTGAAGTTGTGGAGTTCAGTCACACTAGATTAAAATACAAAGAGCTCGTTCTATACTTACAAAGACTTTTATAAAGTTGCCAAATCCACTTTGGGTTGCGTTGCCTTGAGTTTTTATCTATTAAACCCCCCCCCTTCTTTGGAACACAATCAAATGGAAGACTCCCTTGTTAATGGAGTATTAATTTTAATAGACTTAATATACACCTGGTAGAATATGACCAATAGAAAGATAGGGACCATCCACTCAGAGTACTAATCGCAAATTTGAGATACTTGCAAACACAAGGGCACACGATGGAATTAGCATTTACGCTAAGTAAGTCCAGCAATCTCCACAACTGCCCATACCTCTTGACGACCCTGCCGAGGTACATAATTACCTGACCAGACGTATTATAGAATCCCCAAGTAGGAAAACATATTGTCATCAAAGGAGCTCATCAACTAGAGGTAGCATTGGACATTCATAATTAAAACCATATGATTTATTTAAACATTGAGTTGTGTTATTTTCTACCTACTGAACCAACAATTGCAAATGCAATGAAAACATGATCTTATTTTACCTCCACACCACTTCCGCATATCTAGACTTACATATGAAAGTGACTATGTAAAATAAACAGGTTTAGACTTATATTACCGCATACAAGTATGTGTGGCGTTCAACATTATTATCTTTAATATATATATGCCTTTGCTTTTATTATAAACTGACGACTATTGCAGATAGGAAAAATTTAAAATATTTGTTATTTTTGGGACATTACGAGTGGTATCAAAGCAATTTACAAACACTAAGTGACCTATTGGGCTCACTACCAAACATAGCTGCAGAAATAGAAAAGTGTTTAAATTATTGTATTATATTTTTATGAAAAGAATTAACTAACACATTGTTTTCCATCGACAGATACTTATATAAATTTCAGGTACAAACAGTAGTAGAAAAAAAAAGAGTGTAGAACAAGGCAGCAGTATACGAGGCAACCTAAACTCCCCACTATGAGAGCAAGAAATCGTGGTGGAGCTCAACTGAAATTTGGAGAAATCCATGCAGCAGCTACCAGCAGAATTCCAGAGTTTCAGGGATGAAAATATGCAAGAAAGAAGAGAACAGTGGGCTATAAATGAAGCCTTACTCCAAAGCCTAATAGGGGCAAAACCCCCTGAACATCCTACTCTCTCTGTCAATTCCCTTAACACAAGGAAATCAACCAATTACAAAATAGGAGATCAAGCAGAACATAAATCAGAACCATTGGAAGAGGACTGTAAGAGCTCTTCCAATGACAATGGTTCTCCACCTCCTTGCAAGAAAAGGAGGAAGAGTGATGACAACTTACAAGGGGAGTTCAGAAAGATAAGGGCCCCAACCTATGACGGGGAAGTTAACCCAACAGAAAAGGCTGAAGAGTGGTTGTTAGGAATGAAAAAATACTTTAAGGTTCATAATTACTCCAGTGAGATGCAATCCCGACTAGCCATATACAACCTAAATGGAAAGGCTGCCAGATGGTGGCAGGACCTAAAACACATTAAGGGACAAGAGCTGCGAGACATAAGCTGGGACACTTTCAGCAGAATCTTTCAAGACAAATACATGTCTCAAATTGTAGAGCCCCTCCTCTAGGGTCTTTCCTGTTTAACCTGAAACTCAACCACTTGATACAAAAGAGATTAGAAAGCATAACGACTAGATAAATAAACTAAATAAATTAATAAACTAGCAAATTAAAACAAACCATAACCATAACCAGCAAAGCTCGTTTAACCATAGGCGAAGCAATCGTTAGCTCCGCCACCCAACCATAGGCTCATGCTTTCAGTCGCATGGCCTCCCCCGAGCTTTGGGTCGTAGAGCTCACACACGTTTTTCAGAAATCCAGCTTGGGTTTCCCTTCCCACCAGGATTTCTTAGCCAAACCCTTAGATAGCAGCAAGTCTTTGAGGCATTCAAAAATTACGACAATCGTCCAAATTATGGGTCCTTTACCCATTCCCTAAGCCTTCCTTATAAAGGAAAATCTCCTGTGACATATGTCACTTCATGCATAATTAAATATTTTTAATTAATTATTTAATTAAAACACTCACCCATCCAAGTGTCAGTTTCTCTGGGAAGTGCACCTACATCCCTAAGTTTGCTCTAGTTTGTCCCCCAGATATTTTAATCAACTCCTATCTTTTAGTTGACTAGGTGTCTAATCTTAGGATTCTATTTTGCTCCTAAATAATTATTTCTATTATTTTAAATGCTCAACAAAAACAACTATTCATGTGCAAATGTCTAAACTATTATTATTTTTTTATGCATTTGCTAAGTAATAATCTAGAGTTATTCACCTAAGTTTTTATGCAGTTTAATTTAACAATCAAACTCACTAGGATCACGGTGCCGCGTCGTTGGGCTCCTAGTTCCTTAACTTTAATTCTCTGACATGGCACCACTCTGTCGGGTCCAGTCATCCATGGTTTCCATTCCTTGGCATGGTACCGTATTGTTGGGTCCTTGCGTCCATTCTTTCATTTCTCGACAGGGTACCGCATCGTCGGGCCCTTCTGCCACCATCTTTCCGTTTTGACTTGCGGGAACTCTTGTAGGGATTTTAGGAATCGTTACCATCCATCCTCCATCTACATGCTATCTAGGGACTAATGGCGTTCAGGAGTGAGTCCGTTCTCACTGCGCGCCCCTCAACTCGTACGTGACCAGCTCCGTCGTGGCCTACCTCGTACGCCCTCACGCATTCCTCTTGAGCAAGCGGATCAGTGCTTATCTGCTCATGCGTGGTATTCTTGTCGGAAGTCGACATCGTCGTCGCTCCCCCTATGTGTGATTTACCCGTACTCTACGACCCTTCATATTCCTTTGTGTGTCCTTCGGTGAACCGTTTCACCTGTCACTACACATATTTCTCACAAACATAAATCATTATTTTATTGATTTACAATCAATCGTAATCATAAATATACTCAAAATAAAATCAAAGGATTATTTTATTAATGTTTCAAACAGTCGGGTCACTAAGCAAGTGCCCTCAATGTCTACAGTAGTCTAGGGGCACTACATACACCCCTACTTATTTAGAACTTCGTCCCGAAGTTCAGAATAAATTCGGAAAGCTATGAAGCATCTCAGTTGTGTCCTCTTAAGTCACAAAGCTAGGGTTGTAGCTGTCCTACTATACTTTGACTTGACCAATCAAGGCTAAGCATTTAAGCAAGAACTGATTAATCAATTATCCCAGTCCACACATATAATTCAATTCATTAATTTATTTATCAACTATAGTCATGCACATCATCAGGTGATTCTCCCTTATTAAGACACATCCTAACTCAAAGGGCCACTTTATTGAAGTCTGTTACGCCGGGTCACTCGACAGGTGCTCTTAAAGTCCATAGTCATTTTAGGGGCATTACACATACGCTTCCTCGAGTGAGCTGAAATGGCTTCACTCATGCGTGGATTGCTAATCCAGGGTCGATAGTCAGTCATCGTACCCCTATGTGTTATTTCCGTTCTTACGACCCCTATGATTCCATTGTGGATCAATTGGTAAATCATCTTACCTGCTACTTCACATACACACACTCAAGCGCACATTAGTAGCGTTGTACTATGAAATATTTCATCATCCATCATAATATCTCAGTCAATCGAGCATATATTTCATTTAGTCATTCTATCTCAATCAGTTGAGCATTCATTTATTAATTAAAGTAATAGTTTCTATAATTGTCGTTCAAGCATTTTCAAAGTAAATTCAAATGGTTTGTGTTTTACTTAGCCGGTTCATTTCAAAACTAGTACCTCATTATTCTAAACAGTTAAGGTACTGAGGCGGGCATTACATACACCCCCTCTTATTAAAACTTCGTCCCGAAGTTAAGTCTCATGTGCTTCCACCGTGAGTTTTTACTTTCTTTTCACATTCATTTCTTCAATATATCCACAATCGATAAAAAAAATTCATTTCTTCTTTTCTACCCTCATATAAGTATAAGCCGTATAATTGGTAATATAACTAAATCGTACCTTTCGTAGTGTAGTAATCCCCACAACAGTTCTCTCTTGACTCACTAATTGTAACTGGGATTGAAATCGTCTACAACAAATTCTTTCAATTCAACAAAACTATAAGTATATCATTTACAAAAATACTGAAAACACTGACATATTTCAACATAACGGATAAAATGTTCAATTCCAACTTCTCCCTTTTCTATAATTACATATAACTATCACATGTTCAAAACAATGTCTGAATTTCAAAATAATAATTTTCCTTCCCAATTCTGTTCTTCAATACATTCCTTAACCTTTACTGAACTAATCTTACATGCAACCTATCTCTTCTCATAATCCAAAGTGTAATTAAATACTAGAGTGCCTTTTACTTAGTATAGCTAAAAGTATAATCTCAGATTTTTATAAACAAAGTCATGTAAGGTTTTCTTCTCTTCCTAACTTAAGCACAGTTAAGATTCTATAATTCAAGTAAGTTTAACTTCTCTCTTTTCACATTTCAAAGCACGATTACAAACTAGTAGTGCATACCTGCAAAGCCATCGCCTTGATTTCAGAAAAATAAGCATTTACAACCAATCAATAAAATTCTTGATGTATAACCCATCATCAAAGTATATGAACCCCGAATATCATTCAATCTTTCATATTAGCATTTTTAGAGAAGAAGAATTCTAACCTGTTCGAGAAGTTGGGAGTATCCTTGCCGAAGGAGAAGAAGCAAAAATCACAGCTCTGATTTTTCTGCGTCGATCTCCATGCATTGCTCATCGTAAGTCACAATCTCTCATGATTAAACATTATATATTCATTCATTCTTGATAGTAAATCATAAGCATCCCACCTTCAAAATTATCTAAGCACTTCTTTCTTTAAATTCATATATGGTCATTACTTGTCATTTATCATTAAATACATCCACAATAACCATGTTTTACATTCTATTTCAACGTAATCTATTTAATTCAATAGTGTAAGAGTCGTTCTCAAAAAGATTTTAAAATACATTATATTGATACACGATACATGTATATAATAAAGAGATTCACATATCCTATCGTCATTGAATTCTAGTTTTCTCCAATAATCAAGGCTATAAGCACAAGTGGTTAAATTCATTAGCTCCTATATCATCTAGTACAGTTACAATACACCCTCAGGAACTTAATTGTAACTTCGTCTCATATCAATCCGATAATACATTCCATAATTGTCAGTCCCAACAGGATTTCCTATATCTCTTATTCATTCACGAGGGTCTACGAAGTTCAAATTTCCAACAAGCTGCATTGCAGCAATAGCCACCCAATAATTTATCAACATAACTAATCCAAGCAAGGTTTCAAATCTATTAGGTTATCCTCCCTTCCAGTCGAGAAGGTAAACATCATAAAATATTTAGTAAGATATAATCATGGTTTTAACAATTCAGGAGAGACCCTCAAATAGTCCAAAAACAAAATTCCATAAGACTACTTCTAAATACCTCTAAATGTTTTAATAATGTTGGTTCTCCATAAGATAGGGTTCCCAAGATCGGAACTTAATGGTTTAGTCAAACATATTAAAATTTATCTCTTAGTCCTTTCATCAGTGTCATTACTCGTGGTTAACAAGATTATCACATCCTTACCTCATTTCATCATTCATGTTGTCATAAGACCACTTCGTTAATTTCGGGACCTCCTTTATGAACGTCGACAAATGATTTTTTTTTATTTTTATTTTTTTTAAAGGAATCATCGAACTTCGTCCTTAAGTAGGTATATGTAAATATCTTCATGCTCACTAAAATTTCATCTCAAATTATATACCTACTTCTTCACACATGAAACACATGAACAAATTCTTACATTTAAAACCCACATACTTATCATAGTATGATTTGAATAACATTGCCATAATAATGATTGACATTATTTTGTAACAAATTATAATACGTGGTTATAGGATCTGATCTATTTCATCATACTATACTAAAACATTTGGGATGCACTTCCATGCGGTCTAACTTCCAGATATTACCTTTAACAAAATACATTATGACCTCTTTATCATATAAACAATTTTCCACATTGATATACTTGAAATAACACAATTACTATAACACAATTTATGAAGCATGATTTCACAAGTCACCCTTCATCTATCACAACATTTACATTTTCATCGTAATGCATTATTACATAAACAAAAAGTCTTTATTTTGTAACCACTACTATGCATGAAATAATGCTTTATTATACACTCCAATTTTAATAATAATATAAGCATTCAAATAAATAATGTAAGCCATTATTATACAATTGACTTTCTCATAAAGCAACACTAGAATAAATATTTTATAATTATAATACGTTATATTTAAACACAATATAAATATAATGCAACTATATTTTACAAATGCATAATTCTTGTCAGCAGAACCTACTAAAATGATTCATCCCTTTGGAAAAAGTAAAGCTATATCAATACTCTCCTCTCACTTGTAAAATAGATGACTTGTAATTTCATAAATTAAATATAACATTGAAAGCATTATAATAACATGAATCTCTAAACACTAGTTAAAATAGTTCCATGGTACCCCAAATATAAGTTAGTTCTTTATTTTATTTATAAAGCAAAGACATGCTATTATAAAGAATGACATTATTATTGTCCTAAACAAATTGTAAAGGTAATAATAAACATGACATTCTAATATGTGATTTCTTACATTTATTTATATGGCTAAAACATATTATTTATGCAAGAGCATTATCCTTTCCTAACTCTTTCCTATACCCATTGTAAGTAGATATTATGACATTCGTCCATATAATTCCCTATTTTTAATTATATAGCGAAGACATATTCCTTAGGCAAGTGACATTATCTATTTTCACTTTCATATAAGTGATAGAACATATTATTTTCTAATATAAACAATTGATGCAATTCTCTTTCTCAAGCGCATTACAACTTAGCAAATTATCTAGCATTCAGCTGTGTAATTTTCTTTTCACTCTTATCGAAAACTAAGACATGGAATCGCATGATAAGGAATTCGCTATCGAATTTGAAATACTGAGATATTTAAACACAGACATCAGATCGAATTCACCGTCCTGGAATCGCTATCAATTGAAATTTTGGGGACACATTAAACACAACACCATATCGAATTCACTGTCAAATGAAATTGTCGTTGATTGAAATACTGGGGAAATTTAAAACACAACCGTCAGATTTAATTCAATGTCGAAAGGAAATCGCTGTTGATGGAAATATTGGGAAAACATTAAAGCACAACCATCAGATTTAATTCACTGTTGAAAGGAAATCGCTGTTGACGGAAATATTGGGGAAAAATTAAACACCACATCAGATTCTGAAATCGACTATGAATCAGATCTGAGGACGCGACTTCATAATAATCTACAATGTCGAAATTGATTTCAAATCTTTAAATCGAACTCTGTTATCGGGATACAGAGTGGCTTTCTCGATTTCTCATAAAGAAAAATTAAGATCATATCATACAGTGATATCAGGGTAATGCAAACTCGATTTCTCATAAAGAATAATTAGAATCGAATTACACAGTAATGACAGAGTAATGCAACTCGATTTCTCATAAAGGAAAATTAAGATCGGATCATACAGTGATGACAGAGTAATGCAACTCGATTTCTCATAAAGAAAAATTAGAATCGAATCCGATTTCAACCTTTAAGATCGATCTCTGTCATTGATAGACAGAATCGAGCTTAAATTATTGTTCAATGATAATTTCCAATTAGATCTGCAGCTGTGAATATATTAACATATATACCAAAATCGATTTCAACTTTTAAGATCGATCTCTGCCATTGATTGACAGAATTGATTTCTGAAATTAAAGATACAGAGACTCTTAGCTGAAATCGTATTCCTACTTTGAATTTGGGCGTTCTAGCAGAGATAGACAGAACATTAAAAGAAAATCTCAGGAATAGAACGAGTCTTCACCGAGATCAGGGTTGGAATCGACTCCAACAATTAAAGTGCAGAGGCGGTTTGATTGAATCGAATTTAAACAAAATAGACAGAGAGTTACAATTTCTATACGAATTGATTCCCGAAATAGATCTGTAATATATCTAGGATCGATTCTTAAATAAATAGTACAGAGTATGCAAACTTGGAGAATCACTTCTCATTCGATACAAAATCAAATTTATAAGAAAATATAGGCAGAGTTCTACAGATCTAGGATCGAAAATAAAAAGTACAGTGTATGCAAACTTGGAGAATCAACTTCTCATTCGATACAGAATTAAATATATAAGAAAATATAGGCAGAGTTCTACATATCTAGGATCGCTTATTCGACGGAATACACAATCTCAAGAAATTTATTTCCTACTCATTCGATTAAACATTGAATAAGTTCCGGCTCGGCAGTAAGGTTCAACTACCAAAACAAGCTGACACCTCGGTTACTTAACATCAGTCAATGCACATCTCTTAGTGAATTAACCAGTCGTGGAGTTGACTGACAACTCATTACTTGAACTGGAGATTGATGCAGATCCCTTATCAATCTAAGAGATTAAACCTGCTCACTGGAGGATAAAGGTGCGGATTTATTTTCTATAATTAGAAGATTTGATAAATCAGTTTCAGATTTATTAAATACAAGACTGCAATTGATGTCAATAATATGGAGTCCTATGTAGATCTACTTTGAATCGAATAGTTTATACCTATTAACTGGGAAAAAAGGCGCGGATCTGCTTATTCAGAATTAATCATTAATAATTATAATCAATAATTTCCAGTTTATTCGAATACAAGATTACAATTAATATCAACAATCGGGAATCTAATGTGGACCTATCTTTAAGCTAGTGGGATCGATGCACATCCAATCTACTAACTGGAGGAGAAAGCGTATATCTATGCAGTAGGTTTTGTTTCATCACAATCTAAATTATAAGAACTACCTACATTCGTGCATGGATCGAGGTTGGATTTATGAACAGAGATGGAATCGTTGCTTGTACAGATCAGTCGATATCCCATGGAAAGGATCAGGACACGGTGCAAAGCTTTGGAATGTGTATTTATACACTCAGATGAACACTCCAATCGACTCAGAAATCTTATTGACGAGGAGGGAATTTTTCTTTTTTCTTTTTTTAGAAATTATATCTGACCCACGAATTCCAAGGATCAATCCATTATTAGTTTAGGTAGTACCCTTCAAGAGCTAATAAGCTCTTTTCATTGGAGGGTAACCAGTGCTCGATGATAACTGTCTCCATAACCAGTATCGTTCAGAAACAAAATGTTTTCTGCTCTTTAAAAAAAAAAATACAATTTAAATAACCATAGATCGGTGATAATTTCTTCACGAATAGTATCATTCATAGACAAAATAATTTCTGTTTTTATTTTTTTATTTTTTATACAACCACAGAAATTAGTTCTAGTTTCCAGAATACGATTTCACAAATTAAAGCCAAAAGCATAATTTAAACACTCGAATGCAATATTGAGATAATGTTGAACCTGATCCGTGGCCAATGTATGCAACCGCTGGAGTAGGTGAATCCTCTACCGCTCCAATCTGATCCCTCGTCTTCAACGGCTCAAAGTCTCGTGCCCTCAAGGATCGACTTGCTCTGATACCAAATGTAGAGCCCCTCCTCTAGGGTCTTTCCTGTTTAACCTGAAACTCAACCACTTGATACAAAAGAGATTACAAAGCATAACGACTGGATAAATAAACTAAATAAATTAATAAACTAGCAAATTAAAACAAACCATAACCATAACCAGCAAAGCTCGTTTAACCATAGGCGAAGCAATTGTTAGCTCCGCCACCAAACCATAGGCTCATGCTTTCAGTCGCATGGCCTCCCCCGAGCTTTGGGTCGTAGAGCTCACACACGTTTTTCAGAAATCCAGCTTGGGTTTCCCTTCCCACCAGGATTTCTTATCCAAACCCTTAGATAGCAGCAAGTCTTTGAGGCATTCGAAAATTACGACAATCGTCCAAATTATGGGTCCTTTACCCATTCCCTAAGCCTTCCTTATAAAGGAAAATCTCCTGCGACATATGTCACTTCATGCATAATTAAATATTTTTAATTAATTATTTAATTAAAACACTCACCCATCCAAGTGTCAGTTTCTCTGGAAAGTGCACCTACATCCCTAAGTTTTCTCTAGTTTGTCCCCCAGATATTTTAATCAACTCCTATCTTTTAGTTGACTAGGTGTCTAATCTTAGGATTCTATTTTGCTCCTAAATAATTATTTCTATTATTTTAAATGCTCAACAAAAACAACTATTCATGTGCAAATGTCTAAACTATTATTTTTTTTTTATGCATTTGCTAAGTAATAATCTAGAGTTATTCTCCTAAGTTTTTATGCAGTTTAATTTAACAATCAAACTCACTAGGATCACGGTGCCGCGCCGTTGGGCTCCTGGTTCCTTAACTTTAATTCTCTGACCTGGCACCACTCCGTCGGGTCCAGTCATCCATGGTTTCCATTCCTTGGCATGGTACCGCGTCCATTCTTTCATTTCTCGACAGGGTACCGCATCGTCGGGCCCTTCTGCCACCATCTTTCCGTTTTGACTTGCGGGAACTCTTGTAGGGATTTTAGGAATCGTTACCATCCATCCTCCGTCTACATGCTATCTAGGGACTAATGGCGTTTAGGAGTGAGTCCGTTCTCACTGCGCGCCCCTCAACTCGTACGTGACCAGCTCCGTCGTGGCCTACCTCGTACGCCCTCACACATTCCTCTTGAGCAAGCGGATCAGTGCTTATCTGCTCATGCGTGGTATTCTTGTCGGAAGTCGACATCGTCGTCGCTCCCCCTATGTGTGATTTACCCGTACTCTACGACCCTTCATATTCCTTTGTGTGTCCTTCGGTGAACCGTTTCACCTATCGCTACACATATTTCTCACAAACATAAATCATTATTTTATTGATTTACAATCAATCGTAATCATAAATATACTCAAAATAAAATCAAAGGATTATTTTATTAATGTTTCAAACAGTCGGTTCACTAAGCAAGTGCCCTCAATGTCTACAGTAGTCTAGGGGCACTACATACACCCCTACTTATTTAGAACTTCGTCCCGAAGTTCAGAATAAATGCGGAAAGCTATGACGCATCTCAGTTGTGTCCTCTTAAGTCACAAAGCTAGGGTTGTAGCTGTCCTACTATACTTTGACTTGACCAATAAAGGCTAAGCATTTAAGCAAGAACTGATTAATCAATTATCCCAGTCCACACATATAATTCAATTCATTAATTTATTTATCAACTATAGTCATGCACATCATCACGTGATTCTCCCTTATTAAGACACATCCTAACTCAAAGGGCCACTTTATTGAAGTCTGTTACGCCGGGTCACTCGACGGGTGCTCTTAAAGTCCATAGTCATTTTAGGGGCATTACACATACGCTTCCTTGAGTGAGCTGAAATGGCTTCACCCATGCGTGGATTGCTAATCCAGGGTCGATAGTCAGTCATCGTACCCCTATGTGTTATTTCCGTTCTTACGACCGCTATGATTCCATTGTGGATCAATTGGTAAATCATCTTACCTGCTACTGCACACACACACACTCAAGCGCACATTAGTAGCACTGTACTATGAAATATTTCATCATCCATCATAATATCTCAGTCAATCGAGCATATATTTCATTTAGTCATTCTATCTCAATCAGTTGAGCATTCATTTATTAATTAAAGTAATAGTTTCTATAACTGTCGTTCAAGCATTTTCAAAGTAAATTCAAATGGTTTGTGTTTTACTTAGCCGGTTCATTTCAAAACTAGTACCTCATTATTCTAAACAGTTAAGGTACTGAGGCGGGCATTACACAAATATTCTTTGACAATAAGATAAAAGAATTTCATGAGCTGAAAATGGGTTCCCTGACTATGGAATCTTTCATAAATCGGTTATTAGACTTGCTGCACTATGTGCCTTATATTAAGGACAAGAAGGTGAAAATCCAGCAGTTCTTGGGTGGGCTACCACCAAAATTTATAGAGAAAATAGAATTCGACATGCCCAAAACCCTTAACATAACCCTACATAAAGCCACGCTGTGCTATGAGCATGGACAACCAAGAAATGACAACATCAATAAAAATAGGGATAGATTCAGGACCTTCTCAGACAACCGTAGACCGAGTTTTAAACCCCCACTATTTCGGAAACATAACAATAGTTTCCCACCTAGTAGAGGTTTTAGCCGACCCCAAGCTCAACCAAATGCACCCCCACCGCCAGCCAATAGGCGAGCCTTCAACAAAGGGGCAAAGACAGTCCCACCAACTGTCTCTGGTTGGAAATGCCAGGGACCACATTACTGCAGAGACTGCCCCAACAAAACAGATGGGACTTTACAAAACATCCAAACGGAACCTACCGTGGGGGATGTGGAAAAAACACCGAGGATTTATGCCACCCTTGATGGCCGGCAGGCAGATCATCAAGCTACCATGGCATAAATTGAGGGTAAGATATCTAACAATAGCATTTCAATTTTAATAGACCCCGGTGCTTTCCAAAGCTACATCTCTCCTAGAATAGTGGAGTCTTGCAAATTAAACCAAGAGAGTCACAAAGCACCATGGCTGGTACAATTAGCCATCGATACCAAACGGAAGGTCTCCGAACTAGTTAAGAATTGTGAGATAGATTTGAATGGCTTTTTAACTAAGATAGATTTGAACAACTTACCGCTAGGATCTTATGACGTAATAATAGGCATGGATTGGTTGGAAGGACATCATGCCTTGTTGGATTTCTTAAATAAGTCGATCCTATGCACAGATAGTCAAGGAAACCAAAGAACTATCCAAGGTATACCTAAGGAAGTATTAGTCCGACATATATCGGCATTACAAGCAAAGAAATGCTTAAGAAAGGGTTGTAAACTATTTGCAATCCACCTTCAATCGATAGAAGCCGATAGAGATCAAAAGATCGAGGATTTCCCGATACTAGTAGAATTCAGAGACATGTTTCCCGAGGAGATACCCAGGTTACCACCCAAGCGGGACTTAGACTTTTCCATAGAACTAACCCCTGGATCAGTACCTGTCTCTAGGACCCCGTACCGTATGAGTACACCTGAACTGGTAGAACTCAAGATACAATTACAAGAACTTATAGACAAGGGTTACATTCGACTGAGTGTGTCTCCCTAGGGAGCACCAATCTTCTTTGTTAAAAAGAAGGACGGCATGATGCGGATGTGCATCGATTACCACCAACTCAACAAGTTAACCATCAAGAACCGTTATCCACTCCCTAGGATCGATGACTTGTTTGACCAAGTCGGAGGAGCAAAAATCTTCTCGAAGATCGACTTGCGATCCGGATATCACCAAGTGAGAATCCGCGACGAGGACATCAGTAAGACCGCGTTTCGCACCCGATATAGCCACTACGATTTTGTAGTAATGACTTTTGGTCTGACAAATGCACCCGCCAACTTCATGTGCATGATGAACAATTTTTTCAGTAAATATCTCGACAAATTTGTTCTAGTCTTCATAGACGATATCCTGATCTATTCCAAGAATGAAGAAGAACATGAAGAACACCTCTAAATAGTCCTACGGATATTGCGAGAACATCAGCTATACGCAAAATTTAGCAAGTGTGATTTCTATAAACCTCAGATATAGTACTTAGGGCATATCATTTCTGAGAAAGGAATAGCGGTTGACCCCGAAAAGATCAAGGCTATCAAAGAATGGCCCACACCTATGTGTGTTTTCGACATACGGTCATTCCTAGGTTTAGCCGGCTACTATCAAAAGTTCATTGAGAACTTCTCTCGTATCGCTTGCCCCATGACCGCATTACAGAAGAAAACCAGTAAGTTCATCTTGACAAACAAGTGCGAAGAAAGTTTTCATAAGTTAAAACAACTTCTGATTAGCGCACCAATACTACGAATCGCCGACCCCAATGGGGAGTTAGTAGTTTGCACCGATGCAAGCAAGGAAGGACTTGGTGGATTCCTTATGCAAGATGACTCTGCCATCTGCTACAAGTCAACAAATCTAAAGGAACGTGAGAGAAACTATCCTACTCATGACCTCGAATTGGCCACCATTATCCACGCTCTAAAGATGTGGAGACATTACCTCATGGATAAGAAATTCCTACTAAAGACAGACAACATGAGTCTAAAGTACCTATTCGATCAACCAAACCTGAACGCTAGACAGGCTAGGTGGTTAGCCTTTCTTAGTGAGTATCACTTTGAACTAAAACACATCAAGGGGAAAGAAAACAAGATCGCTGACGCCTTAAGTCAATGAGCTCATATGTTATATGAGGTAACCGAAATTCGGACGGACTCCGACTTACATGACAGAATTAGAACAGCATGCCAAAATGATAGGTTCTATGTCGAGATCCTTAAAAAGATCCAGGAAGATAGGCTTTTTCGACAACAGAAAGAATACAAGATAGATGAATCAGAATTGTTATGTTCAAAAGAGAGACTTTACGTTCCCGAGGGGGGGGACATTAGACCTAACATACTCACCGAATTCCATCGGAGCCCCTATTCAGGACACCTTGGATTTCAAAAGATGATTTCAGCCGTAAAGAAACACTACTTTTGGCCTAAACTGAAAGCTGACATCGCATTGTTCATCACGAAGTGTGAGGAATGTCAGTTGGTCAAAGCAGAACACCAACACCCCTCCGGACTACTTCAATCGTTACCCATCCCAGAATGGAAGTGGGAGGTAATAAGCATGGATTTCATTACGGGACTACCCAAGAGCAAGTAACAAAATCACTCCATCTTCGTAGTAGTGGACAAGCTGTCAAAAGCCGCACATTTTATACTAGTAAAATCTACCTACAAGGAAGTTCACATTGCGGAAATCTTCCTAAAGAAGATTTTCCAGTTACATGGGATACCCAAGGCAATCATCTTGGATCGAGACACAAAGTTCACTAGTAAATTTTGGAGAGCATTGTTCTCTAGATTAGAAACAAAACTACAGTTTAGTACCGCATACCACCCTCAAACCGAAGGAAAAACGGAACAAGTAAACCAAATCTTAGAAGATATGCTGAGAATGTATGTCATGAGCAATCCCATTAAGTGGGAAGACTACTTACAACTCGCGGAGTTTGCATACAACAACGGATATCAAACCTCGGCCAAAATGAGTCCCTTTGAGGTACTCTACGGTCAAAAGTGTCGAACCCCCATCACCTGGGATAGCCCGGTAGACAGGCTTATGCTAGGGCCAGACTTCCTAAAAGACTTGGAACAACTAGTCTCCAAAGTGCAACTGAATTTAAAAGATGCACAAGACCGCCAAAAGAGTTATGCAGACAAGAAAAGAAAGGACAAGGACTACCAAATCGGTGAACATGTCTTCCTAAGAATAAAAGCGAAACGAAGCTCGTTAAGTTTGGGACGTTGCGGTAAACTAGACCCAAGGTTTTGTGGACCTTTTGAAATACTGGGCAAGAAGGGTCCAGTAGCATATGAGTTAGCCCTACCAACACATATAAAAGTTCATAATGTTTTTCATGCTTCTTTATTAAAGAAATATGTATATGATACTAAACATGTCATTGATTGGTCCTTATTACAAGTGGATCCCGAAGGGGAGTTCATGCCATAACCAATCCACATTCTGGACAAGAGAGAGGTCCAGCTTAGGAGGAGGACCATTACTCAGTTGAAAGTGCAATGGAGGCACTTTGGACCAAATGAGGCCACTTGGGAGAATGAGGCTACCACGAGAGAGACATACCCCGCCTTGTTTCATGATCTCATTTCTAGTCCCTAGGAAACAACGGGACGGTGTTGTTCTAAGCAGGGAAAGATGTAATATCCCAACTTTTTGACTAACTATGTTATGATGTTATACCAGGTCACGACCCCAGTAAATGTGATTTATTATGTTTGACATATGATTAGTTCATTTTGTTTGATTCCTTCGTGAGTTGATATATGGGGCATGGACCCTGATTTGTTTCATTATTGATATATGCGGGGCAGGAAAGCCCGAATGAATAAACTATGTTGTATTAGGTGAATTGATTACAAAATATGATATACTGAGATTTTTCCTTTGTGTTACATTATACTGTGCAGAACATGATTTATGTGGTTGATTATTTAGTGTGTGAGTGTGAACTCAGAAACACACGAATGACCTATATACTGGGCTTAAGCCCCAATGTATTTTAAAGGATTCCATTTCTTACTGGGCCTAAGCCCCAATGTATGTTGAGTGTTGGGCATGAGCCCTGGAGCACTCCAAGCTTGAAAGAAATGATTACCAAATCTGAGGACATTTAATTATCCTAGATGTGCCTCACAACCACATTCTAGCCCTAGCGTTGAGCAGAGGCTCTCGAATTGCGCTAGCGTAATGCCCATGTGAGAGCGTTGATTTGAAAGGCTTTGAAGAGCACTCGGGGTTACTACTTCTCAAGTGTTGAGTCAAAGAGGACTCTGAATAGCACTTGCGTGTCTTATCACAAATATTTGACTTGATTAAATAAATCTTATTATCATCATCCACTGTGGGAACTACCATGTTAAAACGAGGGAATCTGACATGCAAAGAGAGAGACTAGAGGTGCCTTTACCAGCTTATCGAAACTGTCCACAGAAGTGGACCCTTTCCTTAAAAAGAACTAAAAGAAGCATCTGGTGAAACAAATGCTTAAGACCACGAGTAGTATTATTATTTAAGAGCTTCACATATATATATTGGTTAAATATTATATATATATATATATATTATGTTATAAATGTTTACACTTTATAAGATATATATATATATAGCTATGCAAAAGTGGGCTGCCACTTAATAAATATTAATTATTAATATTTAGATGATATTATAAATTGTATACTATTATTATTATGAAAATATCTAAAATATTAAATAAATACTTTAATCAAACAGGTTGAGAAGTCCTAGTTCCTAATAAACTAGCAGTTAAAGTAAACAAGTATTATTTTATAAATTAATTGTTGTAAAGAAACCAGTAAAATTCCAACAGTCCTAATTTCAAGATTTGCCCTACTTAAGGAGGACAGACCCCAAAGATTGGGGGATCTTTTTCTTTTGGTATTATTGTGCTAAGAAAAACTCCCTACTCCAAAAGTGAACTCTGTTCATAATTTTCCCAGATCTGAACCAGTTAATCTAAGGTCTCTATTTCTTGGTTTGCATGTCAGAACCAGCTCGGGGGGATTCGTACTGAACCAGGAACAGTTGTAGAATCATGGTTGGGAGGAACGTGGTAGTCCCAAAGTCATCCAATCTAAGATCAAGGTCAGCTAAAAGTGAGTAGTTTCCCTAACCAGTTGGCTGAGTGTGTAGGTTAATATCAGCAAGAACAAGTACCGAGATCTACAGGTTATCATCAGCAGGACAAACTACAGAGAATCGACAAGTATGATTAATTATGAAACCCTCCTATGTTTTATATTCCTATTATAAATGCAATGTTAAAAATTAACAAAGTTCTTATTATCATATTTTAAATCAATTTCCTTTAGTAGTTCTTATTATTAGTTTGTAAATCATTTTTCTTCAGTATCGAATGGCATTTCGAGCAGGACTAGCCTGCTAGTCCTTGCTAGTTATTATATTGCTTAAATGGTTAGAATAGACAAATCGTGATGTGAACTCAGAAGAATATTCATAACCTTTTATTTCATCTATGATACTATTCGTTTTCACTTATCTAAAACCCTTGTTTTAATTCAACAATAAAATCGCCTAGCTACATAAATCAAACCTTAACAAAATTCATTGAACAACATGTTAAACATTTTATTTCACCACAATACAAACGACAGTAAGAGAAAAATGCAGACACCGCTGTTTAAAACCAATTTATAGATTTATAGATTTCATTTCTCTGCCCGACCCAGCTTTGTTTTCTTCTTTAACTTTAAATCAAACCAAATACATCAAGTATGCTAGAGATCGCATTTTAGATCATTTGATTTCTTTTGACGAGTTAAACTACAATAGCCATCTACAGGAAACCCTAAATTTCATTTCGAATCAACAAGAAGACACATAATTTAATTCATTTACTTCGAGGGTTAGAATCACATAAAACATCAATGCAGAGATCAATCGTAAATAGAATTTAGAACCAAACATCATTTGTATGACCCCCATAAAGATGGCATGGAAAGATAGGACTAAGGTCAACTCCCATGACCTCCCCAAGCAGCCAAATCGTATAAGCGTTTTCTACAAGAAATAAGTCTACTTATGAAAACCAAAAACGTTAAGTATAGCCTTGACACACTTGCTAGGCAAGCAATCATTCTATCCACGCAACCGGCAAGCAAACAAGACATTTTTTATTTACAATATACCCACATTATAGTAACAGAGGCACATAAAACTTCGTTGATGTCTTACATATACCCACAGGCAATACATTGTTCACACATAGCAATATTCAAAACAATTAACAATGCCATTGAAATCAACATACGAACCATAGCCATATTATAAGCAAGGGTGCCAACGACCCTATGTAATACCTACATTATCTGTGCAGTAGCTACAAACAAATTCAGGAAAACCAGGATACTAGGACTCCTATAAGTTTCAGCTTGAACATTTAAATACATATAGGAATAATATCCAGCGAAAGAACATTTCGTGGGTTGATCAGATTTCGCAGAACCTAGTAATAAGTGAAACCCAACCACTATTTAGTTCTTTTATATCACAGTCCCAGTACTCATGTAGCCAGTTAAATTACATTGAAATCCCCTTTTCTGTCAAGTTTAGCCAGGTAGGCGACTATTTCAGACCTCCCTGAAGCAAATCATTAAGCCAATGGCTTATCGGAGCCTCACTCCAAAAATACCAGGACAAACCCATACATACAACACCAGGGTCGCAAGAGATAGGGCACGAAGGGATAAGCTAGACTTACCAGTACCCTAGCCACGCCCATGACTTCATAAACTATCGTAGCTCCCATACCAAAGTGTGTATCATCTGTCACAAATAGATACATAGTATAAATTAGTCCCAATATGCTTTCTCAACTCGAAAGAAATGGAAATAGCAATGGTTGAACAGGGTTTAAGTTATTACCTGAAAGAAGTGTGGCCACCTTGCGCCTGGAATGATAGCAATAGCCACTAAGTGTGCAGACCATGAACAGGGCTCGGGTCAGCACCCCCCACCATCACCCAACAACAAAAACGTAGACTCAGGACTGAAAACGATTCGAAAACAAAGAACAGTGACAGAAAATCCCCAAATCGATACACAAAACCGTCATGCCAGATCATTATCCACCTTCAATAAATTGCATTAAAGAGCGCACCAATATCTGTCTAAGTTGAGGTCAAATAAATGGTGTTTCCCTATAGTGAAGTTGTGGATTTCAGTCACACTAGATTAAAATACAAAGAGCTCGTTCTATACATACAAAGACTTTTATAAAGTTGACAAATCCACTTTTGGTTGCATTGCCTTGAGTTTTTAGCTATTAAACCCCCCCCTTCTTTGGAACACAATCAAATGGAAGACTTCCTTGTTAATGGAGTATTAATTTTAATAGACTTAACATACACCCAGTAGAATATGACCAATAGCAAGATAGGGACCATCCACTCAGAGTACTACTCGCAAATTTGAGATACCTACAAACACAAGGCTACATGATGGCATTAGCATTTACGCTAAGTAAGTCCGGCAATCTCAACAACTGCCCATATCTCCCAGCGACCCTGTCGAGGTACATAATTACCTGACCGGAAGTATTATAGAATCCCCAGGTAGGAAAACATACCGTGATCAAAGGAGCTGATCACCTGGAGGTACCATTGGACATTCATAATTAAAACTATATGATTTATTTAAAGAGTGACTTGTGTTATTTTCTACCTACTGAACCAACAATTGCAAACGCAGTGAAAACATGATCTTATTTTACTTCCACACCGCTTCCGCAAATTCTAGACTTACATATAAAAGTGACTATGTAAAATAAACAGGTTAGACTTATATTGCCGCATACAAGTATGTGTGTTGTTCAACATTATTATCTTTAATATATATATGCCTTTGTTTTTATTATAAACTGAGGACTGTTGCAGATAGGAAAAATTTAAATTTTTTTTTATTTTGGGGACATTACACCTGTATTCTGAATGCTAACATGGCTTATATCATAGATTTGTTTCTTTAAAAGTCTGGCTTCAGAAATTTTCTCAACAAAATAATGGCCAAAATCAAGAAATATCAATTGATCTCATTCAATGTTTGCTTTGATTTTCCTCATGGGGAACATTATTTCCCTCCTTGTATAATTTGAAGAGGCCAAGGCCGAGGAAATCTCAAAATCGGAAGATACTAAACTTGTGGTAAGAAAATCCTTCCATCTAATCAAAGCATTTTATATTTAAATGATCTATATAACTGAAACCCTCCATTGCTTGAATCGTTTGAGTAGTTGACGCCCAGATTATTGAATGGTAAGCTAAGACGTTTTATTTTCAGCTGCTAAAGGTCCCATGGCCTTGAAACGATTCTAGCTAGTGAAAGAACATAAGAGAAGAGAGCCAAACTGAATTGGCCCCAACTTCTGAAGATTTCCAACTAGTTGTATTTTCGTGCAATTGTATTTACATGTGCACAAACTCTATTCAGTGAACGAGACTAAGAAGCTTTGTTGCATTTGGGAGATACAATTTCTTCAGTAAAGATCATGTATAAGATATGCCATTACTATAATACCCCCGCCAGAGTTGAAAACCTTAATTTAAAGTATGATTGCTTAATTGCATTTCCTTGTATTCACAATTGCACTATTGAGTGAAGTAGAATCATTAGCCGATATAATATAGTCAAAGTTCTCTCTTCTCAACTGGTCCAAACATGGATGGCCTCATATATTTTGTAGAGCTGTGAATTGGCCCACTCTTTGTATCTGGATGTTGCTAGTTGCATTGAAGTATTGGATGGTGTGATGATCTATTTATAAAGCTCATTATTTGTTGCGAATTTGTGGAAGTTGTCACGGTCCTCCATTGTTGCATGTTACAGCTTGAAGATATTAGAGTGGATGCTCAGAATCCTCTTTGTTAGTGCATGAAGGTGTCCTCTTGGTGTGTTAAAGTGTAGAGATTGTTTGTTTTTCTTGGAGCATATCCTAATTTCTTTGAAGAGTTGCATTGAACCTTTGAAGACTGGCGTGAACCCTAACTATTAATGAGAACCCTAATCTGCTTTTGAAACAAGTTGAAGACAGTTGCAGACCTGGTTCATATCACTTATGCGACTAGAGGATTATCTTTCGGATTCAATAATACCTATAAGTGAGGAACGAAAGATATGCCTAAACTGTGAAACTCAAGAAAATATTTGACATGGATTATTTCTTCAATTTAATCTATGACTATGACCAGAGGTTAGGTCTGCTATGACTAGAAGATTGGTGTTCATCTCTTCATTGATGGCTATGACTGGAGGAGCTATATTGAAAACTTACTTTGTGCATGCCATTATTGTGCCATCTCATTGTCAAAAAATGGAGACTATTGATGGTCGACTGTTGGTGCCAGCTAGATGATCAAAAAAATGAAAGAATAAATGATTGTTGAAAATTATTGAAGAGAACGTTTTCCCAGTGATTAAAATGGTTCAAGTGTTCGCATTGCATTAATGCACACCCCATAACGTGTGCATAATGGAACGAAATCCTAATTTGCAGCCACACAACTTCAGACAACTTCAGAAGACAAAGAACGGTTGGAGAGCCGAGCCCAGATAGTCAAAATAAAATAAGATAAGATCATTTTATTAACACTCGATGAATCAACGGGGGCATCATTCCACATGAAGAGCGATGCACATAAAAAATGGATTTCGGTATACTCTTTATTAAGATTAATTAAAGAGGGTTTGACTATCAATATAAGGGCATAGTATCGAGAACACAACAAGACTGTCAAAGAATTCCGAAAAGCAACGCAAAACCTTCATGCAATGAAACGTTTCAATGGCACTTAAACGTTTATTAATTCTTTCATCCATAATTGAAAAGCAACGGAAAACCTTCATGCAAAAAAAGCGTTTCAATCGCACTCAAACATTTACTAATTCTTTCATCCATAATTCAAAAGAAAAATGTATGCAACAAAAAAATGATCCTGTTCCTATATATTTGCGAAAATGACTATAGAAATATGATTCTACGAGATATCATTTTGGTTCGTGGAAATGTAAAGAGAATTTGATCATATTTTGGTTGCTGTATCATATTATCAAGATTTTCTAAATGAAAATATGTCGACATTTGCTCCAAGTTTGGGGACATGAGAAAACACTGAAACTTCTTTGCAGCAAGAAATGATTGATTCAAAAGGGATGGGGCCACTCGTGATTTTTAAAAACTCATTATATTGTTCGTTGTTCGTTGTTCGTTGCTCATTATTTAACCTAATAAATATCTTTTGGAAATGGCCTTTTCATACATGCAAAAGGTAGTTCCGCATGGCCTTTGGATGGTTTCCAATACCATCTTTCCCACACGCGCATGTATCAAAAAATGGCGCGTGTGATGGTGGTTTGTATTCTGCAACCACTGATTGTCCTATCTCCCGAGCATGTGGATGGTGCGGAATGTATTAAGAGCCGTCAATCTCTCTTTTAGATTATGCTTTAATTAAATTGGATATTTTTAAAATTTGTGCAGTATGAAATTCACTATATATTATAATTTATTTTAAAAAAATATTTTAATGGTTTCAATATCATTTGTGATGGTTTAAATATAATTTTGTTTAATATGTTTGTTTTTATAGTGGATAGAACTTATATAAAGGTTTTTGTTTTTTGGTTAAATTAAAAAAAAAATATTTTATCTTTAAAAAGAATTAAGCTAAAGTATCAAAAAGATTAACCTTTAGGATTATAGTGGAAAAATATATTTAATTTGAAAAAGTTACAAAAGAAAAGAACATGAAAGAACATTTTTACAATTTAAATTAAGTTCTAATTTAATATAATTTGTTTTGAAGTGTAAGACATTGTTGAAATAATTTTATTGGTTTGTTTTTGAAATTTAATTTTTAATTATTGGAATAAGTTTATTATTTAGATATTTTTAAAATTTATGTTTTAAAATTGATTTTAAAATATTAATATTTTTTATAATAAACTAAAAATAAAATTTCACATTAATATATAATGTTTAATAGATTAATAAATTTATTAAATAAACCATTGTTAATTATAATAATATATAAAATGTATCCACTTAAATATTTGCAAATCTCAACAATATTTTATTTTAAATATGTCTATTCTTGTAATATACTTTTTTTTATAGTTCTTTAAAAATATTTTTCATATTATATTTATATTGTTTTTGTTAAACATGATAAGTTATAAAAATTACATAGACCATCACCTGTAAACATAGGAATTGTCTTCTTTTATATTTTTCCAAACTAAAGAGATCATCACATGCAAACATAGGAATTGTCTTTCTTTATAATTTTCCATTTTTATGTTTTCACTATTGAATGATCATAACTTAAAATGAAGTGAGAAATGAAAAACAAAGTAGCATAAAATATCAATTTTCCTTTAGAGATAGTGTTTTTTTTTAAGTAATAATTTGATTGATCTCATATTAAATGTTGTTTTTTAGTAAAAGTTTTAAATAACATTTTTATTACTCTCTTTTCTATATCATGTTCTTAATGGTTAATACTTGTAGATATTCTTCTTTGATTTTTCTCTTTTTAATCCATTTCATCTCTTACTTTAATCATTAGTAATAATCACTTTCTATTTATATATTTTATTTTAAAAATATATTTAATTTAATATTTTAATACTTCTCATTCTAAAGACAACATACATGTTTATTAAAACATCAAGGACTTTGTATTCTAACTCCTAGCTCCTCTATTAAGAATTTCTTTAACTTTTTCAACTCTATTACCAAAACTTTTTAGAGGCTAAAATCCAACAACCATACAAAATTAATATTTTCATTAATGTTGTGGAGAGTGGCTTCCTCAATTTTCAACTCCATAAATTATATTTTCTTCATTTATTCTACATAAAACAGAGTGTATTTGTGTCCATTACTACTTATTACTCCACACTATAGCTCCAATTATAGCTAAAATCAAATTCGAGCCCTAAATCTTGTAAGAATGAACTACCTCCTATTTATCACCATCACAGTGAACTATGATGGTTATATCCTTATAGAAAGTGCATATTACCATTAGCATGAACACCAATAGTCAACGGTGAACAACCATAGTCAACAATATTCAATCATGGTCAACCATAATCAACCATAAACAACCTGATTCAACCCTGGTCAACCAAAGTCAACCATGGTAAACCATAGTCAAATTGATATAATATTAATAATTATTATTTTAATATTACAATTTTAAGTATAAATAATGGTATTTAATGTTTATAATAATAATAACTATATTATTATTTCAATCTTGAGTGATCGTGACAAAACAACCAAAGTCAACCACAGTCAACCATGTCCAAATAATTAAAGTAATGAAATTCAACCAAAAAAACCAAAACCAACCTATCAACCAAGGTCAACCGTGACCAATCAAACAAAGTCAACAATGCTCAAACACTGTAACCCTGGTTAAACATAGTAAACCATGGTCAACTAAACCAAACATGGACAACCAAAGTCAACCCTGGTCAAGTAAACCATGTAAAACAAATTCAACCATGGTCAACGAAACCATTCCGAAACAACCAAAGTCAACAAAACAACCTACGTCATGCAAACTGAACCATGGACAACCATGCCCAAATAATGTAAACAATTGTTAAAGATAATAGACCATGGTTAACAAAAAATGTAAACCAAATTCATACAAATAATGGAAAATAATGTCATCCAAAGTGAGCCATTCCTAAACAACCATAGTCATCCAAAGGAAACCATGCCTAAACAACCAAAGACATGGAAAAAAAACAAATTCAGTCATGCCCAAAGTCAACCACAATCTACCATGCCTAAACAACGAAAGTTAATCAAAGTCAACCAAACAACCAAAGTTGACAAAAGTCAACCATGGTCAACCAAACCATGTAAGCCAAGGTCAACCGTTGTTAACCAAACAAAGTTAACAATTTAAACATGGTCAACCAAATAATGTAAACCAAAGTCAACCATGGTAAACCATAGTCAACTATGGTCAAATTGATATTAATCCAATGTAAACATCATCCCCCAAATCATGTAAACGATGTAAACAATTCAAGAAAATTCAACCAAAGGAAAACATACCCAAACAACCAAAGTAATCCAAAGTCAACCATTCCCAAACAACCAAAGTCATTAAGACAAATATGGCTTAATAATATTAACATTAAGCCAAGGCAACCATATTAAAATTACTTGCTTACAACCACAGTGAACTATGAACATCCAAATTCAATCATAGTAAACCATATTCAACCATGGTAAACCTTAGTCAACCATGGTAAACCACAGTTGACCATATTGAATAAGTCAACCAAATTCAACCATATTCAAACACAATGAACCATACTCAACCATGGTTAACCATATCCAACTAAAGTCAACCATATTTAATCAAAGTTAACCATAGTCAACCATAGTCAATTAGTCAACCAAGCTCAAACAAAGTTAACCATAGTCTATTACTTCCTAACAAAGTCATCCATAGTCAATTAGTCACCATAGTAAACCAAAGTCGGCCATATTCCATGAATGTCAACCATGGTCATCCATAGTCAACCATAGTCAATTAGTCAACGAGAGTCAATTGCAGCCAAAAACAGGAAACCATAGTTAATTAGTCAACTAAAGTCAACCATAGTCAAACATAGTTGACTATAGTTATTCATGGTCAACCCTAGTAAACCGGAGTTAATTATTGCCAACCTAAGTAAACCATACCTAAACATGGTCAACCTTGGTTAACCATAGTCAATTAGTCAACTAAAGTTAGCCATAGTTGAACAAAGTAAACCATAGTCAACAATAGTTAATCATCATGTTCATGTCTTGGAGAATCCATAGTAGCCATGATTGTCATTAACGTTTCGAATCCAAAACAGGATTCATCATCAAGACATTTTGTCAATTTTGTTTACCAAACTCAAACCTTGGTCAACCATAGTGAACCATAATAAACGATATTCCACCATTTTCAATGATGGTTAACCAATAATGAATTATGGACAAACTAAGTCAGCCATAGTCAACCAAGCTCAACCAAAGTTAACCTTAGGAAGCCAATGTCAACCATGGTCAACCAGAAGTCAAATATGGTTGATCAAAACATCAACCATGTCCAACCAATGAAAAGCATGGTCAACTAAATTCAACCATGGTCAACCAAATTCATTGTGATCAACCAAAGTCAACCATTGTCAACCAAAATTCAACCACAGTCAACCATGGGTTTCCATGGTCAACTGAAGTCAACCATGGTCAACCGAAGTCAACCATGGTCAACCAAAAGTTAAGCATGCTCAACCATGCTTATTCATGACCAACCATTGTCAACCAAGACTAAAGTAAAGTAACCCAAATGCAACCATGATCAACCAAAATCCAACCCATGTCAACCATGATGTCAAGTATTGTTAATAAAAAGTCAACCATAGTAAACCAAAGTCTACCATGGTCAACCAAAGTCAATTATGGTCAACCAAAATTAACCATGGTCAACCTTGGTCAACCATAGTTAACCATGGCCAACTATGTTCAACCAAAGTCAACTGTGGATTGAAGTCAACTATCGATTGAAGTCAACCATGGATTGAAGTCAACTTTCGATTGAATTCAACCTTTCTTAAAAGTCAACTATAAATCAAAGGAAACACTTCCTAAAACTCAACTACCGTTTGAAGTCAACCTTGCTTAAAAGTCAACAATGGTTCAAAGTCAACATTTCATTAAAGTCAACAATGGCTTGAAGTCAGGCATGTTTCAAATTCAACCTTGCATTAAAATCAACCTTAGCTACGGTCACTTTTGGAATGAAGTCAAGCATGGATTGAGGTCAACCAAAAGTCAACTGTGGTTAGCCAAAGTCAAACATGGTCATCCAAAGTCAACCATTCTCAACCAAAGTTGACCATGAACAACGAAAGTTAACGATGGCCAATTAAATGAGCAAATTCAATGATGGCCCAGCATGGTGGACTTTGGTTGTCCATGGTGGACCAAATTCAACCGTGTTAAACCAAGTCAACCAATTTCAACAATAGTCAAATATAGTCACCAAAGTGAAATAAATTCAACCATGGTCAACTAAAGTCACCCATGGTCAGCCATCAGTGTTCAACCAAAGTCAGCCATCATAAAATATGGTTAACAATCATCAACCATAGTCAACCAAAGCCAGTCAAAAGTCAACCATGCTCAACTAAAGTCCACCATAGTCAACCATGGTCAACCAAAGCCAACCATGTTCAAACATAAGCCACCCAAATTCATTAATGTTAAACTAAAGTCAACCATGGTCACCAAAACGTAAGCCATCAAAAAGCATACTTGAATCAATGCAAACAAAGGTCAACCCTAGCTAACCATAGTAACCGATGGTCAACTTAAGTCAACCATGGTAAATCTAAGTCAACCATGGTCACTCATAGTCAACCATGAGTAACCATGGTCAACCATAGCCAACCTTTGTAACGCATGGTCACTCATAGCCAACAATGAGTAACCATGGTCAACCATAGCCAACCTTTGTAACGCGATGGTCAACTAAAGTCAACCATGATAAATCTCAGTCAACCATGGTCAACAAAAGTCACCCATGCTCAACCATGGTCAACCATCATCAACCATGGTAAACCATAGACAAGTGAGCCAAATGCAATCATGGCTAATCAAAGTCAACCATGGTCAACAAAACACAACAATGGTTAACCATAGTTAACCAAAGGTCTACCAAAGTCAACCATGGTAAACCAACAGTCAACCATTATCAACCAAATTCAACCATGGTTAACCAATGCCAACCATGGTCAACCATAAACAACCATAGTCAACCATGGTCAATCATAGTGAGATACAAAGAGTGATTAGTTAACCATAGTAAACCATGTGGTGAACAATGGTTGCATGGTTGACCATGGTCAACCATATAAATAATCTTAATTCCTTTCTAATTTGTTCATGGTTGACCATGGTCAACCATGGTGGACCATAGGAAACCATGCTCAACCATAGATAACCATAGTAAACCAAAAGTCAACAAAACTTGCCATGTCGCATTATGACAAAACCTACCATATTGCATTCAACCATTCTCAACCATAGTCAACCAATGGTTGGCCGTGATCAACCAAAGTCAACCATGGTTAACCATTATCGAACATAGTCAACCATGAGCAACCATGGTCAACCATAGCCAACCATAGTAACCCATGGTCAACCATAGGCAACCATGGTCAAGCATGGTTGACCATGGTCAACCAAAGTCAATCATTGAAGACCATAGCCAACCATGGTAGACCATAGTCAACCATGGTCAATGATAGTCACCTATCATGAACAAAAGTCAACCATATGGTTGACCATGGCTTCCTTTAGTTGACAATGTTCAACCATGGTTGGTTAATAATAATAACAATAAGAAGAAGAAGAAGAAGAAGAATGGTCAACCATAGTGAACAATGGTTTACAAAAGTCAACAAAATTCAACTATGGTCAACCATGGCCAACCATAATCACCATGGACAACCATAGTCGACCATAGTGAATTAGCCAACCATAGTTAACCATCATTAACCATAGTTAACCAAAGTCAACCATATTCAACCAAAGACAATCAGAGTAAACCATGGGCAATCATGGCCAACTAAAGCTAGCCATAGTGAACCATGGCCAACCAAAGTTAACCATATCGAGCCAAAGTTAAAAGTTAAATAAGTTTAGTGAATGGTGAGTTGTGGCAAGAAAAAGTCAACCATGGTTGATAAAAGTCAACCATAGTAAATCAGTCAACCATAGACAAAAGTTTAACAAGGTCAACCAATAGTCAATTACGACAAAACAAAGTCACCTTTAGCCAACCATGTGCAATCATAGTTATCCTTAGTCAATTAGTAAGCCAGAGTCAACCATAGTTAAACAAAGTCAACAATAGTCAACCATGGTCAACCACAGTTAATCAAAGTCAATTATGGCCAACCATGGTCAACCACAGTTAATCAAAGTCAATTATGGCCAACCAAAGTCAACTTTTGTCGAATATGGTCAAGCATGGTGATCCATAATCAAACAAAGTCAACCATGGTTAAACAATGTACACCCAAGTCAAGAAATAAAGTCAAACATGTTCAACCAAATTCAACCATAGTCAACCATATTGAACCATATTCCACCACAGTTAACCATGGTCAAATAATAGTTAATCATGGCCAAACAAGGTCAACCATAGTCAACAATGGTTTACCAAAGTCAAGCAAATTAAAAAATTCAACCATGGTCAACCATGGCCTACCATAGTCAACCATGGGAAACCATAGTCGACCATAGTGAATTAGTCAACCAAAGTTAACCACTGTTAACCATAATCAACCATGGGAAACCATGGCCAACTAAAGCTAACCATAGTCAATGATGGTCAAGCATGGCTAACCAAAGTCAACCATGGTCAACCAAAGCCAACCATGGTCAACCATAGTCAACCATGGATTGAAGTCAACATTAAATTGAAGTCAACAATTGATTGAAGGCAACCTTGGACTGAAGTCAACCTTGGTTGAAATTCTCCCATGGATTAAAGTCAACCTTACGTAAAAGTCAAATATTGATTGAAAGCACCCTTGGATTGAAGTCAAACATTAATCTTAGTGAATATTTCCTAATAGTTAACTATGGATTGCAGTCACCCACGGATTGACTTCAATCCATGGTCAACAATGAGATGTCATCAACCATGGTTAAACGTACTCAACGAGTTTAACCAAAGTGAACCATGCCTACCCAATGGTTAACTATGGTTTAAAGTCAACTCATAATTTTACAACTTTTGTCGACCATGGTTAACCAACGTTGTCAAATTCAAGTTTATGATAGTCAGTCACGATTAACATAGTTAACTGCAAAATCATAAAGAAATATTTATGTATTTATTTCATTTATTTACTTATATTTATTTATTTTGATTTTTATTTCATTTATTTTCTCATTATTTAATTTCCACTTTCTTATGCTTTTGTTTATCTATCTATTTTATTAAATATTATTGGTTAATAAATTAATATATATATTGATGAAAAATAATAAATATTTTATTTACTTCTATTTATTTATTTTGATTTCCGTTTCATTTTTTTCTTCATCATTTAATTTCAACTTTTTTATGCTTTTATTTATCTATCTATTTTACAAAATATTATTAGTTAATAAATTAATATATATTGATGAAGAATAATAAATATTAATACTAAATAATAATCATAACTTTTAATATTAACATATTTTATTTACTATTTTTTTATAATACTAAATAATAATCGTAACTATTAACTTTAACATATTTTATTTACTATTTTATTATTTAATTTCATTAATTAATTAAATTTAATTAATTAATTTAACTTAATTTAATTTAATTGAATTACTTTCATATAATTTAATTTAACTTAATTTTTGTAATAAAAATAAATGCCATATAAAAATATTTCTTTATTAATACTAACATATTTTATTTACTAATATTAATTAAAATCATTATTTCATAATAATAATTATCATAAAAACAATAGTTAAATTATTTAATTAATTTAATTTACTTTACTTTACTTTACTTTAATTTAATTAACTTAACTTAATTTAATTACTTTCACTTAATTAAATTAATTTACTTTAATTTAATTAGTTAACTTTAATTTAATTAATTAATTAAATTAAATTAAGTTAAATTAATTTAAATTAATGAATTATATTAAATTAAATTAAACTAATTTACTTAACTTAATTTTATTTTATTTAATTTGATTTAATTACGTTCATTTAATTTAATTTAACTTAATTTAATTTAATTAATTTAGTTTAATTTAACCTAATTTAACTTAATTAATTTAATTTAACTCAATTTAATTTAATTTAAATTAAATTAAATTTAACTTAATTAAATTAAATTTAACTTAATTAAATTAAATTTAACTTAATTAAATTTATTTTAAATTAAATTTAACTTAATTCAATTTAATTTAAATTTAATTTTTAATATGTTTTAATATTTGAATTTAATTTAATTTAATTTTTTATATTTTTATTTATTTTTAACTTAATGTATTTCTTTTATTTTTATTCTAAAATAACATTTTTATCTTTTTTTTAATTTAGTTATTTCTTAGGTGGGCCGGCCACACATGGTTAATTAAAAAATGGTAAGTTCCCATACTTTTATGATGGTCTATACAAAACTATTTCATAAAAAAGTTAAATAATAGTTATTTTCCTTATTACTATAATCTACATTGCCAAAAAAAACCTTAAGGATAATAGCATTTAAAGACCACTCTCTTCCATATTTCACATTTTATAATTCATGTAAACTACATTTTTCTTTACTTATTTTTATTTCATTAATTCTAATATCAATTATTTTGTTCTTGATTTATATGTATATTTGTTTCAATTATTTTTAATATCAATGCTTTTATTTTTTATTTACATTTAATAATTCTTATTACTTTTCTCTTTTTATTAACCATTATTTAATTTTTCTTTAATATCACTGAAATATTTTATTCTCAACTTACTTTGTATTTTACTTTGCTTTTCTTTAATTTTTTATATTTTTTAATTTATTCTATATTTTTATTTACTGTATTTTTCTATTTTATTTTTTATTTCACTTTTTTTTATTTAATATTTTTCACTTATATTTATTTATTATTTTTCTTTTACTTCTTTATTTTAATCTATTTATTTACTTTGTTTTTTTTAATTTACTTTTAATTAAATTAAATTAAATTAAATTGAATTAAATTAACTTAAGTTAATTTAAATTAAATTTAATTAAGTTAAATTTAATTAAGTTAAGTTAAATTAAATTAAATTAATTATTAATTTTTTTACTTTATTTTACTCTATTTAGTTACTTTGTTTTTTTAATTTACTTTTAATTAAATTAAATTAAGTTAAATTAAATTTAATTAATTTAAATTTAATTAAGTTAATTTAAATTAAATTAATTATTAAATTAAATTAAGTTAACTTAACTTAATTTAAATTTAATTAATTGTTAAATTAAATTAAAGTCAAAGTAAGGTAATTAAATTAATTCTTTTATATATATATATATATATATATATATTATTTCTTTATGTCACTCTACTTATTTACTTTGTTTTTTAATTTACTTTTAATTAAATTAAATTAAATTAAGTTAAGTTAAAGTAATTTAAATTAATTTAAATTAAATTAAGTTAAATTAAATTAAATTAATTATTAGTTTTTTTACTTATTTATTTTACTCTATTTATTTAGTTTATTTTTCTAATTTACTTTTATTTAAATTAAATTAAATTAATTTAAATTTAATTAAGTTAAGTTAAATTAAATTAAATTAAGTTAAATTTAATTAAGTTAAATTAAATTAAATTTAATTTAATTTAATTAAATTAATTTAAATTTAATTAATTATTAAATTAATTTAAATTTAATTAATTATTAAAGTAAATTAAAATTAAAGTAAAGTAATTAAATTAAATTAAATTAAGTTAAGTGAATTAAATTATTTATTTTATTTAATTTAATATTTATTATGTTTTAATATTTTTATTTAATTTTTTTAACTTAATGTATTTCTTTTATTTTAATTTCCAAATAATATTTTTTTTATTATTATTTTTTTAATTTAGTCATTTTTTCGTGGGGCTGCTAGCCACCAACAACAATCATATATTTTAAATGTGGTTAATATTATACAACTATCAAGCACATTTAAAATATATGGTTGTTGCTAGTTTCCAAATCATTCCTCACTATCAAAAGAACATATACAACTGGTTCTGTGGATGCGAAGGAGATATTGTCGAACGTCTGGTAAGGAATGAGTCTTATATAAAACCCCCAACCAGCGTAAGCGAGAACAAAGTAACCATATCATTGATTATGTTGGAAGACTCCGCTAGAGAATAATGCATCAAAGCACTGAAGTACGTAACGAGATTGTTAACCATTGAAAGAAATAACATATTCTGATACATAGCATCTACCCTTGCACACATATTAGTATTCAGAAAGACTATGATTCACAACGCTGAATGAACTAATTAAAGACTGGTAAGGATACCGAATACGAATGTAGCTGCCCTAATTCTATCATGCTAATTATTGGATGGTCTAGCAGGTCTACCCCTCCAGTCAGCATACGTCTCTGACCACCTTTTTGCATACTCCGCCTGCAAACCTATAGATAAATTGAAAGAAAGAAAAGTAACCTATTAGCATTACGGTAGCTTCAATCAAGAATGAATGATATGAGGTGCGACGTTTTCCCCTTTATCAAGTTTGTTCGACTTGCTTTGGACTTGGAGATTGATGTTGGTAGTCCTCCTTTTCACCAGGATTTAACATCCACTCTCTGGGATTTAATATCCATTATCATCAAGTGAGAGGTCCAGTTTTATCCGATGGAATTATTAATGCAAGAAAATGATCAGTAAAATCCACTCACATATATGGAACAACAGAGCCAAAAAATGGCTTGGCCACATTAGAATGACCATTCGATTCTTGAAATGATTGCGAATTAGTGCCGTAGATTTGTTGTAGCATATAAATAAGTGGTGAAAATAGTTCTCATGGAAATCATCATTCTGGATATTAATCCAGTTCATTGGTGTATAGAAGTACCCACATAACTTTTCTTGACATTGATCGAGTTCCTTTGTGTACAGCGCTACACTAAAAGCAACATGGCATATGATTGACAACAACATGAATCATAATCAAATAAAGGAGTAACGGCGATGCATTCAACGATGAATTCTTTTTGAAGATGTAAATATATTAGAGTTTGATTTTTTTAAAATTAAATACATCTATTTTTAGGATAATTATTAATAGTTTTAAATTTAAATTTTAGTTGTGTTCTAATTTTATTATTAATTTAATTGCATAGGTGTTTATATATTTACTTTAATAGGTGTTTATATATTAGAATTTGGGGTGGGCTACCATCTAATCTTTTCTTAGATTGAAGGAGGATCATTGATATTAAGGGTGTGGTTCAAAATTGTAAACAAACAATTATAAAAAAATAAATAGTTGACGCATGAATAACTAGTAGGTCACGCATTGATAACTAGTAGGTCATGCATGGATAACATGTAGTGACAAACTAATCATTTAAGTAAAGAAGATAATAGGTATCCTAGGCATAGAGAACATCTAATTAGAACTAAGCATGGAGAAGAAGTAACAAATAACTTGTTTATGGCATTTAACTTGGGTGGAATACCATCTAGCTCATGCATCGGTAACAATAGTTAGTTCATGCATAGGTAACAGGTAGTTCATGCATGGATAACAAGTAACTGAAGAAGGTAACATGTAGTTGAGGCATAGACATCATGTGATTACAACTAAGCATGGAGAACAAGTAAGAGATAACATGTTAATGACACTTAATGCATGACTTTTAGATGTTGACTAGCCACAAGTTAAGTGACTGAGCTAATAATATTAATATTCATAAAGAAATTATTATCATCATGAATGAATGAAATTATTATTATCATAATTCTAATTTAATGTTATAAAGTTATAAACTTAATGTAATATTTATAAATAATGAGATTTTTTTATTTACAAATTTCATCGCCTATGATAATTTACAAAGTTTAAGTGATTAGAAAATTTACATGGTATATATCTTTAATCAAATTTAATTAAAATGGCATGATGATAATAACTTGACTTCATAATATCTTAATTTTCTCTTATCCTCTAATTCTTTATGGCACCACATCTGTATGCCAACCTCGCTTAAGTTGTAGGTTGTTTTACGAGGAGGAAAGGAAAGTGTGTATTGCCTTAACTTTTGAGATTATATGTTATAAAGCGATTTTGTATTTTCTCTTTTATTCTCCATGATTGTCTTAAGGTTTTGTATATCAAAGAGGAGTTTCTTCCTATCCAAAATACAAAGACCTATCGATTTACAATTGTTTTCAAGTCCATGATAAGTTTTCCAACCTCCATTAATAATTTTTTCAATGCTCTAGTTCCATCTAATCTTATGATGAAGATCAATTCCAAGATATTTGTATGAAGTCACTTTCTCCGAGTTGTTGTTGTCATGCATGAAATTATCATAACTAATATTTTGGGATTTGATTATCATAAACTTTGTTTTGTGTAATATCCCGAATTATCGACTCACTATTTTCTGATGTTATATTGGGCCACCGCCGAGAACATATGATTTATTTTGATTATTGGGCATAAGCCCTAGTGCACATGATTTATTGTTTATAGACAGACATATTAGGCACTCATTTCATTATTTGATTATAGACTCGGCAAGAAAGCCCTAATGTTGTGATTCATGTTTCTTATCATATGATGCGGGTACAAAAACCTAATATACTGAGACAATCTTTTGATTTATATGGTGTGTTGAGCGTGGACTCAGCAACACACGACTGACCTATGTACTCGGGAAAAGCCCTAATTTACCTAGAGGAAATATTATGTACTCAGAGTAAGCCCGGATGTACCTTGAATATTGGGCATAAGCCCTGTAGCACTCCAAGTAACCTATTACCATTACGGTAACTTCAATCAAGAATGAATGATATGAGGTGCGACCTTTTTCCCTTTATCAAGTTTGTTCGACTTGCTTTGGACTTGGAGATTGATGTTGGTCGTCCTCCTTTTCACCAGGATTTAACATCCACTCTCTGGGATTTAATATCCATTATCATCTAGTGAGAGGTCCAGTTTTATCCGATGGAATTATTACTGCAAGAAAATGATCAGTAAAATCCACTCACATATATGGACCAACAGAGCCAAAAAATGGCTTGGCCACATTAGAATGACCATTCGATTCTTGAAATGATTGCGAATTAGTGCCGTAGATTTGTTGTAGCATATAAATAAGTGGTGAAAATAGTTCTCATGGAAATCATCATTCTGGATATTGATCCAGTTCATTGGTGTATAGAAGTACCCACATAACTTTTCTTGACATTGATCGAGTTCCTTTGTGTACAGCGCTACACTAAAAGCAACATGGCATATGATTGACAACAATATGAATCATGATCAAATAAAGGAGTAACGGCGATGCATTCAGCGATGCATTCTTTTTGAAGATGTAAATATATTAGAGGTTGATTTTTTAAAAATTAAATACATCTATTTTTAGGATAATTTATTAATAGTTTTAAATTTAAATTTTAGTTGTGTTTTAATTTTATTATTAATTTAATTGCATAGGTGTTTATATATTAGAATTTGGGGTGGACTACCATCTAATCTTTTCTTAGATTGAAGGAGGATCATTGATATTAAGAGTGTTGTTCAAAATTGTAAACAAACAATTATAAAAAAATAAATAGTTGACGCATGAATAAATAGTAGGTCACGCATTGATAACTAGTAGGTCATGCATGGATAACAAGTAGTGACAAACTAATCATTTAAGTAAATAAGGTAATAGGTATCCTAGGCATAGAGAACATGTAATTAGAACTAAGCATGGAGAAGAAGTAATAAATAACTTGTTTATGACATTTAACTTGTGAACTATGGGTGTTATTTGTTATCCTTAGTCAATTAGTAAGCCAAAGTCAATCATAGTTAAACAAAGTCAACAATAGTCAACCATGGTCAACCATAGTTAATCAAAGTCAATTATGGCCAACCAAAGTCAACTATTGTCGAACATGGTCAAGCATGGTGATCCATAATCAAACAAAGTCAACCATGGTTAAACAATGTACACCCAAGTCAAGAAATAAAATCAAACATGTTCAACCAAAGTCAACCATAGTACACCATATTGAACCATATTCCACCACAGTTAACCATGGTCAACTAATAGTTAATCATGGACAAACAAGGTCAACCATAGTCAACAATGGTTTACCAAAGTCAAGCAAATTAAAAAATTCAACCATGGTAAACCATGGCCTACCATAGTCAACCATGGGAAAACATAGTCGACCATAGTGAATTAGTCAACCAAAGTTAACCACTGTTAACCATAGTCAACCATGGGAAACCATGGCCAACTAAAGCTAACCATAGTCAATGATGGTCAAGCATGGCTAACCAAAGTCAACCATGGTCAACCAAAGCCAACCATGGTCAACCATAGTCAACCATGGATTGAAGTCAACATTAAATTGAAGTCAACAATTGATTGAAGGAAACCTTGGACTGAAGTCAACCTTGGTTGAAATTCTCCCATGGATTAAAGTCAACCTTACGTAAAAGTCAAATATTGATTGAAAGCACCCTTGGATTGAAGTCAAACATTAATCTTAGTGAATATTTCCTAATAGTTAACTATGGATTGCAGTCACCCACGGATTGACTTCAATCCATGGTCAACAATGAGATGTCATCAACCATGGTTAAACGTACTCAACGAGGTTAACCAAAGTGAACCATGCCTACCCAATGGTTAACTATGGTTTAAAGTCAACTCATAATTTTACAACCTTTGTCAACCATGGTTAACCAACGTTGTCAAATTCAAGTTTATGATAGTGAGTCACGATTTTATTTTCTCATTACTTAATTTCCACTTTCTTATGCTTTTGTTTATCTATCTATTTTATTAAATATTATTGGTTAATAAATTATTATATATATTGATAAAGAATAATAAATATTTTATTTACTTATATTTATTTATTTTGATTTTTGTTTCATTTTTTTCTTCATCATTTAATTTCAACTTTTTTATGTTTTTATTTATCTATCTATTTTACTAAATATTATTAGTTAATAAATTAATATATATTGATGAAGAATAGTAAATATTAATACTAAATAATAATCATAACTCTTAATATTAACATATTTTATTTACTATTTTTTTATAATACTAAATAATAATCGTAACTATTAACTTTAACATATTTTATGTACTATTTTGTTATTTAATTTCATTAATTAATTAAATTTAATTAATTAGTTTAACTTAATATAATTTAATTTAATTACTTTCATATAATTTAATTTAACTTAATTTTTGTAATAAAAATAAATGCCATATAAAAATATTTCTTTATTAATACTAACATATTTTATTTACTAATATTAATTAAAATCATTATTTCATAATAATAATTATCATAAAAACAATAGTTAAATTATTTAATTAATTTAATTTAATTTACTTTACTTTAATTTAATTTAATTAACTTAACATAATTTAATTTAATTTAATTACTTTCACTTAATTAAATTAAATTAAATTACTTTAATTTAATTAGTTAAAATTAATTAACTTTAATTTAATTTAATTAATTGAATTAAATTAAGTTAAAATAATTTAAATTAATTAATTAAATTAAATTAAGTTAAAATAATTTAAATTAATTAATTAAATTAAATTAATTTAATTAACTTAATTTAATTTCATTTAATTTAATTACTTTAATTTAATTTAATTTAATTACCTTCATTTAATTTAATTTAACTTAATTTAATTTAATTAATTTAGTTTAATTTAACTTAATTTAACTTAGTTAGTTTAATTTAACTTAATTTAATTAAATTTTTAAATTAAATTTAACTTAATTCAATTTAATTTAAATTTAATTTTTAATATGTTTTAATATTTTAATTTAATTTAAAGAATTTAATTTAATTTTTGATATTTTTATTTATTTTTAACTTATTGTATTTTTTTTTTTAAATAACTTTTTTATTATTTTTTTAATTTAGTTATTTCTTAGGTGGGCGAGCCACACATGGTTAATTAAAAAATGGTAAGTTCTCATACTTTTATGATGGTCTATACAAAACTATTTCATAAAAAAGTTAAATAATAGTTATTTTCCTTATTACTATAATCTACATTGCCAAAAAAACCCTTAAGGATAATAGCATTTAAAGGCCACTCTCTTCCATATTTCACATTTTATAATTTAATGTAAACTACATTTTTCGTTACTTATTTTTATTTCATTAATTCTAATATCAATTATTTTGTTCTTGATTTATATGTATATTTTTTTCAATTGTTTTGAATATCAATGCTTTTATTTTTTATTTACATTTAATAATTCTTTTTACTTTTCTCTTTTTATTAACCATTATTTAATTTTTCTTTAATATCAATGAAATATTTTATTCTCAACTTACTTTCTATTTTACTTTGCTCTTCTTTAATTTTTTATATTTATTTAATTTATTTTATATTTTTATTTACTGTATTTTTCTATTTTATTTTTTATTTCATTTTTTTTATTTAATATTTTTCACTTATATTTATTTATTATTTTTCTTTTACTTCTTTATTTTAATCTATTTATTTACTTTGTTCTTTTAATTTACTTTTAATTAAATTAAATTGAATTAAGTTAAGTTAAGTTAAGTTAATTTAAATTAAATTAAATTAAGTTAAATTTAATTAAGTTAAGTTAAATTAAATTAAATTAATTATTAATTCTTTTACTTTATTTTACTCTATTTAGTTACTTTGTTTTTTTAATTTACTTTTAATTAAATTAAATTAAATTAAATTAAATTAATTTAAATTAAATTAAATTAAATTAAATTAAATTAAATTAATTATTAAATTAAATTAAAGTTAAAGTAAAATAATTAAATTAAATTAAATTAATTCACTTAAATTTATTTATTATTTTGGTTTTACTTCTTTATTTTACTTTAATTATTTACTTTGTTTTTTTAATTTACTTTTAATTAAATTAAATTAAGTTAAGTTAATTTAAATTAATTTAAATTTAATTAATTGTTAAATTAAGTTAAAGTTAAGTAATTAAATTAATTCACATATATATATATATCTATATATATCTATATTATTTCTTTATTTTACTCTACTTATTTACTTTGTTTTTTAATTTACTTTTTATTAAATTAAATTAAATTAAATTAAGTTAAAGTAAATTAAATTAATTTAAATTAAATTAAGTTAAATTAAATTAAATTAATTATTAGTTCTTTTACTTATTTATTTTACTCTATTTATTTAGTTATTTTTTACAAATGTACTTTTAATTAAATTAAATTAAATTAATTTAAATTTAATTAAGTTAAGTTAAATTAAATTAAATTAATTTAAATTAAATTAAATTAAATTAAATTAAATTAAATTAAGTTAAATTAAATTAATTTAAATTTAATTAATTATTAAATTAAATCAAAGTTAAAGTAAAGTAATTAAATTTAATTAAGTTAAGTTAAATTATATTAAATTATTTATTTGATTTAATTTAACATTTATTATGTTTTAATTTTTTTATTTAATTTTTTAACTTAATGTATTTCTTTTAATTTAATTTCCAAATAATATTTTTATTATTATTATTTTTTTAATTTAATCATTTTTTTGTGGGGCTGCTAGCCACCAACAACAATCATATATTTTAAATGTGGTTAATATTATACAAATATCAACCACATTTAAAATATATGGTTGTTGCTAGTTTCCAAATCATTCCTCACTATCAAAAGAACATATACAACTGGTTCTGTGGATGCGAAGGAGATATTGTCGAACTTCTGGTAGGGAATGAGTCTTATATAAAACCCCCAACCAGCGTAAGCGAGAACAAAGTAACCATATAATTCTTGATTATGTTGGAAGACTCCGCTAGAGAATAATGCATCAAAGCACTGAAGTACGTAACGAGATTGTTAACCATTGAAAGAAATAACATATTCTGATACATAGCATCTACCCTTGCATACATATTAGTATTCAGAAAGACTATGATTCACAACGCTGAATGAACTAATTAAAGACTGGTAAGGATACCGAATACGAATGTAGCTGCCCTAATTCTATCATGCTAATTATTGGATAGTCTAGCAGGTCTACCCCTCCCGCAAGCATACGTCTCTGACCACCTTTTTGCATACTCCGCCTGCAAACCTATAGATAAATTGAAAGAAAGAAAAGTAACCTATTACCATTACGGTAGCTTCAATCAAGAATGAATGATATGAGGTGCGACCTTTTCCCCTTTATCAAGTTTGTTCGACTTGCTTTGGACTTGGAGATTGATGTTGGTCGTCCTCCTTTTCAACAGGATTTAACATCCACTCTCTGGGATTTAATATCCATTATCATCAAGTGAGAGGTCCAGTTTTATCCGATGGAATTATTACTGCAAGAAAATGATCAGTAAAATCCACTCACATATATGGACCAACAGAGCCAAAAAATGGCTTGGCCACACTAGAATGACCATTCGATTCTTGAAATGATTGCGAATTAGTGCCGTAGATTTGTTGTAGCATATAAATAAGTGGTGAAAATAGTTCTCATGGAAATCATCATTCTGGATATTGATCCAGTCCATTGGTGTATAGAAGTACCCACATAACTTTTCTTGACATTGATCGAGTTCCTTTGTGTACAGCGCTACACTAAAAGCAACATGGCATATGATTGACAACAATATGAATCATAATCAAATAAAGGAGTAACGGCGATGCATTCAGCGATGCATTCTTTCTGAAGATGTAAATATATTAGAGTTTGATTTTTTTTAAATTAAATACATCTATTTTCATGATAATTTATTAATAGTTTTAAATTTAAATTTTAGTTGTGTTCTAATTTTATTATTAATTTAATTGCATAGGTGTTTATATATTTATTTTCATAGGTGTTTATATATTAGAATTTGGGGTGGACTACCATCTAATTTTTTCTTAGATTGAAGGAGGATCATTGATATTAAGGGTGTGGTTCAAAATTGTAAACAAACAATTATAAAAAAATAAATAGTTGATGCATGAATAACTAGTAGGTCAGGCATTGATAACTAGTAGGTCATGCATGGATAACAAGTAGTGACAAACTAATCATTTACGTAAAGAAGGTAATAGGTATCCTAGGCATAGAGAACATGTAATTAGAACTAAGCATGGAGAAGAAGTAACAAATAACTTGTTTATGGCATTTAATTTGGGGTGGAATACCATCTAGCTCATGCATCGGTAAAAATAGTTAGTTCATGCATGGGTAACAGATAGTAACAGTAGTTCATGCATGGATAACAAGTAACTGAAGAAGGTAACATGTAGTTGAGGCATAGACAACATGTGATTACAACTAAGCATGGAGAACAAGTAAGAGATAACATGTTAATGGCACTTAATGCATGACTTTTAGATGTTGACTAGCCACAAGTTAAGTGACTGAGCTAGTAATATTAATATTCATAAAGAAATTATTATCATCATGAATGAATGAAATTATTATTATCATAATTCTAATTTAATGTTATAAAGTTATAAACTTAATGTAATATTTATAAATAATGAGATTTTTTTATTTACAAATTTCATCGCCTATGATAATTTACAAAGTTTAAGTGATTAGAAAATTTACATGGTATATATCTTTAATAAAATTTAATTAAAATGGCAAGATGATGATAACTTGACTTCATAATATCTTAATTTTCTCTTATCCTCTAATTCTTTATGGCACCACATCTGTATGCCAACCCCGCTTAAGTTGTAGGTTGTTTTACGAGGAAAGGATAGTGTGTATTGCCTTTACTTTTGAGATTATATGTTATAAAGCCATTTTGTATTTTCTCTATCATTCTCCATGATTGTCTTATATCAAAGAGGAGTTTCTTCCTATCCAAAATACAAAGACCTATCGATTTACAATTGTTTTCAAGTCCATGATAAGTTTTCCAACCTCCATTAATAATTTTTTCAATGCTCTAGTTCCATCTAATCTTAGGATGAAGATCAATTCCAAGATATTTGTATGAAGTCACTTTCTCCGAGTTGTTGTTGTCATGCATGAAATTATCATAACTAATATTTTGGGATTTGATTATCATAAACTTTGTTTTGTGTAATATCCCGAATTATGGACTCACTATTTTCTGATGTTATATTGGGCCACGGCCGAGCACATATGATTTATTTTGATTATTGGGCATAAGCCCTAGTGCACATGATTTATTGTTTATAGACTGACATATTGGGCACTCATTTCATTATTTGATTATAGACTCGGCAAGAAATCCCTAATGTTGTGATTCATGTTTCTTATCATATGATGCAGGTACAAAAACCTAATATACTCATACGATCTTTTGATTTATATAGTGTGTTGAGCGTGGACTCAGCAACACACGGCTGACCTATGTACTCGGGAAAAGCCCTAATTTACCTAGAGGAAATATTATGTACTCAGAGTAAGCCCCGATGTACCTTGAATGTTGGGCATAAGCCCTATAGCACTCCAAGCTTGATAAATGAATATCAGATCCGAGGTTACTTAAATATTCTAGATGTGCCTCACAACCACATTCTAGCACTAGTGTTGAGGAGGAGGCTTTGGAATTGCACTAGCATAACACCCATGTGAGAGTGTTGAGTTAAAAGCTCTCAAGAGCACTCGGGGTTACTAAATCTCAAAAGTGTTGAGTCGAGAAGACTCTAAATAGCACTTCTATTTTTCATCATGATTACTCAAATTGGTTAAATGAATCCTCTTCTATCTATCATCAAGTACTGCGGGAACTACCATGTTAAATGAGAGGATCCAACATGCAAGAGAGAGACTAGAGGTGTCTATCCAAGCTTACCAAAAGACCGTCCAAAGAATTGGACCTTGCTCTTAAAGATTAAAAGAAGTATCATGAGAAGTTACATAATTAAATAAAAGATAATTTCTCTAACTTAAAGTATGGGTTGACTAGGAAGAGTCTTATATGAACAAAATGCATAAAGGTCTCAAGGGTAAATACTATTATTAAGAGATCTAATAATGTGATGGTATTATGTATTTAATTATAAAATATATTTATTACATATAGTTTATGCATAATGGGCTCCCACATTATTAAATATTATTAATAATGTATTAATAGTTAGATTGAAATATAGTTACTATTATTATTATTAATATTATGAAAAGATTTAGTTGAAATCACTTATAGTTAAAAAACAAATGAAGAGTCCTAGTTCAACAAGAACTAGATATTTAGTCATCAATATCTTTTGCGAATATTAATTATTTAGTTTAAAGAAACTAAATAATTATTCAAACAACGAGAATTCAATATTCCCCTACATAAAGAAGGCAGATCCCAAGAATGGGGATCATCTTTTTGTTATTATCATTCTCTTATGGTAATCATAGAGAAGTGTTTTGCTCCAAGAACTGAAGCAGTCCGACATAAATTCCCAGATCTAAACTAGCAGTGAACCTAGGGCCTCTATCTCTTATTGCATGTTGGAACCACCTCGGGGGGATCTAGTTAGAACCATGAACGATTTAAGGGTCATGGTTGGGAGGAACATGGTGGCCCCAAAGTTATCTAGCTAAAGAATCATTTCGACAGGTCAGGTCAAGCTAAAAGGTTGTTGTACTAATTATTGTTTGAGTGTGCAAGATTCTACACGAGCAGGTCAAACTCCAAGACAACCAGGTATGAATTATTAAACCAACCATTTCAAGTTATGTTAGCAGCTAGGCATTTAAATTAGGATTAGTATTATAGTACTGTTTTCCCCTAACATTTACAGCATTTAATTCTCTTTTAGAGCAAGGGCCTTTGGGCATAGGCTCTCGGGTTTGTTTTGTGTATTATAGGCATAGAACCCTGTACCCATAATTTTATTAACTCAGAAATTGTTTAGGAACCAGCAGATGGTCTAGCAGGTGTAGCCAAGCTAACATGTGCTAGACAACCAAGCACATCAAAAACATAGGATCCTCCCCTTTTAATATGAGTTCTGGTTTTATCAAGTGGAATGTATTTTAAATTGCATTTCTTTTAAATTCTGGAACTGTACATTGAAATTCATATTAAATTCATTGTCTAGCTAGGATCATATATGTATCTTCTCTATTAGACCATTTCGTTTTACTTATGCCCAGTCAACACAGTCAATACATTTAAACGTTTTTATCATAGTATTACATTATATAATCCTTGACATTTCCAACCCTTCTTTAAAGCACCAAAACACAGACCCAAACGCATGGATTGACAATGGAAATCTGGTCTCAATGTTTTCCTCTCAAACCTCACACCAGAAGTTATACGACTTCTCCCTTAACAATCCATGCAGTAAGTTTTGAAAAAAGAAACCCAGGTCTCATTATCAAACCCCACGGCCACCCTCTTTCTTTTAAGAAGCAATATCACAGACTTAGATCTGGACCAGGGACCTTCTACAAGTTAACGCAGATCACAAACCCATACTTGGATCTTTACATTATCAATTTTATATCTACGCTTACAACTTGGCAACCCCTAGCTATAGCATTCTTTTGTCTAGGTACCAAATCCAACGAAGGCCATCATTGCATTACCACTATAGTATGAATACTAAGAGTCAAAGGCGCAGCTCCAAGAACCAATCCCACAACCAACGCTAAATTTTTAGTATGAAAACTGGGGTAGATTATCTAGATGACTTGTGAAACTAGTCTAGTATCTCTCCAAGGGTTATGGCTATCAGCTGAAGATTCATCTTATTAAAACGAAAACATGGGAGTCTAAATACATCTAGTCTACCAAGAGAACTTTCAAGAGACGGACAGAGGCACCATAGAAAATGCAAAGATCACTTAACATTTCCATTCCTACTTAAAACCATTAGAAAGACCAACACATAGTTTATCCTTCCATACTGATTGTTTAGAAAACGAAAGGGATATGTCTTTTCTGGCAACAGTAAATTCCCAACGTTTGACATATAAACACCAAACGCAACTACACTACAGGCATTGCATACAAACATTACAATCAGGTTCTCCATATAGTAGTCACTCTCAGCAAAGGCCGAGCCATAATAGAAATCTAAGACGAGAACATAAAATGGCAGCGCATCAAATATAAACGTAGAAATATAATTAAGTCAAAACCCCAATATGGGTTCCATAGGAAGAAATGCAGAGGACAGACAAGCATACAATCCATATATAAAGAAACGAAGAGGTCCAAATTTCTACCTGTCATTCACACATGCTCAAGGTTCAAAGGAAAATGCATTACAAAAACCAAGTTTACAAAATAGGCATTAGTCACAATGGCCGAATGGACAAAAATTATAAATTAAAATCCAGAAACCATCTAGGGTTGTATTTTCGTTAAATAAAATAGACATAGCCATTAATCGATCTTTCCAAAAGTAGGTACAGTGAGCCAAAGGCATCATGATCCTCCCACAAAAAACAATGTAGCAATAGCTTCCTCATAGCCGCAACAGGAAGGGTGAGAATGGTTATCAAAACCCTAACTTACTACGCTATGCAAATCCAAGGAAGTCGCCACTAGTAGTAACCCACGCCAAACTCTCCATGACTCCCGCCTGCGAAAAGGGACACATTGAAACAAACTTGAAAAAAAACTAAGACGAGTATGTACACACAGAAATCACCAAAGAGCATTTTTAACAGAGAAGAAGTTAAAACGTTACCTCATAAATATTCATGATTGAATCCACCCACACTGTTCACCATTGACGAAGAGCGCTCTTACCATAAGCAAAGCTCAGGTCAAGAGCCTCCACATACATACACAACAGAGAAACCCTCTCTGCCAAGACTGGAATGATAGGAAGGGAGAAACGAGGGTGAATTTTGAGGGTTAAAACTCCTCCTCCAGTTGTATACCACAACGCTGTCAAACATTAATGACACCAACTACCAACTCCACTCCTTCACTTAGATTCGCATTACAATTTATTACATCCAAGTCGCATAGTCTAAAACATTAGCTTATGAACTTCTTCCCAAGTCTTAAACCCTTGACATAGTCTAAATCCTTTAGAATTTAATAAAGTCTCAACCACAAGCGTTGGTCTTCCATAGTTTAAAGGAGAGTCATCATTTGTAGACCTGCAAACATTCACATTACAATGCATTACCGAGATTCTAAGTAAGTCAGGTAGTCCCTTCAATCACCTTTACCTCTCGACAGCCATGCACGTTGTATTTGGTACAATATCAAGTCTCCCAAGGAGTTACAACTTTCACCAACTAGTCCATCTTGCCTGGATGAAAACATTTAAACAGTTTACAACTTAATGAGTATCTAAATCTTAAAGGGAGGAACTTAACATTTTGTGAACATTCCTTAGAATTTCTTCACCTATTTCCTTTCACTGCATGCTTCCGTAGACTCAACAGAATTAAAACTAGTGAGACCATATTGTTTTAAGAAACCATAAACCTCTTTTCGATGCAAACAAAGTACCGATGCTTTTTCCCAGTGCTGAAGTTAATTTATAATACATCATCTTAAATTAAATTTTAATTGCAGTAACGGAAAATTTTTAAATTTTTACTTTTTTGGGACATTACAAGTGGTATCAGAGCCCAACTACAAAACTAAGTGACCTATGGGCTCATTACAAAAAGAACATCCGCTGCAAGATATCGATCAATCAGAAATATGCATTTAGAAATTTTGTTTTTATATGAGGAAATAAACTAACAGATTTTCTGTTCTTAATACTTATGTAACATTGCAGGTACAATCATTGTCTGAAAATGAATGCAGAACAGGGAGGTAGCATACATGGAAATATGAACTCTCCACCACGAGAGCAAGAAGTTGTGGTGGAACTAAACTCAAATTTAATGAAATCTATACAAAATCTACATGCACAATTTCAAATTTTCAGAGATGATAACATGCAGGAAAGAAGAGAGCAGCAAGACATAAATGAATCTTTACTTCAAAGCTTGACTAGGGAAAAGCCCCACAGACAACCCGCACTCCCAGCCAACACCTTTAAAAAGGTAAACTGTCACACACAGAAAACCACCAGTCCTAAGAGAGAGGAACAGGGAGAACACTTGCCTAAATCAATGGAAGAGGACTGTAAGAGCTCTTCCAATGATGACCAATCACCACCTCCTTGCAAGAAAAGGAGGAAGAGTGACGACAGTTTGCAAGGAGAATTCAAAAATATAAGAGCCCCAACTTATGACGGAGAGATCAACTCTAGGGAGAAGGCTGAAGAATGGCTGCTAGGAATGAACAAGTATTTCAAAGTTCATAACTATTCCAACGAAATGTAAGCCCGACTAGCCATATACAACCTGAATGGTAAAGCGGCCAGATGGTAGCAGGACTTGAAACACACCAAGGGATAGGAATTAAGAGACATAACTTGGGATTCTTTCAGCAAAATATTTCCGGACAAACACATGTCTAAAATATTCTTCGACAAGAAGATCAAAGAATTCCATGAATTAAATTTGGGCTCCCTGAAAATGGAAGCTTTCATCAACACATTTTTAGATTTGCTGCATTATGTCCCTTACATAAAGGATGAAAAATTCAAGATACAGCAGTTCTTGGGAAGGTATACCACCAAACTTTAGAGACAAGATAGAGTTTGACATGCCCAAAACCTTAGATGTGACCTTACATAAGGCAAGACTGTGTTATGAGTACGGTCATCCAAGGAATGATAACATCAACAGAAACAGAGATAGGTTTAGGACCTTCTCGGACAACCGCAGACTGGGTTTTAGACCCCCACCTTACCCAAAACAAAACAACAATTTTCCACCCAATAGAAGCTTCAACCGACCTCAAGCACGACCAAATGCACCCCCACCACCCGTCAACAAAACAAATTTCAACAAAGGGACAAAGGTTGTCCCACCAACCGTTTCTTGTTGGAAATGCCAAGGGCCCCACTGCTACAAAGACTGCCCCAGCAAAACGGAAGAATTTTTACACAACGTCCAAGCAGACCCTACAGTAGGAGACATGGAAAAAAACACCCATGATTTATGCCGCTCTTGACGGCTGACAGGTAGATCACCAGGCCACCATGGTTGAAATTGAGGGTAAGATCTCAAACACAATCGTTTCAGTTTTAATAGATCCCAGCGCATGACAAAGTTATACCTCCCCTAAGATAGTGGACACTTGTAATTTAAAACGAGAGCACCACGAGAAACCCTGGCTGGTACAACTAGCCACTCGTACCAAACGAAAGGTCTCCGAGTTAGCTAAAACTTGTGAGATAGATTTGAATGGGTTCCCAACTAGGTTAGAATTAAACATTATACCCCTAGGATCATTCGATGTACTTATCGGCATGGATTGGTTAGAAGAACATCATGCCCTACTTGACTGCTTAAACAAGTCCTTACTCTGCAGGGATGACCAAGGGAATCAGAAGACGATTCACGGTATCCCTGAGAAAGTGTATGTAAGACAAATCTCTGCCTCACAAGCAAAGAAATGTAACAAAAAGGGTTGTAAACTCTTTGTCGTCAATATCCAAAGCATAGAAACTAATAAGGAATAGAAGATCAAAGACTTCCCAGTCCTCGTGGAGTTCAAAGACATATTTCCTGAGGAAATACTGGGATTACCACCCAAATGAGACTTAGACTTTTCCATTGAACTAACACTTGGGTCAGTACCTACTTCCAAAGATCCTTACCGCTTGAGCACACCAGAATTGGTGGAGCTCAAACTTCAATTACAAGAACCGATCGACAAAGGGTACATCCGAGCAAGTGTGTCTACTTGGGGAGCACTGATACTCTTTGTCAAAAAGAAAGACAGAATGATGCGGATGTGCATCGACTACCGCCAACTCAATAAAATTACAATTAAGAACCTTATCCACTCCCTAGAATCAACAACTTGTTTGACCAAGTCAGAGGAGCGAAGATCTTCTCAAAGATCGACTTATGCTTTGGATACCATCAGGTGAGAATCCATGATGAGGATATCAACAAAACCGCATTTCAAACCCGTTACGGCCACTATGAGTTCGTAGTGATGCCCTTTGGGTTGACGAATGCACCAACCAAATTTATGTGTATGATGAACATCATCTTTAGTAAATACCTCGATAAGTTCATTCTAGTATTTATTGAAGACATTTTGATCTACTCCAAGAACGAAGTAGAACATGAGAAACACCTCTGAATTGTTTTATGAATACTATAGGAACACCAACTGTATGCTAAGTTGAGTAGCTGCGATTTCTACAAGCCCCAGATTCAATACTTAGGACATATCATTTCCAAAAAGGGAATAGCAGTTGACCCCAAAAAGGTCAAAGCTATCGAAGAATGGACCACACTTATGTTTGTATTCAATATAAAATTGGTTTTAGGTTTAGCCGGCTACTACCGAAAGTTCATTGAGAACTTCTCACAGATTGCATGTTGCATGACTTCCTTACAAAAGAAGGAAAACATGTCATTTGGACAACTAAGTGCGAAGAAAGCTTTCAAAAGCTCAAGCAACTATTGATTAGTGCACTGATTCTAAGAATTGCAGATCCTAATGGGGACTTTGTTGTTTGCACGAACGCAAGCAAGGAAGCACTTGGGGGAGTCCTTGTGCAAGACAATTTTGCCATATGCTACGAATCGAGGAAATTAAAAGAACATGAGCAAAACTACCCTATGCACGATCTTGAGCTAGCCGCCATCATCCACGCTTTAAAGATGTGGCGACACTACCTCATGGGAAAGAAATTCCTACTAATGACAGACAACATGAGTTTGAAGTATCTTTTCGACCAACCTGACCTAAACAATAGGCAAGCTAGGTGGTTAGCATTCCTTAGCGAGTACCAGTTCGAACTAAAACACATAAAAGGCAAAGAAAACAAGATTGTCGATGCCTTGAGCTGACGAGCACATATGATTTATGAGGTCACGGTAAGCCAAAATGACTCAGACTTGCACCACAGAATTCGAACGAGAAGTAAAAGTGACTGTTACCACACTGAAATCCTTGTGAAGATACAGGAAGACAAGTTATTCCAACAACAAAAGGAATATAAGATAGATGAGTCGGGACTACTGTGGTCGAAAGAGAGACTTTACGTCCCAGAGAGTGGAGACATTAGATCAAACATCCTCACGGAATTTCACTAGAAACCCTATTTGGGACACCCCAGATATCAAAAGATGATATCGACAATAAAGAAACATTACTTTTGGCCTAAGTTGAAAGCGTACATTGCCATGTTCATCATGAAATGTCAATAGTGCCAACTGGTCAAAGCAGAGCACCAACACCCCTCTGGTTTACTTCAACCTTTACCCATTCCAGATTTGAAGTGAGAGGTAATAAACATGGACTTCATTACAGGCTTACCCAAGAGTAAGAGACAGAATGATTCCATCTTTGTAGTGGTAGACAAGCTGTCTAAAGAATCCCATTTCATACTAGTGAAGTCTACCTACAAAGTAGTCCACATCGCGGACATATTATTGAAGGAGATCTTTCGATTGCACGAGATACCCAAGGCAATCATTTCCGATCAAGAAACGAAGTTCACTAGAAACTTTTGGAGAGCATTTTTCTCTGGGTTGGAGACACAACTATAGTTTAGTACTCCGTACCACCCCCAAATCGACGGACAAATGGAACGAGTAAACCAAATTCTTGAGGACATGCTGAGAATGTACGTCATGAACAACCCCACTAAGTGGGAAGACTATTTTCACATCATAGAGTTTGTGTACAACAACTGTTATCAAACCTCGGCCAAAATGAGCCCTTTCGAGGTGCTCTACAATAGGAAATGTCAGACACCCATGACTTGGGATAGTCTGGTAGATAGACTCATGTTAGGATCCGACCTACTAGAAGACTTGGAACAACTAGTCTCCAAGGTATAACTAAATTTGAAAGAAGAACAAGACCACCAAAAGAGTTATGCGGAAAAGAAAAGAAAAGACAAAGACTACCAAGTCAACGAACATGTGTTTCTAAAGATAAAGGAAAAATGAAGCTCGTTGAGCTTAGGACGTTGCGGGAAACTAGCCCCCAGATTTTGTGGATTTTTTGAAATACTGGCCAAGAAGGGCCCAGTGGCATATGAGTTAGCCTTATCAGCTCATATAAAATTTCATAATGTTTTTTATGCATCTTTATTAAAGAAATATGTATACGATACTAAGAATATAATTGATTGGTCCTTGTTATGGGTGGATCCCGAAGGGGATTTGATGCCAGAACCACTCCACATCTTGGATAAAAGAGAAGTAAAACTTAGGAGGAGGACCATCACTCAGCTAAAAGTGCAATCGAGGCACTTCGGACAAGAGGAGGCTACTTGGGAAAATGAGGCAACCATGAAAGAGGTATACCCCACCTTGTTTCATGACTTCATTTCTAGTCCCTGGAAACACTGGGATGGTGTTGTTTCTAATTGGGGAGCGATGTAATATCCTGAATTTTGGACTGACTATTTTCTGATGTTATATTGGGCCACATCCACAACACATATGATTTATTTTGATAATTGGGCATAAGCCCTAGTGAACATGATTTATTGTTTATAGACTGACATATTGGGGATGGACCCTCACTGATTTCATTATTTGATTATAGACTGGGCAAGGAAGCCCTAATGTTGTGATTTATGTTTCTTATCATATGATGCGGGTACAAAACCATAATATACTGAGATGATCCTTTGATTACATACTTTGCAGTGATGTGATTGACATGATTTATTTATATGGTGTTTTGAGCATGGACTTAGCAACATACGGATGACCTACATAATGGGAAAAAGCCCCGATGTACCCAAAGGAAATATTATGTACTCGGAGTAAGCCCCGATGTACCTTGAGTGTTGGGCATAAGCCCTGGAGCACTCCAAGCTTGATAAATGAATACCGGATCTAAGGTCACTTAAATATTCTAGATGTGCCTCACAATCACATTCTAGCACTAGTGTTCAGCGGGAGGCTCTGGAATTGCACTAGCGTAACACCCATGTGAGATTGTTGAGTTAAAAGCTCTGAATAACACTCAGGGTTACTAGATCTCAAAAGTGTTGAGTCGAGAAGACTTTCAATAGCACTTCTATTTTTCATCATGATTATTCAAATTGGTTAAATGAATCTTCTTCTATCTATCAACAAGTACTACAGGAACTACCATGTTAAACGAGGGAATCCAACATGCAAGAGAGAGACTAGAGGTGCCTATCCAAGATTACCAAAAGACCATCAAAAGAATTGGACCTTTCCCTTAAAGATTAAAAGAAGTATCATGAGAAGTTACATAATTAAATAAAATATAATTACCATAACTTAAAGTATGGGTTGACTAGGAAGAGTCTTATATGAACAAAATGCATAAAGGTCTTAGGGCTAAATACTATTATTAAGAACTTTAATAATAGTGATGCTATTATTTATTTAATTCTAAAATATATTTATGACATATAGTTTATGCATAATGGGATGTCACATTATTAAATATGATTAATAATGTATTAATAGTTAGATTGAAATATAGTTACTATTATTATTATTAATATTATGAAAAGATTAAGTTAAAATCACTTATAGTTAAAAAGCAAATGAAGAGTCCTTGATCAACAAGAACTAGATATTTAGTAGTAAATATATTTTATGAATATTAATTATCTAGTTTAAAGAAACTAAATAATTATTCAAACAACCATAATTCAAGACTCCCCTACATAAAGAAGACAGATCCCAAGAATGGGGATGATATTTTTTTTTTATCATTCTCTTATGGTAATCATAGAGAATGTTTCTGCTCCAAGAACTGAAGGAGTCGCAAATAAATTCATAGATCTGAACTAGCAGTGAACCTAGGGCCTCTACCTCTTATTGCATGTTGGAACCAGCTCGAGCGGATCTAGTTAGAACCAGGAATGGTTTAAGGGTTATGGTTGGGAGGAACATGGTAGCCCCAAATTTATCTAGCTCAACAATCATTTCGATAGGTCAGCTAAAGCTAAAAGGTTGTTGTACTAATTATTGTTTCAGTGTGTAGGATTCTACAGGAGCAGCTCAAACTCCAAGACAACCAGATATTAATTATTAAACCCACCATTTGAAGTTATGTTGGAAGCTAGGTAGTTAAATTAGGCTTAGTATTATAGTACTGCTTTCCCCTAACATTTACAGCATTTACTTTTCTTTTAGAGCAAGGGCCTCTGGGCATAGGTTCTCGGGTTTGTTTTTTTGTATTATAAGCATAGAACCCTCTACCCAAAATTTTATTAACTTAGAAACTATTTAGGAACGAGCAGATGGTCTAGCTGGTCTAGCCAAGCTAACCTGTGCTAGACAACCAAGTACATCAAAAACCTAGGATCCTTTCCTTTTAAACAGAGTTCTGGTTTTATCAAGTAGAATGTATTTTAAATTGCATTTCTTTTAAATTATGGAACTGTACATTGAAATTCATATTAAATTCATTGTCCAGCTAGGATCATGTATGTATCTTCTTTGTTAGACCATTTCATTTTACTTCTGCCTAGTCAATACAGTCAATACATTTAAACATTTTTATCATAGTATTACATTATATAATCCTTGACATTTCCAACCCTTCTTTAAAGCACCAAAATGCAAATTCAAAGGCATGGATTGACAATGGAAATCTAGTCTCAATGTTTTCCTTTCAAACCCACACCAACAGTTATACGACTTCTCCCTTAACAATCCACACAGTAAGTTTTGAAAAAAAAAATGAGGTCTCATTATCAAACCGCACAGCAACCCTCTTTCTTTTAAGAAGACAAATCGTCGACTTAGATTTGGACCAGGGACATTCTACAAGTTAACGCAGATCACAAACCCAAACCTGGAGCTTTACATTATCAATTTTATATCTACGCTTACAACTTAGCAACCCCTAGCTATAGCATTCTTTTGTCTAGGTACCAAATCCAATGAAGGCCATCATTGCATTACCACTACAGTATGAATACTAAGAGTCAAAGGCGCAGGTCTAAGAACCAATCCCACAGCCAACACTAAATTTTTAGTATGAAAACCGGAGTAGATTATCTAGATGCCTTTTGAAACTAGTCTAGTATCTCTCCAAGGGTTACAGCTATCAGCTGAAGATTCATCTTATTAAAAAGAAAAACATGGGAGTATAAATACATCCAGTCTACCAAGAGAACTTTGAATAGATGGATAGAGCCACCACAAAAAATGCAGAGATCACTTAACATTTCCATTCCTACTTGAAACCATTAGAAAGATAGACACATAGTTTATCCATCCATATTGATTCTTTAGAAAATGAAAGGGATATGTCTTTTCTGGCAACAGTAAATGCCCAATGTTTCACATATAAACACCAAACCCAACTACGCTACAAGCATTGCATACAAACATTACAATTAGGTTCTCCATACAGTAGTCACTCTCAGCAAAGGCTGAGCCATAATAGAAATCTAAGACAAGAACATAAACTGGCAGAGCATCAAATATAAACGCAGAAGTCTAATTAAGTCCAAACCCCGATATGGGTTCGATAGGAAGAAACGCAGAGGACAGACAAGCATACAATCCATATATAGAGAAACGTAGAGGTCCAACTTTCTACCTATCATTCACACATGCTCAAGGTTCAAAGGAAAATGCATTACAGAAACCAAGTTTACAAAATAGGCATTATTCACAATGGCTGAATGGCCAAAACTTATATGTGAAAATCCAGAAACCCTCCACGGTTTTGTTTTCGTTAAATAAAATAGACATAGCCATTTATCGGTCTTTCAAAAAGTAGGTACAGTGAGCCAAAGGCATCACGAGCCTCCCACACAAACATTGCAGCAATAGCTTCCCACAACCGCGACAGCACGAGTGAGAATGGGTATCAAAACCCTGACTTACTATGCTATGAAAATCCAAGGAAGTCACGACCAATAGAAACCCACGCCAAACTCTCCACGACTCCCACCTGCGAAAAGGGATAGATTGAAACAAACTCGAATAAAAAATGAGATGAGTATTTACACACAGAAATCACTAAAAAGAAGTTTCAATAGAGAAGAAGTTTAATGTTACCTCATAAATATTCATGGCTGAATCCACCCACGTTGTTCACCATTGATGAAGACCGCTTTGACCATGAGCAAAGCTCAGGTCAATAGCCTCCACATACATACACAACAGAGAAACCCTCTATACCAAGACTGGAACGATAGGAAGGACGAAACAAGGGTGAATTTCGAGGGTTAAACCCCCTCCTCCAGCTATATATCACAACACTGTCAAACATTAATGACACCAACTACCAACTCAACCCCCCCACTTAGATTCGCATTACAAGTTATTACATCAAAGTTGCATAGTTTAAAACATTGCCTTGTGAACTTCTTGCCAAGTCTTAAACCCTTGACATAGTCTAAATCCTTTAGAGTTTAATAAAGTCTCAACCACAAGCATTGGTATTGCATAGTTTAAAGGAGAGTCATCATTTGTAGACTTGAAAACATTCGCATTACAATACATAAGCGAGATGCGAAGTAATTCAGGTATTCATTTCAATCACCCTTACCTCTTGGCAGCCATGCCGGTGGTATGTGGTACAGCATCAAGTCTCCCAAGGACTTACAACTTTCACCAACCATTCCATCTTGCCTGGATGAAAACATTTAAACAATTTACAACTTAATGAGTATCTAAATCTTAAAGGGAGGAACTTAACATTTTGCAAACATTCCTTAGAAGTTCTTCACCTATTTCCTTTCACCGCATTACTTCTGCAGACTCAACAGAATTAAAACTAGTGAGACCATATTGTTTTAGGAAACCATAAAACTCTTTTCGATGCAAACAAAGTACTAATGCTTTTTCCCAATGCTGAAGTTCATTTATAATACATCATCTTAAATTAGCTTTTAATTGTAGTAACAATTTTTTTTTAAATTTTTACTTTTTTGGGACATTACATTTTGATGGTGTTAATACTCATACCCATACTAGAGTAAAAATACTTAAGAATTTTTAATCACTTGTCAAGATCAAGCACTATGTCAAATGATTTTATATTTATGTCAACAAAGTAACATAGAAAATTGGTTTTACTACTCAGACATTCCTTAGCAATGATCCTTAACAGTAACAAAGTAGTATGCAATTAAATGATAACCCCGATATCTTATGTAGCCCTTAGCTCTTTTTTTGTGGCTTTATAAACAAATGTTGATATTCTTTTCGAGAATAATTCCGTATAATTTGGCTAAAATAGGGATAATCGTAATGGTCCTATAATTAGATGGATTTTATTTTATCTCCACTTTTAAAAATAGGAAGACTAACACTTTTTGTCCATGATTTGGGGAAACCTAAGTGCTAAGTTGAAGAGCCTATGGATGTGAGGGATGAGGATAGGAACACCAATTTTTAATATTATGCTTTGCATTCTTTGATGTGTTTATCCTTCCTTTTCACAAGCCACTTAACCCCAAAATCTTTTTCTTCTGAAGAGAACTTATTCCTTTATATGAATGTTTGACTGTTTTCCATGACATGACGATATTCATAAATATTTTTAAGGTAGGAATTCCAGTCCCTCAATGGAATTATATTATTTTCTTTAATTCTCTAATTTAGAAATTGCCTTGTGAATTTATTAGGTTCTACCTTAGAGAGATTTTCTTCCTTTCTATTTATATGGCACCTTTCTAGAGGAATTTGCACCTATAGATCTTGTATATTTTTAAGAACCCATTATAAGTATTCTTAATGGATATTGTAGCATGCTTGTGCACTCTTTATCACACCAAGGGTTGATCATCCTATTCTCTTTTTTAAATGACACGAGCATACATAACTTGTTAATGGAATTAGAGAGGGTAGCTATAAAATTATAATAAAGGTATTCAATATTGCTCATAGTTAATAGTATATTTAATTCATTATTTAATTTCCCTAAAAAAGTATCATTGTTATTTTTATGTTACGCGAAATTTTCGAAAACAGCACAAACCTTGTGACCTTATGTTTCCACAATCCTTGAAGTCATTTTCATGGTGGATGAGCCTTGACTTCCCTGTCTTGTAAATTCACTTATTTTGCAACCTCGACGTAATTTGTTATACAAGAAACCTACCTCAAAACCCTTTCAACACAGTGTGTATCACTGCAACATGCATCACTGGCGCAACTAAGATAATTCCATCAGTTATCTCACTACCTTCCACAAAACTGGCTTGCTCCGGGGAAATTGAAAGCAGGAGTAGAGGGCATAATCTATTGGAGATGACCTTGGTGATGATCTTGTAAATCACATTGCACCAAGCAATAGGTCTAAAATTCCCCGGATCTTCTGTGCCCGACTCCTTCGGGATGAGCGTGAAGTGGGTGGCATTGAGAGATTTCAGAATAGATCCCGTCTTTCTAGAATTCTCAATGAGTGCCAACACCTCCTCTTTAAGCCAGGCCCAACAAGCATGGAAGAAGTTCATGGTAAAACCATCCAGGCCTAGGACTTTATCATCTGTCATATGCTTGACAATTTCCTCCAACTCTTCCATTTCGATGGGTTTCATCAGCATGAAATTATGGTCATCCGTTATCACCCTTGGGATAACCTGCAAGACCTAGGTTTGAGCCTCATTCCTATCCACATCAAGTTCTTCAAGGAGGTCCATTAAGAACTCGTTAAGAGTGGCTTCTAGATCTTCTTAGGATTTGGTATGGGTGCCATCTCTTTTTTTAAGCCTCACTGCACGGTTCCCATGCCTATGTTGGATTGCCACTTTATGGAAGAACTTAGTGTTACACTCCCCTTCCTGTAGCCAGCGATTTCTTGATTTATGCTTCCAAAGGAGTTCTTCTTGTTTCTCACAAGTATTGAAGTCATTTAAAAGGATCTTCTCCTCCTTTTTTAATTCCTCGGAGAAACCTAGGGTAATGCCTTTCTGCTGCACTTGTTGCATTTGTTATCCAACCGCTTTTTTTTTTGAAAATGTTCCTGAAGGACTCCGAGTTCCAATGCTTGATTTTACCATTTAGGACCTTCAATTTTTGTTGGAACTGGTACATTAACGTACCTCTAATGGCAGGAATCTCTTCCCACCACTGGTGAAGTTTCTCGGGGAAATCTTGGTGGAGGAGCTAGAACTGCTCAAACCTGAAGGGTCGTCGAAGATTCTCCCTGGTCCTCGACCATTCCAGACTGACCGGCCAATGATCAAAACTAGCTGAAGGAAGCACAACCACCATAATATCCCCTCTGACCATCATAGTCGATTGCGTTACCAGAAAGCGATCCAACCGAGAGGCAATACTCATGTCCCCCACCCGTTTGTTATTCCAAGTGAAGATACCATTCCTTGCTCTGATGTCCACCAACTCCAGAACTTCAATGACCTCATTTAAAGATCGTTAATGGGGCTTAGTTGATGGATAACACCTTTCTTCTCCTCTAGGGAGCAAATAAAATTGAAATCTACCCCGAGGAACCACGTAAACGGGCCAACCAAATCCTTTATCGAGTGTAGGGAGTTCATGAATGATTGTTTGAGATTTACGGCCATAGACATTGGTAATGTAGCCCCGAGTCTTTGTCCCCAACACATGAAAAGTAGCCGACAGGGTAAATTGAGAGGCAAAAAACTTGGACAAAGAGACCTTGCCAGGGTTCCATAGGATACCCAACCCGCCAGCCACCCCTTTGGCATTTAAGGCCATGACCTCACAATTATACCACACTTTCCTGCCAATAAATTTGAGCTCATATGCTCAGCACTTGGTTTCTTGGAGAAACATGATCATGGGATTTTCCAACTCGATTTTTCTTTTTAGAAGACGGATCTTCAAACGGATTTTACAACCATGAATATTCTTGGTTGTGATCCGCATTAAATCACAGTTTGGGGATGGCCGCAAGAGCTACGAAAATGGTAGGATATTTCCCTGAAGTAACCAACTTAGATCCAACCATCTGAATCCTCTACTCATTGCTATGTCTTCCTCATTTATCTATCCCGCTTTTCTTTTTTCCTTCAGTCTCATTAAGGGAGTCTGAGGCTATTCCCAGGAATTTCATGTGTTTAGTTTTGAGGACGGCCTTCTCCAGCATGGAGATTTGCATGTGTGAGAGGGGATCTAGATCCTTGGCCTCGGCCATCACCTCCAGACTTTCCAAATCTAACCCTTCAAATACCATATCTTCCCCCTCATCTCCTTGTGGGAAAACTTCCTCAATTACTACTTCCATAGCTGGCTCTTGGGTGGTGGTTTCTGTGGTGAATTGGTTTTCTTGGATCTGACCATCAAGAGAGGTATCGCCGTCTTTCTCCAATTGCAAGACCTCAAATCTATTATTAGTTTGAGTTTTTTTTTTTAGTTCAGGGCCGGTAACTTTGGTGAATCCTTCATCCTTCTTTCCTTCCTGGTTGTTGGAACCTCCAGAGATTTTATTGAGAGGGTAGCCATGGAAGAGATGGCCATGTTCATGACAGCGGCGACATCTGAAGGGGATTTGTTCACAATCAATCGCTTGTAACCACACCTCATCTTCCCAGGTTAACTCGATCCCTTCCGGTAGATCTTGTGAGATATCCATGTATAGACATATTCTGGCATACGAAGTATATCTCATTTGTTTTGTTTGCTCTGACACCTTGACGAAAACACCCAGCAAGTTACTAATGTCTGTAAAGATCTCTTCTTTCCAATATTCTGTAGGAAGGGAATATAGGCAAATCCAGATGGGCGCTATAGTGAGGTTCTCCATATCAGGATTAAAACGTTCTTTCCATGGCCTTAGATAAAGGCCTGCAGAATGAAAGAAGTATGGTCCATTATCAAAAAAAATTGTGCTGTCTGTTTCATTAAAGAAAACCACAGTGAGGAAACCCTTGGCTCCAAGCTCGAGGTTGTAGTGCCCTTGAGGTTTCCAGGTAGTGTTAATCCACCAAATCAAATCCTTATTGTTTGGGCAAATTCCAACAAACTTACCAATTAGAGGGTGATCTTTCATATATTGGATGTCCTCCTGGATCCTCTTCGATCTGATCTGAAGTTTGGGGATCGTTTTATACTTCATCATACATTGTCCTTGTTTCCTACTGCCCACATTCAGAGGGGTCTGTCCACCATTCCTACTGGACCTAGCTCCTCCCTTCCCTGCTGGAATTTCAGAAGCTTGGACTTTCACTTTACCTTTATCTTTCTCCATATCTTGCTGGGGAGGTGGATCCTCCCCTCCCACAGGCTCTTCCATGGTGACAAGCCCTTACCGTAGCACCAGATCCGAGGCATGGCCCTTACAGACCCCAACAACCGAACATTTAGACTGACAAACCCTATATCACCGTAAAACCTTCCTCCTCCATTCTCCAATCGCTCTCGACTCACGGAATTGAATATGATTTACATAAACTCATCATTGATAAACTAATGCAGAAATATTAAAGTAAATTCAAATCATATTTAATCCTATCGTGTTGGAGCATGAATTAAAAGGGGATTTCATTCAGAAAAGAAAATTTATCATTAACTTAACCAGACAGATCTAAATAAACAGTGATAGTATAACAACAACAACATTTTCGAGATAAACAATGATAGACTAGTGTTTCCTTTTTAAATGTTGTCATGCATGAGATTGAAAAATATTTTTAAACAACCAAATAAGAAAAGCTAACCCAAAAATATGGATGGAAAAAAATATTATTCAATTAGCATAAAACTTGACAAGCAAAGATATATCTTGCTAAACATAATCGAATGATTGAAACAATCTCCGAATGACAATCTCGAGGACACCAAATTTTCTTCAAAATATTGCAGAAATTCGCATGCATCCAAAGAGAGAAAACAATAGAAGACTGATTGCACTATTGAGATAAAAAGAATTACAACAACTGCAACTGTCATTTTTTAAGAAGAAAAATATTTCTCCTCGCTTCTCTCTCCATTTCCCACCCACTCTTTGCATATTACATGGTTATTTATACAAAAATCATGATTGGGAAGATATATTACATGGTTTATAAATTTTCTTGATCAGTATTCACTTCAACTCATGAGATTTTGCAAATCTGTCCATTATGAAAATCTAGGAAATTTTGTTTTGTAAATCTAGACTTATCTCCCAAATAACATACTTTCTAAAAACTATGTTTTGTTTTAGCTAATTATGCTTATTCTGCACAAAGCTCTTGTCTTGTTTTTTCGAGACTCATCCTCACTACTCCATAAATCATGTTCAAAGATCATTTTCATTTCCACATAACATTTCTTTTTTGATTTCCTCAAATCCAAATCAAAACCTATACAATTTGAAAGAGAAAATTAAAAGAAATAAGCAACATTTCAAATCTAATGAAACAAATCCAAATCAATGTAAATCCATTTGAAAATGTAATCATAATTATTTGAGTTCTTCTTTGAACAAATTTTTCATCCCATATGCAATCAACAAACTAAACTTCAAGGATTTATATTGACTTTTCCACACATATTAGTTTGTATGAAAAAATAAGAAGACATAGAGAATGAAGCCTACATTAATGATTTTATTGTAAATCAAATAAATGTATAGGAAAATTAATAAATCCAAATAAATAGATTTCCAATATAAACATTTCCTAAAACTTGCAATGCAAAACAAACTAAAAATTAGAATAAATGTATAGGAAATGAATTATTCAAATAGTATCCGAAATTTAATAAATCCAAATAAATAGATTTCCAATATAAACATTTCCTAAAACTTGAAATGCAAAACAAACTAAAAATTAGAATATCTTGTATTGTTTTAATTATATTACTTCTTTTTTGCAAAATAATACATAATAAACACTTTTTAATTTCCAAAAAGGAAGTCATAGATATTCTATATTTTGAATATCAATTCAAATAAATATATAGGAAATTAACTATTCCAATAGTATCCCAAAATTAATAAATTCAAATAAATAGATTTCCAATATAGCCATTTCCTAAAACTTGCAATGCAAAACAAACTAAAAATTAGAATATCTTGTATTGTTTTAATTATATTACTCCTTTTTTGCAAAATAATACATAATAAACACGTTTTAATTTACAAAAAGGAAGTCATAGATATTCTATATTTTGAATATCAATTCAAGATTTTTTTTTAAAGAAAAGTTAGTTTATGATCAAAAAAATATTTATGTTCTACATTTGTAGATATTAAATTTTAATCTTAATAATTTAATGAAACTTAGAAAATCACATTGAAATTAAGAAATTAAAATTTTAAAAGGACGTGAAAACATTGATGTCATAGAATTGAATTATGTGAGCTTATTATAAATATTTGATAAAAAATCATTTCAAACACATAATTTAATTTAATGAGAACCAAAGCATGGCGAGGGATGTTTTAAGAAAATGATTTCAATAACCTCAAATTAAATATAAAAAATATTAAGCAAAGCTAGGAAAGCACAATAATTATTTACATAATATTAGGACTTCTAGACATGCAAAAGAAGAAATAAGATTCAATCATATCTTTAAATCAAGCTAAATATCAGATTAATGCAAAATCGAGAATTGTGAAAGAAAAAAGTAAATACATTGTCAAAATCCCATAAATCAATGAAGCTAATCATCAATCATCAAAATCGAGAATTGTGAAAGAAAAAAGTAAATACATTGTCAAAATCCCATAAATCAATGAAGCTAATCATCAATCATCATCTCAAGAGAAAATATACTAGATCCTAAAAAGTTAACTTTGAAAGGATGGACCTAAAATAGGAGTTGAAAACATGTGAGGAAGTGTTTTGGGCCATAAATATTGGGATGTGATAATGTCGAGACAATCAAATGAATAATTGAAACTCCAATTTGACGTCATAGACTATAATGTCTCTCAAAATACACCCTAAATATAAAATTCTTTTAGGATATTAGTGAGTGTTGACATTAATCACTCAAAATTCGTTTGATGATCCCTTCATATTTATTTAAATTAATTTTCAGCACTAAGAGTTTGTTTGGAGTTTTTCATGTTTACATCTAAAGGGTTTTCTATTTTCTCTTCATACTAAGGCTTTCTTAAAATAGTTTCCCTTTACAAATTTAAGGCAAAGATATTTTTGCATTTGTATCTAATCATTCAATTTCAAGAATATAATTCTACCTTTATTTTACATACATTATCTAAATAGGGCAAAGATATTTTTACATTTGTATCTAATCATTCAATTTCAAAAATATAATCCTACCTTTATTTTACATACATTATTTTTTAATACCTATATGATTATTCATTTCAAGAATATAATCTTTTCACTTTAAATATTGTACCTCTATCATTATTATGATCCTACTATTTACATCACAATAGCCACACATGAAATCTAAAATAGCAATTTTGCACTAATACAATGGTAACCTAAAATTCATCAAAATTCTTTAATTAGTATATCATTAATTTCAACCATCTCAATTTGACATCCTGATGACAATTTAAGAGTTGCAAACCATTTGAAGTCTCCAATAATTTTATAGAAGTCTCATTTATATGTATCTTCCTATGAAATGAAACCACTAATCCGTATTCAACAATTTGGGTCGCAAGTTTATTTATGTTCATATATAAATTTCTCACTATTGATTCATTACTTTTTTAACCTTAAACTATGTCTAAATCATTCTCTAATTCCTTTGTTTTATATATTTGATAGAATACCCCTTTGTAGATAGAATACAATATATATATATATATATATATATATTACAATTATTCTTATACTAAGTAAACCACACAAAATCCATTTGAACTTAATATATATATATATGTTAACCTTGTGTAAAGTTAAACTACATTCTATTATCAATATCACTCTAACATCATACTATTACCATAATCCAACCGAGGTGAGAACTGTTAAGCCATTTATCTATAAACCATAACCAACTTGGTATATATAACTTAAATCTTTTACAATAAATATATATATATGTATTTTTCAGAATAAAAAATCATTTAAATATATCTATATCTACTTATAGCAAATCCCATTTTCTTTATATTCATTCTCACTTGGTGCAAAGTCCAATTTCTAAATTATAAACAACTTTAATGAAATGGTCAAGAGCGATTCATTCTCACTTGGTGCAAAATTTCCCTCCATTATAAAGGTTTCTTCCTTTAGGGATATGATCACTATTTCCTTGTATCATAGACATAATAAATAATTTTTCATATTTCTTTCCATTATAATTACATTATTATGACAATACAAAGTAGCTGTGACATTCTCATATTACCACTTTGTCTTTGTAAGGAAGGAGGTGTAAATTTTTCTTTTTCTTTCCTCGACATCAACAATCAAGGTATTAGTCAATTTGTACACAAGGTCATATATGTACTCAAGTCACCAATAGTAATGCATAGAACACTTATTCAATTATTACCTTTACCTCATTCCATAACACTTACACATTTCGCATAAACATCACTATTAATTCAGTCCTACAAATTAGTACATAATAACACCAATGGGAATACCCCGAACATTCCTCGTGATTATTAAACCATCAAAATGACCACAATTAAGTCATCATTTTACATGTAAACTTAAGCAATGGATAATTAACATTCTTCTTTGAATCTCACTTACCATTTTAAACCACAATTCTCACGTAAATTAAAACACATCAATTACACAGAGAAATGAGACCTTTGGGCTACGTCCACCAAGGAAATGTCGCATCTTTATTCATCAAAATAGAAGAGTACAATCCTCGACACTATGTGTGCAATATTCCTACTTTCTCAAGCCTCTCACCGAGAGCACTTTTACAAAACACTCAACCCTCTATCTCAGAGGCATTACACAGAATCTCTCACAGATAATCACCACTTATCATGATAATATACATAAATTGGGATATATAAATTTGACCTATGTGGAAGGCTTACCCTACCAGTACTAGCATAGATTCATATTCCCCAATTATCACATAAGTAAAAAGAGACACTATCCCTTCCCCAAGGGTTTGGTGACATGAACATGAACACCATATGATATAAATACTAAACACATGTAGAAAGCTTGCCCCACCCAGACTAACCTATATTTATTTACACCAATGATTACATTTTTTGTGCAAGGGGTTTACCATACCCGAACCTGCATCTACATACTCCAATGATAAACTTCTATCACAATGGTTATAAGATACAGCATTGAGCATGTAATACATAACATCAAGCATTATATATATGTGTAATATATGAACCCCTACGCATGTAGGGATCTTCCTCCCAAGCATGCGCTCTGCGCATTAGCACCAAGGCATCCAACATGCAACACATACTACATATATAAATCAGAAAAAAGGTGTTGGGACTAATTTCCCCCAACCCTGCGCAGCATATAACCAAGTTGAAACTTATATACATATTATAAGAATCCTATACAAAGTAGAGGAAGGATGCATAGGTCGACTTAAGAGATATGGCCATGCCTTCTAACCAAATAATTACATATCATTTTCCTAGGACACTATATAATGTGCTACTCTTCACCAGTTTGAATGTACATCATACAAATCCTGCATTAACACATAATACTACTAAATACTTGCATGGGTCAATGTATGAATCCCTTTTTTTCTGTCAAAGATAGAGAACATTTCCTACACTTGTAGCGTGAGATTTAATAGTCCATAAAATCCACTAGGTTTTAATCTTACAATATATATATATATATAAACCATAGGCTCGATTACACTCAGGTTCTCCTACTTAAACTAGGAGATAAGTATGGGTTGGATCCTTCAAGGGAATCGCCCAGATTTCTTTTTGCCAACAAGATGCGAACTGTATTTAATAGGGATCAAGATCTGCACCACAAAGGTGAAATTTGAAGTTAACCAGCAAATGCAAAACACTACTACTGGGTGATTCTATTACAATGAATACCCTCCCATATACTTCGGTAAACAAAATGAGCATAACATCATCTAAAGGCTGCTCCCCTTAAGGAGATGTACTACCCCAAATTCACACAGAGAAAAAGTGTGCAGCGATCGCATCTCTTCATCATATAATGTGCACGGTAACCCTAGCAACAGTGGTGCACAACGATTTTCCTTATGTCCAAGGATTGGCAATCTAGAGACATATCAACGCACAAATGATGAGGCGCATAGATCTTATTTCTCTGTCATGGTAATACTATGTGTTAGAGTTTCAAATTCTGATCTGTAAAAATATATACATAGGTGATATAATAAGAACTAAAGAGTGCGCAGCAAACAATATGACATACAGCTTAACACATTTGAAATCTATGGAAAACTATTGTACAGGGAGCAATCTACCCCAGGCGCAATCATCCAAAGGACAGGGTGCAATCTCCCCCATATCTGTGCGGCCACCCAGATGACATTCAGCCTTACAAAAAGAATAGGGATCAGCCCCCTTTCTGCGCATTCGTCCCCTACAAGGCATTTAGCATTTCCACCAAAATAATAAAAGAAAAGAATGAAAATGCACCACCAGAATTCAATTTGAAGTATATCAGAGATAAGAACAAGAAGTAAACAACCCCACTCATGCGCAGCAACACCAAAAAAAACAATCTCCGCGTTTGCATCTACCGGAGCAAATAAAGAGGCCACCAAAAAAAAATGAAGAGGAACGAAAATACAACACATATATAAAATACAGTAAATAGACAATTATAAAGGGCTCTCTCTCCCCCTCTCTGCGCACTAACCAAAGGAGACCTGACACAATTAAAACATGCAGTAGAAGCAAATCCTCCCGTCTATCCCCCTTGAGCAAATCCTCTCGTCTATCCCCCTTGACTGTCCAAAAAAACATACCCAAAATAAAAACCTCCCTCATGCATGAAGGCCCCTCCCGTTTCTAGAAAAGACAAATGGTAGGTTTGAAACAAAAACCGCCCCCCAATAAAATGACAAGTGGCGGTTTAAAAGGATCTTGGCGCTCCCTCCTTGAGGCCAACCCACAGCACTCTCTTCCATTTTAAATGAGAAAAACCCACATCGCCCACTCCCTTCGAAGCAATGAGTGCGCCCTCCAATTAGTATATGGTTTACAAACACATTTAATAAATTAAAGAATAACGAACTTCTTCTTAGAAACGGCATTCACTCATAAGTGGAACCCTCTTATCCATTTAATCTATATAGTATTGAAAATAAACACTATCCAAAGTAATATAAAAATATCTATAGGTATCCAAACACTAATAAAATGATTTATCATCCATTATTCAACTTAACGTGATTGTGTGAGCATCTTTATATACTTATACCTATACATAAAGATATACCCCATAATACTTTAACCAGAACATTAATGTTTTATGTACACGCCACTATATATATATATATACTATATTAAAGATATAGTGTAATGTCCCAAAAATAGCAAAAATTTAAAAATTGTGTCCGTCCATGTAATAGATATTGTTTGCAATAAAAGAGTCGCAAGTCAATTTTAATATTAAAAAAATATATTGTAAATGCTCATTATAGATAAAAGAAAGTCTACACTTCCTAACAATCATAAATTCTAGCTTTTTACATTTTCAATCCTACGGAAGCGATGTGGATTCAAATAGATAATGTGTCCTGGTTACGAGTTTTCATTTGCTGGTATAACTGTAATAGTGCGCTTTCATACTGTTTTAATGAATGCATATGAATGTATGATGAATGTGTGAATGGTACCTTCAAGTGATATGGCCTTTGTTGATGATATGTTGATTCGAGGGTGGTTGCTGTAACAATCCACCAGAGGTAATTACATACCCCGGTAGGGTTGCCGAGAGGTAAGGGTAGCCTTAGGTGTTTCTGGAATTGCTTAGCATTTTGCTAATACCATTCTTTCGTGTTTGTTTTTGCAAGTATACCTCTTATGATTGCTCTACCCTAGAGATTTGGTCCAATCTTCACCAATTGCTTAAGTTTTACTAGGTGTAATAATATGAGTGAAAATCAACTTCAATGGATGAACCATACTACAAAAGCTCATAATACAAAAAAAGGGGTTCGCTAAGGAAATGTTTATGGTAAGGAGACCCTATGCATATTAAACAAAATCGTGGCTAAATTCACACGACTCCACTATAGTCTTTGCACAAATGAATTGAACCTCCACTAGAGCAGGGTTGGTGTGATATTAACTACTCTTTAATGCATAGTGGATGACAGGCTATCAATGAGGGTTTGTAATCGATTGGGGTTCTTACCTTAGTTCTGTCTTCTGCGTTTTTGCTAGTTTACTTGCTCTGCACTTCGTTGTAATGGAGGCTATCTTTATGCTCGTGGTTAGTACACTTAGCGTTTTTAAGCTTGGCTAGTGGCATAGAGGGTATCATACTCCTCTCAGTTATGAATAAACTCAACACTGTTGTGAACCAACCTTTTCTCCTTTGATAAATGAATCGCAGGGTTGTTGATTTGTGTTACTTGTTGTATTGGTAGGTGATAAAGGCTTTGGTGTGCAATATTGTGGTTGTCGAGGGTTTCTTTTGGCGTGGCGAGAGTATTGGTAAGTCCAGCTTACCCACCCATGTTGCTCTGCCTCTCGCATCTCTGGTGGTGTATGTATGCGTCTTGTTCTATTGTAAGGGAGACTCCCGTAATCCCTTGGCATACTGATTCACCTTGGGGAGTTTGGTATGGTTGCCTATTGGCTCGGCTAGAGAATGTTTGGATTTCGAAATGTATTTAAGAGATTTGGATCGCAGATGGGACTACGATGGAAATTTCTATGGTGGCTTGTCATGAACTTGGGTTTTTCTGTTGCTTGGGTGTTTCATTTCCTATACAATGTATAGTGTTTAAAATGTAGGTTCTGGATGGTTGTAAGTTGCAAAGTTCCTTGATTTCTTCGTCAATGTAACTTCTGTTTTGATTTGAAATGAGGAAAATGAATCCCAACCGGAATGTGTTGTTGTAATGGACTCTTATGGTGATTTTCTTTCTTGCCCTACATGTTTACAAGTCTGAAATGGAAGTAAAATAATGTGTGAGGGTTTCATCCTTGTGTTGTAACTAGAAATAGAGGAAATCCTATGGTTTTACTTTACCCTATGTCTGCACTGGATCGATTTCTAGTTCTGTGGTGCTTATGTGTGTTTTATGAATTGTTGTGCAAAAATAGAAGATTTCTAAGAGGTCTTCTACACCTCTATTTCGGAGACGTAGCTAGGGTTTGAGAGTGGTGGTTTCGATGCATTTGTTGTGTGTGTTTGATAGAAAGAAATCATGTTTGGGGTTTTCTTGTAATACTCGAGATCTTGTACGAAGAATACTAATGACTACTAGCTTGGGTTATGACCTTTTAAATAGGATGAAAGCTACTATGTTGAAAACATGCTTAGTGGGAAGGGTCTGTGTAAAGCTCCATGTAATCGTTGAATTGTTTGGGGAAGGATTTAAATGTTGTATGCTACGTTTGTAAATCGTGAATCCTGTAGAATGTGTTTTCCTGTAAGTTTGGCTAGAGAACGACTATGGGATTCGACCCTTGACGTGTGTTTTCATTTATATATATAAAAGACTAAAGTATGTGTGAAAGTTTAGCGCCTCTCTGCAACTACTGATTTCGTTTTCGGTGTGGCATCGGTATGGTTTGGAAACAAAAGAACACTTTCTTTGGATTGGAAAAGAAACTTGTTTAGATCAGAAATAAATCTACCATACTCTGGTTAAAATATATATATATAAGTTTTGTGTAATGTGGTTTTCAAATCGTTTTGAATGGTGATTAATCTATGCCTCGTCTAAAAAATAAATGTTGATCGCGTAGCTAAATAATACTTTGCATTTGTAAAAGAAATTAAATGACATGTATGAGAAAGAAATAGAGCAACTATTTAAAAATAATATTTAGTGATTCCCTAACTTTAGAAGTTAAAAATTTCGATTGACTAGCAAAGGCTAGCTGGCTAGACCTGCTAGGCAATGCCACTAGATTCTGGGCAGAATCTTGAATTAATACTGATAAGGAGAATAATACTATTAAAATTTTTCATTCTAAAAATAATTGGTGTGAAGGTCTTGTAAGTTTTGCATACCTACTTATTTTTGTAGCTTGCTCGTGGCTATAATGACTTGCACACTCAGTCAAATGATTAATGGAAAACTGCTGAACTTTTAACTAACCTGACAATTGATCCTAGATTAGATAACTTTGGGACTACCACATTCCTCCCAACCATGATCCTACAACCATTCCTCGTTCAGTATGAATCCCCCCGAGCCGGTTCTCACATGAAATATGAGAGATAGAGGCCCTAGATTCGTAGCTAGTTCAGATCTAGAAAATTGATGTGGGAAGGCTTCACTTCTTGGAGTAGAGAGTTTCTCTTCGATGCCATAAGAGAATTGTAACAAAAAGAAAGATGATCCCCCAACTTTGGATTTTGTCCTCTTTATGTAGGTAATCTTGAATTAGGACTATTGGGGGAAAAGGTTTCTTTAAATTAAATAAATTAATTTATAAAAAAAAGTATTTGTTTAATTAATTACTAGTTCTTTTGGAACTAGGACTTCTCAAGTTTGTTTAACTAAAGTGTTTTTGATTAAGCCTTTTTACACTTGTGATTAACTTTTACTATTCTGGTCCAATTATTAATGCATGACTCATTTAATAAACAAGTGCATAAACTATGTAAAATAAATGTATTTTGTAATTAAATAATAACAATCATCATTATTACAATTATGAATAATAATAACAATAATAATATCCTTGAGGCTTTTAAGCATGTTAACTCTAGAAAACCACTAGTAGTTAATTCATGCTTTAAGTGGTGGTGTTTATCTTTTATTTAATTAGGTATCTTCACATGATACTTCCTTTAAATCTTTTTAAGGATAGGGTCCACTTCTTTGGACGGTTTTAGTAAGCTAGTATAGGCACCTCTAGTCTCTTCCTTTGCATGTTAGATTCCCTCGTTTTAACATGGTAGTTCCCGCAGTACTTGAAGATAATAATATTTATTTGATCAATTCAAATAGTTGTGATAAAACACATAAGTGCTATTCAGATTCCTTCTGACTCAACACTTGAGATCTAGTAACCCCGAGTGCTCTCCAAAGCCTTTTAACTCAACACTCTCACACGGGCATTACGCTAGTGCAATTCCAGAGCCTCTGTTCAACACTATAGCTAGAATGTGGTTGTGAGGCACATCTAGGATATTTAAGTGGCCTCAGATCCGGTAATCATTTTCATTCAAGCTTGGAGTGCTCTAGGGCTTATGCCCAACACTCAACGTACATCGAGGCTTATGCCAAGCATGTAACAAGAGTCCTCTTGATACATCAGGGCTTAGGCCCAGTATATAGGTCGTTCGTGTGTTTCTGAGTCCACGCTCAACACACCACATAATCATCCATATGAATCATGCTCTGCACAGTATAATGTAACAAAAGAGGAAATCTCAGTATATCATAATTTATAACCGATTCACATAATAAAACATAAGTTTATTCATTCGGGATTTCCTGCCCCATATATATTCAATAATGAAACAATCAGGGTCCATACCCAATATATCAACTCATAAAAGAATAAATCAAAACATGCTATTGCTTATGCCAAATAATAAATCACATATGCTAAGTCCGTGGCCCAATATAACATCATAACTTAGTGAGTCAAAATGTTGGGATATTACATATGGTTACCTCCTTAAACCATTAAATCCTTTCCCAAATGTTTAAGGCTAATAATTATTAACATCTTAATAATTCTATGCTTCTTTCCACAAACCATTAAAGCCTTTCCCAAATGTTTAAGGCTAATAATTATTAACATCTTAATAATTATATCATTCTCTCCTTTTAGAATACCAACTTTATAGGTATTTCTAAACATTCTTGCATTATAACTTTAATACATTCAAATGCATTGGATATAAAATACTAATAGTAATTTATGAAAGTGATAATAATAATAATATGTATATGTATATGTATATATTAATATCATAATGAACTTTCTCAACTATAATACGACTAGAGTATTTATATATTTGTATATAAATATTGTCCTTATTATAATGTATTCTTTGCATTACCCTCATCCTTTGCTCAACTCTTAAGTAAATTATAAAAGTGGAACCCCATTTTCCACCTATTATTCATTAATAATATAAACCTAACTTGGAATTAATATTTCACTAACCCAAGTAATATAGATATACATACCCACCTAAGTAAAATATTTATTAACCATTAATCAATTTATAAATCTTCCTTCGATGGAGACCAATTAGCTTTTAGAGCTAATTATAATGCATATAAAGTTTATCAAAGGTGATAGCATATATATATATGTATATATATTTATTTTGTTTATTTTTATAAGGCACTAATTACCCATCACTTAGTCCATAAGATGATAAAATAGTTTAGCTTACGCTAATAATTAAATAATGGGTTTGAGTAGCGAAAACCCTGATGTCGTGTGTCGGGATTAGATCGGTAGGAGTTTAATACTTTTACTTAAAATATTTTAGCATAGATTAACCTATTGCTAAACTTTAGGTCTTAGGAAACACTTACTACCCCTCGACAGTTATGAGTTACCTCGATAAGCCCTCTCTAAGTGTAACCGATAACCAAAAAAAAAGAAGTAACCTTCAGTGAACTTAAATGTTCACTAAAGTGCTTGTGGCATCATGACAACATTTGTCATCAAACCATCGCTTCCAATCCATTTCACCTCATCCCTCTCATAGGATTCGTACACGCAAAGGTAGGTTGCACTGTGACCTTACTCTCCTAAACTTGCATTCCAACTTACCAATTAGAATTATTAAACTACATTACTTACAATGTTTTCTGGTGGGGCCTTGGCCTTGAGATCCTCACCAGAAACAGTACAATACATTTTCACATTTACAAAAATAGCATGGGTGTCAAAGATGGATATTACATCCTCATCTTCTTAAGAATAACACCATCCTTGGTGTTCATGCTTTTCAACCATTTATCTTCCCTCCTTGGGTTCCTTTCTACGTAGATCATTTGTAATCTTTTGCTTGCCTTGTTATAAACTTTGAACTTTCATGATTTCCACAAGTTTCTCTTGCTCATAACCTGTACTTTCCACAAACAACACAAGTTTTTTTCTAGCATCTTATCATAAATACATGCATACATATGATTCTTCCAAAATCAATTAGAACATAAGTAATTATTTTTCCTTGCAACATCATGTGGTAGCCTTTTTACGACCACCCTTTTTAGAGTTCGATCTTCTTACTATGATCTTCTTTGTAGTTTCTTTCCCTTGCACATATGTTAGTCATACATTGTATACATATAAATAATGATCTAAGATAATAACTTCCAAAATATTGTCATGACACTTCTTTCTATGTACTTTTAGTCTTTCTCTTCTTGTTTTTTCTTGAAAACAATATTGTTAATGCTCATAACATAACATAAGACATGCATACTTCAACATAATTATGCAAAATTTTAAGTATAACAAGTTCAAAACATAAGTATGTGCATATACCTATGCATAACATATACCTATGCATAACATATGCATAATAGGATACACTTCCTCGTGCGTGATGTCACACTAAATAAGACTTTTTATTTTTCCCCAGAGCCTCCATCTTAATTCCAGCAATATAGTAGTCCATGTGCATCCTTTTTCCACTTAAGCCTTCTCGTTTGAGTCCCGGAAAATTCTTTTTCCCCTCGAGCGCTCTCACTTGAGTCCAGGAAATCATTTTACCCTCAAGCCTTTGTTGGTTGTCGAGCCAGATCTTCTAGTCTCATAGATGATATTGTCTTAGCCGTGCACCCCAGAGGACTGTACGCCCATTTTGCATTTTTAGGGGTTCGGGGGCAACGCCCTCGAGAAAAAATTTTGGGGTTGTTTTTGCCAGTTGTTTTGCGGGCCCATGGTTTTGGGTATCCCATGGTATTTTTCCAATTGTATTTTCCCTAAAAAAGAAAGACATTGTAATATGGCTAAGGTTGATGTATTAGGTTTTATGTATTATAAAGATCTCTAAGATCAGGAGAGAGACAATGAGACAGTGAAGAGGAAGTGCAGCGGTTGTGCTGCAGGTTGTATCCCTTCACCTTGCTGGACAGTAATAATAATAAGGACTGAAAAATTCAATGTGGACGTAGTCCATGTTGGGGTGAACCACGATATATCTGTGTCTCTCTTGTAATGTGTGTGTGATTATATTTGCATTTATGTTTATTGTTATTGCTTTGTGATCCTATTTTTCTAACAATTGGTATCGGAGCCAAAGGTCTATTTGGCAGATAAACCCGCACGAAGCTAGGGTTTCTGGTTTGAGTGGGAGCAATGGCGGAAGAAGGAAAGTTTAAGGTTGAGAAGTTTAATGGCCAAAACTTCCAGTTATGGAAGATGCAAATGGAGGACTATCTGTACCAGAAGGATCTATTCCTACCGTTGGGAGGAAGAGCAAAGCAGCCGGCGGCCATGAAGGATGAAGAATGGAAGGTTCTTGACAGAAAGGCTCTGGGAACAATACGGTTGAGCCTGGCTTCGTCGGTTGCTTTCAATATCTCAAAAGAAACGATAATGGAGGGTTTGATGAGCGCACTGGGTAAGCTATATGAAAAACCCTCGGCCTCCAACAAGGTATTTCTAATGAAGCGTTTATTTAATATGAAGATGTTTTAAGGTGGATCTGTTACTGATCATTTAAATGAATTTAATACGGTTACAAATCAGCTAAGTTCTGTAAGTGTGAACTTTGATGATGAGGTCAGGGCTCTTCTAATCTTGTGTTCATTGCCAGAAAGCTGGAATAGCTTGGTCATGGCTATAAGTAACTCTGTCTCTGGTTCAAACACCTTGAAATTTGATGACGTTATTGGTGTTATTCTTAGCGAGGAAATGTGAAGAAAAAGCACAGATGAGACATCAGGTAATGCGTTGAACATGGAGAGCAGGGGAAGACAAAAGGAGAGAGGAAAGAGCCAAGGTAATCATGGCAAGTCTAAAATGGGCAGATCCAAGTCCAGACTGGGAAAAATAGAGTGTTGGAACTGTGGAAAGAAAGGACATCTAAAGAAAGACTGCAAATCTCTAAAGAAGAAAGGAAATGCATAGAAGGAAACTACCCAGGAAGCAAATGTAGCAGGTGATGTGTTACAAGATGCTTTGATTCTTGCATTAGATAATACTAGTAATTATTGCGTAGTAGATTCAGGAGCTTCATGTCATGCTACACCCCATAGGAAATACTTTCATGAGTATGTTCCTGGCGATTTTGGACATGTTTTATTGGGTGATGATGAGCCATGTAAAATTGTTTGAATGGGTAAGGTATGGATAAAAGTTAAGAATGGAACTGACTGAATGTTGAAAGATGTTAGGCATATTCCTGCGATGAAAAGAAATATAATCTCAACAGGGAAGTTGGGAGATGGCGACTGTCTATCTACATTTGGAGAAAAGTGGTGGAAGATCACTAAAGGATCAATGGTGATAGCAAAAGGAGACAGGATACGTACGTTGTATTTATGTCCTCATAATACTGACCATTATATATCTTTAGCTTCCACAAGAACAGATACAACATTGTGGCATCATAGGCTTGGCCACATGAGTGAGAAGGGGATGCAGATTCTCCACTCAAGGAAGCTGCTGCGAGATTTGAAGCAGGTAAGTTTGGAATTCTGTGAAAACTGTGTTTATGGAAAACATAAGAGAGTTAGATTTCTCAGGGTTGGGAAACAAAAGAAGAATGAAAAGTTAGAGCTAGTGCATATAGATGTATGGGGACCGGATCAGGTACAATCTCTTGGTGGCTCTCATTATTATGTTACATTTATTGATGATGCAACTAGGAAAACTTGGGTTTATTGCATTAGACATAAATCTGATGCGTTTGCTACTTTTAAGAAGTGGAAAGTTTTGGCTGAGAATGAGATAGGGAAAAGGTTGAAGTGTCTCAGATCTGATAATGGGGGTGAGTACTGCGGCAAGGAGTTTGATAGTTATTATCCATACCATGGGATTCATAGAGAAAAGACAGTTCCAAGAACACTACAAGAAAATGGTGTGTCAAAAACGATGAACAGAACGATCAAGGAGTGTGCAAGGTGTATGAGACTACATGCAGGGTTGCCCTTACAGTTTTGGGCGGATGCTGTAAATACTGCTATTTATTTAATAAACAGAGGACCTTCAAGTGATTTAGATGGTGGTATTCCAGAGGAGGCATGGACAGATAAAAAGGTAAACTACTCATTTCTGAGAATGTTTGGCTGTGAAGCATTTGTCCATATTAATAAAGAAAATAGAACAAATCTTGAAGCTAAATCCAAGAAATGTACCTTTATTGGATACGGGGTTGATGAATTTGGTTATCGCTTATGGGATTATGAAAATAAAAAAATCATCAGGAGTAGAGATGTGATATTCAATGAAAATGTCATGTATAAAGATCAGTTGCAGGGAAAGAAACAGGAAAAGGAAACTATAGAGTACACAGTACTTGATGAAATTCAAGAAAATGAAGTTCCAAAGGTGCCAGAAATCAAGAAAAACAGCAAGTACCTAAAACTCCTGCAACTACAAGAAGATCTACCAGGTTAAGTAAACCCCCTGAACGATACTCTCCTTTAATGCATTATTTGTTGATGACTGATGCTGGTGAACCAGAATGTTATGAAGAAGCAATGCAGGTCAAAACTAGAAAGAAGTGGGAGCAAGGCATGAATGAGGAGATGGACTCATTGGTAGGAAACCAGACTTGGGATCTGGTTCAGTTGCTTGCTTGTGAAAGAGCATTGCAGAACAAATGGATTTACAGGTTGAAGGAAGAAGAAGGAGTTAGGAAGATGTACAAGGCCAAACTTGTTGTAAAAGGGTTTCCACAGAAGCAAGGTATTGATTTTGATGAAATATTTTCTCATGTCGTTAAGATGACTTCAATTAGGACTATATTAAGTCTAGTGGTGGTAGAAGATTTGCATCTTGAACAGTTAGATGTAAAAACAACCTTTCTCCATGGGGATTTGGAGGAAGAGATATATATGTAGCAGCCACAAGGGCATGAGGTCAAAGGTAAGGAGACCTTGGTATGCAAGTTGAAAAAGAGTTTGTATGGCTTGAAGCAAGCTCCAAGGCAGTGGTATTTAAAATTTAACAGATTTATGACAGAACAAGGTTATAGTAGATGTCATTCTGACCACTGTGTTTATTTCAAGAAGCTAGACAATGAAATATATATTATCTTGGTATTGTATGTGGATGACATGCTTGTTATAGGGTCTAACATGCAGGATATAAATGTACTCAAAAGAAAGCTAGCTAATTCATTTGAGATAAAGGATTTGGGTGTTGCAATGCAAATCCTTGGTATGAGAATAACAAGAGACAGGAAAAATCGCAAATTGACATTGTCTCAGGGTGAGTACATACAAAAGGTGTTGGAGAGGTTCAGAATGCAGAATGCAAAACCAGTTAGTACACCTTTGGCCAGCCATTTTAGTCTAACTAAGGAAATGTGTCCCAAGACATAGGAAGAGATAGATTACATGTCCAAGATTCCCTATCAATCAGTAGTTGGCAGCTTGATGTATGCCATGGTGTGCACAAGACTAGATATTGCACATGCAGTGGGAGTTGTGAGCAGATATATGAACAATCTAGGTAAAAAACATTGGAGGGAAGTACAGTGGATTCTCAGGTATTTGAGAGGTACCACCACTCAGGCATTATGTTTTGGAGGTTTAGACACTGTTCTATAGGGATATGTTGATGCAGATATGGAAGGTGATAAGGATAGCAGGAGGACCACCACAGAGTATGTGTTTACTGTAGGAGGAATAGTAGTAAGCTGGATTTCAAAACTCCAGAAGGTTGTTTCACTTTCAACAACGGAAGCAGAGTATGTTGCTATTACAGAAGCTAGTAAAGAGATGATTTGGTTGCAGAGATTTATGGAGGAAGTGGGTAAGAAGCAGAAGTAAAATAGGTTGTATAGTGACAGCCAGAGTGCCATTCATCTTGTAAGGAACTCAACATTCCATTCCAGGACTAAACATATACAGCTCAAGTACCATTTCATATGCTCTATTCTAGAAGATGAATTGTTGAAGCTGGAAAAGATACATACTAGCCATAATCATGTAGACATGTTCAAAAAGGTAGTGACCAGAGAGAAACTGAGTTCTTGGTCGGTTTTAGTTGGTCTTCTAGCATGAAGGTGAAGAGGAGAAATTTGCCAAGTCCAAGTCCAGCAAGTGCAGCAGCAGTGGATTTGCTGTGATCAGTCTCCAAGTGGGAGATTGTTGGTTATGGAGCGAGATCTTCCAGTCTCATAGATGATATTGTTTTACCGGGCCCATGGTTTTGGGTATCCCATGGTATTTTTTCCATTGTATTTTCCCTATAAAAGAAAGACACTGTAATATGGCTAGGGTTGATGTATTAGGTTTTATGCATTGTAAAGATCTCTAAGATCGGGAGAGAGACTGTGAGACAATGAAGAGGAAGTGTAGTGGCTGTGCTTCAAGTTGTATCCCTTCGCCTTGCTGGACAATAATAATAATAAGGACTGGTAAATTCAATGTGGACGTATCCCAAGTTGGGGTGAACCATGATATATCTATGTCTCTCTTGTAATGTGTGTGTTATTATATTTTCATTTCTCTTTATTGTTATTAATTTGCAATCCTGTTTTTCTAACAGCCTTCTCGCTTAAGTCCAGGAAAACTTATGATTATAGCAGACAACCCCAACACTCCCTTAGAATCCCTAAGTTTCCTGGAGTGGCCAGGGGACTTTTAAGTCTCTGAATCCTGAAATCAACCTTTACACAGCCTCATAGGGTATTGCAGTGCTCCTGCAATCTGGTAGTACTCCTACCCAAACACATCTCGTGTTTCACTGCTTCACAAGGCATTGCATGCAAATGCTAGTGCTCCTACCATAACACTTCTCATGTCTAATTCCCCTTCAATAAATTGGTAGTACTCCTACCAAAACACTTCTCGTGTTCAATTCCTCCATCAATATATTGGTAGTACTCCTACCAAAGCACTTCTCGTGTTCAATTCATATTCGGCTGTGGTGATTCAAATCTGTGCTCCAAACTTAACCTTCTCTTCTTCGTTCCTTTTCTTTGTTTAGGTTTTTATTTAAGTTAGCTTGATTTTATGTTAGCTTTATTTAATTTGCATGGCACCTCTACTTATCTTATTATAGCGAGGGTTTTTATTATGTGTAGATTTTATCTTTTAATTTCTCTTGATGCTCTCAAGATTTTCACTTCTCTTGTCACATTGCCTCATGTGCCTGCAACAATGTCCCATAACATTGTAATGGTGAATTCTTGGTTCATACGGTGGCTCTAATGCCACTATCATGGCCCGCAGTGCTTTTGGGCGAAATCCTTTTGGTTTTAGCAATCCTCTCGCCATTGATTAGCTTGGCTCTGGAATGCCAAGCCCTTACTTCATCCGATCAATTCCTCGCACACATAAACCAAATAGGTATATTAGCTATATCCTCATGGAGTTCAAGTGTCAATCACAAAAGCAAAATAATATTTTCGTATAACACTTACATAATCATAATTCTTTTGTCTCTAAATTATGTCAGTCACCACAACATGCCATATAATTTGATAAATAATAGGTTCACCTATTTACTTATCTTACTCATTCTCTGAGTATGTCTCTTCATGAGCCCCTGATTTTTATTCAAAATCTTATAGTGTGCTTACCATACTTTATGCATCAAGCCCTTGTCTTCCAACAAGTCCCACCAGTATTTACAATCTTACGGCCATAAGCTGCAATGTTAGCACATTGATCGTTCTCTTTTCATTAATTTTGGTTTCTTATGAGGTGATAAGTTTACAACCTCGCCAATAATTTAAATGGTGATTCTATCACCATTCCATTGTTTTCATCTTGCATCTTTATAGATTTACAAGACTATTGTATAACAATTAATGCATATAAACATATCTCTATATATATATCAAAGAAATTCTAGATAACATTTTCATTCCTTCCTGAATGCATCAAGGGTTAAATCATAATCCAAATTCCATGTCTACATAGTACATAATACCAAAACAAAACCAAAGCATCACCATGTGCTTAAAGTTTAGTCCACAATTCTATTGGTCGAGGTGATAACATACCTCACCATAGAATTCCACATTTTCATTTATTATACGAGGAAGATGGATCAAAACATTTCTCTTCATTTTGACACAAATAGCCAACTTATTAGTCATCCAAGATAAGCACATCCTTAAAAAACTTTTCCCTACATATGATAAATATGCAAAAAGGGATTCACACTCTACTATCTTGTCTAAATACATAATAACCAAAACAATTTACTACTTTAGGATAGCACAGCTTTATCATGCATTTCATAAATTGATTGTATCTCTATCCTTTATCCAAGAGACCATACAACCCTATTAGGAGGATGTTACTCCTTGAGTATGATACAAAAGTATAGATTACTAGTATAACAAAAGAATGGAACATGGTAGTGTTTCCTCGATTTATATTTTCATACCTCATGCTTAGCCCAATCAATCCCAAGTGCTGAAACTTTAGCTCTCATACCACTTTGTGACATGCCCATATTACCACTTTGTCTCTTGACATCAACAATCAGGGTATTAGTCATTTTATACACAAGGTCATATATGTACTCAAGTCACCAATAGTAATGCATAGAACACTTATTCAATTATTACCTTTACCTCATTCCATAACACTTACACATTTCGCATAAACATCACCATTAATTCAGTCCTACAAATTAGTACATAATAACACCAATGGGAATACCCCGAACATTCCTCAATATTATTAAACCATCAAAACCTCCACAAGTAAGCCATCATTTTACATGTAAACTTAAGCAATGGATAATTAACATTTTGCTTTGAATCTCACTTACCATTTTAAACCACAATTCTCATGTAAATTAAAACACATCAATTACACATAAAAAGGAGACCTGTATATGTGGTTCACCCAACTCTTTCTATCTCGGAAGCATTTACATAGAATCTCTCACAGATAATCACCATTGATCTTACCCTATCCATACTAGCATAGATTCATATTCCCCAATTATTACATAAGTAAAAAGAGACACCGTCCCTTCCCCAAGGGTTTGGAGACACCAACATGAACACCTTATGATATAAATACTAAACACATGTAGAAGGCTTTCCCTACCCAGACTAGCCTATATTTATTTACACCAATGATTGCATTTTTTGTGCAAGGGGTTTACCATACCCCAACCTGCATCTACATACTCCAATGATAAACTTCTATCACAATGGTTATAAGATCCAGTATTGAGCATGTAATACATAACATCTAACATTATATATATGTGTAATATATGAACCCTTACGCATGTAGGGATCTTCCTCCCAAGCATGCGCTCTACACATTAGCACCAAGGCATCCAACATGCAACACATACTACATATATAAATCAGAAAAAAGGTGTTGGGACTAATTTCCCCAACGCTGCGCAGCATATAACCAAGTTGAAACTTATATACATATTATAAGAATACTATACAAAATAGAGGAAGGATGCATAGGTCGACTTAAGAGATATGGCCATTCCTTTTAACCAAATAATTACATATCATTTTCCTAGGACACTATATAATGTACTACTCTTCACCAGTTTGAATGCACATCATACAAATCCTGAATTAACACATAATACTACTAAATACTTGCATGGGTCAATGTATGAATCCCTTTTTTTCTGTCAAAGATAGAGAACATTTCCTACACTTGTAGCGTGAGATTTAATAGTCCAGAAAATCCACTAGGTTTTAATCTTACAATATATATACATAAACCATAGGCTCGATTACACTCAGGTTCTCCTACTTAAACTAGCAGATAAGTATAGGTTGGATCCTTCAAGGGAATCGCCCAGATTTCTTTTTGCCAACAAGAAACGAACTGTATTTAATAAGGATCAAGATCCGCACCACAAAGGTGAAATTTAAAGTTAACCAGCAAATGCGAAACACTACTACTGGGTGATTCTATTACAACGAATACCCTCCCATATACTTCGGTAAACAAAATGAGCATAACGTCATCTAAAGGGTGCTCCTCTTAAGGAGATGTACTACCCCAAATTCACACAGAGCAAAAGTGTGCAGTGATCGCATCTCTTCATCATATAATGTGCACGGTAACCCTAGGAACAGTGGTGCACAACGATTTTCCTTATGTCCAAGGATTGGCAATCTGGAGATATATCAACGCACAAATGATGAGGCGCAGAGATCTTATTTCTCTGTCAGGGTAATACCATGTGTCAGAGTTTCAAATTCTGATCTGTAAAAATATATACATAGGTGATATAATAAGAACTAAAGAGTGCGCAGCAAACAATATGACATACAGCTTAACACATTTGAAATCTATGGAAAACTATTGTACAGGGAGCAATCTACCCGAGGCGCAATTATCCAAAGGACACGGAGCAATCTCCCCCATATCTGTGCCGCCACCCAGATGACATTCAGCCTTACAAAAAGAATAGGGATCAGCCCCCTTTCTGCCCATTCCTCCCCTACAAGGCATTTAGCATTTCCACCAAAATAATAAAAGAAAGGAATGAAAATGCACCACCAGAATGCAGTTTGAAGTATATCAGAGATAAAAAAAAACAAGAAATAAACAACCCCACTCATGCGCAGTAACACCAAAAAAACAATCTCCGCGTTTGCATCTACAGAAGCAAATAAAGAGGCCACCAAAAAAAAATGAAAAGGAGGAACGAAAATACAGCACATATATAAAATACAGTAACCAGACAATTATAAAGGGCTCTCTCTCCCCCTCTCTGCGAACTAACCAAAGGAGACCTGACACAATTAAAACATGCAGTAGAACCAAATCCTCCAGTCTATCCCCTCGACTGTCCAAAAGACCAAGCTAAACTCTAGATAGTTTGCACCAAGGATCTGGCGATTTTTTTGGCAAAAATCTGGTTGAAATGACAGTTTTGGGTTGCTAGAATTGCATAATCTGGGTGTTCCAAGGATAATCGAGGTACCCGAAGTCTCTGAATCCATTCCTGCAACCAAAATTGCAATTCAAACAACTCAAATCGCAGTTTCAGCAATTTCCCCAACACCAAATTCTGGTGAATACAAACTATCTAGAATTTAGCCCATTCCCCGCCCAAAACAAAATACCCAAAACAAAAACCTCCCTCGTGCATGAAGGCCCCTCCCTTTTCTAGAAAAGACAAAAGGTAGGTTTAAAAAAAAACCGTCCCCCAATAAAATGACAAGTGGCGGTTTAAAAGCATCTTGGCGCTCCCTCCTTAGGGCCAACCCACAGCACTCTCTTCCATTTTAAACGAGAAAAACTCACATCGCCCACTCCCTTCGAAGCAATGAGTGCGCCCTCCAAGTAGTATATGGTTTACAAACACATTTAATAAATTAAAGAATAACGAACTTCTTCTTAGAAACGGCATTCACTCATAAGTGGAACCCCCTTATCCATTTAATTTATATAGGATTGAAAATAAACACTATCCAAAGTAATATATAAATATCTATACGTATCCAAACACTAATAAAATGATTTATCATTCATTATTCAACTTAACGTGATTGTGTGAACACCTTTATATACTTATACTTATACATAAAGATATACCCCATAACACTTTAACTAGAACATTAATGTTTTATGTACACACCACTATGTCTCTCTCTCTATATATACTATATTAAAGATATGGTTACCTCAAACCATTAAATATATATATATACTATATTAAAGATATGGTTACCTCAAACCATTAAAGCCTTTCCCCAATGTTTAAGGCCAATAATTATTAATATCTTAATAATTCTATGCTTCTTTCCACAAACCATATGTATCTCTATATATACTATATTAAAGATATGGTTACCTCAAACCATTAAAGCCTTTCCCAAATGTTTAAAGTTTAATACATTCAAATTCATTGGATATAAAATACTAATAGTAATTTATGAAAATAATAATATATATATATATATTAATATCATAATAAACTTTCTCCAATATAATAGGACTAGAGTATTTATATATCTCTATATAAATATTATCCTTATTATAATGCATTCTTTGCATTATCCTCATCCTTTACTCAACTCTTAAGTAAATTATAAAAGTGGAACCCCCTTTTCCACCTATTCTTCATTAATAATATAAGCCTAACTTGGAATTCATATTTCACTAACCCAAGTAATATAGATATACATACCCACCTAAGTAAAATATTTATTAACTATTAATCAGTTATTAAATCTTCCTTAGATGGAGACCAATTAGCTTTTAGAGCTAATTATAATGCATATAAAGTTTATCAAAGGTGATAGCATAAATATAAATGTATAGATATGTATTTCGTTTATCTTTATAAGGCACTAATTACTCATCACTTAGTCCATAAGATGATAAAATAGTTTAGCTTACGCTAATAATTAGATAATGGGTTTGAGTAATGGAAACCCTAGTGTTGTCTGTCGGGATTAGATTGGTACGAGTTTAATACTTTTACTTAAAATATTTTATCATAGATTAATGTAGTGCTAAAATTTAGGTCTTAGGAAACACTTACTACCCCTCGACAGTTATGAGTTGCATCGACAAGCCCTCTTTAAGACTAACCAATAACCAAAAAAAAAGAAGTAACCTTCGGTGAACTTAAATGTTCACTAAAGTGCTTGTGGCATCATGACAACATTTGTCATCAAACCATCGTTTCCAATCCATTTCACCTCATCCCCCTCCTAGGATTCGTACACGCAAAGGTAGGTTGCATTGTGACCTTACTCTCCTAAACTTGCATTCCAACTTACCAATTAGAATTATTAAACTACATTACTTACAATGTTTTCTGGTGGGGCCTTGGCCTTGAGCTCCTCACCAGAAATAGTACAATACATTTTCACATTTACAAAAATAGCATGAGTGTCAAAGAGGGATATTACAGTAGTTCTTCAAGATACATACTATGTGTACTCTACTATACTATGTTATCTTAAATATTCTTTACATAGCATTTTGTATTAGAGCATATGATACATGGCTTGGATACTTCAAAACAACTCATCTCGTTGTCTTTGTAATAATTTTTTTTATGATAGTTTTTAATATAGCTAAATGTTTAGTAAAATGAAAATAAATCACATAGTGATTTTGTTTAAAATTGCATATTCTAGTTCACTCTAATTTAAATATACATCATGTGGAATATAGGGCTTTTGACTAGTCAAAACAAAGTCTCAAACAGGTGTTCTAGGAAAAACTATTATTTACAAATACTTAGAGATCTAAATAAATTATAACCTATTTCATTGGATAATAGATGGGCCGTAGAATTTCAAAAGTTAATCCAAAAAATTAAACATGTGAAAGTCTGTACAAGTTCACTCTCTTAAAAGGGCCAAATTAAACAAGTTGTTGAATTGTTGCCATAAATTTCTCTAGGTTTATCATAATTTACTCAAACCTATGGCCTAGTATAGGATACATATAATTATACTACAAAAAATAAATTCATCTTATAAGGGGGGGATTTCAGGTGGAAGGTCAAATAGCAAGATAGTCTCCAAATAAAGGTTTTAAAATGTATGCTAACTTAGATTTAACATAACCTTAGATTGGGATGTCCAATTTAGATGATTCAAAAGCTTATGGAAAGGGAAAACACATGAGAATTTAACGGAAATAAATTAATAGTTTTTTTTATCATTATTTTTAAAATAGTGAGATTGTACTAAACCTAAATTAAGAATCAATGGAAAGACATATCTTTAAAGGAGTGGAAAATGGAGTTGCTCATAAGTAATGGTTAAGGATTGTGAATAAAAAAGTTGAAAAAAATTATGTAGAAAGTATTTATTTTGTTGTTGAATCTCTTAAGTGGTGGAGTATTCATGGTATAAATACTCAAGCATGTGACACATGGTAAATATTTGAAGAACTCTTCTCAAAAAGATGGATGAAGGAGTCAAAAATGGAAGAGGAAAATAAAAATCAAGAAGAATTGAAAGAAGAAAAAGATTAACTCTAGAATAAATGTGATGAGTTGTCCAATATATGATACCTCAATCACACACTCATTAAGGAGTTTCATAAATTGAACCTTGAAAGTAATAGGAAAGGAAAGTGGGAAAATGATGAGTAAATGGAAAAATTCAAAAAGAAGGATAAAGAAATATGTATATTACTAAACCATACTAAAAATGTAATGGATGACTTCAAGATATTTAAAGAACAAAGGAAGCATGGTCAAAATGAAAACAAAAACAAGGATCTTGGATGAAGGACTAATCTCGAAGAGGAAATTATCTGCAAGAAGCTTTAAGAAGCCTTAAACAATGAGGATGTAAAATAGGAAATGAAATCTAGAATCGAATAATGATATAAGAATTTTATGGATGGCATCACATTGCAGCTACACAATAAGAATGAATACAAGATCAAAGAAGGTCACCCTAAAATGAAACAATAGAAGAAGTTGAGCACCAGCTTGAGGATGTACATGTCTAATATGATGGTATTATATCAATGACTAGAGTAATCAAATACCAAGCATAAAGAATAGAGGATGTCATTGTATTTGAAAATAATATTTATTATAGGAATGTCAAAAATAAAGGGAAACCATCAAAGGTGAAACCAAATCGATACCCTCATTACCAAGAAAATTTGAACAAAAAATATTCTACATCGACAGTACTAGAAGATGGAATAACCAACAATATTCATGGAGTAGTGCATCACAAAATCATTATTTGACAATATATATCATTAGAGAGAATTAACTTCAACAAATCAAATAAGTCACAATAAATACAAATGGAATGAGAGGGAAGAAAATTATGCAACAATTACCTGTCGAGGATTGAGATCAAGAATAATGAAATTTGGATGGTTGGATCATCATTAAGGGAAACAATAAAGTAGGAACATAATGAAATCCAATTACTTGGTTTCAAATTTTTTTAAGGGTGTCATGCCATGAACCAAGGGGGGCACATATGGGGTTAAATGTATATGATATGACCCCAAGGGGGTCATATATGGGATTAAATGTATTTGTAATTAAGTAAATTTAGTTGTAAAAGTTATTAGTTTAAGAACGGGCCTACATCTACAATCAGTGAATAGGTATATAGAGAGGTCATCTAGTCATTGTTAATGAGAATGAGGAATTGGATATAGGAATGTACGAAGGTATTTGTAGGAGGTCCTCTTATTCTTTAAGAAGTTATTGGATAACTCATGTACTTATTCATTTTGGATTTTTCTTTCACATTAAAATTTGTTGTACTTACATAACATTCTCATGAGCTCCATAGTGAAACAGGGCATTGGACAATTCCTAAAATGCAATGGGTAAAAATAATTTTCCATCTTTGTGACACTAAGATGGTTCAAGATGAAAATGTATTTCCCTTAGGATATCTGTTGTACACCCAAATTGGGTTGCAATTTCAAAATATATATTACAATAACGACCTTCCTATCCTTCCTCAGATCCAAGGGTGAATACTAGGAGAGTGCATGAGGTGATTGCGTCATGCATAGAAGTAGAGATAAGATGTGGGGAAAGACAAGCGTAAATATGTGACAACTACATGATTGTATCTACCATGGGAAAGATAGTTATGAAGCAAGGTGAGAACAAGGTGGGTGACATGACCTTTGTCTGAACAATTAATGGGGAGTTAAATCGAGGGAGGATGAAGGCTTGGAAGATGAGTACAAAAGTTCATTCTAAGGATATGGCAAGCCGTCTGATGATCTAGTCAATCTAGTTAGTTTTCATTTCCATTTATGGTGATTTGGAAAGGAGTTCGTTACCATTTGGAAGATGCTTTGCATGATGAGGTGCATGTTTGCAAAGGTGATGGAAAGTAGCAATAGTCGGAAGAAGATACTTATGTCACAACTATTCCTATAAGAGGTGGAAAGGATATCATGGAGTCAAGTGGGCCTTTTGCGAGAGCGATTGGTTTGGGAAAACATAGGGCTAATAGAGAAAAAATTCGCACTGTGTAGGCAGTGTGGATTTTTCAATTCACCATCCCTCGAGTAGTGTAGGAAGAAATTTGTTGACTCAAACCCAGTCGACAGGGGTTCCACTCACTATCGACACCCAAACCACTGCGATCTCCCTGAGCACTGGCCCAGATAGGTTTTACCCCATCCAACAACACCTACAGAGCAAATGAGGTCTCACCCGAGATGTTCAAGGGAGAGTTGATGGAACCATGTTTCTGCCGAATGAAGGAGGATGTTCGCGGCTCATTTACTTGACTTATTGCAGCATTTCAGGAATAGATTTATGTATTTAACCCAAACATCATTTGTATTGATAGCATCTTTCAACATTCATCATCGGAACAAATATAACAGTACAACATTAATTGCAGCAAGAAAGCATAGCATCATTCATATATTGCAACATGCATTACCACAGATGAACAAAAGACATACAGGGATTCCGCAAAATGGCTTTGTCATATCATATTAACTCTGCAAAAACCCAGATACAATATCTCCGTAAAATACATATCTTGAAGATATTTCTCTATCTCAGATACACAATCAAAAGGAGCATCAATCCCAGATGATTTACACTTACACTTCTATGACTATTTATAGGCTTTCGCCTTTACATTGCTTGTCCACTTACTAACAACTTCCTAACCGACACTTCAAGCAATGACCCTAAATCTAGCTATCATGGTCCAACTAACCCAAAAACCCGCATATTGCGGTACAATTGACCCAAAAATGCAAAAAATAACATCATTTGTTCTTGATTTTTTGCCTTTTGTGGTATCGCAGTACTCGCGGTGCTGCAATGCTTACCCATCTAACCGCCTGCCAACAGGCGCCCAACACAATCTTGTGGTCCTCCCTCAAGCCACGTCAGGAGGATATGGTGTACTCTGTGGTCTTGACCCTGAAATCCTCGTATTGTTGCTCGACTGTCATCACCTACTCCTTTACTGCCATAGCCATCGCCTCACTGTCGATCACATCCTGGGTCGATGGATGCGTAGTTAGCTTAGCCGCAACTTGTTGGCGACCTTCCTGTACAGCCTGGAGGACTTCACCAAATTTTGTCATGAACTGACCGCCAACTTCCTAGAATTCCTCCAGCTGCATGACACGCTTCTTCTTATGCTCATTGGCCTTGGTGACACGTTGCTGCAAATATTTTAAATCCACAGGCTTAGCGACCTGCTCCATTGGTGGCATTGTGTGCATCGCCATCTTTAGTGTCGCCAACTGCCCCTCCGCTTCGTGCCGAAACGTGGTCAATTTTTCAATCTGCTTGTCTTAAACAATTTGGCCCCAAAACTGCATGGTGTCGGTTGTGAGTTACGTCGCTGCCATTTCTAGCTCCCCCATTTATGCTACTACCTCCTCAATAGCATGCTTGCATTCAACCCCTTGCACTTGGGGTGTGCCAAGGTCGACCAGTGTTGTTAACTCCTTATTGTCATGCTGCAGCTTGGTAATGACAACCCCAAGTTGTTGCACATGTTGAATCATGTCCAACTCTGCGGTGGGCTCTAACACATGATGGAAAGCCTCAGCTATAGCCATCTCGACCCACACACTTTGATCCCACAAGGTTTCCTTCTCCACAATGAGGTGATCCTGTTCTTTCTTCAGTTCTTTGGTCACTCGAGCCTTCTCGGGTTGTTCCTTTTTGATGTCCTCTTCCAACTCATCCACATCCTGTCGCACTGTAGGATCCCTCCGTGTTAACTCTGTGACAAATTCCTTCGCAACTTCCTTGCTCTCCTGCAAGCGCAGATACTTACCGTTTATCTTGCACATATTGTTGGCCATCTCCCAGTTGGCCACCACCTGCATATTTGTCAACGCCTTCACAGGTAGAGAATTGACATTGATGGTCACTTTCTCTAATGGATGCAGCAAGGCCTTCAAAGCCTCATCATCAGTCAGAATCGTAGTCGGGGGAATATCAACATTCGTGACCCGCGTCTCAGTGCTACTTGTGCCAACTGGATGCGCCGACACTTCTTCTGGTGCCTTCCTTGAAACCATATCGCACAAGGAGTCCAAACGAGTAGTGAGCGCATAGAAACCTTCATCCATCTTCACTGTCATTATTTTCTCCATTATAGTGGATGTGTTAGTGATTGCTAGTAGTAGTCGGCCCAACTGCGCCTCCGACGATAAGGGCATCCCACTGATTGTCCCAAGGTCTTGGTGCCCTTTTTTCCTTCCTTCTTCAAGCTGACGCTCCTCAGCCAAGGAGGTATGCGATGATTCCTCATCCGACATCTGATGTGGTTCTTCCATGTCTAGCACATCAGATGGTATCCCCATAGACTCCTCCTCCTGAATAACTGTTACACTCCATTTGACCGGCCAGTCGTCGATGATCGGATCCAATCCTTCGTCTATTATCTTATAGGGGGTCTGCAACCACTTTCTATCCAGATCATGGCACGTTTGCACGTAGATGTTGTGTGGACCGATCGTGAACCAGGAAATGCCCTTATACTTCTCAACATTGGCCTGAGTCAACCACAGAATCCGCTCAGCGGCCGCCTGCAGTGCCTCCCAATACAACCAGAACTGTGTAGCACAATCATTGAGTCACTCTGGTTCCTGCGTCATGCATAGAAGTAGAGATAACATGCGGGGAAATACAAGTGTAAATACGTGACAAGTACATGATTGTATCTACCATGGGCAAGGTAGTTATGAAGCAAGGTGGGAGCAAGGTGGGTGAGATGATCTTTGTCTGAACAATTAATGGGGAGTTAGATCGAGGGAGGATGAAGGCTTGGGAGATGAGTACAGAAGTTCATTCCAAGGATATGCCAATCCATCCGACAATCTAGTCAATCTAGTTAGTTTTCATTTCCATTTATGGTGATTTGGACAGGGGTTTGTTATCTTTTGGCAGATGCTTTGCATGATGAGGTGCATGTTTGCAAAGGTGATGGAAAGTAGCAACAGTTAGAAGAAGATACTTATGTCACAACTATTCATATAAGAGGTGGAAAGGATATCATGGAGTCAAGTGGGCCTTTTGCGAGAGTGATTGGTTTGGGAAAGCATAGGTCTAATAGAGAAAAACTTCGCACCGTGTAGGTAGTGTGGATTTTTCAATTCACCATCCCTCGAGTACTGCAGGAAGAAATTGGAAAATAAGAGAAGGATCTCTAGGTCGAACTAGAGGGAACCAATCCAATGGAGGATTTTGATGCTTTGGAACCATGGATCACTAAACAAGGAAATTCATGTGAGCGCTAGTCTTGGTATGATAGGATTGTGTCCCTATTCTTGTAATTAATGGCATGCTTGGGTGAATTGTTCTAGAAAAGGAAGATAAGCGCAAAGGAGATGAAATTCATGTGCAATGCAGGAAAGAGAACCATGCAAACTCACGATTAATACACAAGAAGCTTGATGTTATTTTGTTCCACCAATGTTTCGTTCATGTCCAGAGAAATAGGAGGGAGTAATATGGAAGGACCCATCATGTAGCACGGGTGGTCACAGCCATCCGAGCCATCAAAGCAGAGCGGAAGAAACCATGTTCCTTAGTTCCTCTTGAAAGTCTTGTTTTTTATATGAGTTTAGGGTGCCTTCAGTGGGTCATTTTTCATAATAGTCTCCTATAGATTTGGTTAGAATCATGGTTAGTGAGTCGTTAATACAGCTTTGTGGAAATAACCTAAGTTGGGGAAGTTGTGATGATCTCAGTTCGGATAAGTAGTTAGATGTGTAGTAAGGAATCAAGGACAGATATCAATTGTAAAAGAAACAAATGCTTTATTTTCCCTATGGGGATGGGAAAATTTTGGACATGTCCACAACCTTTCATATAGTATGAAAGTCAATGAGAATTAGATAGCTAGTAGTTCAGTTTGAATTGATGGATAGTAGATGTAACCTTTACGTGTATTATTAATATATAATTTCTTACTTACAAAAAAAAATGACCTTCCTAGCCTTTTAATTCATCAAAACTATGGTAATATGGGAATGCTTATCATAAAGTTTTTTGAACATGAAAATAACATTATAAATTAAAACTAGTGATTCCTTACCTTTTTTAAGTTTTGATATACCAAACTTGGTTTCAGTAGATATTAATAACCATCATCATCATCATCTTTAATTAATTTAATGTATTTTGTGTAATAATTAATATTCATAATCCCAAAAGGATTGGAACTATTGGTGAGGATGAAGAGCTTTACGGCAATGGATAAGGTTTAATTCCACCCATATCATCTAACATATCTAACCCAAAAATGATTTCCAATGTTTTAATTTGTAAAATTTTTGATAGAGTGGAGGCTCAATATAAAATTATTAAATTAGTATAATATGTTTTAATGGTTTAAAATACCTTCTTAGTCTTAGGAGAGGACTAGGGAGATAGTAAAAATCATCAGTATTAGTGATTGATTGGATAATGGAATTTTAATTCCATAAGTTGTGTTTTCTTTCCTTGATCCTACAAATACTTTTTTAATTTTATTTATAATTTAGAAAATAAAGGAAACAAGGTGTACTACCATGTTGGAAAGTTTGATTTCCAAAATATTGTTAGTGACCAGTGATGAAAGTAGCTTAAACCAATCAACAAAGAAGTAGCCTAAACCAATGAGGAGATATTTAAAGGAAGATAATCATAAACCATAACAATCTTAAACTAATTTGATACTACAAGATAGATAATGCAAAATCCAACATATTAGAGTTGGCAATTAGAGGAAGCATTCACCCTTTAAAAAAGTAGATGGAACTTGATAGAATTACGTTAAACTCTTTCGCATTTTTCCATGAATATTGAACTTCATTATTTCCATATCTCAAATTCACACTGAATTCAGGATGAGCAACATTTATTTTAAATTTTCCCTACGTCCCTTAATAATATAAGACTATTTTTTCGGAATTTCACAGCTTAACTACTTTTCAAACATAAAATGAAATTCTACGTTTTTTAAATGTCTTTATCATATTTTTTCAAGCAGAGAAAAAAAAAAAAAAAAAAAAAATTAACTTGTTATTCATTGCAAATAAAAGTTACATCTTTCAAAATACTTGTAGTCTGAGCGACATACAAAATAACTACTCCCAACCAACAAGGCCATATAGACACCATCTAAGATATCGAAAAGAGTATTGCATACAATAAATTCAACAGGAAGACTCTATAACTCTAGATATATCTGCATATTTATCAAAAGAATAAAGTATAAACTGATCAACATACTAAAAAAAATACATCTGGAGAAAAGAAAAAGACCCTTTGTCAATGGATATGCCATCAACAAAATCCTCATATAAGAGGCTTCCATAAAAAATGCCCACAACATCTTTTGAAATCTTATCATCCTCACCATTAAATTATCTGTATATGTGAGTGAGGGATAAAAAGGAAAAAGATTGTCTCAAGTCCAAAATCCAGTTTTTCCATGGGGACAAGTGAAGAGATGCCAAATCATGAATACCATTTTCCTAGCCAATTATGACTTTTGAATCACTTGCAATTTGTAAGCTTTGCAATCCATGCATGTTTCCATACCAAAGGATACCCCAACAAGTCGTCAACTTTGCTTTGTTGTTTGATCTAGGTCCAACTACAATTTTTTTCTTGCACTGATAACCATTTTTTATATGTAAGGAAATGCCACCACCCACCAACCATTTTTGTAAGCACCATCAAAGTATCATATCGAAATATTTGCATAAAAAATAGGGCTAATGACAATCTTACTCTTTGGAATAGCAATAGGATTACAATACACAGAGAGGTGATTCATGGCTTGACTGTAAACCTACGAAAAATGAGTGCTAATAAATTTGAAAATCATCCTATTCCTGCTTTTCCAAATTTCCCACATTATAAATATATGGATCTCCTTATACCATGCATTTATCTTTAGCTAATTTTGGAAGCTCTCATGCTGACTGTTTGTTTTCCAAGAATGATTTAGACTTAAAGCTTGATTTCAAATCACTCAAACATTTGAACGATAAGAGCAGCTAACAAACAAATGGTTTATAGATTTTGTATCATATTTACAGAGTAAACACATGGTTTACATATTTTGTATTAGATTTACAGAGTAAACACATGCCACGCCCAATCAAACCTTTTTTTTTAAATTGTCCCACGTAAGCACACGATTTTCCAAACATAACCAAAGAAAACAGATGATTTTTACTGGAATCTTCCATTTCCATATCTTTGAGGGGAAGTAATATTTTCAGTTAATATAAAATCATAATCCTTCTTTGCTTTGAGGGAACCATCTGAACTAGACCAATCCCAAACTAAAGCGTCCTACTTGTTTGTAATTTTGATGCCAACTGAATAAAGGTTTAGCACAAAGTTATCCCATTCCTTGCAAATAATACCACATAAGCCCAAAATGTGGAATACTAGTATATAAAAAGTACATTTGTATTCATCAATGTAAAGTTCCACCCAATATTTTAACTATCTCATGATTCTTGCCAAATGTTAAAAATTAATGGTAACTTGTGAAATGGATCAAGATGATTAGTAAAATGCATGACTACACTACACATTTATAATCACCACAAAGTAGTTGGTGTAATAATTAATACCATTGCTATGATCCTCTTCTTTCACCTTCATCCCCATTTTTGTATCATTATATTCTCATTGGCATTTAATTCATTTCATTTTATTTATTTTCTCCTTTTGAACCCATAATTGTAGGTATCCTGTTAATAAAACATCCTTTTATCTAACTAATTTATTAGTCCATTCATCATATCTCCAAACTAGTATATTAAAAGTGCATTTATATTTATGCAAACTTCCACCCAATATTAAGAACTATCTCATGATTTTTGTCAAATGTTAAAAATCAATGGTAACTTGTGAAATTGATCAAGATGATTAGTAAAATGCATGACTACACTACACATTTATAATGACCACAAATTAGTTGGTGTAATAATTAATACCATCGCTAGGATCCTTTTCTCTCACTTTCATCCCCATTTTTGTATCATTATATTCTCTTTGGCATTTATTTCATTTCATTTTATTTATTTTGTCCTTTTGATCCCATAATTGTAGTTTATTGTGTTAATACAACATCGTTTTATCAAACTAATTTGTTTAATTAGTTTTTATTTTTCTTTATTAGTCCATTCATCATATCTCCAAACTAGTATATAAAAAGTGCACTTGTATTCATGCAAATGTCGACCCAATATTTGAACTATCTCATGATTCTTGCCAAATGTTAAAAATTAATGGTAACTTGTGAAATGGATCAAGATGATTAGTAAAATGCATGACTACACTACACATTTATAATCACCCCAAAGTAGTTGGTGTAATAATTAATACAATTGCTAGGATCCTCTTCTTTCACCTTCATCCCCATATTTGTATCATGTTATTCTCATGGGCATTTATTTCATTTCATTTTATTTATTTTGGCCTTTTGAACCCATAATTGTAGGTTATCGTGTTAATAAAACATCATTTTATCTAACTAATTTATTTAATTAGTTTTTATTTTCCTTTATTAGTTTGTGATGTAGAAAAATACTACTATTTTCATTCTAAATATTTTACTTTTTCAACCTTTTACGAGCATATTTCCCGTCTAGTTTTGTTAACATAGAATAAATAGACTACTCATTTCATTATTGTCATGCAAGTACATTTAATTTTTCAAATGTAACTTCTTTTAATTTCTAGAGCCATGTTTTCAAATTTTGATTGGTCGCATACCATGGAAATAAAGATTGAATAAATTGATAAAAAAATAAAAAATAGTTTCATGACACTCATGCATGGAAACTTCCAAGAAGCCAAGGAGGAAAGATGGACACATTTTCCATCTTTTTGTTGATTTCCTTCCATCTCGGTCTTTTAAATTAATGTGGCAAGGCAATTAAGAAGTGACATGTCAATTTTATGATATTTAAAGGTAAGTATTATTTATCTATCTCGATCACTATATATACAAACTATTTTAATGTGTTTTTGTAAAAATGGGCATTACAAAACCATTGATATTGTATTTAAAGTTCTATTTTATAATAAACAAAGTGTGTTCTTTGTTTTGATTTTGATATACTTTAAAAACATTAAGGTGACAATGTCAAAGATATTTTACTTCTTCCAAGTAAATGTGAAGAGTTTACATCTTATTAAACATTAATAAAAAAACATTTATACATGTACAAAAAGGACTTTACTAGATATAGTTATCAAAATAGTTTAAGTCATGCAATGCTCTCACTCTCACTCCACTTATGACATGGAACAATAAAATTGGCCATCCATATTTGAGACTCTAGGAATTGACCTCTTGTGCTATCTCACATCCCTTCAAGATCAATATCTATTTACAAAATCTCAATTTACCAAAATGTAGAGACATTGCCACCTTGTGGCTCTTGGTTGTTAGAAAAATGTAATGGAGTTGAGGTTGTTATCATTTTCTAATTTGTATAATTTTTTAATACTTCTAATTTTTTAATGTTAAATGGTAAAGAAATTTTGAGCTATCTTCAATCAAAGATATACAAAACTAAAAGGTTGATCCTTTATGCTTCCATTTTTTATCCAAATTTTCATTTTAATTTTTTTCGAAGGAATTGACTTTTGTACTTGTATTTTTAGGATTCTATTAATTGTTCTTTGTAAATTTTGAACATTTTTCTACTTTGGTATCTTATTTGGTGTTTCTTATGTTAATTTATCCTTAAGTCTTTTTCTATTTTTAATTCTATCATCTATCTATATTATATTATATTATATTTTTAATTTTTAAAATGGACAATATTATTAATATAATGTTTTTTTTGAAGAGTTTTCATTCTAGTTTTTTAAGTGGAAAACAATGGCTCGCTAGATATAACAACATTTGATAATGAATTGGAATTTATGCAAACCATTTAGGTTAACCAAACCCAAAAGATCCTTGCAAAAATTAACTTTAAAATTGAGCTTCATTGTTTTCATAAAGTTGAGCTTCATTGTTTTCATAGCTCAAATTTCTATTACAATAATGCAAAATCCAACATATTAAAGTTGGTTTTGATGTATATGTAACTTCGGAATGTATTTCACCTATGTATATTGTACTCCTATAGAGATGGTATTATTCCTCTATATGGAAGTGTCCTCATTTGTATTGACAAGTGTCGCAAGTGTCGTAACTTGCTGTGATGGGTTATTAGACCACCAAGTGTGGGGTCGGTCTGGATTAATGTAACCATGGGTTATTAAACTGAGTTAGACAAGTCGGCCCTATTAGTTTATTGGGCAGGACAAGACAAGTATAAATACAGATCGGGAGATCTCTATTTTGATCATCTCATTACTCACTCTTACATCACTCGGAAAGTGGTGCACTAGTTGAGGAGGAGGAGTAGCTTCTAGTAGAAGAATATCTCTTGTATTTGGTTGTATCATTACTCTTTCTATCTCTGATGAAGTTGTGGGGTTTTTCACCTTTATGGTTTTCCCTAGTGAAACTCTATGTGTCCATTGTCTTATGTGATTGCTTGATATGCTTGATACATGATTGATATGATTGATATGCTGTACATGTTATTCTCTCAATAAAGATCCTAGAATATGTTGAATAAATGCTCAAAATATAACATGGTATCAGAGCTTCCCTGAGAAGAAGACATTGTGCAGTGGCGGAAACTAGGGTTTCTTGTTTATTGGGTTTGTATCCACAGATTTTGGAAAAGTAGTAAGGTAAATTGAATCTACTCATCAAGGAGAATCTTTTTGTCCAATCAAAATTCAATTCTGAGCACTTTCAATTTTGGCCCTAAAAATTAAGGTTTCCAAAAAAATAGGAATTTCTGAAATCTGAAGACATAGCTGGAAGCTACTTGGAAATATCAAAATTTAGAGCTTTGGATCGAACTTTTTGGTTGGGTGAAGCTCAAGGAAACTCAAACCCTAATTCAGGGTCCTCCCTAGTGAATCTCGAAAGACTAAAAGGCATTTCTGAAGGGTGAAACTTTGCAGATATCAAATTTTGAATATACCAGGTTGATCAGCTCATCAAGGTGCATCTTTCTATCCTTTGAGAAGTTTGAAATTCAAAGTTTTAATTTTTAGGGTTTCTCTCACAAACCCTAATCCAGGACTAGATCCAGTTTTCAACAAATCAAGTGGTAAGACCTAAATATTTTCTATTTCCATTTGAAGTACTCTTTAAAGATGTCTCACCACACCAAGCTTGAGGATAAGCTTGAAGGGGATGATAACTTCCGAGCATGGAAGTATAGGATTGGGTTAATCCTCGAAGAAAATGAGTTGGACACTTATATAAGTGAAGTGGTCCTTGTCCCAGAGGAAGAAGAGGCTAAGGCTCTTCACAAGAAGAACTTGGTCAAGGAAAAGAGGATCATTGCTGATTCTCTCAAAGATCATCTCATACCCCATGTGTCATCTCTAAAGAAACCAAAGGAGATGTTTGATTCCCTCACCAAGTTATTTGAAGGGAAGAACATAAATCAGAAGATGACCTTGAGGAATCAATTGAAGAATATCAAGATCCAGAATGTGGAGACTATGCAGTCTTATTTCTCAATGGTCTCCCATATAAAAGAACAACTTGAAGCTGTGGGAGAAGAGATAGAAAATGGAGAAGTGGTAATGACCACTCTTAATGGCCTTCCTAGGTCATGGGATTCCTTCATCCAAGGGATTTGTGCTCGGAAGAAACTTATCACTTTCAGTAGACTGTGGGAAGAATGCTCACACGAAGAAGCTCGAATTATAGCTCAAGAAGAGAAGATGGAGAATGAAGACCAAGATCTCACAGCACAATCCAAAAGACATGGTGACAAGAAGGCTCACCATCATGGCAAGAAAGAAATACATCACCATCAGAATCAGAGAGGTAGTCCCAAACCTCGAAGGAACATGTGCTATTTCCATTTCTATACATGTGATGAGAAGGGACACTATTCCAAAGATTGTCCCAAAAATAAGAAAGATGGTTCTCACAAGAAGAAGAACTTCAAAAGAAGACATCATGCTCATGCTGCAGAGGATGATGAACCTCCTAGGAAGAGGGCTAGAGAAGAGAGTGAAGATTCTTCAAGTGATGTGTAATGTCCCCATTTTGACCCCCTTTGTATTAAATCGTAGATGATGTAAATATTGATATTTAATCATGGTGAGGAGCTCAAGGCCAAGGCCCCACCATTGATTTAGCGTTTTATGTATCGGCAATTAAAGAAATAGATGCTTATGGTTCTTGTGCTAGATAGGCACAATGTAAATAAGACATCATGTAGATACGACAAAGAGATGGGGCATGATTCTACAAGGAATAGGGAGGTAAATTATTCAAACCCTTGAGCCAATGGTGTTGATCCATGTGTCAATGAGAAAACCCATAAACCACCAACTACCCATTTCGGGTTATGGACCCAATCATTTAATTCCTCCAAGAGTTGGTTGAGGCAGTTAATGCCTTGGGAATGAAGAGGTATGGCAGCCAATTTCGTGTATGGGCAAGCCATCAACCTGGAAAATCGTGTTTTGTCTCCTTGGGAAAGAAAACACTCACGAAATGGTGCCCAAAGCCATTCGGAACCAGGAGTCTTTTCCCTCTCATGCAGTCTGAACTACTGGGCCTTTTCCCATCACGTTTTTCACCATTTTTCCTGCATTTTCCATGCTTGGGAGCTCGTTTTTGCATTAGACAGCAGCTGGGAGAGAAGGGCCACGATTTGGGACTGTTATGGAGGCCGTTTTTTCCCCAAAATGTCCATGAACGTTTTTCTAAAAATGGATTTGGCTTCCCAGGGTTGTTCCCCATCTTCTAGTTTCATTTTTGGGTTTCCCACGTTTTTTTTGAAGTAAATGAAAACCCCATCTCTGGGCATGTCATTGTAAAAACGTTTCTTCATGCCCAGCACTTAGACTTCTGTGGTTATGTGCATCCCTGTTTTGATTTGAACCTGTGAGCAAAATATTTGGAGTGGTAGTGGACAGATTTGGCTTGATAAACCTAGTGAAGGGAGTAACCTCTCAAGAAGATCAAGAGGGCTTTGGCTACTCTTCTATGCACACCCTGAGAGCACTAAATGGGGAAGGTATGGCTTGAGGGACTGTACAGTAGTGAAAAGAATACTTCCCTGTGCTGGGTGTGTAGGTATTGTGGGTTCCAAGCTAGATAGATCTTGTAGAGGTATCCATAGCTCTGTGGTTGAGCTCACTAGCTTAGCAATTCTTTCTTTCCATTTCCTAGCAGCCTGATAAACCCAATTGTACATTGGCTTGGCTCATCTTGGTGTATGCTTGGCTATGTGTGAGTCTATTGTTCCCTAATTCCATGTAGAGATCATGCCCAGCTCGGGGGTGGCTGTGTGTTGAGTTATTGATGATCACAACTGGCCTATGGTTGGGTGGAACGTTGCAGTTGCATAGTCAGTTGCTTGGGACTACGTTGTTAAGATAAGTATTCTCTTATGTAACTTTGTAATTATTTACTTGATGAATATCTTGAATGTATGATGGATGTGTTATTGAAATTACTTCCGTTGTGTTTTTCTTATAATAATACATGTCCATATGTTCTTTTATATTATGTGAATGCTTATTTAGTAAGTTACATGGGGCTAGATGCCCGGTTTTAGCATCATGTCCTCTCTATCATGCTGGTATGGTAGGAGGGACGTTACATGATGAAGAATATGTTTTGATTTTTTCTCTCACTGGAACCATTACTCATGGAAGTAATGATTGGCTTATAGATAGTGGGGCTTCTAAACACATGACAGGATTCAAGGAATCCTTTATGAACCTATCTGAACATGAATCACCCCACAAGATGAAACTTGGGGATGACTACCAGTATCCAATAAAAGGGAGTGGTGAAGCCTCCTATAAACTAGACTCTAGAAAGTCTATGAAGATGAAAGATGTACTATATGTTCCAGGTCTCAAGAAGAATCTACTCTCCATATCTACATTGGATGCAAAAGGCATGAGGGTTGCATTTGTAGATGGACAAGTCCTAATGTGGCCAAAAGGTAAGACTATAGATGATGCAGTTGTGATTGGAGAGCAAGAGGGATGATTATACAAACTGAAGGGCCAACCAGAACAAGCCATGGTCGATGATTCAGTAGAGCCAAGTGAAATTTGGCATAAAAGGATTGCACACATGCACTATAGGGCATTACCAATTGCAAGCAAAGCAATGGAAGGTCTTCCTGAAGTCTAGTCAAAGTATGAAGATGTTTGCAAAGGATTTGCAAAAGGAAAGAACACAAAGAAAGCATTTAAAAGCAAGTAAGGAAAAAGGAATTATCCACTCCGATGTATGCAGTCCGATGTTATCCAGTTCTCTGAGTGGGTATGTATACTATGGTTCTTTCATTAATGATTTCTCTAGGAAGACTTGGATTTATTTCCTGAAGAACAAAGATGAAGTAGTCAGCAAATTCAAGGAATTCAAAACCTTGATAGAAAACTACACTGAAAAGAAGATCAAGACCTTTAGATATGACAATAGTGGAGAATTCACTTCAGTAGACTTCAAGAAGCTATACAGTGATTCAGGGATTAAGAGGGAGTTTATCACTCCTTACAATTCACAACAGAAAGAAGTAGAAGAAGCTACTTCAGAATAGGACTCCAGCAGCTCCTACAAGGAAGCAAAGATTCAGAGGGAGTCCACCCAACAAACAAACAAAGATAAGTATTTGAATTGTCATTTCTTGTATATCTGATTGTTTAAATAATATTGTTCAATGATATATATACTTATGTTTCTAGACTTAGGTTGTATATTATGCATATTAGAATAATTTCATTAATAAACAATATACTACTAATATGCATGTGATGGGTAAGTGGCCTATGGCACTGTACAACATTCCATTGCTACTCATCTAGAATGAAACCTCTTTGCTGAGATGTTGGGAGTTGTGCACACTCTTAACAATGATTTGGTAGAGATGGAAGCATCTAGAAAGTTACGGGATATGGATAAATGTTGTACTGAAGCATTGTCTAATATAATTGCATGATTGTATGACATATGCCTTTATGTGTAATACTTTGTTCTGTAAACTATGAGAAGTTTCTAATCATGCAATTGAATTTGACTTGTAGGAAATATCGTGTACAATCACCTACAAAAAAAGGACTACAACATTTGTTCCGGTAACGAAGTTCAAACTATCTATTGAAAATATTGAAGAATCTGAAGTTCCTAGCATCCGGGATGCAGTAATGGAAGAATGCCATGGTTGAGGAATACCAGTCGATCATGAAGAATGATTTTTGGGATGTGGTCCCAAGACTAGATGGGAAGTCTGTAGTGAATTCCAAATGGATCTATAAGATCAAGCATGCTGTAGATGGTAGCATAAAGAAATACAGAGCTAGGTTTGTAGCCTGTGGCTTCTCCCAGAAAGAAGGGATTGATTATGAAGAGACTTTTGCACCTATAGCCAGATACACTTCCATTAGATCAGTACTTGCGTTGGCTGCAGTGATGAAATGGAAGGTACAATAGATGGATGTCAAGACAACTTTCTTGAATGGTGTAGTTGAAGAGGAAGTGTATGTGGAGCAGCCACTCGAGTTTGAGACACATTACCAAGAGTCACATGTGTGCAAAATGAAGAAATCCCTGTATGGTTTGAAATGGGCACCCAGGACCTGGTATGGAAAGATAGATGGCTTCCTATCTAGTTTGGGCTTTACCAAGAGTAAAGCGGATTTCAACTTTTACTACAAGGTTGAGGAAGGAAATCCAGTGATACTACTATTGTATGTGGATGACCTATTTGTAACAGGTGAGGATATATTGATTGTTGACACGAAGAGGAAGCTTGTTGCCAAGTTCGAGATGAAGGACTTGGGTATGATGCACTACTTTCTTGGTATGGAGGTGTGGCAGAGTGCAAATGGAATCTTTCTTAGACAAGGGAAGTATGCAGTAGAGATCCTGAAGAGGTTCGGGATGATGGAATACAAGGCCTTGACCACACCTATGGCATCAAACCTGAAGCTTCTATGTGATGCTTCCTCTGAGCCGGTTGATGCTACGATGTATTGTCAGATGATTGGGTCCTTGATGTACCTGAGGAATACAAGACCAGACATCTGCTTTGTGGTGAACACCTTGAGCCAGTACTTGAAAGATCCGAGACATGTTCACCTGATAGATGCAAAGCATATTCTGAGGTACCAAAAGGGTACAGTTGACTATGGGCTCAAGTATGAGGCAAAGCAAAAGTTTAACCTGGAGGGTTATGTTGATTCGGATTGGGTAGGCAGTGCCATTGAACGGAAGAGCACTTCAGGGTGCTGCTTCAGTATGGGATCCAGTATGATCTCTTGGTTTAGCAGGAAGCAGTCTTGTGTGGCACTGAGTACAGCCGAAGGAGAGTATGGCATAGCTTGTTCGGCTAGTTGTGAGGCAGTATGGATCAGGAAGCTACTATTTGATCTGTTTGATCTCCAGTTATGTGCTACCTGTATATATTGCGACAACCAGAGTTGTGTGAAGTTGTCGGAGAACCCAGTGTTCCATGACAAGTTGAAGGACATTGAGATTAAGTATCACTATATTAGGGATATGGTGTAGAGAGGAGCAGTGAAGCTCCTGTATGTTGCGACGGACGAGCAGATAGCTGATGTGTTGACCAAGCCAATGGCCAGAGTGAAGTTTGAATACTTCAGAGGGAGACTTGGTGTACTTCAGATTGAGATGTCTTCCAAGGGGAAGTGATGAGTACGGAGAAACAGATGCACATGAGCCATTCCGACATGGTTAAAGTTTGTCTTACCATGGTCATTAATGTAAGGGCTAAAGCCATTCCGACATGGTTAAAGTGTGTCTTCCCATGGCTGCGATATAAGGGCTGGTCCATTCGAGCATGGTTGAGGTGTGTCTTCCCATGGCTACGATATAAGTGTTGGGCCATTTGAGCATGGTTGAGGTGTGTCTTCCCATGGCTACGATATAAGTGCTTTTCCATTCCTAGCATGATTGAGGTGTGTCTTCCCATGGCTATGGATATAACTACAGTGCAATTCTTGCATGGTTGAGGTGTGTCTTCCCATGGCTGCGATATAAGGGTTGGGCCATTTGAGCATGGTTGAGGTGTGTCTTCCCATGGCTGCAATACAAGTTTTGGGCCATTCGAGCATGGTTGAGGTGTGTCTTCCCATGGCTGCGATATAAGTGCTGTGCCATTCCTAGAAATGTTTGAGGTGTGTCTTACCATGGCTATGGATATAAGTGCAGTGCCATTCTCGCATGGTTGAGGTGTGTCTTCCCATGGTGTAGATATAAAGGGCTGAGCCTTTCACGGATGGTTGAGGTGTGTCTTCCCATGCTGGTGAGTGTAAGTGCTGTGTGATGTGCATCTAGGTTGTGCTCCATGGACAACGAGGTGATCTGAAGATGATGATGTGATAGTATGGTACACAGGTTTTGCAGAGGAATATAATCAGTCCTAAGATGCTCTTGCAGGTTTTGCAGAGGCAGTGTAATCAGTCCTGGTAGATCCTGCAGGTTTTGCAGAGGCAGTGTAATCAGTCCTGAGGTGTACCTACTTGATGGCTTGCTTGCAGAGATGTTGATGATGTACATCCAGCATGAAAAAGGGTTGGCTCTGTAGATGATGAAGACCTACAGGTGGCGGGCCTACATCCAGTATGAAAAAAGACTGGCTTTGTAGAACTTCCTATGACAAGTAGATTGGAGATTGATTGAGATCGCCATAGTAGTGACAATGATGATTCGATGATGATGATCCAGTGACGATGATCCATAGAAGAAGACTTGTGCTAGCATATCTATGTCGAGAAATACCTTCCTAGTTAAGAGGGAGTGTTGATGTATATGTAACTTCAGAATGTATTTCACCTATATATATTGTACTCCTATTGAGATGGTATTATTCCTCTATATGGAAGTGTCGTCATTTGTATTGACAAGTGTCGCAAGTGTCGTAACTTGTTGTGATGGGTTATTAGACCACTAAGTGTGGGGTCGACCCGTATTAATGTAACCATGGGTTATTAGACTAAGTTAGACAAGTCAGCCCTGTTAGTTTATTGGGCAGGACATGACAAGTATAAATAGAGATCGGGCTATCTCTATTTTGATCATCTCATTACTCACTCTTACATCACTCATAAAGTGGCACACTAGTTGAGGAGGAGTAGCTGCTAGTAGAAGACTATCTCTTGTATTTGGTTGTATCATTGCTCTTTCTATCTCTGAGGAAGTTGTGGGGTTTTTCACCTTTATGGTTTTCCCCAGTGAAGCTCTGTGTGTCCATTGTCTTATGTGATTGCTTGATATGCTTGATACATGCTTGATATGATTCATATGCTATACATGTTATTCTCTCAGTAAATATCCTAGAGTATGTTGAATTAATGCTCAAAATCTAACAGTTGGCCCAGAGGAAGCATCGACCCTTTTACAAACCAATGGAAAAGAAGGGATTTGACATAAATAAAATCCAACATGTTACAATAGAAGTATTCACCCTTAACAAACCAAAGGGGGTTTGACAGAACTAATACCAAGTCCTTTGGCATTTTTATAGAGAGACTGAGCTTCATCATTCCCATAGCTCAAATTCACATTATGCAGTTCAATATCTTGGGATGGGAAGCTTGCACTACAAGCCAAATTAATAGCCTCCTTTGTTGCAGAGGTTCCAACTATGTTTTTTTATACCATGTTACTAATCTACACATTCATCTCAGACTCCTGCACCGACCAATCCAATATTAACAACAAAGTAAGTTACAAAACTCAAATGCTACGAAACTTGGTGCAAGTCAATATTAACAACAAAGTAAGTTACAAAACTAAAATGCTATGAAACTTCAGTGGTTGATGAATTTTATGGAACAAGCTACGACTTTCTATTCATATAAAAGTTCATACATACAATGGACCTGAAGATATGTATTTAAGCACTTCTACATTCTAAAACCCTAACCTAGCTTTATGCTTTACAAAGGCTTTAACTCAACTTAGCTTTACTTCTAATAATACAACTCACAAAAGTGGGAGGTAATTACTTTTTCCAACACTCCCCCTTAATTACAACCACTAAACATACGATCTAATTTAAGGTTAAGAACATAAAAAAATTGCCTATGGTCTATGTCTCAGCCAGGCTTACATAACATCTTCATCTTGACTTTCTTTGCTGCAATGTGTTGATGCAATGTCTTCTCATACTTTCTGCTCCAAAATTTGAAGCTTTTAATGCTTTTCTTCTTCTTTGTGCTCCAGACTTTAAACTCTGGATATCTCTTCTTGTTATTGGACGGATTTTTCTTTTTTCCATGGCTCTCATTGAAAAACTGGTGATCTACAACATCTTCAATGCTTCGTGCAAAATACTTGTTGCATGTTTCTTCCTCCAGCTTTTCAACTGGGTACATAGCATATCTTGCTTCTTCTTCAGATTCTGCTACTATAGAATGTAAGTTGTCATCTACAACTTCTTTTTGCTTTGCAAGCCAATCCTCAATGAATGCCAAATCTTCTTCGAAACTTGTTACTTTAGCTTCATCCTCCTCAGTTTCTACTGCTACAAAGACATCATCCACTTGATCGTCATTTTCAAGAAGGGTTACCATTCCAAACAACAACTCATTAATGAGCTTCTTTTGTTATAGCAATATCAATCTTTCTTCATAAGAAAGGTAATCATCATCATACTCTGGTTCAAGTTCTTCATCCTCTCTTGCTAAAAGGTTATCAACTTGTGTATTTTCCTTCTACCAAGGCTCACTGAGGACTATGGTCTCCTTCTCTTGAGTCCACATACTTCCTTCCTTATCACCCCCTAAAAAAAATATAGAATTTACTTGACTCCCCCTTAGTGCAAGATCTCCTTAATTTTTTGTTTCAACAACAATAATGCTCTTTCTCTTCAACATGGGTAATGGCCATTTACTTTTATGCAATGTTTACATATTCTTCAAACCACTTCCAAACATCCTCATCTCTTTCAAATAAAAAATACATAACCTAAAATATAACGTGGAATTCATATAAGTTCCCTTCCCTTGATTTGTTGTTCCTTTGAGATAAAGTTTTCAAACTTCATGTAATAAACTTAATTATTCAAATACCTTTACGGCTCCATTTTGTGGATGGGAATTCTTCACTAGATTTCTCTAGGGATTTCTAACCAAAGATTTTAATGCTAGCGGATTTTATTTCCTTTCTCCATGGACACTTACTTTCTCCATATATTTACCGAACTGTGGATCTCTTCACGCAAATTTTAATATCGCTTGAGTTTCAAACCCTCACTTTGTAATTTCCCCAAAATAGCAAAAATTTAAAAAAAATTCCGTCCCTGTACTAGATGTTGATTAAGAATAAAATAGTCGCAAGTTAATTCTAATACTGGGAAAATATGTAACTGTTTACTGTAGATAAAAGAAAGTCTACCATTCCTAAATAATCATGGTCTCTCTAGCTCTTTTTACATTTTTAACCCTGCGGAAAACAATGTGGAATTAAATAATGAGGTATCCTAGTTATGAGTTTACAATTGTTGGTGTAACTAAAATAGAAATTCTTTCATACTGTTTTGATGAAATCATGTGAATGTATTATAAATGTCTGAATGGCACCTTCAGGTAATATGTCCTTTTTTTATGAGATTTTGAGTCCATGGTGGGACATGTGACAATCAAGGAGAGGGAACATACCTCGGTAGGGTTGTCAAGAGGTAAGAGTACTCTTGGATGTTTCTAGACTTACTTAGCATTTTTGCTAATATATATTAGGTTTTTCCTTTGCAGGTATCTACCTTGAGTAAACTCCATCCTAAGGATCTATCCATGATTCCACCAACATCATGTTTACAAGGTGGAGGCCAACCAAGAAGTTCGTAACCTAAGTGGGTAGACTATGATATAATTACCCAAGTTCTAATGTAATGAGTGATAGTGGTAAGTCCTATGGTTATGAGATATTTTTCAATACTTGTATTACCATGCCATCTCATTGTTAAACCACACAACTCAAACTATAGGCTTGTATGGGAAATTTAACCTCCACTAGCACTGAGTCTGATGCAGTCTTAATGGCACTTTACTATAGTGGGTGATAGGTTGGAAAAAGGGTTTACGAGTTGGGGTTTTCCCTATGTCCAAGGCTCTGTGTTTTCAGTTTGGTTTAGACTGCACTTCATTGTTTCCTGGAGGTGGCTTCGTGCCCTGACTTGAGCTACGCTCATGGTCAGTGCACCGTGGCGGTTTTAGTTTAGTTGGTGGAGTAGAGATGCCCTTCACCCTGCTCAGGTATGAAATCACAATCTCCCACTGATCTATGAAGTTTTTTATTTCCTTTGTGCATATGTATTATGGTTTTCACTTATGGTTGCTTGTTTTGTATTGGCATGTAGTAATGACCGTGGACTGTGGGTGTCCAGAACTTCCATCATAGTAGTCGTGTGATAGTGGTAAGTCCAACTTCCATCCATCTTGCTCTACTTCTCACACCTCTGGTGGTGTATGTTTCATTTTGGGTTTTGATGGAACAATGTAGAGTCCCTTCTTTGGCTTTCTGCGAGTCGCCTTTTTGGCTGGATTATGTAAATGTATGTAATATTCGAGGGTGTGGCTCCTCAATAATTCTCATGAAGCTAAAGCTCATTGTAATATTTGTTTTAGATGCTATGACTAAAGTATTTGAGGTTTGGTTTTGAAAGCCCTTGTTGACATAAACGTAATAATATTTGTGATCTATTATGGAGCTGGGTTTGTTTACACAGAGGATGCATCTCTGTACATTGCATGGTGATTTAGAACGTTTTATTTTGGGTATGAGGAACGAAGACTCCAGCATTTCTTTTTATGTCGCTATTGTTCATCGAAATGTGGCTTATCCGTTGAGTCCTGTATTGCTTAAATCGATTTCTAATTCTATGGAGGTTCTGTGTTATTTATGGATTCATTTGTGCAAATTAAATGAACTCTAATGGATTTCATATGCCTCTACTTTTGAGATGTAGCTAGGGTTTAAGGATTGTGGTTTCCATTCGTTGATGCCTGCATTGAATGAATTAAGTGTTGGGTTCTTCTATTGTGACTTATAGAAGACGCATAGGTAACACCCAGGTGGGCATTCTGTATGCATGGCTATTGGTGAAAAATTTCTTAAATTGTTGACTTCTTCAAATTTTCCTAAACAGCGTAGATGCCTTCCTCCAATTGCTAGATTGTAAACGTATGGTCTGTAACTTAACCTTGTTTTGATGCCTTTTGGCAAAGGAAGAGTAATGGGGTTTGACTCCTAAACACATTTCTTTTTGTGCATTTGAAAGATTTGTATTTAAATTGTGTTGGGATTTCATGTTTTGTCGTCGGTCCTAAATGAGAAGTGATATCGACACCTATCTTGGATATATAGCGTAGGATGATTAATAAAAGGCCTAAAATTAATGGCATGTTGGAATCGTGCTACCTGGAAAATTCTGTTTGCGTGTTCTCATGAAATCGTTTGACTGTTTGGTTGAAAGAATGAAGAATGTCTAATACTAAATTTATAAATCGTAATGCCTGGCAAATGCGTTTTTTTTTTCTTTTAATGTTTTGGCTAGAGACTTTTGTGTAGCTGAAAGTTTCGATGCCTAGTCTAAAATGATGTTGATTTCAGTGGATATGATAATACCTTTTTAAAAGAAACTAATAATCATAAAAAAAAGAAACCCTACACTACGAAATTTAGGAGCAGGTGATTCAAAACCAAAGCATCTATTTATAAAGAAAAGTGTTATGACAATCTTATCTTAGAAGAATAATATACGTTGTCTAGCAAAGGCTAGCTGGGATAGACCTTCTAGACACGCCACTGGATTCTGGGAAGAATCTTGATTAATATTTGATAATGAAAAACAATACAGTATTACATTTAATGATGAAAATAATTTGGTTTGAAGGTTTGAAAGTTTCCATACCTATTTATTTTGTAGCTTGCTCCTTGATGTAATAACCTGCACACTCAATCAAATAATTACTGGAAAACTGTTGAACTTTAGATGACCTGACGAATTGATCCTTGACCAGATAACTTTGGGACTACCAGATTCCTTCCAACCATGATCCTACAACCGTTCCTGGTTCAGTATGGAGCCTTCCAAGCTAGTTCTGATATGCAAATTGAGGGATAGAGGCCCTAGGTTCACTGTTGTTTCAGATCTGGAAACTTGTGTGGCCTGCTACAATTCTTGGAGTAGAAAAATTATCTCTGATTACCATAAGGGAATGATAATGAAAAAGATCCATCCCCAAAAACTTGGGATCTGCCCTCTTAAGTACGGGAGTCTTGAATTATGACTGTTGGAATAATTCAATTTCTTTAAATTAAATAAATAATATTTAAAAGATATTATTTAATAACTATTTGGTCATCTTTGAACTAGGACCCTTTTAATTTGTTTAACTATATGTGACTTTGATTAAATCTCTCCAAACTAATTGCAATAACAATAATTATATTTTACTTAACTATTAATACATTATTAATATTAATAAATAATGTCTAAAATATAAATAATAAATATATTTTATAAATAAATCATTAACATCATTATTATTAAAGCTCTTAATAATAATAATGGCCTTGAGGCTTTTATGCATGTAAATCATAGAAGACTACTATTAGTTAGTTCATGCTTTAAGTGGTAGTAATTACTCTTATTTAAATTATGTATCTGCACCTGATACTTCTTTCTTTAGTTTTTTAAGGACAAAGTCAAATTCTTTGGATGGTCTTAGTGGGCTTGGTTAGGCATCTCTAGTCTCTCTCTTTGCATGTCAGATTCCCTCGTTTAACATGGTAGTTCCCGCAATACTTGATGATTAATGGAAGAAGATTTATTTAGTCATTTTGAATAATTGTGATGCAACTTAGAAGTGCTATTTAGAGACCTTTGACTCAACACTTGAGATCTAGTAACCCCGAGTGCTCTTCAGAGCCTTTTAACTCAATACCCTCACATGGGAGTTACGCTAGTGCAATTCCAGAGTCTTCGCTCAACACTAGTGCTAGAATGTGGTTGTGATGCACATCTAGAATATTTTAAGTGGCCTCGGATCCGGTATTCATTTATCAAGCTTGGAGTGCACCAGGGCTTATTCCCAACACTCAGTGTACATCAGGGCTTACTCCCAGTACATAAACCTTCATCTAGGTACATCGGGGTTTACGCCCAGTACGTAGGTCTCTTGTGTGTTTCTAAGTCCACGCTCACACATCATATAAGCTAAACATGTAAAATCATAGCTCTACACAATAAGTAACAACAGGTCATATAAATATATATATATTAGGGCTTGTACCCACATCATATGCTAAGGAACATACACACAACATTAGGGCCTTCCTACCCAATCATATATTCAATAAAGAAGTCAGTTAGGGTCCATACCCAGTATATCAATATAAAAGGATAAATCACATGTGCTAGGGCTTGTGCCCAATACTCGTAATCAAATCCTTAATGTTGGGGTCGTGGCCCAATATAACCTAACAATGGTTAGTCCAAAAATTTGGGATATTACATCCCTCCCCACTTAGAAAAACACCGTCTCGGTGTGTCTAGGGACTAGGAATGAAGTCATGAAACAAGGTGAGGTATGCCTCTTTCATGGTGGCCTCATTCTCCCAAGTAGCCTCATCTGGTCCAAAGTGCCTCCATTGCACTTTCAGCTGAGTAATGGTCATCCTCCTAAGGTGGACCTCTCTCTTGTCCAAAATGTGGAATGGTTTTGGCATGAAATCCCCTTTAGGCTCCACCTGTAATAAGGACCAATCAATAACATGTTTAGAATCGTATACATATTTCTTTATTAATGAAGCATGAAAAACATTATGAAATTTTATATGAGCTAGTAAGACTAGCTCATAAGCTACTGGGCCCTTCTTGGCCAGTATTTCGAAAGGTCCACAAAACCTTGGGGCTAGTTTACTGCAACGTCGCAAGCTCAACGAGCCTCGTTTTGATTTTATTTTTAGAAACACATGTTCCCTGACTTGGTAGCCTTTGTCCTTTCTTTTGTTGTTTGCATAACTCTTTTGGCGGTCTTGTGCTTCTTTTAAGTTAAGTTGTACCTTGGAGACTAGTTGTTCCAAGTCTCTTAGTAACTCAGGCCCTAACATAAGTCTGTCCACCGGACTATCCCAAGTCACGGGGGTCCGACACTTTCGACCATAGAGCACCTCAAAAGGGCTCATCTTGGCCAAGGTTTGATAACCGTTGTTGTACGCGAATTCTTCTAGGTGCAAATAATCCTCCCACTTGGTGGGGTTATTCATGACATACATCCTCAACATGTCCTCGAGAAACTGGTTTACTCGTTCTGTTTGTCCATCGGTCTGGGGATGATACGCAGTACTGAATTGTAACTGGGTTTCCATACCAGAGAATAATGCTCTCTAGAAGTTGCTAGTGAACTTCGTGTCTCAATCAGAAATGATTGCTTTGGGTATCCCATGCAATCGAAAGATCTCCTTTAAGAAAATTTTCGTGATGTGAACTGCTTTGAAGGTGTATTTTACTGGTATAAAGTGGGCTGCTTTCGACAGCTTGTCTACCACTACAAAGATGGAGTCGTTTAGTTTCTTACTCTTGGGTAAGCCTGTAATGAAGTCCATACTTATTACCTCCCATTTCCATTCCGGAATGGGTAAAGGCTGAAGTAATCCGGAGGGTTGTTGATGTTCTGCTTTAACCAATTGGCATTCCTGGCATTTCACGATGAACATTGCGATGTCAGCTTTTAGCTTAGGCCAGAAGTAATGTTTCTTTACAGCTGATATCATCTTTTGATATCCGGGGCGTCCTGAATAAGGTTTTTGGTGGAACTCGGTGAGAATGTTTGGTCTAATGTCTCCACTTTCAGGGATGCAAAGTCAGTCTTTCGACCACAGTAGCCCCATTTCGCCTATCTGATATTCTTTCTGCTATTGGAAAATTCTATCTTCCTAGATCTTTGCAAGGATTTTCGTATAGTAATGGTCACTCTTACATGATGTTCGAATTATGTGGTGTAGGTCAGAGTTGGTTTGGCTTACCATGACCTTGTAGAGCGTATGTGCTCGACGGCTTAAGGCATCCACAATCTTATTTTCCTTGCGTTTTTTATGCTTTAGTTCAAAATGGTACTCACTAAGGAAGGCTAGCCACCTGGCCTTCCTGGCATTTACGTCGGGTTGGTCAAAAAGATATTTCAAGCTCATGTTATCATTCATCAATAGGAATTTCTTTCCCATGAGATAATGTCGCCACATCTTTAGAGCATGGATGATGGCGGCTAATTTGAGGTCATGAGTGGGGTAGTTCTGTTCATGTTCTTTTAGTTTCCTTGATTCATAGCATATGGCAAAATTATCTTGCATAAGGAATTCCCCAAGTCCTTCCTTGCTTGCATCCGTGCAAACGACGAAGTCCCCATTGGTATCCACAATACGCAGAATCGGCGCACTAATCAATAATTCCTTCAGCTTTTGAAAGATCTCTTCCCACTTATCCGTCCAAATGAACTTGTTTGCCTTTTTCTGTAAGGTGGTCATGGGGCATGCGATTCTTGAAAAGGTGTCAATGAACTTTCGATAGTAACCGGCTAATCCTAAGAATGACCTTATGTCAAAAATGTAAGTGGGTGTGGGCCACTCTTCGATAGCTTTGACCTTTTCGGGGTCGACAGCTATTCCTTTCTCGGAAATGATATGTCCTAGGTATTGAATCTGAGGTCTGTAGAAATCACACTTACTAAACTTGGCGTAAAGCTCGTCTTCTCTTAGTATTCGTAAAACAATTCGAAGGTGTTCCTCATGTTCTATCTCGTTCTTGGAGTAGATCAGAATGTCGTCAATAAAGACTAGAATGAATTTATCAAGGTACTTACTAAGGATACTGTTCATCATGCACATAAAGTTTGTCGGTGCGTTCGTCAATCCAAACGTCATCCCTACAAACTCGTAATGGCCATAATGGGTTCAAAATGTGGTCTTGTTGATATCCTCATCACGGATCCTTACCTGATGGTATCTGGATTGTAAGTCGATCTTGGAGAAGATCTTCGCTCCTCCAACTTGGTCAAACAAGTCATCGATTCTAGGGAGTGGGTAGCAGTTCTTAAAGGTCTTCTTGTTGAGTTGGCGGTAATCGATCCACATCCACATCGTGCCATCTTTCTTCTTGACGAAGAGTATCGGTGTGCCCCAAGGGCACACACTAGGTCAGATATACCCTTTGTCAATTAGTCCTTGCAACTGAAGTTTGAGCTCCACCAATTCTAGTGTGCTCATGCGGTATGGGGATTTGGAAGCCGGTACCGACCCTGGTGTTAGCTCAATGGAGAAATCTAAGTCTCGTCTGGGTGGTAATCTCAGTATTTCCTCGGGAAATACATCCTTAAATTCTATGAGAACTGGAAAGTCCTCGACCTTTTGTTCATTTTTAGTTTCTAAGTTTCGTATGTTAACAGCAAAGAGATTACAGCCCTTCCTGATGCATTTCTTTGCTTGTAATGCAGAAATCTGTCTTACAGTCACTTTCCTAGGGATTCCCTGAATCGTCTCCTAATTCCCTTGGTCATTCCTGCAGAGTAGGGTCTTTTTTGCACAGTCTAGTAGGACATGGTGTTCTTCTAGCCCATCCATGCCTATAAGTAGATCGTATGATCCTAGGGGTAGAATATTTAATTCTAACCTAGTTGGAAATCCGCTTAAGTCTATCTCACAAGTTTTAACTGACTCGGAGACCCTTTGTTTCGTACCAGTGGCTAGTTGCACTAGCCATGGTTTCTTGTGATGTTCCCGGTTCAACTTATAGGTATCCACTATCTTAGGGGAGATATAAGTCCGACAAGTGCCAAGATCTATTAGAACTGAAATGGCAGTGTTAGATATCTTACCCTCAATTTCCACCATGGTGGCTTGATGATCTGCCTACCGGCCATCAAGTGCGGCATAAATCCTAGGTGTCTTTTCCATGCCCCCTACCGTCGGCTCTATTTGTATGTTGTGTAAGACCCCATCTGTATTGCTAGGACAGTCTCTGTAGTAGTGTGGCCCTTCGTACTTCCAACAAGAAACAGTTGGTGGGACTGCTTTGGTCCCTTTGTTGAATGTTGATCTGTTGACAGGTGGTGGAGGTGCACTTGGCCATGCTTGAGGTCGGTTGAAGCCTCTGTTAGGTGGAAAACTGTTGTTGTATTTTCGGAAGGGTGGGGGTTTAAAACCCGGTCTGTGGTTGTCTAAGAAGGTTCTGAACCTATCTCTATTCCGGTTGATGTTGTCATTCCTGGGTTGTCCATACTCATAACACAACCTTGCTTTATGTAGGGTTATATCCAAGGTTTAAGGCATATCAAATTATATCTTCTCTCTAAAGTTTGGTGGCATCCCTCCCAAGAACTGCTGAATCTTTACCTTCTCGTCCTCAATATAAGGCACATAGTGCAGCAGGTCTAAGAACCGGTTTATGAATGCTTCCATAGTCAGGGAGCCCATTTTTAACTCATGGAATTCTTTTATTTTCTTGTCAATGAACCTTTCAGACATATACTTGTCCTGGAATATTCTGTTGAACATATCCCAATTTATGTCTCTTAATTCTTTCCCCTTAGTGTGTTTCAAGTCCCGCCACCATCTGGCAGCTTTACCATTTAGGTTGTACATGGCAATTCGGGCTTGCATTTCGCTAGAGTAATTATGAACTTTGAGGTATTTGTTCATTTCTAGTAGCCACTCTTCAACCTTCTCCCCAGAGTTGATCTCTCCATCATAGGTTGGGGCTCTTATCTTTTTGAATTCCCCTTGCAGACTGTCGTCACTTATTCTCCTTTTCTTGCAAGGAGATGGTGAACCCTTATCGTTGGAAGAGCTCTTACAATCTCTTTCCATTGTTTCAGGTATGTGTTCTCCCTACTCTTCTCCCTTAGGGCTGGTAGTCCTTTTTGTTTGACTGTTTCCCTTTTTGGAGGTGTTGACTGAGAGTGAGGGATATCCGAGAGGGTTAGCCTTTGTTAAGGTCTAAAGGAGTGCCTCATTTATGGCCTGTTGTTCTCTTCTTTCCTACATATTTTCATCTCGGAAGCTTCGGAACTCTGCCTGTAGGTTTTGCATAGATTGTCTCCAATCTGAGTTTAGTTCGACCACCACCTCTTGTTCTCGGGGTGGTGAGCCTAGATTTCCATGAATGCTGCTACCCCCGTTCTGCATTCATTTTTCGGACAATGCTTGTACCTAAAATGTTATATAAGCATAAAGGACAGAAAATTATGTTAGTTTATTCACAAAACAAAATAGAATGTAAATGTATGTTTCTGCCTGTTGTGTTTCTATAGTGGATGTTTGTAATGAACCCAATAGGTCACTTAGTTTTTGTAACTAGGCTCTGATACCACTTGTAATGTCCCAAAAATAGCAAAAATTTTAAAAAAATTCCGTCCCTGTACTTGATGTTGATTAAGAATAAAATAGTCGCAAGTTAATTCTAATACTGGGAAAATATGTAACTGCTTACTATAGATAAAAGAAAGTCTACCATTCCTAAATAATCATGGTCTCTCTAGCTCTTTTTACATTTTTAACCCCGCGGGAAACAATGTGGAATTAAATAATGAGGTATCCTGGTTATGAGTTTACAAATGTCGATGTAACTGAAATAACAATTCTTTCATACTGTTTTGATGAAATCATGTGAATGTATTATAAATGTTTGAATGGCACCTTCAAGTAATATGGCCTTTGTTGATGAGATTTTGAGTCCATGGTGGGACATGTGACAATCAAGGAGAGGGAACATACCCCGGCAGGGTTGTCGAGAGGTAAGAGTACTCTTGGATGTTTCTGGACTTACTTAGTGCAATGAACGTATCCGTTCACTAAGTTAACCGTGTCCGGTTAAGGGTTAAGAAGCGAGACCGTCTTCCATATTTGATATAAATGATAATAATATATTGATTGATGATGATAAAGTTACAATAAGCTCGCCTTTATAAGGCTTGATCAAGAATAGTGAAGGGTTACACCCTTTCGCTTATTAACCTAATAATCTATTTAATATATAAATAATAATATTAATTAAATATTCACAGCATTGCCTTCCCCTTTTGGAAAGCTTTGTCCTCAAAGCTTGAGTATTTTCCTAATGTCGTCCTTCATTCAGATTCAGTGTCGGTATTAGAATTGGACGTGATTTCTTGTGTAGAGACTTGCAATTCCTTTCCATTGATGATTTTGCACTGTATTGTCTGATTGTTCCTACATTTATGGCTTGGGATCCAATCATCACTGCATCAATGACATATGTTTTTCTTCTTTTTTCTATTATCAGAGTAACTGTTAGATGACTTTGATCTATTTTCCATTTCATAGGCATATGATTGAGGTTTGTGGCATTGATGGTCGGGTGACCAAGTATCTGCATACCTACATTGTGTCTCTTTTTCTTGTCGATAATGGTTATCACCTCTTGTTTTTATTCCTTCCAGTTTGCGTTCTGCAGCTTTTGCTTGATGTCTTGCTACCTCTACGTTAGGTATGTCATGTAACTTTAACTCTTTTTGGAGGTACGGTTTAAGACCTCCTAAATAGGTTTCGAGTCTTTGTTTGTCTGACAACCCAAATACTCGTGTCGATAAGGATTCCCACTGATGTGTGAATTCCTCAACTCTTCCAACCTGTTCTAATCTCGTAAATTTACTAAAAAATTCATCTTCTTTGATACCTTGAAACCTATTAAAAAAGTCACTTTTGAACAAGTTCTAGGTGTAGGCAAAATTGTCTCTCTTCCACCATAAGTACCAATTATAGGCGTACCCTTCCATATGCATTGACGCATATTTCACCTTCTCCTCATTAGAATGAATATTGTAAATGTTGAAAGTATTCTTCTGCTTTGTTTAGCCAAGAAACGCATTGGTCTTCACTTCCATTGTATTTCGACAACTTTATTTTTGCCTTATGTGGGTACATTATGTAAGGGTGATATTGATTCCCTTTTGCTTTATGGTTTGATGGTGGATCAGAACTACTAGATGATGTAAGTGACATATTTGAACTGCTTCGTTGTTGGCGGTGATTTTTATCTTTTTTATTTGGCTGTTTAATCATGCCTCCATATCTGGTAGTACTTTTGTTTCTATCTCTTGCTTAAGCGTCGCATTGTTAATCTTTATTTCTTTTTGCAATTATTCTTGATTCTTGGCAAGTGCTTCCTGTGTGAAAATATGAAACGTGGCATCTAGCATGTCTGGACTACTGACATGGTCTGTCTTAGGCATTAGTCTTTGTAACACCTCCATTAATATATTATGGTTCTGCGTCATAGTGCTCAAGTTTTGGGTTATGGTGTTTATGTTTTGAGTCATAGCACTCATTTTGTCATTCAAGTCTTTTTGATTTTCGTTCAGAGTGTCAAATTTTTCACTCAACCTTCTTTCTAGTACCAGAACAACTTCATCTTTGATTTCTTTTTTAAGCATGGCATTGTTATTTTTCATCTCTTCCTTTAAATCTTCTCGAAACACTTTCTCAAGTTCGTCCATTCTGTAGTTTAGACCTTCGACGATTTTTGAATCTCTAATTTGGTCTTTTTCTAATTTTTCTAGTCGGTCTCGTAACTTGGCCATGGTTCTTGACCTGGTGTGGGGAGGTGAATATTTGGAATCAATCTTTGAGTAAGGATAAGGGTTAGGGTTAGGGATAAAATAATAATACAATAAATATTATTAAATTATAATAATAATTTATTATATATATATATTAAAAATAATAATACAATAATTATTATTTAAATTATAATAATTTTATTATGTATGAAAAAAAAATATAATAATAAAAATTTATTATTATTATTATTATTTTGTTTGAATGTATGCAGATCATTGGGAATAGCGGGAGATGATGGAGGAATGGTGGGAGATGATGGTGGGGAGGCGGCGGTGGAAGAGTGGAGAGGGAGGGATAGCGCAGCAATGGGAGGGTGCGGGTAGTGTGGGAGGTACGACAGATGGGAGTGGCAGGGAGCAGCATGGGCAGAGGTGGAGAGCTAGGGAGATGGTCGCTGCGATGGGAGGAGGAGGCTGCGTGCGAGGTGGGAGGCGTGGGGTGGGACAATGCAACATGTGGTATCGGCATAGAGGGAGGTCGCGGGATGTTGGAGCATACGAACAGAGGGAGTGAGATGGTGGATGTGGCAACGATTGGAGGGATGCATGTGCAGAAAGGGCGTGCGCAGAACGTGAATGGGAGGAGGAGCTGGAATGCGGGCTGGATGGAGATGGTGAGAGAGAGGAGTGAGGGCACAAGGTAGCCGTAGGTAGGTGTGAAATGGAGTGGTAGTGTGGGAAGAGGGGGAAATAATGAAGGGACGTAAGGGTGGAGGTGTGGAGCTAAAGGGAGATGTGGAGGGCGTGATAGAGGATGACGAGTAGGGATGAGCGATGAAGTAGGTGCACCAGGGATGCAATGCACACAGAACGTGACCACGATTGTGGCTGAAAGTGATGGTTGAGGAGGCTAACTGAGGTGTGTCGAGGAGTGATGAGGAGGATGAACAGGAGGGTGTGGACAAGAATGTTTGCAGAATGGTGGATGGAACACACGGAGGGTGAGTGAGGCGAGGCGATGGAGGAGATGGAAGCAGGTGGGTGATGAGCATAAGTAAGTTAATGAGCCGATTCCGAGCTCAGGTCGAAGAAGCGAATCCACTCTGATACCAAATGCAATGAACGTATCCATTCACTAAGTAATGCAGTGAACGTATCCGTTCACTAAGTTAACCGTGTCCGGTTAAGGGTTAAGAAGCGAGACCATCTTCCATATTTGAGATAAATGATAATAATATATTGATTGATGATGATAAAGTTACAGTAAGCTCGCCTTTATAGGGCTTAAGCAAGAATAGTGAAGGGTTACACCCTTTTGCTTATTAACCTAATAATCTATTTAATATATAAATAATAATATTAATTAAATATTCACATCACTTAGCATTTTTGCTAATATATATTACGTTTGTCCTTTCCAGGTATCTATCTTGAGTAAAATCCATCCTAGGGGTCTATCTACGATTCCACCAAGATCATGTTTACAAGGTGGAGGCCAACCAAGAAGGTCGTAACCTAAGTGGGTAGACTATGAGATAATACCCAAGTTCTAAACTAATGAGTGATAGTGGTAAGTCCTATGGTGATGAGATATTTGTCAATACTTGTATTACCATGCCATCTCATTGTTAAACCACACAATTCGAACTATAGGCTTGTATGGGAAATTTAACCTCCACTAGCGCTGAGTCTAATGCAGCCTTAATGGCACTTTACAGTAGTGGGTGACAGGTTGGAAAAAGGGTTCACGAGTTGGGGTTTTCCCTGTGTCCAAGGCTCTATGTTTTCAGCTTGGTGTAGACTACACTTCGTTGTTTCCTGAAGGTGGCTTCGTGCCCTGACCTGAGCTATGCGCATGGTCAGTGCACCATGGAATTTTTAGTTTAGTTGGTGGCGTAGAGATTCCCTTCACCCTGCTCAGGTATGAAAGAACAATCGCCCATTGATGTATGAATTTTTTGATTTCCTTTGTGCATATGTATCAGGGTTTTCACTTATGGTCGCTTGTTTTGTATTGGCAGGTAGTAATGACCGTGGCGTGGGTTACTGTGGGTGTCCACAACTTCCATCATTCTAGTTGTGTGATAGTGGTAAGTCTAGCTTCCATCCATCTTACTCTGCTTCTCACACCCCTGGTGGTGTATGTTTCATTTTCGGTTTTGATGGAACAATGCAGAGTCCCTTCTTTGGATTTATACAAGTCACCTTTTTGGATGGACTGTGTAAATGGATGTAATATTTGAGGGTGTGGCTCCTAAGTAATTCTCATGAAGCTAAAGCTCATTGTAATATTGGTTTTAGATGTTGTGACTAAAGTATTTGAGGTTTGGTTTTGAAAGCCCTTGTTGGCATAAACGTAATAATATTTGTGATATGTTATGGAGCTGGGTTTTTTTACACAGAGGATGCATATCTGTACATTGCATGGTGATTTAGAACGTTTTATTTTGGGTATGAGAAATGATGACTTCGGCGTTTCTTTTTATGTAGCTATTGTTCATCGAAATGTGGCTTATCCATTGAGTCGTGTATTGCTTAAATCGATTTCTAATTCTATGGTGGCTCTGTGTGATTTATGGATTCGTTTGTGCAAATTAAATGAACTCCGATGGGTTTCATATGCCTTTACTTCTGAAATGTAGCTAGGGTTTAAGAATTGTGGTTTCCATTCGTTGATGCCTGCGTTGAATGAAACACAGGTAATGCCCAGGTGGGCATTCTGTATGCATGGCTATTTGTGAAAAATTTCTTAAACTGTCGACTTCTTCAGATTCGCCTAAACAGCGTAGATGCCTTCCTCCAATTGCTAGATTGTGAACGTATGGTCTGTAACTTAAGCCTGCATTGATGCCTTTTGGCGAAGGAAGAGTAATGGGGTTCGACTCCTAAACCCGTGTCTTTTTGTGCATTTGAAATATTTGTATTAAATTGTGTTGGGATTTCATGTTTTGTCATGGGTCCTGAATGAGAAGTCATATCGACACCTATCTTGGATATATAGCATAGGATGATTAATACAAGGCCTAAACTTAATGGCCTATTGGAATCGTGCTACATAGAAAATTCTGTTTGCGTGTTCTCATGAAATCATTTCACTGTTTGGTTGAAAGAATGAAGAATGTCTAATACTAAATTTATAAATCGTAATGCCAGGCAAATGCATTTTTTTTTTCTTTTAATGTTTTGGCTAGAGACTTTTGTGTAGCTGAAAGTTTCGATGCCTGGTCTAAAATGATGTTGATTTCAGTGGATAGGATAATACCTCTTTAAAAGAAACTAATAATCATAAAAAAAAGAAACCCTACACTACAAAATTTAGGAGCAGGTGATTCAAAACCGAAGCATCTATTTGTAAAGAAAAGTGTTATGACAATCCTATCTTAGAAGAATAATATATGTTGTCTAGCAAAGGCTGGCTTGGCTAGACCTGCTAGACTCGCCACTGGATTCTGGGCAGAATCTTGATTATTATTTGATAATGAAAAAAAATACAGTATTACATTTAATTACGAAAACAATTTGGTTTGAAGGTTTGAAATTTTGCATACCTGCTTATTTTGTAGCTTGCACCTTGTTGTAATAACCTGCACACTTAGTCAAATAATTAGTGGAAAACTGATGAACTTTAGCTGACCTGACGAATTGATCCTTGACCAGATAAATTTGGGACTACCAAGTTCCTCCCAACCATGATCCTTCAACCGTTCCTGGTTCAGTATGGATCCCCCCGAGCTGGTTCTGACAAGCAAATTGAGGGATAGAGGCCCTAGGTTCACTGTTGGTTCAAATCTGGAAACTTGTGTGGCCTGCTACAATTCTTGGAGTAGAAAAATTCTCTCTGTTTACCATAAGGGAATGATAATGAAAAAGATCCATCCACTAAAACTTGGGATCTGCCCTCTTAAGTAGGGGAGTCTTGAATTATGACTGTTGGAATAATTCAGTTTCTTTAAATTAAATAAATAATATTTAAAAGATATTATTTAATAACTATTTGGTCCTCTTTGAACTAGGACCCTTTTAATTTGTTTAACTATATGTGACTTTGATTAAAACTCTCCAACCTAATTGTAATAACAATAATTATATTTTACTTAACTATTAATACATTATTAATATTAATAAATAATGTCTAAAATATAAATAATAAATATATTTTATAAATAAATCATTAACATCATTATTATTAAAGCTGTTAATAATAATGGCCTTGAGGCTTTCATGCATGTAAATCATAGAAGACTACTATTAGTTAGTTCATGCTTTAAGTGGTAGTAATTACTCGTATTTAAATTATGTATATGCACCTGATACTTCTTTCTTTATTTTTTTAAGGACAAAGTCAAATTCTTTGTACGGTCTTAGTAGGCTTGGTTAGGCATCTCTAGTCTCTCTCTTTACATGTCAAATTACCTCGTTTAACATGGTAGTTCCTGCAGTACTTGATGATTAATGGAAGAAGATTTATTTAGTCATTTTGAATAACTATGATGCAACCTAGAAGTGCTATTCAGATTCCTTTGACTCAACAGTTGAGATCTAGTAACCCCGAGTGCTCTTCAAGCCTTTTAACTCAACACCCTCACATGGGAGTTACGCTAGTGCAATTCCAGAGTCTCTGCTCAACACTAGTGCTAGAATGTGGTTGTGAGGCACATCTAGAATATTTTAAGTGGCCTCGGATCCAGTATTCATTTATCAAGCTTGGAGTGCTCCAGGGCTTATTCCCAACACTCAGTGTACATCAAGGCTTACTCCCAGTACATAAACCTTCATCTAGGTACATCGGGGCTTGCACCCAGTACGTAGGTCTCTTGTGTGTTTCTGAGTCCATGCTCACACATCATATAAGCTAAACATGTAAAATCATAGCTTTGTACAGTAAGTAACAGTAGGTCATCTCAATATATATATATATATTAGGGCTTGTACCCACATCATACGCTAAGGAACATAGACACAACATTAGGGCCTTCCTACCCAATCATATAATCAATAAAGAAGTCAGTCACGGTCCATACCTAGTATATCAATATAAAAGGATAAATCACATATTCTAGGGCTCATGCCCAATACTCGTAATCAAATCCTAAATTTCGAGGCCATGGCACAATATAACATAACAATAGTTAGCCAAAAAATTCAAGATATTACACACTTCAACTTTGAAGTTTTTAGACTGTTGAAATATTGTAACTTCAAAGAATATTATATTTGTATTTTATTATTATGGAGATGGTATATTCCTTCGTGGTGACCCTATTGTATATCCGGAGATGTTTATTCCTCTGAGAGAGTGTGGTAACTAGGGTTATTAGATCTCCCATGTGAGGTCGGCCCTGAGTTTACTATTTGGGGGTTATTAGACTCCTCTGGGAGAGGTCATCCCTATTAGGGTAAAAAGTCAGTCGGGAAACAAGTATAAGTAGAGGAGATATGTTCCTCACTTATCTCATTCATTCATCCACTTGTGATTGCCACACAAGAGAGATAGAGGTATGCATAGGAGGAGAAGGATCTCTTGTTGAGGACTACATCTTGTATTGGGTTGATTATCTATATTGAGGAAAGCTTTGCTGGGTTTTCTGCCCCATGAGGGTTTCCTAGGGTAAATCTTTATCTATCTTGTGATTGTGTTTCTTTCAGTGATCTTGCTAGTCAAATTAGGTTAAACTTAACATGGTATCAGAGATAGCCTAAATAGGACATCTTTCACAACGTGAAAATATCTCTCTCTCCTCCTTCAGTGAAAATTAGGGTTTTTGCAAAAGTTGGAATTTTTTTAATCTAATTGCATGGCTGGATAGCCCTTCTCAAAATTGAAGTTTTGAGCCCTAGATCAAAATTTTTGATTTGGTAGAACTCGAGGAAAGTCAAACCTTCGTTTGACCAAAAGTGCAAAAAACCAAAAAACCAGAGAACCAGAAAAACTGCGCACCTCTGCACCAGTGAACCAGAAAAGCTACAAACCTGTGCACCAGAAAACCAGAAAACCAGAAATTCTATTGCAGATCCAGAAGGTGAAAAGTTGAAGTTTCCAGAAGCAGACCATACCAGTATTCTCAATTCAATCAAGATCATCTCCTGGTAAGTGTTATTCTATCTCTTGAGAAACTTCAATCTCTTTGACCCCTGGATAAGATGGCTCCAAGCACTAAGCTTAAAGACAAGATAGAGGGTATAGAAAATTTCTGGGCATGGAAATACAGAATTGGTCTCATTCATGAAGAGAATTATCTTGTCCAATATATTAAAGATGAGGTTGCAGAACCTGAAGAAGATGAAGCCAAAGAGAAGTATAAGAAGGACTTGCTTAGGGCAAAGAGAATCATTGTTGATTCTATCAAGGACCAGTTGATTCCCCAAGTGGCATCCAAGAAGACTCCAAAGGAAATGTATGATGCCCTAGGCAGAATGTATGAAGACATGAACATCAATAGGAAGATGAACCTAAGCGCTCAATTGAAGAGAACCAAGATGAATAAGGAGAATCTGTTCAAGACTATTTCTCAAGGGTTTCCCAATTCAAGGAACAACTAGATGCCATTGGTGACACCCTTGATGAACATGAACTAGTCATGACTGCTTTAAATGGTCTCACTAGACCTTGGGACTCATTCATCCAAACTATGTGTGCAAGAAAAGAAAGTATGAAGTTTGATGTGGTATGGGAGGATTGCATTCAATAGGAGGCTAGGGTGGCCAATAGAGAATCCCTACTCACAGAAGATTACCAAGCCTTGGCCACTCACACCAGAAGAAGGATTCATTTCAACTCCATGAAGAATGGCCATAAGAAATCTCATCCTCCACATAGATTTCAAAAGAAAGAAGGAGTAAGCTATGAAAGAGATCTCTCCTCAGTTACATGCTATAGTTGTCACAAACCCGGACACTTTGCCAGAAATTGTCCCATAAGAAAGAAGAAGAATTTTCACAAAATACATCATGCACACCTTGCAGAAGATGATAGTGAAGAAGAAGAAGAGGAAAGGCCTAAAAAAAAGAAAGATAAATTAATAGAAGAAGATGCAGAAGAGTATGTTCTATTCTTTGCACTCTCTGGGTCAATAACACCTGGAGAAGATACATGGCTCATAGATAGTGGTGCTTCAAAGCACATGACAGGTCAAAACAAAACTCTCTCAAATTTAGAAGAAAAGTCCTCTCCTCAGAAGGCATCCTTGGGAGATGACTATCAATATCCCATCAAGGGAATTGGTGAAGCAAGCTACAAGCTTGATTCTGGAACTCCACTAAAGATGAAACAAATCCTATATGTACCAGGTTTGAAGAATAACTTACTTTCTATCTCTGCATTAGATGAGAAAGGTTATAGGGTTGCATTCATAGATGGACAAGTAATCATGTAGTCCAAAGGAAAATCAATTGAGGATGCAATTGTTATTGGTGAAGAGGATGGTGGGCTATATAAACTCAAGTGTCATCCTAAAGCTGCCCTTGTTCATGAAGCAACTAGCCCAAGTGAGCTATGGCATAGAAGGCTTTCTCACATTAACTACAAAGCACTACCTCATGTGAGCAAAGTAGTTATAGGACTACTAGATTTAAAGATTGATCATGATGGAAAATGCAAAGGATGTGCAAAAGGGAAGAATATCAAGAACCCATTTCCAAAGAGTGAGACAAAGACCAAGATTCATTCATATGTATGTCGACCAATGCCATCCACATCCTTGAGTGGATATGAGTACTACCTTACATTTATTGATGACTACTCAAGGAAGACTTGGATATATTTACTAAAAGGAAAAGATGAAGTCTTTGGAAAGTTCAAGGAATTCAAAGCTTTGATAGAAAACCATTCAGAAAAGAAGATCAAGATACTTAGGACAGATAATGGTGGAGAATACACTTCAAAGGACTTTGAAGTATTTTGTAAAGAAGCTGGAATTAAGAGGGAACTAACCACTCCCTACAATCCTCAGCTAAATAGTGTTGTAGAGAGAAAGAATAGAACCATCATGGAAGCAGTAAAGACAATGATATATGATCAAGACCTACCTATGTATCTGTGGGCTGAAGCAGCCAGGACAACAGTCTATGTACAAGATAGACTATCTCATAGTGCTCTTGACTTCAAGACCCCAAAAGAAGTGTTCACAAGAAAGAAGCCTGAAGTAAGTCACCTCAAGATATTTGGATGCTGTCACGTCCCCTCCCATAATACTAGTGCAATGGAGAGGATCGTGATCCCAAACCGGGCATCCAGCCCCATAAACTCATTTCCTGAGCAATCACATACTAAATGGAGATATGAAGATGCATAAATCTTTTAAAAACACAGCGGAAGTAAGTCATGTGCAGAATTAACACACATCCAACGTTTTCATGATAGCCATTAAGTGTAGACATTGCAGAAATAGCAAATGAAAATACTTATCTTTAAACCAAGTAATCCCAAGCAACCAGCTACGCTTCTGCAACGTTCCACCCAACCGTAGGCCAGTGTGCTCCTTAATCTCTCGGCACCACTGCCACCCCCGAGCTGGGCACGATCTCCACAAGGTAAAGGGGAAACAGGCTCTCACATAGCCAAAGGTATGCCAGAATCAGCCAAGCCAACTAGCAGTTGGGTTTCTCAGGCTGCTAAGAGGTGGGCAGAGGTGAATTACTAGGCTAGTGGCTCAACCAAGGAGCTATGGATGCTTCATTGGGCTCACCAAGCCAAATTTGTCCTCTTCCACTCTTGAAGCTCCTGCTCACAGGTCCAAACCCAAAACGGGATGCACTTAACAACAAACCACAATTACTGGGCATGAGGAAAATGCTTTCCACAGTGGGATGCCTGAGATGGGGTTTCAACTCACTCAGAAAAACGTGAGAACACACAAAATGAAATGGGAAGATGGGGAAAAACCCTGGGAATCAAATCCGTTTTTTGAAAGACGTCCTTGGACATTCGGGGGCAAAAACGACCTCCATACAGTCCCCAAATCGTGGCTCTCCTCTCCCAGGCTACTGCATATGCAAAAACGAACTCCCAGTCATGGAGAAATGCAGGATTTGGATGAAAAACGTGTAGGGAAAGACCCAGCTAGCTCCAACTGCGTGAATGAATGAAGACCCCCCAGTCAGAATGGCTTTGGGCACCATTTCGTGGGTGTTTTCTTGCCCAACAAGCAAAAACACGAATTTCCAGGTTGGTGGCTTGCCCATGCACGAAAATGGCTTGCCCATACTTCTTCATTTCCAAGGCATTAACTGCCTTAACCAATTTCTTGGGAGAATTAAATGATTGGTCCCTAACCCAAAAATGGGTAGTTGAGAGTTCATGGCTTTCCTCAATGAAATGGCTTAACACCATGGTTCAAGGGTTTGGGTTATTCCCCCCCCCCCCTATTCCTTGTAAAGATCGTGCCCCCATCTCTTTTGTTGCATTGCGTAGCTGGTTGTGGGTTTTTCATTAAAATTGCATATTTACATGATTTCCGATGTTACATTGTGCACCGCTAGCACAAGAACTTGATGCATCTATTCTAATTGCCGATACATAGAACGATTAATCAATGGCGGGGCCTTGGCCTTGAGCTCCTCACCATGACTAAATGACAATATTTACATCATTTACAATATTAATGCAATGGGGTTAAGCTGGGGACGTTACAGATGCCCAGTATACATTCACATTCCAAAAGAAAAGAGAACCAAGCTAGATCCTTCTGGGAAGAAGGGAATATTTGTTGGATATTGTGATGCGTCCAAAGTGTTCAGAATATACATCCCAGGGTTCCATCACATGGAAATAAGTAGAGACGTGACATTTGATGAAGAGGCAACCCTCAAGAGATCCAGGAAATTCCAGTATGAAGAAGTATATGAGGAAGATACACCCTCCAGGATCACAGAGGCTGCACCTACCCCTGAAGATGTAACACCTAAAGGCCATGACATGATAGAACCACAAGAACCCCTGCTATAGACATATCAAGGAAGAGAAATCCAGCATGGGCAAGAGACATTATACTAGGAGCAGAAAAATATGGAGCCCCTAAAGGTTCCACTAGGGTGAGAAAGAAACCAAAGACATTCTCCAACTATGTGGCCTTAATGTGTAACCTTGTAGATCAAGAACCCACTAGTTATGAAGAAGCATCCCATAAGAAAGAGTGGGTTGATGCAATGACAAAGGAGTAAGAGTCAATAATGAAGAATGATGTTTGGTATATAGTTCCCAAACCAAAGGACAAAAGTGTGGTATCGTCCAAATGGATATACAAGATAAAGCATGTTGCAGATGGCAACATTGAAAAATATAAGGCAAGGTTTATAGCCAGAGGGTTCTCTCAGAGAGAGGGAATTGACTATGAAGAAACATTTGCACTAGTTGCAAGGTACACTTCCATTAGAACTATCATGGAACTTGCATCCATGATGAAATGGAAATTACACTAGATGGATGTAAAGACAACCTTCCTGAATGGTGTGATTGAGGAGGAGGTGTATATAGAACAACCACAAAGATTTGAGGTGGAAGATGGAAGAACCCATGTGTGCAAACTAAAGAAGGCTTTGTATGGGTTGAAACAAGCTCCTAAAGCTTGGTATGGAAGAATTGACAGTTTCACAACAAGCTTAGGATTTACCAAAACTAAAGCCGATCATAATCTTTATCTCAAGGTTATGGATGATGAACTTGTCATATTGTTGCTATATGTGGATGATCTATTTCTGACAGGAAATGAGAAACAAATTATCGAGTGCAAGAAGAAACTCTCTTTAGAGTTTGAAATGAAAGATCTCTGATTGATGCACTACTTCCTAGGTATGGAAGTATGGCAAGGCCTGGAAGGAATCTTTCACAATCAGGGAAAGTATGTTGTGGAAATCTTAAAAAGATTTGATATGTTGGAATGTAAAGCCTTGGCCACTCCCATGGATTCCAACTTGAATATGTTACCTTATGACTCATCAGAGTTAGTGGATATGACTCTATACAGATAGATTATTGGGTCACTAATGTATTTGACAAATACTAGGCCATATATATGCTTTGCTGTGAACACTCTGAGTCAGTGTCTAGCGGAACCTAGATGAGTTCACCTAATAGCTGCAAATCATGTGATGATGTACCTAAAGGGTACGATAGACTTTGGTCTATGTTATATTAGAGATCATGATTTCAGATTGTATAGCTACACAGATGTTGATTGGGAAGGAAGTGTATCAGACAAGAAGAGCACATCGAGAGGATGTTATTGTCTAGGATCTACCATGATCTCATGGTTTAGCAGGAAGTAGTCTAGTGTGGCTCTCAATACAGCTGAAGCAGAATATATTGCTGCTTGCTCTGCTAGTTGTGAAGCAATATGGCTTCGGAAGTTATTATCAGAATTATTTGACTTAGAGTTGGAACCCACTATGATCCTGTGTAACAACCAGAGTTGTATCGAGATGACAGAGAATCCAGTGTTCCATAATAAGTCAAAGCACATAGAGATCTGATATTTTTATATACAGGATATGGTGCAGAAAGGAGCCATCAAGCGAGAGTATGTGAGCACTGACGAACAAGTTGCTGATATACTGACCAAACCTCTATCTCGAGTGAAGTTTGAGTATTTCCTAGACAAGCTCGGTGTAGTTCAGAAGGACCCTCCCTGAAAGGGGGAGTGATGTGGTCACTAATGATGAGATTTCCTGCATCGACAGTAAGGTCGATGATGTGGATACCTGTATTGGTGATAACGATAGTGAGGTCAATGATGTGGATACCTGTATTGGTGATACTGACAGTGAGGTCGATGATGTGGATACCTATATTGGTGATATCAACAATGAGGTCGATGATGTGGATACCTGTATTGGTGATACCAACAGTGAGGTCGATGATGTGAATACCTGTATTGGTGATACCGATAATGAATTCAATGTGTGGTCCTTAGATTTTATCTAAGTGGAAGAGTGGACTGCATCGTCCATAGACATGAGAGGTGTCTTAAATGGATCAAGGATTGATCATCCTGTAAGTAGATCTGGACTGCATCATCCATAGACATGAGAGGTGTCTTAAATGGATCAAGGATTGATCATCCTGTAAGTAGATATGGACTGCATCTTCCATAGACATGACAGGTGTCTTAAATGGATCAAGGATTGATCATCCTTAGACAATGATCCTGTAATTCCAAAAGGAAGGATAGTCTTAAAAGTTGATCCCTGATTTGTGGTAGGATTGATCACCCTTAGATAGTGATCCCGTAATTCTGAAAGGAAGGATAGTCTTAAATATTGATCCTTAGAATAGAATCCTATAATTCCAAAAGGAAGGATTGTCTAAGATATGTGTGATGGACGTGAATCTCGTAATTCCGAAAAGAAGGATTGTCCATGATCCCATAATTCTGAAAGGAAGGATCACTATAGTTGATGGACTAGAATCCCATAATTCCAAAAGGAAGGATTGTTCATGATCCCATAATTCCGAAAGGAAGGATCACCAAAGTTGATGGACTGGAATCCCGTGTTAATTTTTTAGCATTAATTCAATATAATTTAGGATCTTTATTGAGAGAATAACATGTACAACATATCAAGTACATCAATCATATAAAGCATGTCAATCATAACAAGATGCAACCATAAGAGACAATAGACACACAAAGTTTCCATGGGGGAAACCCTAAGTTGAAAAACCCCACAACTTCCTCAGAGATAGATAGAGCAATAATACAACCAAGATACAACCAAAGTACAAGAGATAGTCTTCTACTAGCAGCACCTCCTCCTCCTCAACTAGTGCACCACTTTCTGAGTGATGTACAAGTGAATAATGAGATGTACAAATAGAGATCTCCCAATATCTATTTATACTTGTCATGTCCTGCCCAATAAACTAATGGGGCCGACTTGTCTAGCTTAGCCTAATAACCCATGGTTAACTTAATCAGGGCCAACCCCACACATGGTGGTCTAATAACCCATTGGCAAGTTACGACACTTGCGACACTTGTCAATACAAATGATGACACTTCCTTATAGAAGAATAACACATCTCTATAGGATTACAATATACATAGATGAAATACATAGCTGAAATACATTCCAAATTTACATATACATCAACACTCCCTCTTAACTAGGAAGGTATTTCTTGACACAGATCTGCTAGCACAAGTCTTCTTCTCTGGATCATCATCAGCGAATCATCATCCTCAAATCATTGTCATCGTCACGGCTCCTGCTATCTCAATCAATCTCTGAATCTACTCATCATAGGAAGTTCTACAGAGCCAGTCATTTTTCATACTAAATGTAGGCTCGCCACCTGCAGGTCTTCATCATCACTAGCCATACTGTGGAATCCTCAAGACTTATTACATGCGTCAACAAAACCTAGCAAGAGCATCCCAGGATTGATTGATTACGAGCACACTGCTCAACCTATCGGATCTCCCAAGGAGATATTACTTGTGACCAAGCAAAACCTAGTAAGAGCATCTAAGGATTGATTACGTGCCCAGCACAACCTGCAAGATCTCCCAGGGAGACATTATATGCTATCAAGCAAAACCTAGCAAGAGCATCTCAGGACTGATTATGTGCTCAGCACAACCTCCAAGATCTCCCAGGGAGAAATTATATGCCATGGACAAAACCTAGCAAGAGCATTTTCCATATCTCCCAGGCAGCTATTATATGCCAGCGACAAAACCTAGCAAGAGCATTTGCAAATCTCCCATGGAGCTATTATATGTCCCTCCAAGCAAAACCTCGAAAGAGCATTTTCCAGATTTCCCAGGGAGCTATTATATGCCAGCGACAAAACATAGCAAGAGCATCTGCAAATCTCCCAGCGCGCTATTATATGCTTATCTGCACAACCTGTCCACGGCCACAGAGTATCAACCTAATACTCGTCATACATCATCCTAATGTCCATGATCATCCTAATCATCATCTCTACATTGTCCTGATGCAAGTCATCTAGAGAATCGTCCTGATACTCATCACACATGATCATCCTGATCATACGATGGATCCACCTGATACATATCATGCATCCACCTTATGCATATCACATACATGATCTACCTAATCATACAATGTATCCACCTGATACATATCATGCATCCACCTGATGCATATCATATACATGATCCAACTGATCATATCCAGCATCCAACATGATGCATAAACATATACATGATCCAACTGATCATATCCAAAGCAGTAACTGAAGCATCGTCCTGATGCTCATCACACAACGCTTGTATCCACAGCCATGGGAGGATCCTCCTACCACCATGCTTGGAATGGCTTATGCAAATGTGTCCATCACTTCTTCCTTGAAGTGTCATCAATCTGAAGAACACCAAGCCTCCCTCTGAAGTACTCAAACTTCACTCTGGCTAGTGGTTTCGTCAACACATCTGCAACCTGCTCATCTGTTGCAACATACAGGAGCTTCACTACTCCTCTCTGCACCATATCCCTGGTATAGTGATATTTTATCTCTATGTGCTTTGACCTGTTATGGAACACTGGGTTCTCAGACAGCTTCACACAACTTTGGTTGTCACAAAATATACCAGTAACATCCAATGGGAGATCAAATAGCTCAGACAGTAGCTTCCTTAGCAATACTTCCTCACAACTAGCCGAACAAGCTGCAACATACTCTGCTTCGACTATACTCAGTGCTACGCAGAACTGCTTCCTGCTAAACTAAGAGATCACACCTGATCCCATACTAAAGTAGCACCCGAAATTTCTCTTCCTATCTGCAGCACTACCTGCCCAATCTGAATCAACATAACCCTCCAAGTTAAACTTTTGATTCTCATCATATTTGAGCCCATAATCAATCATACCCTTCAGGTACCTCAGAATATTCTTTACAGCAACCAGGTGAACACTCCTCAGATCCATTAGGAACTGGCTCAATGTGTTCACTTCAAAGAAAATATCAAGTCTTGTGTTCGTCAGGTACATCAAGGACCCAACCATCTAACGATAAATAGTGATATCAACCGGATCAGATGAAGCATCACACAGAAGCTTTAGGTTCAATGCCATAGGTGTGGACATGGCCGTGCAGTCCATCATCCCAAAACTCTTCAGGATCTCTACTGCATACTTCCCTTGTCCAAGGAAGATTCCATCTACACTATGCCACACCTCCATACCTAGAAAGTAGTGCATCATCCCCAAGTCTTTCATCTCGAACTCAGCAGCAAGCTTCCTCTTGGTATGAGCAATCAAACTATCATCACCTGTAACAAGCAGGTCATCCACATACAGGAGTAGTATCACAGGATTTCCTTCCTCAAACTTGTAGTAAAGGTTGGAATCCACTTTACTCTTGGTAAAGCCCAAACTGGATAGGAAACTATCCATCCTACCATACCAAGTCCTAGGAGATTGCTTCAAGCCATACAAGGCTTTCTTCAACCTACACACATATGAATTCATGTCATGTGTCTCAAAACCAAGTGGCTGCTCCACATACACTTCCTGCTCGACTACACCATTCAAGAAGGATGTCTTGACATCCATCTGGTGTATTTTCAATTTCATCATTGCAACCAGAGCAAGTACTGTTCTGATGGAAGTGTATCTGGCTACAGGAGAAAAAATTTCTTCATAATCTATTCCCTCTTTCTGAGAGAATCCATGAGCTGCAAACCTTGCCTTGTATTTTCCTATGCTACCATCTGTAGCATGCTTGATCTTGTAGATCCATTTGGAAGTCACCATAGACTTCCTTTCAGGTCTTGGGACCACATCCCAAACATCATTCTTCATGATCGATTGATATTCTTCGACCATGGCATCCTTCCATTCTTTCTTTTCTGCTGCCTCTTCATAACTGGAAGGTTCTTTGTTTATAATATCACAGAGTAAAGCAACATAGCTGATATGTGATCTAGTTCTCTTCTTTGCTCTGTGTTCTTCTTCTGGAATGCCATATCTTTCTGCATCTTGAATGAGCTCTCTAGCCCATGGAGGTTTCCTCTTGTGAGAGTTCTTCGCGCAGGGTGGATCTACAGGTTCTTGTGGATCTTCAATTTAATGATTTGCATCTGGAATTGCTTCAGTCATAGTAGTGTCTTGAAATCTAGTTTCCTTTGATTCTTCATGATCTTCAACAGGTGTCTTTCTTGATTTGATGAAGGCTGAGTTTTCATCAAATGTTTTATCCCTGCTGACATCAATATTCTTGAACCCTGGAAAGTATATTATGTAATCCTTCAAGGTTTCACTGTAACCCACAAAGATAACCTTCTTTCGTGAAGGATCTGGCTTAGTCCTCTTTTCCTTTGGGACATGAGTGTATACTAGACAACCAAATATTCTAAGATGCCTCACTTCAGGTTTCTTACCAGAGAAGACTTCTTCTAGTGTCTTGTTGTCCAATATCTTGTGAGGTGTTTTGTTCTGCACATATACAGCTGTCCTAGTTGATTAGACTGGCATATTCAGAATTTGAGATCTGCAAATCTCGATCCAAAGCTCTAAACTTTGATTTTTCCAAGGAGCTTCCAGCTATGTCTTCATATTTCAGAAATTCCTATTTTTGTGGAAAACCTAATTTTTAGGGCCAAAACTGAAAGTGCTAAGAATTGAATTATGATTAGACAGATAGATTCTCCTTAACGAGTAGAGTCAATCTACCTTACTGCTTTTCCAAAATCTGTGGAGAGAAACCCAATAAACAAGAAACCCTAGTTTCTGCCACTCCACAATGTCTTCTTCTCAGGGAAGCTCTGATACAATGTTAATTTTTGAGCATTAATTAAATATACTCTAGGATCTTTATTGAGAGAATAACATGTACAGCATATCAAGTACATCAATCATATCAAGCATGTCAATCATAACAAGATGCAACCATAAGAGACAATAGACACACACAGTTTCCATGGAGAAAACCCTAAGGTGAAAAACCCGACAACTTCCTCAAAGATAGATAGAGCAATAATACAACCAAAGTACAAGAGATAGTCTTCTACTAGCAGCTCCTCCTCCTCCTCAACTAGTGTGCCACTTTTCGAGTGATGTACAAGTGAATAATGAGATGTCCAGATAGAGATCTCACGATCTCTATTTATACTTGTCATGTCCTTCCCAATAAACTAATGGGGCCGACTTGTCTAGCTTAGCCTAATAACCCATGGTTAACTTAATCAAGGCCGACCCCACACATGGTGGTCTAATAACCTATCGGCAAGTTATGACACTTGCGACACTTGTCAATACAAATGACAACACTTCCTTATAGAGGAATAACACATCTCTATAGGAGTACAATATACATAGATGAAATACATATGTGAAATACATTCCAAAGTTACATATACATCGACATCCCGTAATTACAAAAGGAAGGATTTTCCAGGATCCAATAACTCCGAAAGGAAGAATCACCAGAGTTGATGGACTAGAATCCGTAATTCCGAAAGGAAGGACTGCCCAGGATCCAGCAATTCCGAAAGGGAGGATCACCAGAGTTGATGGACTAGAGTCACGCAATTCTGAAAGGAAGGACTGTCCAGGATCTCGTAATCCCGAAATGGAGGATCATGTGTATTGCAGATGATGATGATCGAGATGATGATACTGTTGATCAAGATGATCTAGATGATGATGATCGAGATGATTGAGATGATGTTACTACTGATCGAGATGATTGAGATTATGATACTGTAGATCGAGATGATCCAGATGCTGTAGATCGAGGTTATCTAGATGTTGTAGATCAAGATGATCCAGATGTTGATGATCGATACAATTGAGATGATGATGATGCTGTAGATGATCGAGTGCTGTAGAAGATGAAGACTCAGTACATAAGATATTGATGTTCCAATATTGGTTATGTTTGAGTAACTATATGAGTTACTGATGATGATGTATAAAGAAAGCTTCCAATGATTTATAGATGTTTCATGTACCATATAGTTGATGACTCCTTGCTCCTACAAATGTTGTTATAATGTCCTTCTCGTTAAGGGGGAGTGTTGAAATATTGTAACTTCAAAGAATATTATATTTGTATTTTATTATTTCGAAGATGGTACATTCCTCCGTGGTGACCCTATTGTATATCCGGAGATGTTTATTCCTTCGAGAGAATGCAGTAACTAGGGTTAGATCTCCCATGTGAGGTCAGCCCTGAGTTTACTATTTGGGGGTTATTAGACTCCTCTGGGAGAGGTCGGCCACATTAGGGTAAAAAGTCTGTTGGAAAACAAGTATAAGTAGAGGAGGTATGTTCCTCACTTATCTCATTCATCCATCCACTTGTGATTGTCGCACAAGAGAGATAGAGGTTTGCATAGGAGGAGAAGGAGCTATTGTTGAGAACTACATCTTGTATTTGGTTGATTATCTATATTGAGGAAAGCTTTGCTGGGTTTTCTACCACATGAGGGTTTCCCAGGGTAAATCTTTGTCTATCTTGTGATTGTGTTTCTTTTAGTGATCTTGCTAGTCAAATTAGGTTAAACTTAACATAGACATCTGGACTTCTCCAGAAGGATGGTCTCATGCAGATTGAGGGATTTCTTCATGCAAATTTAACCAACATGCGACTCCTCTGCATCCAATCAAACTTTACTTCACAGCTGATTAATTTCTCTTCTTGTAGAATTGTAGGTGGATGGTTGTCTCACTGACGGCAATCTTCTCCACGATCTCTTCACTGCTCTATTCAATAGCTGCAATATTCCACGACTGATATCTCACACAGATTTCTTACCCGCAAGCAATCCAAATCTGATCACAACTGCTTCAGAATTTTCTAGCGGATCTACTCTTGCTCTTCTTCAATGAACAACTTGACAACACCTTCTTCAACACAGAATTTATGTGGATTGGATTCCTTTTTCACACTCTCCAACTGCGGTGGAAGTTTCTTCACTGCACCAGCAAACTTGCTTATTGGTTGGGCGTATCTTCACAAATTTGCTTCAGATTTGCAGATCTAAATGCTTTCTCGGGTCGATTTCAATCTTGTACAATAGACTCGAACCTGGATCTCTGTCCAATTTATTGGATCAATTCTTTCACTTGATTGGTGAAAGATCTTGGCTTTGATTGAATGATCTCTTCCTTCTTCACTATGGAAGAATCCTTCTTCACTATGGAAGAATCTCTCTTCGCTATGGAAGAATACAACATGCTTGGATATGCTCTTGGATCAATATTCTCTCCAAGAGACTTAATCAAGCTCTGATACCATGATGAATTTAAAGGAACAAACTATGGCTTTCTATTCACATAAAAGTTCATACATACAATGGACTGGAAGATATGTATTTAAACACTTCTACATGCTAAAACCCTAACCTAGCTTTATGCTTTACAAAGGCTTTAACTCAACTTAGCTTTAATTCTAATAATACAAATCACAAAAGCGGGAGGTAATTACTTTTTCCAATAGTGCTCATATGTCCGAGAACTTAAAAACAAGCTACGAAACTATCCTATGTGAACAAATAATATATTTGAAGCTATTTAGATAGGTGTAGAATGATGAGCACCTGGGCAGTACAATGTGGGCAATAGTATTGGTCAATGAGGATGGGATTCCCCATGTTATTCATCCATAGGTTCTCAAATGTTAAGCCCTTGGTGAAGCCCTTTCGCCCTTGCCATAGGTTCTCAAATGTTAAGCCCTTGGTGAAGCCCTTTCCTCCTTGCCATGTTTTGATTCTAACTCCATTTTCAATGCCATTGAAAGAAACTCCAATAATAACTAAAATCATGTGTCAATGTAGTGCATTGAATGTCCATATTCTTAGACCAATTGAAATTTTATCAAACTATTTCACCTAATTCCATGGCCTGGTCCGCAAGTAACTTGTTCAATGGCAAGATTGGAAGTTCCTTCCAAAATACCAATACAAACATCTCCTGCAGTAGTACAACCAAAGTTAAAGATTTAGGTTTAATAAAATAATTCCCCTTCCTCCAACAATATATATGTAAAATGTTGACGGGAAATATGATCCACCTGTTCCTATGTTGATATTTCGAAGAGTGACATTGGAAGAAGATATGTGAATTCCATCGGTGTTGGGATTGTTCATTGGAGCACGAATAGTCAATACCTCTGCCAAGACGTTGTTAGATGCATTAATGGAAACATGGAACTCCTTGTTGTTTATGGAAGTAATGTCTCTCACCACACTATTCGTAGCGCCCATCAATTGTAAAGACTGCCCATCACCATTTGAGAACATTGTCAAATTCACATTCATTATAACCTGCTTAAGTTATAAACTCCCAAGTATGAAACACTCAAATGCATATGTTAAAAAAGGTAGAGACAATACCATAGGCCCGTGTTTGCACTGCACAGCACAGCAAAGCAGACAATGCATTTGAGTCAGTGCAAATATATGCTATCCAAATCACTAAAAAATAATTACACGATAGATCGTAGTACAACTAATAGCTGATGAATTTTAAGGAACAAGCTACGGCTTTCTATTCACATAAAATTTCATAGTTACAATGGACCTGAAGGCCTGAATATATAGAAGTATCACATGCTAAACCTAGACTCTTTAACTTAGACTTAACCGATTGTCTATGTCTTAGTTCTAACTAAGACTCATCTAACTGCTTGTTAGGAACTGAGCATCTAACTGATATCATCAAGGAGTAATTATCTCTAACACTCTCCCTTAATTACAACCACTAAACATACTATCTAATTGCAGCTAAAACATACTACTTCTAAGGAATTCCATAAAAAAAATCGCCTGCTGGTCTATGTATCAGCTAGGCTTACAAAACATCTTTATCTTGACTTTCTTTGTTGAAATGTGTTGATGCAACCTCTTCTTGTACTTTCTGCTCCAAACTTTGAAGCTTTCAATGCTTTTCTTCTTCTTTGTGCTCCAGACTTTAAACTCTGGATATCTCTTCTTGTTTCTGCATGGATTTTTCTTTTTTCCATGGCTCTCACTGAAAAACAAGTGATCTACAACATCTTCAATGCTTCCTGCAAAATCATTGTTGCATGTTTCTTCCTCTTGCTTTTCAACTAGGTACATAGCATATCTTGCTTCTTCTTCAGATTTTGCTACTACAGAATGTAAGGTGTTATCTACAACTTCTTTTGTCTTTGCAAGCCAATCTTCAATGAATGCCAAGTCTTCTTCGAAACTTGTTACTTTAGCTTCGTTCTCCTCAGTTGCTATTGCTACAAAGACATCATCCACTTGATCATCATTTTCAAGTAGGGTTACCATTCCAAACAACAACTCATTAATGAGCTTCTTTTGTTGTAGCACTATCACTCTATCTTCATAAGAAAGGTGATCACCATAATACTCTGGTTCAAGTTCTTCATCCTCTCTTGCTAAGAGGTTAGCAACTTCTGTATTTTCCTTCTGTTGAGGCTCACTGAGGACTATGGACTCCTTCTCTTGAGTCCACATCCTTCCTTCCTTATCGCTCCCTAAAAAAAATACAGGATTTGCTTCGCGTTCCCTTAATGCAAGATTTCATTTAAATCTAGCAATCTGAACTCTTTTTTTCAATTTCAAGGCTACGGCCTTTACAATCATGCAAGGGTTTCGAACTTCACATGGCATCAATCTTCAAAAAAAAAAAAAAGCTGGACTTTATCTTCTCGACAACAAGCCAATGATCACGTAGTTCGATATCTCAAACAGATTTCTTCGCGTGATTTTAATATCTCTTCAGTTTTGGCCCTCACTTCAACTTTGACGGTTTTTTATAGTCGCACTTCTCCACATAGATGGTCTCATGAAAATTCAAGATTTCCTCGGTGTGAATCCTTTTTAATGGCACGGCTCCTTTGATACCTTTGCTCTTTACTTCACGACTGGACTTCACTCCATTTATTTTCTCCGCACAGATCGGCTCATATGATTTCCTCAACACGCGATCAAACTTAAATCTGCGGACTCCATGCAGGAGGCTCTTGGCCAAATTATCATGGGTATCCAGTAACTATCGCTTTCGAGCCATAGGGTAGGCCACGATAATCTCCCGAATCTACCGCGCTTGGGATAATAGAGAGGGCACGATAATGCTCAATGGCCTGGCTCCCGGGCGGTCTTGCCTCCATCTTCTTCAAAAGAGACTTCTTCAACAAATTCTCCAATGGGATTTCTCTTCAATTCACAGCTCGTCAGCAGGAGACAGCGGATCGGCTCCCTCTTCACGATAGGGTGTATTGATTCACAAACAGTGGATATCTTTTCTATATTGCACTGATTTGGGCGATCTCCTCTTGGCGGCTCAGTTTAGACAGTAGCTCCTCCATTATGCACTGATTTACACCAACTGCACATTCAAATCCTTCACACTCTTTAATGGATGCACATTCAGCTCCTTCACACTGGCAGTTGGTCTGCTCTTCTCTCACATGGATTTGACTTTCACTATTTTCTCCACAGCTTAACCGACGGCTCACTGCTTTTTTCAAACTCTCCAACAGCGATGGGAGTTTCTTCACGGCTCCAGCAATCTCTCTTAATGGCTGGGCGTATTTTCAAGAATTTGCTTCAGATCTGCAGATCTAGAAGCTTTCTCGGGTCGATTTCAGTCTTGTGCAATAGACTCGAACCCGAATCTCTATCCAATTTCTTGGATCAATTCTCTCACTTGATTGGTGAAATATCTTGGCTTTGATCTAAGGATCCTCTTCGCTATGGAAGAGTACAACATGCTTGGATCTGCTTTTGGATCAATATGTTCTCCAAGAGACTTAATCAAGCTTTGATACCATGATGAATTTTAAGGCACAAGCTACGGCTTCCTATTCACATAAAAATTCATAGTTACAATGGACCCGAAGGTCTGAATATATAGAAGTATCACATGCTAAACCTAGACTCTTTAACTTAGACTTAACTGATTTTCTATGTCTTAGTTCTAAATAAGACTCATCTAACTGCTTGTTAGGAACTGAGCATCTAACTGATGTCATCACGGAGTAATTGTCTCTAACAATAGTACTTGCTGGTTTTCTTGAGAGACGTTCCACCAGGAGGCTCCCTGTCCATCCAAACTTCTCCCCGCCATTAACCATTAGACCATTCACGTTATAGAATTGCAACCAGTAGAACCGTTGTCGGTTGGTGCAATGAGTTGCCCAGTTACCTGCCGTAAGACATGTTCCATGAATCTTACTGAAGGAAATAAATAAATCACATGCTCTTGAAACTATCTCGGAATGAATATTAGCACCTTAGCTGCACAATAATATTAACATTCTTACATGGTCCTGTAAAGGAAACTGCACCAACCATAAATTTTCCTTTTGGTATATACACAGTAGATGATCGAGTAGAAGAACAGGCTGCATTCCACGCACCAATAAAAGCCTGAAAATAACAAAACAAACAAACAAATTTATTTGTGATAATCTGTCTCTACAAATTTATTTCTTTAAGTTTAACTTTATCTCACCTTCTTGTTTCCTGTGATGCCATCCCCTTTTGCACCATACTGCTGAACATTATATATGAGACTGGAATCTCCTATTGAACTCACGCATGTAAACATAAAAGAGCCTGTGAAAATCACGGCCTCCTGGCCGGGGAAAAGGTTTCATCTTTTTCAAAACTGAAATAGATTGCATCTACACTCCCGCAGTCACAATTCCCTAATGCTGCTAATACTTAGAGAAACCAAGGAAGAAAAACAGCAGAGCACAAAGGCTCGCACAGACAGAAAGAGATACACACTCAACTCAATTGTATTAATGATTAAAACTTATATATATATAAAAATATTAACTAAGCTAAATTCTACAAACATGGATCAGATCCTACAACATCAGAGCTGTTCAAACAAACAAATTACATATAGAAAACATCAACCACATCAACCATATTGGTTGCATTATATCTAACAGCCTCCCTTAATGCAGAAATGGATTCTTTACCACTCCAAGTCTTTGTCTGAAATCTTTGCAAGGAGAGCTGCTAACCATCATGTTGCCCGCTGTGTGTATATAAAGAATGCTAAAATGCCGTCCCAAGGGATTGGTGAGTCCGACATCTACTTCCACTTAAACGTTTGGCAACACTACAGGTTTAGCAACACCATTTTAATGATGTGAGTTTATTGTTGGTTGTGGAGCCAGATCTTCTAGTCTCATAGATGATATTGTATCAGCCGTGTTTGTACCCCAGTTCTATATGATATGTAGGTGGACTGTACACTCACCCCAGCGGGGGGGTGTGGGGGGGCATTTCCCCCCCACGGGGTTCCAGGGGGGACCATCCCCCCTGGATGGGGGATCCGGGGGCCAGCGGTCCCCCGGCAGGGTTTCAGGGCCAGCGCCCCCGAGAAATGGGGGTTGGGGGGCAACGCCCCCGAAGAAAATTTTTTGGGGCTGTTTTCGCCAGCTGTTTTGCGGGCCCATGGTTTTGGGTATCCCGTGGTATTTTCCCATTGTATTTCCCTTATAAAAGAAAGACCTTGTAATACTGCTAGGTTTGTTGATGTATTAGATTTTATGCATTGTAAAGATCTTTGAGATCGGGAGAGAGACTGTAAAACAGAGAAGAGGAAGTGCAAAGGTTGTGCTGCAGGTTGTATCCCTTCGACTTGCTGGACGGTAATAATAATAAGGACTGGAAAATTCAGTGTGGACGTAGCCCAAGTTGGCTGAACCACGATATATCTGTGTCTCTCTTGTAATGTGTATGTGTGATTTTATTTGCATTTCTGTGTATTGTTATTGCTCTGCGATCCTGTTTTTCTAACATTTATGATACTAATACTTTTTATGAAATAGAAATGATAGTATGAGCATCAAACTGTGGTATCTGGACACATTATTCATGTCAAAGATTAGGCAGTACTTTTGTATTTTTGCAAATTTGGGTTAGCCTTCCCAATTTCCATTTAAGTGATGCTATATGGCCATCAAGATTCAATCTCCAATACCAATATCTATATATAGTTGTCAAGATTCCATCTCCAATACCTATATATATGTGGGGGCTGTCATCTCCAATACCAATAAATTTTCACCACGTTTTTTAAAATTAAATAAACATCATGAGATGCAGCTTTTATAATTAACAGTAAAACTGGTAAATATCAGTCAAATTTAAGCCCTGGTCGGAGAATCCAGTGATATGTGAGCACTGCAAGAGGAGAGACATTTTCGCCAGTTGGTATGCAGTTAAGTTGCATAGAAGATACGTGTACTAAATTTCATTCATGTTAGTATTGTTTCTTATTGAAACCCTAATCAGAATCGACTCTCGTTATATGTATGCTTCCTAGAAATACCAGTTATCCTGCATTATCCTCCCACAAGCAAAGCTTCTATACTAATCTTAGAGCTGTTGTTTACGACTTCATGTTCATGATCTAATTGGAAAGCATGCAGAATATAATTTGATTTGTTACAGCGCTGATTTTACACACACTTCCAGTCGACTACTAACTTTAGGTTGTTCATCACTTATGTCTTTCAGTTTGCCACAGAGAAACTATATTAAAAACCTATTCCGGGTAAGAGTTACGTGAGTGCATTGTTGACAGAGCATATTATGGTAGTGAAGGAATCGAAGTAGAATTTCCGAGACAATTCAATGCCTTTAGAAAGAGCAAAGGACAACTTTGGTGGACGCCATCTCTTCCCAAGGTTTCAGACAAATTTGGCACGAAGAAACTCTATTAAAAACCTAATCCAGTTAAGTGTTGACAAAGCAGATAATGGTAATGAAGGAATCAAAGTAGAGACGATTCAATGCTTTTCAAACGAGCGGAGGAAAACATTGGTGCACGCTATCTCCTGTCAAGATTTCACACCATTTTTCTGACCTAAGTCCCATATTTACATGGGATTTCTTTTTTATTTCAATCAAATTGATTCTGTGCATGCGTGTGGACAGAATTGTTATTAGTTGCGTATGTACATGGGTGGTGAAAAGTACAGGCACATAGCGTTCCTCCTCCTTGTGTATCTAGTGTATCCACTTCGTTGTGAGTCACTTTAAGATGAAAAATTGCCCCGTCTGGTACATGTCCACATCTTTTTACATAGGTTCTCAATCTACAACCTCCAAATTTGACTTAATACAAATTTGAAATGATACTTATGTTATCCTATTAGCCTATATTCTTTAATGCATTGCCTTTCATCACAATTCCTGTACACCATTGTCAATTGAATGTTATCTTTTGTGAGGGAAAACCGATTTGGAGTTTTAGAGATTTGATTAATGCCATTTAGATGTTGTCTATACGCATGTATAGAAGATAAGTGTTGGGTAACATTGCCACTTATTATTGCCAAAGTATATTACTCATTGTCAATACCAGAGTATTATATCCATGTATTCTTGTAGTAGTTTTGATGATAAGTGGTTGTTAGATTAAATTACCACCAAACCATATTTGGTGGTTGGTATTTGGACACTACAATTCAGAAGTAAGAACATATTCATATTCTCATTGCCTTGGTGGTTGGTATTTGGATACTACAATTCAGAAGCAAGAACTTATTCATATCCTCATTGCCTTGTCTTCAATTGAAAGAAACTATTGAAAAGGCATGATTATGGATGAGAATCTCCAATTTGATGTTTAGCTTTAACAACTGCCTTGTCCAAAACAAACTGAGCCGGCACACCCAACCCAATAAGGTATTAGGTATAAATTTATAAAAAATACAATCAAATATTTCTTCAAGTAGCATTAGTACTAATCTAAACATAGCATCTTTGAATATGTCGGTAGGGGCAGCTTTCGATTCTTAATTGCAGCTATGAATACCTGAAACAAAGAAACTTCAAATTATTTTGGCAACGCAGTAGCGAACTAAGTTCGTACATAGATACAAAAAGAATAACATTAAGGCTAACCTTGAACTGCTGAACATATTATAATCTTTTTGCGTTGAGAGTTTAGAGGTTTTTTAAAAAGCATCTTTTATTAAATATGGACGGCCGATTAGCATTGGATCACCAATAGCGCATGATCAGAAACACATAAATAAAGACAAAACTGCTGCAGCAACAAAACGCCAACCGAGAACCCAGGAAGGGGCACTCACTTAGCAGAATCCCATATCACCTTCAGCGACCAGAGCTCCATCACAGAACTCCTTGAACAAGATTCTGCCATCCATAGAACCCAACGCTCGCTTGGAGAGGTCGTCGGCCTCAGCATTATGACACCGCCGGATATGAGTGAAAACCGGATTCTTAGCTCTTTGGATAGCTTCCTAACCCTCTCCGCCCAGTGCTTAAGAGAAAGTGGATGCAGCAGATATTTACCAGTAGCCTAATCAATGATACAAAGGGAGTCACCAAAAATAACAGTAAGGGTTATATTCTGAACCTAAGCAAACCACAAAAGTCCCCATAAGGCTAACAACTCCACCTGAGTATTGGAGCCAAGGCCGCCAACATTCATATAAATATGGAAATAGAGGGCATTAGATAGCTTGATGACCATACCCGCTCCACACACCCCAAGCTACACACCATGAGCTTAGACTCATAGTGGAGGTCTTCTATACAATTAGTATGAGTGTGAGGATATTAATTTAATTAAGTTGAATTAATCTATCAAGGCAAAAGAGGCACATGATAAATGTTTTCTTTTCTTTTGCTAAGGACATGCGCTAGACCTAGCAAATACTTTGTTTTAAATTTTCTTCCACTTTTTATAAAACACTTTACTTCAAAAAATAAATATACGGATATGAGTTGCGCAAATGCACAAATCTTAACATAAGAACTGAAATATATGTCAAAGGTTACTGCACGTTAAACTAGGGCATTTACCACCATAAAATACTTGGGAATCTTGATTTCTTTTACTACCTGTAAATGTAAACAATCATTCACATAGGTCAATATGAAGTAGATGCGCGGCATGCATAAACCAACATTCTTGATAATGAATACATAAAACTTAAGAACTTATATATTGCTGTAATAAAACAGAGTAACTTTGCCGCACTTACACAGAGATGAGTTTTACTTCAATCTTTCACAGTTACACAGAGCTTGGACTCTTGAAACATTTCACAGGATTTACTTCTCATCTTCTCCACATATCTCTATCTCTACATCTCTATCTAATATTCTACCGGAGATATTCATTTATACAAAAAACTTAAGTTTTGCTTCACCTGGTCGTGAGCTGGATTGGCTACAAACTGACTGACTGTCTGACATTGCACACTCACAAAATGAACGACTTACTTCTGACACATCCGACGCATATCAGATACGCTATCAGCTCATTAATTATGATATTTCCAACACTCTCCCTTAATTATGAGCGAATGGAGATCTTTAAATAAAATTAAAATATTACAAAATATTTCAGAGGTGAAACATGCTCTGTTCATGACATAGTTCATTGTGCAGAACTTGTCACTCCCAAACAACTTCGCAGAAATTGGAATGGGTCATTTGCCAATGGTTTTGTAAATATGTATAGTACCTGATCTTCAGACCTGCAAAATTCTAAATAGATTTCCTTGTTATTTATCAATTCTCTAATGAAGTAATACCTTGTGTCGATGTGCTTGGTTCTCTTGTGAAACACATGATTCTTTGACAGTGCAATTGTTGAATTGTTGTTGCAGTAAATGATTGTGGGTTCTTACTTATGCTACGACAGATCATTTAACATCCTCTGCATGCAAACTATTTGACATGTAGTGTTTGTAGTTGCAACATACTCTGCTTCTGCTGAAGAAAGCGTTACTATGGGATGTTTCTTTGAAACCCATGATACAACACATGTTTCTACATGAAATGTATTCCGAGATGTGTTTTTTGTGTCATCTATGCTACCTCCATTATCGTTGTCATTGTATCCAATGTGTTTGAAATCTTCTGAAGTTGAATACAAAATACCAAAATATTTTGTTCCACTTACATACCTCAGAATTCTTTTACCTGCTTGCCAATGAGATTCTTTTGGTGACTCCATGAATCTTGAGATTAAACTGACTCCATACAGGATATCGGGCCTTGTTGTTGTAAGATTCATAAGGTTGCCAACGAGCCTTTTAAATAGCGTAGGATCTACATTGGATCCATCATCATCCTTGCTCAATTTCAAACCTGTTATCACTGGTGTTGGAACTATCTTGCAATTTAACATCTTGAATCTATTCAAGACATCACTTGCACACTTCAACTGTGATATAAATATACCATTTTCATTCTACTGAACTTCAATGCCCAGAAAATACTTCATAAGCCCTAAATTATTCATTTGAAATTCACTTTCCATGACTGTTCTGAATTCTTCTATGCCAAAATCACCAGTAAATATTAAATCATCTACATACAGGCAGACAATTAGCTTATTACCTTGCTTGTTGATTTTTTTGTACAGCGTTGGCTCACATTCACTTCTGTGAAATCCATTCTGAATGAGGTATGAGTCAATGTGACTGTACCAAGCTTTATGAGCTTTCTTCAAACCATACAGTGCCTTTTTCAGTCTGTACACTCTATGTCCTTGTCCTGGAACTTCATATCCTTGTGGCTGCTCCAGGTATACTTATTCCTCCAAATAACCATTTAAGAATGCAGACTTAACATCCATTTGGTAGACAGGCCATGTCTTATGTGCTGCGATGGCCAAAATTGTTTTGATAGCGTCCATTCATGCTACAGGTGCAAAGGTTTCGTTGAAATCTATGCCAGGTTGCTGAGTGAACCCCCTTGCTACAAATCTTGCCTTGTGCTTCTACACATTTCCATCAGCATCTTGCTTGGTCTTATAAATCCATTTCATTCTTATCATATCCTTATCCTTAGGAACATCAACTAATTCCCAACTTTGATTTTTCTTAATGCGTTCTATTTCTTCATCCATGGCTTGTGCCCAAGCTTTCTCTTCAACAACTTCTTCAAATGTTAGAGGATCATTAACTTGAGAAATAATGCAAAACATGAAAATGAATTAGGTGTACCAGCATCATATATCTCGCGCAGACATCTTGTCTTTGATGGAGTTGCTGATTTCGAACTATGTGAGCTGCATGCACTGCTTGATGGAGTTTGTTGCGCACTTGGTGTGCTTGTCAGAGTAGCTTGAGATGCACCTTGTGTCGGAGTTGCTTGTGCTGGATCATGCTGCAGAATCCTTGGAGTAGATGGAGCTACGCAGTTCTGATTTACCTGCGGTGTCTCAACCACATCTTCTACATTGTCATCATGTTCAACATGTGACACGATTTTGACATTCTTTTCTACTGTTCCATCCCATGCTTCATTTTCAACAAACTGAACATCTTGAATGATAATAACTTTTCTTGCAACATGATCATACAACTTGTATGCTTTTGTGTCTTCAGAATATCCAATAAAGATGCATTTTTGTCCTTTATTGTCTAATTTTCTTCTCATCTCATCTGGAACATGTGCGTATGCTACACAACCAAAAGCTTTTAAATGCAAAACACTATGTTTCATACCTGTCCATGCTTCCTGCAGAACCTTGTTCTTTACACTCTTTGTTAGACATCGATTCATGATGTAGACAGCAGTTTCCACTGCTTCAGCCCAGTATTCATTTGACAAATGCACGGCTGCCAACATACTGCGTGCCATCTCCATAATGGTTTTGTTCTTCCTTTCTGCAATACCATTCTACTATGATGTATACTGCACAGTGAATTGCTTCTGTATGCCATGATTTTTGCAAAAGTTTAAGAAATCATTTGAAACATACTCACCACCTCTGTCTATTCTCAAAATCTTGATGATGTGTCCACTTTGCTTCTCCACAAGTGCCTTGAACTGTTGAAAACATCCAAATGCATAAGATTTGTGTTTTGGAAAATAGAACCATGTTTTTCTTGTGAAATCATCAATAAATTTGAGAAGATAAGTGCATTCTCCCATCCACGGTGTTTGCATCGGTCCAAAAAAAAGTGCACAATTTCAAGTGGTGCACGAGCTCTGTATGACTTTTCGACTGGAAAATTCTTTCTGTGTTGTTTGCCAAAAATACATCCTTCACAAATTCTCTCTGTCTTTTCAATCAATGGTAATCCTTTCACCATGTTCTTCGTGTGCAATAGCTTCAGCCTGCCAAAATTCAGATGTCCAAATCTGAAGTGCAATTAACCAGGATTAATCCTTCATTTCTGTTTGAAACACAGCTTGCATTGCACTGTCTTTTTCTTCCTCTGCGGAATGAATTTCTGCTTCTTTGCTTTCTTCTTTGAGCGTAGATCCAGAATTTTCATTGTCTTTCATGAACAACTTGAGTTGTTTTCCTCTTGTGATGGGTCTTATCCTCAAAGGAAACAATCAGTTGCTTGTCATCTGCATTTCAACTACCAACTGATTGCTTGGATATCTGTTTTTGATCAGACAATGCTTTCCTAACATATGAATTCTATAACCTTTTTCCATCAATTGTCCAGTGCTCATCAAAGTATGCTTCAAACCTTGAACATAATAAACATCAGACATATATTTATGCTCCCCCTATTTGGTTAGAATATCAACAGTACCCTTACCCAAAACAGTGACTTGAAAATTATTTCTAAGTGTGACATCAGTTTGAACTGATTTATCTAGACTAGAAAATAGATTTAAATTACCAGTCATGTGATTGCTACAGCCGAGTCTAAATACCATATGTCATTTGGACTTTCTTGGATAGCATTGCATTCCAACAGATATCCGCATGCTAAGAACAGTGTGCTATTCAAAGTGTTGTTGTTGCTTGACTGTGCTTCCCCTTTCTTTCCTTGGTCATACTGCTTCTTCCTACATTCATATGTGAAGTGTCCAAATCTATTACAATAATGACATTGAGTTTTTGATTTGTCATACCTTTGTCCACTTGGTTGACTGGGGCTCTGATTCAGACCTCTACCAGTGACATGCGCAGGGCTGCTTCTGCAACCTCCTCTGAACCAACTTCGTCCTCTGCCTCTTCCATGACTTATGGATTCCTGTGCTGCGAATGCACCTTCCAGTGATGTATTTGAACTGTTGATTCTATGTTCATGATTGAGTAATGAGGCTTGCAATTCATCAATGGTAAAAGTAGACATATCTTTGTTTTCCTCCAGGGTCACAACTAAAGATTCAAATTTTTTTGGAAGAACTCTAAGAACTTTTTCAACAACTCTTTGATCACCTAAAGTTTCTCCATGAGACTTTATTTGATTCACCAGACCAATAACATGAGTATATATTGAGTCTACTAACTCTATATTTTTCATTGATAGAGATTCAAAATATCTTCTAAGAATTTGAAGTTTGGCAGTATTTACCTTGTTCAAACTTTGATATGCAGTTTCCAGTGATATGCAGTTTCTAGTGTGCCCCATGCTTCCTTGGATGACTGCGTTGCTGCTACTGTTGGGAGTATTGATTCATGTGTTGCTTGATGTATGTGGAACAACACCTTTTGATGTTTCTTCCTGTGTTCCCTTAAGACATCCTTGTCAGCTTGTGTGAGATTGTTGTATGTTGTTGCATCTACTGGTTCTGCATAGCCATTCTGGACTATTTCCCATACATCTTGACCTCTAAACAAAGCCTTCATTGTTAGAGACCAATACTCATAATTTTTACCAGAAAATATTGGGGTTTGCAAATTACCTGAAGTGGAAGCCATTCTTAATCACTTTTCCCTTATGTAAATACAAATTCTACTTTCCGTAAACCAGACTCTTACACCAGATCAAGGGAAAAGAGGCACCGCGCAGTTAAAAAGAATTAACTGCACATATGATAAATGTTTTCTTTTCTTTTGCTAAGGACATGCGCTAGACCTAGAAAATACTTTGTTTTAAATTTTCTTCCACTTTTTATAAAACACTTTACATCACAAAATAAATGCACGGATATGAGTTACACAATTCATTTTTTACTATGTGCAAATTAACTGTGCATTTCTACTGCACAGAGATTAACTACACGATTCCATTTTCTACTGCACAGTTGAACTTTGCACAAATGCACAAATCTTAACTTCGCGCAATACTTTACTTTGCATGAACTTGACTTTGTATGCAGTCGCACTTCATAGAAATTACTTTTGCACACTCTTTTAACTTTTACAAAGATTAACTGCACGGTTAGCTTTGTATACCTATCTAACTGCGCACAACCCAATATTTAAACAAACTTTGTATAAATATATTTTATGCTAAAACATAAGAATTGAAATATATGTCAAAGGTTACTATGCGTTAAACTAGGGCATTTACCACCGTGAAATACTTGAGAATCTTGATTTCTTTTATTGTGCATAAATGTAAACAATCATTCACATAGGTCAATAAGAAATAGATGCGTGGCATGCATAAACCAACGTTCTTGAGAATGAATACATAAAACTGATGAACTTATATATTGCTGTAGTAAAACAGAGTAACTTTGCCGCACTTACACAAAGATGAGTTTTACTTCAATATTTCACATTTACACAGAGCTTGGGATTTTGAAACATTTCACGGGATTTATTTCTCCTCTTCTTCATGTATCTCTATCTCTACATCTCTATCTAATCTTCTGCGGGAGATATTCATTTATACAAAAAACTTAGGTTTAGCTTCCCCTAGAAGTTACAGGGTTGTAATAAACACTGCAATTAATTTCTATCTAAGAAAATATGATCTTGCGGAATACAAATGCGGCTACTTAAATACTAACTTGTCGTGAGCCGGATTGGCTGCAAACCGACTAACTGTCTAACATTATAGACTAACAAAATGACCGACTTCCTTCTGATAGAGCTGACGCATATGAGATACACTATCAGCTCATTAATTATGATATTTCCAACAATCTACTTATGTTATCAAGTTTT